>JACBWW010000011.1:15709543-16386530 GCA_020086605.1 Lanius collurio | reverse complement strand
GCCTGGTCGAAAAATCCCTTTTCAGTCTCTTCTGCAATATGTTCCACTTAGTCAGCTCGCCTTATCCGCTAGGAAAAAAATATTTTCCCATGGCAGCTCTGAGTTGGCAAATAAACAAACACGTTTTCTTAGCAATTAATGGGCAAGACCTGGAAACATTTGACCATACACAGTAGTATGGCGACATTATGTTGTTTTAAATAATATGCCTATGTAAGGATATATAAAGTGATAACTCCGAGGTGGAAGTGCATGCACTAAATTCCAGACCATGTGTAACTGTATATGTCGAGCTATCGATCGCTGTGTGTGTTTCAAATGTATTTATATCCAGGATTTACATATGTACCTATATTTAAAGAAGGATTACGTATTTATTTATAGTTTCATATACGCATTGCATATTTTTCTAAACTCCACAGTGTATAGCAGATGCCAAATAATCTGTAGTACGTGTACTCTTAAATATAATGCGAACATATAAATCACTGCTTCTTAGAATTGATAGCAAAGCGTGCAATCACATCTGTGAAGCCGCTTCTGTAACACATAGATTTAAAGTACTATTTCATTTCGGGGGAAAAAAAAGTAGTTGGATTAAAGGCTACTTGTACAGTCTACCCTTACACCTTTATAGCTCTGCATTACTCCCGTCCTTCAGGGACTTTACTGGTCTGTGTCTCAATTGCTCGGACTGAAATTATTTTAAAAATATTTTGTGTGGATGAATTTTTCTTATATAGTTGTTTGGGTGCTGTTTTGTTTTGTTTGTTTGGGTTTGGTTTTTTTGTTTTGTTTGGTTTTGGTTTTTTTAGTTTGTTTGTTTGTTTGTTCGGGTTTTTTTTTCCTCCTTACCTGCCTCATTTTTCCTCAAATCAGAAAAAAATATATATTACCGGGGTAGCAAATGAGTTCTGCACAGACTGGCGTCTTGTCATATCAAGAATCTTACCTTCTGGACAATTTACTATTAAGAACCTACGGGCAATGGGGATCACCTTCCCCTTTTGTAAGTAACCACCAAAATGCAATAAATTCATTAACTTAAATGAATCAGCCTTGTCAGTCAGACTTGGAAATAGGTTTATTTGATTACAGATATTTAAGGCCTAAAATTTGCTTTCAAGATAATACAGTTTCCTATCAGAATCTCTTATCTAAAGGCCACACTTAGCAGTAATTGCTGTTGCATTGTTAAGGGTTGCGCTGTAAATAAATACAAAGGTATTTACAGTTCAACCTCATTACCTCGATTTTGAGCTGTGCTTCCCTTCCAAAGCCATAGTCTAATGTTTAGAAAACACCTTCAGTAGATGAATTGAACTGTAGGGAGTGTGTCATCTCAGAACGCATTGGCTTAGGATACGTTTTTTAAAGTATGGCATAGTCTTTGTTTTTTCGTGCTAGTACCTCTACAAAGATTACCGGCCTTATTTACATTTGTTTGCTGTGCTGGGTACGAGAAATTCAAACACTCCATCGCCCGGTTGTGGTAAAGCTGATGAGGAGAACGAGCAAAGCTGAGCGCCTTCGCTCCAGGGACGTATTTTAATTACTGCTCCCCGTTTATCACCGGTAAAGGGAAATAAAATGCTACCTATTCTCGGTCGGGCTCACTTTCTGCTCCCCATCCTCCCTCTCCTAGTACCAAGTGGGGGAAGCTAAACTGGCGGCTACCACCCACTGCCGCCTCCTTGGGAGCGGGACTGCCAGGCCAGAGGCACGGCGGGGCTTTCACTGCCTCACGTCCCCGCTCCCCCTCGCTAGAGAGGGGACCCTCGGTGGGGCAGATCCCTCTGCCCCGGCAGATGGGTTTGGCAGCGGGGTGGCTGCATAATAAGACCATTCCTGCCCCTTGTCCTGTATTTAAAAAAAAATTTAAAGAAGGCGGAGGGTAGAGGCGATTGAGTGTGCTATTTGCCTGTTATTTTTGTTGCGATCAGGCGCCGGCTTTCCTGTAGTTTGGGTTTTCTCAGCGGTCTCCAGCGGTAGGGTGTTTGTGGCGAAAATAAATGGGGGGGGGGGGGGGGAAGCAGTTATTAGCCCGGCTTGTTTAATAACCCGTTGCATTGTCAGTGGTGCTACTCGGTGAGGGATGCTGGGGGGGCTGTGCGTAGCTTGAACAAGTGCCGTGTGTAATTACTGCTAATGCTCGGGGCGGTCCGCGGCCCTCTGCCGCGGGGCGGCCGCGCAACTTGCGCTACCCGTGGCCCTGGCTGCAAAAGGGGCGGGCGGAGTGGGCTCGGCGAGCCGGGAGGATGGCTCGCAGTCAGGGAGGTGGCGAAGGGAAACTTCCCGCTCGGTCTCAGGTAGGTCGTGTCGGGATCTTCTGCCCCCGGAGGGGATCCCTTTCCTGAAATGACGTGAGTGGTGGCGGCGGAGGTCACCTCCTGCTTCTCAGTGCGACGAGCTGGCTCACCGCACACGAGAACTTCGTCCTGAGTTTTAAAAACACTATTTTGTTTTTGTTATAATCATAACCATAATGGGTTTTTTTCTCCCCCTCCGCACAGAAATTGATCACAACGAAAATAAGATTAGCAATGCTGGCAGTCCTGGCGGTAGGCAGTGAAAAGAGAAGGCTCGGCCGCGGGAGGCGGCCCTTGGGGCGCGCAGTCCCGTGCCGCGGGTCCCTGGGCGACATTGCGCAGATGAGGGTCGGCAACTCCGAGCTCCGCCGGGCCGGAGCCTTCGGCGTGAGGCATTAGGACGGGGCAAGGCCGAGCGGGCTCGCTAGAAACCTTCCCGGGCTGGGGCAGCGCAAAGAGGGGGCACAGAGTGGGACGTCTACCCACGGGCCATCATGAATTGAGAGCAGCGGGGCCCCACGCACCCTTGTTCCTCTTGTGCTTCCCTCCTCTTGAGCACAGGAGGAATATCCGAGCTTCCTTTCTGACCTGTGATTGTCTCCCAGCAGATCTGGGCCTGCCCTGAACGCCAAAAGAGATGCCGTGCGACCTTGCGCAGTGGTGGGCACGGGACATGCACCCGGGCAGCAGCTGAGAGGTGTCCCCGTAAGGCCTCGACATCTGTGGTGGCAGCCCCTACAGCAAACGGGGACACTTGGCCCCAGCCGTGCCTGCGGAGAGGTCATTTAGGTGCCAGGTTAGCATGGCGCTTTGTGGGGTTTGTTTTAGCTCAAACTGATTTTTTTCCAAACGGTATCTTTGCTTTTCGCCTATGAAAAAACAAAAACAAAACAAAACAACAAAAAAAAATCAGTTTGAGGGACGGTTCCATTTAGGTGATGGTTCTGGTGATTTCTTATTTGTACTCACTCATCTGTCCCTCAAACTGGAAAACGTGGAGAGGAGGAATATTCTCCTTTCTAAGTTTCCTTCTTAGAATTTCTTCTTAAAGCAATTACAGTTCCTATTATGTTCTGCAAAGGTCATAACCAAAAATAGCAGAGAAGTGCATGCAAATAGTTGAGAGGAATTGGATTAAAACCCCTTCCCTACCTCCACAGACCAGGTCAGATGGAGAACATGATGGAACATGATGTGTTGTGGATGGAGACATTTAAGGGAGTGGTTCCAAACCGGTGTTTTACGATTTCTGGGACCCTTTCTGACCCCCACGAAATTTGGGAAAGACGTTTTGAAGTTAGCGGCTATTTTCATAACTGGGTTCAACTTCGTAACACTGTTGGTAACTCTGGGGTTGCAGTGTGTTGACCAGCTGTCTGTACGTTGCTCTGACCTCCCCAAAAATACGCTGCTGGAGCAGGACGAGCTTAGAGTTTCACCCTGGCCTCTGGACACTTGGGTTGGATGTTTCGGGCGAGTCACGCACGGGGCACGCGAAAGCCGGTGCGGGTTGTGGGGGTTTTACGGGTGGCAGCGCGGCAGTGCCGCTGCACGGAAAGGCGCGGTGGCCCACAGTCGGGGGCTGCGCGCCTCTCCGCGCCCTCCTGAAGATGAGCGTGAGGTAAGCGTGCGCAGTGTTTATTACGTCGTTTGACTGCGTAGGCGAAAGCGTGAAGGGCCGAGGCGTGCACATGGCTCCACTGCACGGCACAGGAGAGCTGCACTGAGGCCCCTGGAAGCTCTCCCCCGTCCACTTCCCGAAATCACCCATTTCAACAGCGACGGCTAATTGAACATTAGCTTTCAATTTATTTCCCTCGTAAAGTAATTGAAACTCCTCCGCGTACTCAGTCCATTTTTTTTCCCAGTCTCCCTGTGCTGGGATTGGGCATGTTGGCTAAATTCATCCGTACTTCGAGATGCGCTGATCTTTTTAATATTTTTTTTTTTTTTTGGCAGGGTGTGATGTTGGGGTGGTTTTTATTTTGTGGTTTTGGGGTTTTGTTTTGTTTGTTTGTTTGTTTGTTTTGCTAGGAGGGAGATGAGGAGCACACTGGTGGCCGCTGTCAGTTGTCGCTGCGCGGGGGCACAGGTAGAGCGCCGCCGGGTTAGCGCGGAGGGCGAGCTCAGGTTTACGCGGCATGCTGTGCAACAGGCTGGCGGGCCTGAAGTGTGGTGTAAGGGAACTGCTCGGGGCTCCCCGGGGGACGCGCACGGGTTTCATTCCGGTATCTCGGTCACAAGATCGCGGGCTGGGAGGGTACCACTCACCCTTCCCGTATAGGTTTCCCACCACGTTTTTTTTCCCTTCTGCCTCGCCTCCCCGGCGTCTTGTCTGTTGTGAATCCGCCCCAAAGGTGGTGCGGTGCCGCGGCGAACGTAGCCCTCCTGGTTTAATTACGCTGAGGCTCATAAAGCCATTCGCTTCTTTCCAAAGTAATAAACAAACGTCGCGTTAGGTCAAGATTGATGGTGTCCATGCAATAAAAACGGGCCAGGTCAGGAAGGAATAAAATTCAATCAGAGCTCGTGGAATCATTTTTCAGGGGACAGAAAGACAGAAAAGGAGACGGGGGTCAAGGGAGACGATGTCGCCATTCACAACACACCAGCCAGGAGGGAGGAGGGCGAGGGTTAACGAGCGATTGTTTTTTATCAAGCGGAGCCTAATTGAAAGAAACAATAGCCGCATGGCGGGTGAGGGGTGGGGGGTGGAGAGGGCTGGCTCCTTACCCGGTAGTTGCGGGGCCGGACGGCAGCCCTGTACCATGGTGGAGGCACCGGGGACCCCTCACAGCCCTGCTGCGCCCACCATTCTCCCTTAAAATGATAACACACACACCTGGGGCAGCGAGCAGGCCTTGTCCTAGGCCGGGGCTGGCAGTGCAGGTAGCGGTAGCGAGCAGTCGGGTGCTTGGGGGACGAGAGTGGGACACCCCCTCATTTCCTAAGGAGGCGTCCTAAAAGGCCTGCTTGGACGGCCGGAGGAGTAAGCCCCAGATCTTCCGAGGGTAACTCCGGCTGGTCTGTCCGGAGCCCTCGGTGTCATTTGGAACGAATTCCTTGAGTGTATTTTGGTGGTACCACTGCTGGTGCCCAACAACTTGGCAAGCGGCTGCAAGGTGGTGTTTGTCGGACACTCGACGGCCGGAGGGCGCCGGGATCGGCGGAACAGGCCCGTCGGAGGGTCGCGGTGTTCAGGGAAGCGACAGCAGCACAGCGCCGCGGGCAAGCCCCTGCGGTCCTAGGGACATATTTTCGTCCCGGCCTGCTTCGCCAGGGTTTTGTGCTGCACGAGCCAGGGAAGCAGCTGGCAAAGACTCTCTTTCTCCGTTCGGCAGGCAGGATCTTTGGGGAGTGGGGGGGATTTCTCCCTCGCCCCCCCAGCCAACTCATCTGTTGCACACGCCTCCGCCACCTTCTAGGCCCGTAACTTGCGCCTTGCTAGGTATGCGTGTAGCACAAAATAATAGCTGTTAAAAAGCGCTGGGATGGAGAGGGGAGGGAAGGCAGCCCGAGCTACCGGTGAGAGCTCACAAGCTCTCCAGCTCAAAGAGAATTGGCTGTTCGGCAATTTTTTTTTTTTTTGCCCCCTAAACAAACACAGCTTGAAACAACTTGGGTGGGCAGAAGGGAACAATTTGTGAGCCAGAGAGCAAGTGAGTTGAGCAGGCCCACAACTTACCTGCTGGAGACTTTCACCTGACCTTTAGGTGTCAGGGGGCTTGGTTGTGCCGTGTATCACCCCACGTTCAGGTCAGCTCTTTTAGGTTGCGTTCAGCAGAATTAAAACAACAACAATAAAAACCCCAAACTGGAATCCCCCCTCCTTTCCAGCCCCCATCACCTCTGGGGAGAATCCAGGAAAACCAACACATTTAGAACCATTAACTCTTAAAATAGCTGAATTTCCTCCAGTAGAAAAAACGCAAATTATTACACTCATGAGTTCAGGAAATTTATATATTATATGAATCGATGAATAAACAGGTCATATCACTACAACCATCATCCCTCAGAAGGCAAGTGCTCGAATCAGAAAAAAAAAATGCCATAAATGTTTTTCACAAAACGTCCCTGGAATTTATTTACTTGCCAGAACATTTAAGTGCCAAGTTTAATTTTTTTCATTTTTTTCCAATTTTTAAAATAAATATTTAAAATAAGGAAAAAGAAGAATGTTTTCCATTGAACGATAATGTAAAAGTACTGATAATATCGTCCGTAGCAGAAAAGAATTGTTTAAACAATGTCGGTGCTTGCAAGATTGCCCAGTATAAATACATTCTCAGTGCCGTTTTGATGCGAATTTCGAGTGGAACTTTTTTCTATATGTGTTCTGTATGTGCATTTCCCCCGGTCCGATCGTGTGAAGTCAGGCTAAAGCAGTGAGCTAGCGGAGGGGCACGTCGCCCTGCCAGCCCCGCGGTGCCGGGCCGGGCATGCCCGGCTGCCCGCGGTGTAGGACGGGGGGCAGGCGGCGGGACGGGGCCGGCCGCTCGCACACACCTCTCCCCTGCTAGCGTAGAGCTGCTCGCCGTTTTCCCCAAGCGAGGATTTATGAAACTGCTGGCGGCCAGCGCTTCTAACCTCGCCTCTCAGGATGGGATGGATTTAAAACGGAATAACGAATTGCAGAAAAATTACGACTTTCTCCTGACACCATTTCCCACCCCCCAAGAGCTCTGTTGAGGGGGGGGGGGGTGGGACGGTGATGGAGCGCGGAATGCACCGGTGCGAGCTCATTAGCAAAGCAAAGGTTGCAATTTGCGTCTGCTGCTGCGAAGCAACCTCTCCCCCGCCCGCCTCTCCTTAGCCCCCATCACCAAATAATTGCAAAGTATCTGTTGATGTTTTTCTTCCACCCGTCAAAACGTTGGAGCCCTGCCTGCTCCAGGGCTCCGTCCTGGTTTTGTTGTGTCTGGAGACAATGCTCCGCCAGCGAACCATCAGAGGTGAAGGGGGGTCACAAGGGGAGGCAGGAGCGCGGCCCTGCAAGCCGACGGGGGCCTCCCCTTGCCGCCCACCCCTGCAAACCTGCCACCCACAGGCGGGAGGAGCGGCGACCCCCGCCCGGTGCCCCTCTCCCTGCGCTGCTCCGGGGCAGCCCCGAGCACGCCTTCCCGGCCTGGCGAGCAGCGGGAAGAGGATGTGACCCTCATGTCCGCCCGGGAGGGATGTGGCTGCTTTATGTGCAAGGCGTTGGGGAGAGGTGGTGGTGGCGGCTAACTCTTCCATTCCCTCAGTTTACACCTAAATTTTATTTTTCTAAATACCCTTGCAGAACTCGAGCGCGACCAGAGACGGCCGCAGAGCCTCTTCCCACCACCACCCTAAGCTGGCGTGTTCGTGCCCGAGGAGCGGGGGTGCGTCGCCTTCAGCCCCCGTTCGCTTTTACCCTTCGGGCTGGTGCTCCAAGCTTCGAGGTGTATTTTTAGATAGCGCTGGCGAGTTTGCTCCGCGACCCCGAGGAAAACCCCGTCGTTTTGTCTCGCCGGCCTTCCGCACGGGGGCCGGGGAGGAGGGCGGCGGGCGGGCCGGCTGTGTCGCCGGCTGGCCCTGGGGCAGCGCTGACCCCCGGCCCGGCCCGCCTGCAGAAGTAGCAGGGGCTTATGCTCCCGTGGGGCCACCCACCCCAGGCCGCCGCCAAGCTCCTTGCTGTCTGCAAGCCCACGAATGGCCGGTGGCCCCTGAAAGGCCTCAAGAGAAGGAAAGAAAATTAAAAAGGGGCTCTTGTGGTACTTTTACCGTCGTCAAGACAGGTTCTGGGGGAGGCCAGCGGACCGCCTGGCCGAGGCGAGGGGCTGAGTTACGGCGAAGAGACGTGGGGCGGCGGCGGCGGCGCTGACAGGCGGCGGGAGCGGGGGAGCGAGCCTGGCCGACGCTGCTCGTAATTCCTGGCGCTGCCGGGCAGGGAGCCGCAGGCAGGGCCAGGCCGGCTTTCCCCACCGGGCCCCAGCCCTCTGCAGCCCGCTGGGCAGGAGCTGGGCCCTCTCTCCTCTCCCTGCCCACCAGAGTCCCCTCTCCCTGACGGGGCGCCCTCCCTGGCAGCCCCCATAACCCAGCGCTGCCATTACTATCCCGCTTTTCCCCGTAGCAGCGGAGCAGGGTGAACCTCTCTGTCTTCCCACGACGCAGTGGAACAGGCTGCCCGGGGGCGGGACCCCCGGCAGGGTCCCGGGCCCGTATTCCCGGTCCTGGGCAGTGCAGAGTGCCAATAGTCTGTCCCCGGCCACCAACCGGCCTTTCCCTGCCGGTGCCACAGCGGTTCCTGGAAAGGTTAAACCTACCTTGTCGTTTGCTTTGTTCGGTGCTGCTGCTTCGGATGGTTGGAAGCTTGCGAAAGGCGCGAGAGATTGGGGGCCTGCTCGGTTATTTACTACGGGAGCTGCTCTTTTCCATTAACGAAGCTGCAGTGTCTCCAAATGAGACCAGGGACAGGCAGAAAGGGGATGTATCTTCCGAATCTGCACGCACAAAACGCTTGACATGCACATGAAACTGATGTAGAGAACACAAGTCTATAACTGGTGTATCAGCTACATATACAATATCATCTAAGTCGCAGCTTGTTAGTGGTTTGTTTTGTTTTCCTTTTAAGTTAATTTATTTATTTCGTTTTCAAGATGTGATCCTGTGGTCAAAGAGCAGTACTTTAGGAACAGTTAATAATGGGGCAGAAAGGCAGCGTTGGGGGAACCGAAAAGCAGTTCCGACCTTTGCCAAATGGTAAAAAGCAGTGGAGCAGTATGAATTTTGTCTTCTCATGACCAGTACCTTTTTTTTTTTTTTTTTTTTTTTTTTTTTTTCTTCTTCCTTCCCTACAAAGGCAGCAAAAAGAAACCCAGCACCAGGGCATCACGACGGACCACTTGGTCTAGAATCACTTTTCGCTTTCCCATCATTTTCCAACTTGTTCCACGATATAGAGAGAGAAACCAGAGAATAAAAATGCTTCTCTGGAGTGTGCTACAGTGAGAGATGCCAAAGAAAAAACCTTGAAGTCCAAGTTCCCAGTCCTCGGCAGAGATGTGTAAACTAATATTTAGATATACCAGCAAGCCTCCCAGTGAATCACTGTAAGCGAAAAAAATAGTTCGCAGCAACGCAAAAATGCCTCGTCATAAAAGCGCTGGAATACTTAAAAAATTATTGTCATTATTCCGTTCGCCAGCAAAGACCCGCCACCTGCAGCCTGTGACCGCCGGGCCGAGGCGCTGCGGAAGGGGCAGCCTTCGGTGCGGCCGGGCAGGCGGAGTTCGCCCCCTCCCCTCCGCCACCCGCTGCGGCCCCGGGGCGGGGGAGCCAGCGCTGGGCACGGGGGACCCGCTCGGCCTTGGCGGGTGTGCGAAGGCAGCCGCAGAGCACGGCCGCAGCCCTGCGGCCGCACACGGGTGGGTGCCCACGGCACAGGGGCGAGCGCGTCCTGCAGGGGCTGCGTAGCGGTGCGAACGCTGCGGGAGAGCGCAGCTAATGCAAGGACATGCACCTACGGGAAGGAGGTTTAGTGTTATTTTACTCTAAAAAAAAAAAAAAATTAATACGCAGCCATGGAGTCGTACCCGTTCGAGGAGAAAAACACCCAAGGAGGCTTTTTATAAATATATCCACGCGTGGAGGTGTGCACAAGGGGGGGGGGGAGGGGGGGGGGCGGTGAGTGGCACTATGTGCGTGATGCCGTGGGGAGCTCCAGGCCCCCGGACTGAGTGTCCATGACATGACTTACTCTACATTGGTCTGTGCTGGAAGAGCCCCGACGCGCCGCAGAAACTGAGTGCGGGCTGGAGAGCCTCACACGGGTGGGGAGATGCTTGGAGGGAGAGCAACAGGACATCCTTCTCTCTCCGCTGCTCCCTGTCCTCTCCGCCCTCCGAGGGCTCGTACTCTGTGCACCTGTAGAAGGGTCTCAAGCAGCGGCCGGGTTCCCACGTTTTTCTTTCCCCATGCGCGCTTTCGAAGGAACAGCCCCAAAGGAAGCAGCTGCTCCGGTTGCCCGGCCGCGGTCCACTCCGCTCCCCTCCGCGCCGCGAGTTTCCCACGGCACCTCCGGCAAATGCTGCCCTTGGACACCGGCACACGGAGCACCCTCCCGGCTCCCCGTAGGCTGCTCTCGAGCTCCCTCCTGTCACCCCGCATCACTTCCATCATGGGACCGCTTCCGGGCACAGCTACCCCCCCACCCCCCCGCCACTTGCCTCCTTTTAACGTGGGGGTCCCCCAAATACGAAGTTAAAAAGAAGGAGACGCACTCCAAGAAAGTGTATCTCCTGTGTGCCTCCCTCCTGTGTATCTTGCTCTTTGCTCACTTCCAGGCATAAAGTTAAAATGATGGAAGTAATTGGTGGGTGGAAGATCCTAAACCAAAGGGAAATGTATGGGCTTGACGACCTCTGGATAACCCAGGTACCTTGGCACAATAAGCAAAAAAATATTTACTCACCTTGAAGTTTCTATTTTTTTAAAGCTTTTTTATTTATTTTGTTTTTATTTCTTAAGTCATCTTTTGAAATGGTTCACGGTCCCATCTGAGGTTTAATTTTAGTAAGCAGGAAGAGGGTGGAAGGGGAATGGGTTGATTCTTGGGGGAGGGAGTCAAAAACCAAAACACCCTGATCTCCCCGGATTGAGAAGGTGCTGGATAAAAAGGCTTTCTGTGACTCATGCACACTCTGAAATGAAGATCTGAAAAACATATACAAGCCCTGGCTTGACTGGTTTGAAAGCAATTCCAGCAATTAGGAATTAATTCAGCATGGTCAAAAGGCGATTTTGCTGCAAGTTATATCAAGTTATCCAAACTTTTACAGAGTTCAGGTACTGGAAATGGGCCGCTGGGGTGGATGTAAGGCTGCAGGAAAGAAAACCAAGGAGAGTTCAGGAAAGGCAGAAGAGGGGAAGCTGTGGAGCAAGGTCTGGAGGCATGGTGAGCCCATGTTTGCACCAAAAGTCTGCTTATGTGGAGAGGGGAGGAGTGAAGGGTAGGAAATGCTTTGTTTCTCATATGGGATTAAGTAACAAAAATGTGGTGGAGCTCCTAGATAATAGAAAGATGAGTCTCAATTAAAAATTAAATCAGTGGCTTTGCTGGCTGATCAATTTCTCAGGTACAGTATGATCCTTCCCCAATTAATGGCAGAAGACAGAGTTAGCCTAGGCAGAGCTGACCCTGTGGGGCAAGAGGCACTGGGAGGATGTAGAGGGTGGAATCAGGAATAAAACTGGTCTTTTACACACAGGCAGGCCAACAAAAAAACCATCACAGGGTGGGGCAGCTGCCCACCCTGGTGGCTCCTGGCAGTGCTGGCCATGGGCTGCATCTGTGGCATGGGTCCTGTGATGCCTGCTGGGTCCAACCAGGGCTCAGGCATTGGGATTGTTCCTCATGAGCTCCACGTCAGCGTCCACCATCTCCCTCACCAGCTCCTGAAGGAAGGAGAGAGACAGATGAGAGTCCCAGTTCAGGGACAAATGGGCAGCATGTCACAAATGCGCCAGAGCATGACAGACCCCCCTGGCCCCCCAGAGCAGAACAAGGAGAGGATGGGGCTTTGCTGGGCCCTTCCCAGGACGTGCCTTTGCTGGGCCCAGCAGCCCTGGCGCAGGCCCCGGTGGGTGTCAGTGCGCTGCCGTGCGCTGGGCTGCCCATCGCTGCCACAGTGTCCGCTTTCTTCAGAGCAAGGCTCCATGCAGAGGCGCCAAAAATGGGGTTTCTCAGTGTGCCCAGGTCACCTCACGCAGATGTGTCCCCCCTCCTTTCCCCCCTCTGCGAATTGTTTTTAGAGGACATGAACACCCATCAGGTGTTCACGCCAGAAAGGCCACTCACATCAAAGGTGACTCTTGGCTTCCAGTTCAGCTTTTGCCTGGCTTTGGTACAGTCCCCTTGCAGAAAATCCTGTGGAAAAGAAGACAGAGGTGCTGCATGAACCATTACATTCCCCACCCTCATGGCCTCCCCATTGCTCCTGCTTCCCTGTGAGCTGAACATGGACCGAGCCCACTGCTGGACTCTTCCAAGGGCAAACCATTTCTCTTGAAGATGCAATTTTAGTGGAAGCTCATATGCCTATTAAATCACCAGGAGGCAGCATCCTTTCACCAGGCTATTTCAGATGGAGAGTTATTCTTTGTTTGTGTGTACACAGAGGGCTTGAACTCCAGCCTTACAGCCCTATGACGGTGAACATTTTAAAAGAAGTTATTGTACATTTTAGTCATGCTAGTGAATGAGCTGATTCAAATTCTTTCCCCCCCCCATTTGTTTAAATAATGTAAATCACAGAGCAAACATGACAACTAGTCTCTTTCAAATAAAAACATGATCACAGAAAAATGATGCTGAAAGACTGTTATGGATATGGGAAACCATATGCAACAGTACCAAACATCCAGCTGTTGAATGTATATATAATTTCTTCCTCGAGAGTTTTGAGTATCCATATGCAAATGAAAGTCTAATATCTCATAAATTACTTTGAAACCATTACAGAAACCAAGACCTTGGTCATGTTCACCTTACAATTCAAATATCCTTAGAAGTGCTACCACACCAAAACAATCTCACAACCAGTCATCAAAAACAATGTAACAAAATTAAACAAAGAAAAAAGCTCCTTTAACTGCATTTCTAATTGAATGCAAAAAGTGACTGCATCTTTGTTTAAAATTGGAAGACAGTGTTTAAAGAGTTTTTTCCATATGTATGTATGTTGATTGAATAAAATATATCATCTCTCTTCACAAGCTGTGTGTCTTAGTAGCAATAAATACTAAAATTATGTCTGTCTAGGTTTAAAGAAACCCAAACAAACCCAGCTTTGTTACAGAACAACAAAGCTAAGGCTGAATTCTCCTCTTGCATTTGACTTTATGGTGGTACCACAGCAGGCTTTCCAGAAAAATGCATGGAACTGCCTTTCTTCTCCCTCTTCCACCCTCTGACCAGCAGTGGAGCTAAGGAGCATTTTGTGAATGTAGATTTTTTTAACTTGTAATGCTGCATGCTACATTTTTCAGATGCTCTCTACTGATCATATGTGGTTCAAGTCACGTTAACTTCCAAAATCACCTCATCCTGTGCAGTAAAATGTAGGAAATTCTCCTTCATAATTGTGCACAAGAAAGCTAGACAGCTTGCTTTCAGGAACAGAGGAAATCCACCAAAGGAAACATGGCACTGAAGAAGGGGATGTGGAGCTAACACGTCTGCTGAGACTTATTCCAGGCAGCAGTTTTACTAGGCCAGTCTTTAGGCTAAAAAACATTTCATCCTGCCTTCAGAAGAGAGTAAACACATGGATTAGAACAAAACGATATGAAAATAAAAAAACGCCACGATTTCCTTAAATTAGACTAAATGATTTCCTACTGCAGCAGTATAATGGGCTTTTGAAACTGCAGCAGACATTTGAGGCCAAGTCATGCAAAACCACATCAACTTGAGGGATCCCCTGGAGGGTCGTGTGAATATGGATTGCAAAATCTGGTTTGAAACGGGAAAGATGCCCACTAACTTTGATAAAATTTGGATCAGACTCTAATGTGCTCATGGAGGTATGTCTTTTATCTGGAGTTCAGTTTAATTTACATATGTGTGTGTATATATATATGTGTCTGGAAACAAGGAAATCCTTCATAAAATAATAATTTCATATAAAAACAATTGCCTCTTATTCAGCCCTAAGTCAAGCCATTAGCTAGAACTGAAGTCTTTTAATATCACCTAGTTTTAAGTCATAAAAGCTATATCATAAAACTTGGATTTTCATGTTTATAAATGTTATGTAAGTAAAACTTTTACATCCACAATCTTTATATAAAAACATACTTTGAAACTAAACCTTATCTAAGATACTGGCTTCCCATTAAAAAAAAAATTGATCGGGAAGTAGAGAATCAATTGTCATGGCCTGCTGTATGTAGCTGCATTCTGCTTTTGAACAGCTTGGGAGCAGTCTTTTAACTGTCTTGGACAAATGAATTCTGTTAAAACAGATTATCTAAAATAACACTTTACCTAATTCCAGTCCTTTATTCAAAAACATAAACATCCATCTGCTGAGTAGGCCAAAATAAGGTTGGGGGTAGGCTGCAAATCAGTAAAAGTGAAGTTTTGCAGTACTGGATTCTACATAGAGATCACACAAACAACCAGTATATTGAATCCATCTAGGTATAAAAACCCTCATATTTTTCCTTTGAAAGTTCACAAGTTTTAACCTTGATGCAGTAAAGGTATTATAACTGTGAGAAAAAAAAAAAAGAGGAAAATAATGGAAAATTTAAGATATTTGATAATCCAAATTCCCCAGCTGACCTGGGTTGAAAGATTTTAAGTGGCTCTCCTGAAGAAGTTTGTGTCCTTTTGTGAAACACAACTTTGTTAATTTACTTGAAAATAGCATTACAGACAAAATGTCTCCTAGGCACTTTTAAAAGGTTTACTTACAGAAGCTACTAGGCACAGTGGCCAAATGGAACCATAATATTAACAGCATATTACATCTAAACTGAAGGCTTGATTGTATTGTTATTAGCCAAAGTTTCAACACTGAATGGAAATGATGACTGGAACAAAGCTATTCCTGATTAAAGGATTGTATTGCAGTCATGTTTCCTGTATTTTTCTACAAGTAGCTCATAATATGAAAACAATAAGGTAATTACAATAAAATAAGAATATTAAAAAAAATACTTCACTTGGAACAGAATGACGGGCTTGTTTACATTGTTTAAGTCTTTCACTGAAACCAGAGATGCATCTGTCAGGCTTCCAAAAGGAAAAAAATCCACAAAAAAAAGCACCATCCAAAAAACTCCCTCTTGTATGTTCATCATTAAAGTGTATTAATTTTTCAATACTAGGGCATCACTTTCTGGAACTAAAACCAGATCAAAAAGCAAGGAAAGAAGAGAGGAGATTCCGCTGGGGAAAACCTGTTGGGTTTTGTTTGTTTTTTGGGTTTTTTTTTGGTTTTTTTTGGTTTTTTTTGGGGGGGGAGGAGGGTAGGGAGGTGGTTTCGTGAAATGGGGGTAGTTGGGGGTAGTTCTTGAAAAAGAGCTGCTGCTGCTGAATATAAACGGCCCCACATCCCTGCTCCTGATGGAAAAGCATCTGATGAAACAACACTACTTCACGTTTTGTATTCCTGCAGGATTACTTTTTTTGTGCCATTGTGCTTTACATACCCAGGAAAACAAAGCCCTTTGACTCCCTGAAAACTCTCAGGATTTAGATACTGAGTTAAGAGTCTATAACCCTGAAAACACTGATTAAGGCTTTCTGTTGTTTTTACAGCCCTCAGATCATGAACACAAAATTAAGTCTTTGCTTTTAGTTATCCATTTTGTAAGGAACAAGTCCTTCTTTTCCATGCGAACAGTTAACATAAGTGACTAGTAATGACAAGTTTTGACAGCAAGCTAGGAGTCAGAAACAATATCCAGGTAAATATTTAAAGGGAAGGAAGATAGAAAAAGACAGCAGTCAAATTCTCTGTTGCCACTTAATATGAGCAAGTAAATTCTCCTATGGCTTTATATGCAGCTCACTGTCATATGACTGCCTCTCAGAGAATGGAATGAGTTCCTATGGTGTGAGTTTTTCTGTTCTACATTTTCTGCAATTGAGGCTGTGTAACTGGGTAAAAAATACTCCATTATTACTAAATTTGCTTTTATGATTATTCAATTTTGTTGTCCAAATGCACACACAAAAATGCATACAGATAAGCAGAGAGAAATTTGTTATGCAATGCAGTAAGGCATTTTTAAATTTGATTCTTAAACCATGAGACAAAAATGTGAAATATTTTAATGTAAATATCACATTTCCCAAGCTCTTGTCCTGAGTGACATTGTGACTACTATTTTGTCTTGTGCAGTGATTGATCTGGTTTCACTGTGTACTGTATCACTGTCTCATTCAATTAACTTTAACTGAAAATTTAAAGCCTCAAGACAATGTAAGAAAAAGGAGATAGTGTGGCCTGAAAGAAGGCCAAGGCTTCCTTTATTACTACAGCTCAGCTGATTCCCTTTCAAATGTGCCTTTACTGAAGCCAGCACCCAGTGCCAGCTTTTGCTTTCTCTTACACAAGAATAAAACTGAAATCAAGTCCTCGGTAAAACACCTGTGATGGAATTGTGCCCAGCTCTGCTTGCTGAAGCATAGACAAGGCTTTACCTCTAAAAATAAACAAACTTGATCTAAGCACACAACAGTGTAACTGCATCTGAAAAGTGGCCAGGGTTACGTTCACAATCAGCACAACTGCTTGGAAGATGATTTATTACATCAGAGCTCCCATAAGCAAAGAGCAATGACCCAGCTTGGTGGAGGCTCTGGCTTGAGTGTTTAGTCTTGCACTCTTTTGCTCAAGATGTTTTGTCAGAAAAGATTTCAAGAATAGAGGGGCCAAAGTTCCCTGAAAACCTCACTTGCATTTTATTTTCCTTATTTCCTTCTTAAAACTGTCAATTTTTAGCTTTAACTCATCCCATTAAAAGAAAAAAACCAACAAATATGAATACTTGATTATACTGAAGTTTTGTGTTTTCAACATTAGGACAGAATCCTATAATGGTTTGGGTTGGAAGGCACCTTTAAACTTTAAGCTTATATAGTCCAACCCTTTGGCACTGAGTAGGGGCATCTTCAACTAGGTCAGTTACTCAGAGCCACGTCCAACCTGACCTCGAATGTTTCCAGGGATGGGGCATCTTCCATCTCTCTGGGCAATTTGCTTTTGATGCTTTAGTGTTTCACCACTCTCTTCATTAAAAGTTTCTGCGTTATATTTTGTCTAAATCTACACTCTTTAATTTTAAAACAATTACCTTATTACCCTTTGTCCTATCACAACAGGGTCTACTAAAAAGTTGTATTACAGTAATGTATACACTAAGGTTTATCTTACGAAATAATCTCCCCTTTTGTGTACTTCTTGAAGCATTTTACACAGCATTTTTAACGAGGGTTCAGGTAGTAAATCTCAGTAGTAACACCAGCCCCACAGTATATATGTGCATCAGCTTCAGCTTATTGCTTGGAGAACAGCCTCGTTAAAGTGTTGCAAACAGTCAGGAGACTGCATGCATTTGCTCACTAGGCAGTTCTTTCTCCATCAACCTTATGCCCCCTTCCCTTGTGTTCTGTCACACTTGCCACCAGACCCAGGGATGTCACATCTTAACCCCGATGCAACATTGGAAAACAGTTACTGTGACTTCTTATGATCACTCTGCTAAGAAAAGTAGAAGTATCTCAGTAAATCAGAGCTGTAGAGCCTGTAAACACGTGCCTTACTGGTGCAAAATTCAATGTATGGCTCAGCCGAGCTTGGATCAAACCCCACAAGGAGTCACAGCAATGAGCACTGTGTCTCCTGTGCTCTGCTCTGCATGTTCTTCTGGAGATCCACGGGACAGAGAACGCTGGCTTGGCTTCTTTGCAGAGGGTAATGTTTGTTATAATATCTATAGTAACAGGGATGAAAACCCAATGTAATTATAAAGCAAGAGACTCCTATCTCCATAGTAAATATGAGGAGAGTGAAGATAAAACATATTGAAGAGTGAAGCCCAAGCCTAACAAGGAGCACAGTAATCATCTCCAGGAATTTAAGATGAGCCAAAATTTGTTGTCACTCAGTTTTCATTTTTTCTTTCCACTGTTCTTAGAAAAGCAAAGTTGTGGAGCAGTTGGGGTACCAAGGGAATAGAAGAATGCCAGTGAATTTGGTTCCTGATCTAAATTTGTTTTAATGCAGCATGAACAGACTGCTTTCCACTCTTGGGTCAGCAGTCTTTTGCAGAAAGACAGTATTGTTCGCAAAGAACCACAGGAAAAGGCAAAAGCAACCAATATGCTGAAACTCACATATAACTAAATGCCATTGAAAATAAGAGGCATAATGTTTTTTTTTTTTTCCCCTAGCGTGTTTTCCTATGCAAATCCCCTCTCTATTCAGAAAGTTTAATCTTTACTAAAACCATGTTAAGGAGGAAGGGAAGGGGAAAGAATGACTTGAAAGGACTCATTCTGTACAGGCGCTGAGCCCCTGAACATTTGATGGACCTTGGCAGGCTGCGAGTGCTGGGCATTTTTAGGGTAAGGTCTTATCTTGGGACCCCACTGTACTCCAGCAATAAGGCATTAACACAAACCACACAGTCAATAAAACCTCAGCACAACCTTCGCTTTTCCGCCAGGAACCAGGGGCGTTAGAACAGCGGCTTTATCTTATCAGTTTGATAATCTTTAATTTGACCAGCTTCCAAAGGGTTAAGGCAAATGAACTCCGAACAGTAAGAAACATTAGGGCGATAATAACAGTAATGCAGCTCCTCTCCCCCCTCCTCCTCCTCTTCCCCTCCCTCCCCTGCGCCTTTTCCACTTCGCTGCTGCCTATCAGCCCCAACCGAAGCCACAGCCAGACCTCTCTTTCAATGACAGGGGGTGATAAGAGACTCGAAGAAAACAGCAAGCTGTCTGGTCTGCTCAGGAAGTCGGGGACGGGTGGTATTGTCCATCAGCGGGGCCACGCGGCGGCCGGAGGCCGGGAACAATGCTCCGCTCTGGGAAATGGGCTCACTCAGCGCCGGCCCTGGCAGCCCCACGGCCAGCACAGATAAAGCGCTGAGGCCGGCGGAGGCGGCCCCAGGTGCCCCCGGGGCCCGCAGCCGGACCCGAATCGCTGAGCCGGAGGCGGTGCTCCCGCTCACGGGGCTGCAGCCTGGCAGGAGAGACCCGGGCCCCGCAGCAAGCACCGGCGGAGCTGCAGGCACAAGAGCCCCTCTCAGGGCTGAGCATTACTCAGATCTGTCCATTTGCCAAGCGAAGCCTGAGAAAACATCTTGGCCAGTGCTGTCCCTCGAGCCAGATAAAATTCTTCCCGAGTTACAGCCCGATATCCCCGAAGCCAGTGCAGAATTTCACTCGCTCTGGATCCGGAGCTCAGCTCACTCCTCAAGAACAGTCCCGCATAGCTCTGTGCCAGGGCATCCCGCTGTATGGAGGACCATGGCTGCTTTTCAGGTTGCCAGGCATGAGGCAGCCCAAAGAGTGCTCCCCCCACAGCAGGGAAAGCCCTGCTGCTGCAAACAGCAAAATTCCCGAAGCTGGCTGCAATGCGTTGGGTGCTTCCATCCCTCGTAGTTTGCTCTGAGGCCCAATTTTGCATGCCTGGGAAGTTGTTCCCCAGCTTGGATATAAGCACAATCGTAACCTCAGCTCATGGCCCTGCAAAGTGCCAAAGAGGCTTCCAAATGGCAAGATCATTTCTAGTTCACAGGAATCCTCTTAAATAAAGCAGGGAACTTCTGGAGGAGAGGAAGAAAATCAAACCCACTCCATTTGCCATATACAGACCATAATTATGATAGTTCAAGTATTAGGGCTGGACACAGTCCCAGAATCATAGAAAGGTCTGGGTTGGAAGGGAACTTAAAGAGAATCTATTTCCAACCTCCCTTCCACTCAACACCTTCCAGTAGGCATGGCTGCTCCAAGACCAATCTAACATGGCCTTGAACACTTCCAGGGATGGGGAATCCACAGCTTCTCTGGGCAACCTGTTCCAGTGCCTCACCATCCTCACAGTAAAGAATTTCTTCCTAATATCTAATCTGAACCCTCTTTCAGTTTAAAGCCATTCCCCCTTGTCCTCTCACTACATGCTTTTGCATAAAGTCTCTCTCCAGTTCTCTTGTATGTCCCCCACAGGTACTGGAAGGCTGCCCTATTGTCTCCCCAGAGCCTTCTTTTCTCCAGGCTGAGCAACCTCTCAGCCTATCTTCATAGGAGGTGTGCTCCAGCCCTCTGACCATCTTTCCAGCTCTCCTCTGGCTTTGCTCCAGCAGAAACACCTTCTTTCTGATACGCTGTACCAGGTCATCGAAATACACACATCACAGCTAAAATCTTTAGCATGTTTACTAAAATGTAAATGAATAATTATCAAAGTAAGATTTTCCTACTCTTATAACAAAATAGAAACGCTCTTTGCAAATGCTGGTTACAGGTGCTACCACTCCCATGTGACTTCTACTACCCTGTAGCCTGGCTGCTGATGTGTGAGCTGACCATTCCATGTTTCAAACTAACCTGGGCATTAAGAGTTGTTTGAATAACGTGGATTTTACATGACATGGGCTAGAAGCATTTGTGAATTTTCCTTTTACAGCAGAGGTTTTGGGGAGATTGGGTACAAGCATGTTTCTTCAGGCTCCCTGGACAAATGTGTCATTGGCACGTCACTAGAAATCAAGACGCTGGGAGAGATGAACCTCTTTCATATGGATGGAGGTCAGCTGTAGTACAGGAAAGAAAACAGGTTTCTTCTCTTTTCACTGGTACCTTCAAGTCCTGCTTTTTGCTCACTATCAATGTGATTTCTTCTCTTTACCTATTCTCCACTCTGACAACTATTTTGGGAGGGAGAGTGAGATAATAATGTCCTCATCATATGTGGTTTTACTGCTGCATCATGTATTATTTAGGTGAGGGCATGGTACCTTTAAAATTATTACATATAATTCTCACCTTTTTTTTATTCACTCCGATTAGTTTTCTCATCACTCCCTACTCTTCACATTTTCTGCAATGATCAGGAAATAACTTTGTGAAGTTTTTTGATTTCAGCTGGGTTTATTGTGCAGGAATAATGTCCTTTTCACTGGAAATGGAACACAGACTCTGGGGTTAGCTGTCTGTGCTGACTAACATGTCAAGATGAATAGGAAAACTGATAACTTCAGCAATCCATGATGCAAGCCTACTTAATTTCTTCTCTCCCACTAAATTGACTTCATTTATAGTAACTTATATAGGAAATGTAAAAAAGGAATCAGTTATCCTTACTGGTCAAATACCAACAACAAGCAAGAAACCAGTAAATATTAGGACAGCTATCTTGTATTCTACTTAGAGATATTTATCTATCCATTTTTAGAGCATTAAGCAGAAATTTAATGGATGTAGGTCTATGAACTCAGATATTCATAGAGTTTGTTTTTTTTTCTTATACAGGATACATTGTTTGTGGTGATTTTGCTACTCCATGGACATTCATATTTCTGAAAAAATCATGGCATTTGTTATGGTGACATCAAAATTACATTAGAATATTTTGTGGAAGAGTGTGCTGTTATATTTGCCCTAATAAAAATATTAATTTATTCTAAATGGAATTTTTCACCTAAAGAGCATGTAATTGAAAAATTCTAACTAAATCACCTATAACAGCAGTTGCTGTCTTTGCCCTGTGTTCACCTCACCACCCTGAAGTTGGGCAGGAGAGAAGACACCCCCTTCCTTACCTCTTACCTATTACATGAACCTCTGTTCCTCTGAAGCTTGTGGTAAGACTTGGGGGAAGAGGACAGAAAGGAGATGGATATTTCTCTCTTCCTGCCTTTCCTCCCTGCTATGGATCAGCTAGTACATAAGAGTTAGCATGGAGGATGTTCAGTCACTTCTCAGTGTTTGAAAAGAAGTTGTAAAATACTCCCTCCCTGCGGTATGGGGGATGAAGAAGGGAGCTGCTGCTTCTCTGGACAAAGTCACAATCTGCCTTTTACTGCTGGCTGTTTTTTTAGAAGCAGTCTCCCTCTACACAGTCATAAACCCGACCTAATTTATGGGATGCATCACCTTATCCCCCACCCCTCACTGCATTCCAATTTCTCAATAAAACCCCCATCCGATTTGAAAAGCCTTTTCAAGACAAGATATCTGGAGAGAGTTTAAGCTGTGAAAAGCTTAAAGGGAGATCAAGAACTGAGATCTTTTTACCCAAGGGGGAAAAAAAATTCCAAGTCCCCATATGGAGGGGACTCAGAACATGATACTGTGGGGCTCCTGTCTGCAAAAATGAAGCTATCCTTGCCTGAACGCAGCTACAAGGCAAGCAAGAGTCCACAAAAGGGTTAAAATAAAACAAGGTAGGATAATTTCTGATGCTGAGTATGTCCCAAATGTATTCTCCGGTGCACTTGATAGAGAAGGAAGTCCAAGCAGTGGCCTTTCACATGACATCATAAAAGCCTAATTTATCACCAACCACCAAACATCTAGAAAATCATAACATCCTTTCAGGAAAGCCATGTGCAAAATAATCAGACTTGCTTTGATGAAAGGTTTAGTGCTTGAGTCCAAGTAGGACACTACAAAGAAGAACTCTTAGCAGGTAGTAGCACACAACAATGCATGTCACATTTAATGCTTCAAGTTCACACTTTATTTATTAAAAAGCTTGTGCATTTCCTGCCCATAAACAAATATTTTTTTACTCTGCATGTGTGCTCAACCAAACCAGTTAAGATAAAACACTAGTCACTGGTTAAGTCCAGACAAGGCAGACAGCTGAATAGCTCTTCTACAGATGAAACACATGCTATTGCTGCAAATAAAGGCACTGTGCTCCTCATTCCATCATTTCACAGTCCCTTGCAAGTGTGTTATGGATGTGAGCTGAGTATTGCCACAGCTTGTCATAGCTTTTGAAAGGATCAAGTCCTCCCAGCACACCCAGCATCATCATGGCTACGTTGAACTGAGGGGTGCATTCCCCCTGACAAATTCCAAAACATTCTGCCAAAGACCTCGTCTCTCTATCCAAGGCTCTCACTGTACTGGCTCATCAGTTTTTGGTGACTGGTGTAACCTGACTGTCTTGATGGAAAAATACTGCTCAGCAAGCAGTATATTGCCGTAAAATCAATTGGTTTCACACTTGCAAATGAAATTAAACAAGTCTGCTCTTTGTGTTGATTAGGCAGACAAACAGAGCGCTAAGCAATTAATGAATGCCTCCAAATACCACCTACACGGTGTTCAAGATCACTTTTTGACTATAATCTAAGTTTGTTGGTGCATATTTAAAGATGCACAGATTCCAATTGCCATGCAGTTCACTGATCCTGCTGCTTAATAATCTGACCCTTAGGCTCCTGCTGGTCAATGGCCACAGGTTCTTCTGGTCTGACTGGAAAAATAACCGGATTTTCCACATCATTCTTGGTAGTTTGTTGTTGCATATTCTCTGATCTTCGTTAATAAAAATAACTTCCTATTACATTTCCTGCACAGGAAAGCCTGGGAAAAAAAAAATCATAGTTTTTCCTATGACATCTTTCACTTTCAGGGCAGACATTAAACTTACCACACAACCTTCCAATAAATCAATAAAATGAATACAACTATTTTATTTTCTTTTTAAAAATCTGTATTTTGTTTTCTTCCATCCTTCCCTTACTTTGGTATTTAATTCCTCTCACTTTCTTTGTTGTTTAATTCTTTCCCATGTTTTGGTGAATTTACTTCCCTGTAAAATCCCATTTATCTCATTGTAAGATGTTTCCTTCCTAATTTGATGTGTCTCCCAGTCTTTTTCTTTCATTCATGCTTGTCCCATTTCTCTTTTGAGCATCAATCTCCTGCTCACAAATATCTTATATCATCTTAAACTTGGCCTTACTTTCTTATTTCTCCTTCATCCTCAAAATATGTCACCCCACACTGAAATTTTGTTCTCTTCTCCTCATTTCTACTGTAGTGTACTTTTTCCTTGAATATTTTTAAAATTTCTTTCCTTAGGTATTCTCCCTGTATCATCACAGATTTGTTCCTTTTTCTTTTCCAGTGGTACTCCATCACACACCAGTGCCAGCTTTCAGGATGTTGTGTGGAACATTGCAGGGTCCTGGGAGACAATGCATATTACTGGTAACACAGCAGAGATTTGCTGACAGGGCTGAAACTATGTTGAAATAAGTTTTAAAGAAGCAGTAAGATCTCCTAAAGCTCAAAGTACCAGTGTAAGTAAGAGTAAAAAGCAGATTCATTGACTGCTATTACTATTCACAGTAGCTGCCTATAAAACTCCACAGATTTGGCAGTGCATTAGCCATATACACTTTAAAGGCACGGATAATAAGCTCTGTTTCTTCCCAAAACATCAAGAAGTGTGTATACCACTTCTTGAAATCTGTCCTCTCAATGACCTTCTTCTCTTAAATACTTTCAATTAAAGAAGAAAGGAATTCTGGATCTATTACCAAAAACTTCTTCATTACTTCACCCTGCAGCAGTCAAACATGAAAAACTTCATTACAGAAGGAAAACAGTATTTTCTAATGGTCCTGCTCCACTTACCAAACCTTCTTTAGTTCCACAATTAAAAAGCAAGCAAACTGTTCAGGCACACAGCAGCAAGCAAGGGCTCAGAATACTCCAATGTTTTCACCTGTATAATGTTTAAAATGTGAGATGCCTCATCAATCACTTGACTCCTTTACAAGGAAAGTGTCTCTTGAGATCACTCACACAAGAATCATTTATTGCTGAGTTTCAATGTGAAAGACCGAGCTGTTCCTCAGACAAGTAATCCTATTTTTCATTCCTGTTTTGGCAGGGCAGAGATGCCAGGGAAGGGTCCCATTATGCATTGCACAAACACAGAAATGGCAGCCCTTTCTCCAAAAATTTATCAAAGTCAAAAATCATCTCCTGGAATATTCTGCTAGAATTCACCTACAGCTTGCATCTCCTTTTCAGTGCAGGTCACCAGTGAAATCTTCTGGCTTGGTTTACTTTCTTTGATGTATTTCAGTGTAATGGCAATACATATGAACACACAATGCCATGAATTACAGAACTTACATGTATCTACTGAGAATCTCAAAAGCAGTCAAAAAAAGCTAGATAAACATCTTGGCAGCTTCATTCCACTTGTAACCTGAGCAAGACTTCAACTAGATGCATTACCACTTAGCCGAAACAGAACTGCTTCACAGCAGCACGAGAGTGACAATGAAGGACCACCAGAGAAGATATGGATTTTATATAATTAAGCAACAATAATGACAGTACAAATGGGAAGAAAGCACTGTCACCCCATTTTATGAAGCTAGGAGGCAGGATGATTTAGGGACTTGACTAACACTTTGGAATGAGAGGGAGGAGCAAGAAGAGAACGCAGGCTGTTTCCCACCACTTCTCTCTGATATGTAGCTTACTACAAATGAAGAAGCCAAGCATTCACATCACACTGCATCTGGCAAAATTTGCTCTGAGTGAGTCCTTGCCATTGATTTGCAGTGAGCAGCCCCCTAGAAGCAAACTGCTCCAAGGATGAGTGATCATATAGCACCTTGATGCAGCAGTTGACTTATTTAACCACATATTTCTCATTTGTCTATAGTTTCACTTCTATTTCTGCCCCATGATTTTCTTTTATAGTCTTTCACATAAAAATCAAATACTCATCCTAGCAATACTAAAAAATGACTATTGCTTGCTCAACTTTTCCACCCTAGGCTCTTACGATTGACTTGAGAGTAACAGAACTTAAGAGTTTATTGGGTTGTTTTTCTCCTCTAAAGACTTAATTTCCAGATGAAAACACCCAAATAGACCAACTGTGTCTTTTACAACTAAACTAGTACACACTTTAACTGTATATACTGCAGTAAAGTCTCATGAACTTACTATTCCATACAGGCAGTGAACTGAGAGTGCTCTCACTTTTCATAGCATCTTTTGGCATGGTTTATATTTAAATAATAACAGTCAAGATCATTTTCATCAACACAAGAAAAAAAGTTCAGATCTAATCAAGAGACAGTTGTCTCCTGACACTGCCTGCTCTATGCTTGCTTGAGCACGTAGGCAGCAGCTGGCACTTCCACAGCTTGATCATTACTACTGCTCTTCAAATTATGCTTGTCACACAGGTTAGGAGAACATGAGTAATTAAACATAAACAGCGTCATAAAATAATAGTAAGAAAAAAATTAATAATCATCCAAAAGAGTGTTTGGGGCAACTCCCTACAGCACCTTGGATTTCTGCCCCTTCTGCTCAGACAGTTTTCCTCTGTGTACTTTTTAATTATTTCCTTCATGAATCCTTTAAGGCAAAGAGGTTTGTACAGGAGGGAAAAAACCCACGTACTAGAACCGATGAGAATAGTGATATGCAAAAAAGAGAAATGCCAATTAAGTATTCTTCAGCTACTGCAGGCTGACTCTGAATTGCTTATGGCAAGGACTTTATGCTTCACTATGAAACTGATAGTTTGAGATGCAGGGATTTTAAAGGATCTTAAATGCAAAATTTCAGGAGCTTCTTGTTCCTTATTTGAACCATGCACTACAGCTGGTCACCTGGTGCAGTATCTCTCTTCTGGCCCATCAGCCCATACCAAGTTCAGTATTTAAACCATAAGGAGGTCACTGCAGAAACTCTGCAGTCCTGCAGCCTTGGCAGTATACGTAGATGTATGCCTCCTTTTGCTTGTATAGTCAACAACCAAACTAATTCCTTAGCTCAGTTCTCTTAAAAAAACAGCATAAAACAACAAAACAATAAAGACTTAGACTTTGGACCATGTTATTAACAACCCCAAGCAGGCTGTTGTAGCCTATTTTTGTGCACATGGTTACTGGAACTGAGCATGCAATTCTGGTAATTGCATACAAAAATGACCAGCTACATGAGTAACGGGACATTTGTCATCTGCAATTCTTACTGTGTAGGAACTGTGTGCAATGTGTGATCCCTCATGATAGCAGACAAGCAAATGCTATGTAAGAGCAGCACTCTTTTCAGCTGCTTTACATCCAAAATAGTTATTCACATATTTAACTAGAAGGTGCAACCAGATTTACTCCACTTGGTCTGTGTTTTGCATGGGTATGAATTAGACAAAGTATAATGTAGGGAAGACTCGTGCCTGTCTACATAAAAAGAAAAATAAGTGCAGCAACATACATAATGTTGAACACATTCAAATCCACATATTAAAAGAACATTTAGAGATGGTTTTTATTCTCATTAGGTAATTTTTGCTCATGTGTGTGCCTCAAGTTACATATTTTCATACAAATTTCAGCATCTCTCTGAAATAAAGCTCTTCTTCCCACAAACCCTAAGTGCTTCAGCTTCTATATTCAGGGTGGAAATTGTTTAACTGACCTCATCAGAGGTGCTAACTAGCATACAATGGCATACAAAGTATGCCAGCAATTCAATACACCTGCTCACACTACCTAACAGAATATTTTTTGGGAGAAATGCTATTTCTGAGGAGGAAGGACTTGCACATTCTCATGCAATCTCCCACTGAAATCATCAGGAGCCTGGCCAAGAAGTGAGTGAGTGGGCTAAATACAGCCCAGGCTTGTAATGTTCATCATCGCTGCTGGTAGCATCCCACCAGGCTAAACTCATAAATTTGACAGTAGGAAGAAATGAACTGTCCCCATGTGCCAATATTCTTGCTCTTTATATGTTTGCTGGATTTAGTCCTTTTTCCACTAACATGATGTAAAGACCACTTAACAGCACATTCTCTCCTT
This sequence comes from Lanius collurio, assembly GCA_020086605.1. Taxonomy (NCBI): domain Eukaryota; kingdom Metazoa; phylum Chordata; class Aves; order Passeriformes; family Laniidae; genus Lanius; species Lanius collurio. The sequence goes on along the minus strand of JACBWW010000011.1, from coordinate 16,358,859 downwards.
GGCTTCAGGGCTTGGTTTAAGCTCTTTTTTTCTCAGTATCAACAGATAGCATAGGAGACATATCCAGCTTGGCTCCTCCTTGGATAAGGTGTCGTTGGACATTCCCAGTATCTCCAATTGTGGTTACTTTTCTCTCTCATTTGATGTTTTGCTACTACACCTTTCTTCCTTTTCCATCATTACCTTCCTCCCCATCTCCATGAAGGCTCCATCCATTGTCTTCCTATTTCTCAGCTCAGTGCAATCCCTATCTTTTGCTATCCTAAGGTTTCCGACCTTTGACATATAGGAGTATACTTCAATCTCTGGTCACATCTCTGAAGAGGGGATTCAGTTAAGTTGACTCTCTTCACTAATCAACTTTTCAGCAGAGTTTGCTTGCCAGGACTGGGGCAAATTATACTCAGATTCATTAACTAAGATATAATAAACTCCATGTACTATTCAGTAATGTGCCATATGTGGCAATTAAAAAAAAACAAAAACAAAACAAAAAAAAAAAAAGGTAGATTAAACCAGGAGACCCTCTGGCTCATTTGTGGACTCAAAGTATTTCTGGGGAGGTCACAAATCTCCAAGATATCTCCACAAATTAGGTTTTGCACTTGGATTTCTAATTTAGCTGAAAGATGTGTAAAAACACATGCAGCCAGACAGTTCCTTGGCTATACATCTAAGGAAGCTCAAAGCATAAGTTATTACTTCCAAAGTCACTTGTAACTTATGCTCACTAAATTGGCTCCAGATCCACCCTTTTCAGACAGTAGTATAAGAATAATTTATTCTTCTGGTGAAAAGCACCCATTTTAGCTAAACCACACCCACATCTGGGAGTCTCACCAGCAGAAGTGCCAAAGGCAGAGGGATTCAGAGGTGCAAAGGGCTACTGGAGGCCAGTGAAACAAGGGTGAATAAAGCACAGTATGTAATAGTGTCTGTCAGCACGCTGAAACATATAGCCTCTCCCTAACACAGGGGGTCCACAACACAAATCCAAGAGGAAAATTTGTTCCTGTGGTTCAATCATCACATTAGATGAAGAGGTTTCCCTGCTTTTAACATCCATTTGATTTATACCAGAAGTCCTATGGATAGTGGTGAAATCATTGCAACTTTCTGTGTGTTTTGATCTATGTCCTCAATGTGTATCTTGTTTTCTCCCATTGAGAATGTGCTGTACATAAATATGGTACAAGAGGTTCGAGAGCTCTAATTCTACACATCTCCTCCAAATGCCAAGTTAATTACCTAACCAGTGGAGATAAAAAACCTACATAAACTAGGAGCCTTTCTCTCACCTGTTACACTGGAAACCTGAGTTGAATGAGGTACATGAGTCCATCCCCTTGCCAGAAGCAGCAGTGACCTGCACCACAAGAGAGTTATCATTCCCATGACAGATTGCTTCACTAGCCATCTACAGAAACACTGACCTACAAACAAGGCTCTTCTTTCCCCAGGTAAACCCCTGCATCAGCAGCTACCCAACAGGAACCTCCTCCTGGGAGATCTTTAATAGCAGTAGCTGCTCAACAAAAGGGAACTGCAGAAACGCACTTGTTGCCAAACCATGCATTTAGTTAGAAGGAGGAGAAACAGATGGGGAAATCACTCTTCAGACAGTGTTTACTAGCACAATCAGCACCTGAGGCAGCACTTATTCAGGTGCTGAAATTACAGAGGTAAGTTTTACGATGAGAAATCTATTCCTCATATGACAGCTATATTTCTCATCATGGATCATAAAAAGCAGATGATCCATCGGATAACTACTTGATTGTTACGTGCATCACAGTAAAACCATCAACCTTCTGTTTTGTTTTACGACCCTGGTTACATCTGGAATGCTTTCAAGAAGGATGCTGACATTCACTTTGGGTACAAACTGACTCAGGGAACTTGCTGGTTTGTTACTTATATGGTAGTATATAATAAGAATAAGGAGGAATGATAGCAGGAATACCTCCAATTTTGCTACCAGGAAGATCACTTTATTACTACCAATATAATTTTATTGAATATTCTTCTTGGACTGGACCTTAAAGAAGATTCTTAATTGTCTAACAGTTTTCTTTTTCAGTCTAACAAACTATTTCTTTCAGTTGTCTATTTCCTCTTACATTAGAGATCTTTTACACAACTACTTATTCAATAATAGTAATGACAGTAATAAAGCCAGTATTAGTAGAACTCACACAGTTCCACATTTCTATAATAACAACAGAAATTTCTCATCTGTACATGGTATTTGTTGTCAGATAATTTCTAATTCTTGTCCCCTTAGATGCAGAAAAAAAAAGATGACACTAATATTCTAAGGTCACAGAGCAAGCCACAAATGAAATTCCTGATTTATCTAAGAGTTTGTGGTAGAAATATGAGCTGTGTTGTAATCAAACACCCCAAAGAGACATGTTATCAAACCAAATTTTCTGCAAAAACTTAAAGATCTGCTCTTGGAGGTTGTTGTGATCTCAGCAGAGTGTAAAAATTGGAAAAAAAGATGTCCTTACTGATGTGCAGTCTGTCTCTTTGCTCGGCAAAATTACAACTCCATTAAACAAAAAAAGCCAAACTAACCCTCAGGTCTTATGCAACTCTGCAGGAGGGCTTGCAAGTGCTCTGGACAACGGAGGTTGCTCTTAAAGTGTGGTGTTGATACACCAAATGTTGAAATCAACAACACTGAACCATAGCTCAATATTCAAATCAGTTCTCCATGCAGGAACAGCATGTCTGTAACAAGCCAGGACATTGAGTCACCTCAATCTTGAGCTTAACCAAATGGTTTAAAGCAATATATATTTCATACTGCCCTGTGAAAGCTCATCTGTGCTTGGTATTAGCAAATAATTTCATTCATTCCAAGAACTAGACTTCAGTCATTTTTTCTCCTGACTGCGTGATAAAATTCAGATGTTTTAAAAATATCCTTCTTCCCTACATGTGCCCACCCAAGCAGTAACAGCAGGCCTTCTGCTAAACCTGACAATGAAATTTGGGTTTGGAGAAAGACCAAACATGGAAAACTTCAGTGTAAACAACAATTGTTTTGGAAAATTATGAGTGTACCAGCCTGGGGTAGGGGAGTTGCAAAGGAACACATTTTTGCCAGCTCAACAGACCGTATCAAGCTCCTACCCTACCTTCTTAATGAACCATGAGTCCCTTAAGCCTTTTTTTGCACAGTGCAGACCTCCTCCACTGCACTTACGGTGGTCTGAGCAGCCCTTCACCTGAAATCTCAGCCTTCCTTCAAGGCGCTGCAGAGATCCCCTTAACCTACTTGTCTTGTTTCTGCCCCAATTGATGGGGAATCCAATCTGTCCCTTCATGAGACTGATGAACCCATACATCCTGAAGTGAGCACCAAACCCTCCCACTGTGTTTTGCTCACTCACACAAATGCATTTTCCTTTTGCAATAGACAGAGATCCGTAGAGATCCCGCTGGTTCCTAAGGGGTCTCTGAGTGGCAGATCCCTGTCAGCAAAGCCAGCTGTGCCTCTGTGTTTGCTGACTCACTGAGCTGGGTAGCAGGGAACAGAGATGAAGGGACTTACCATATCTTTTTACTTTGCTATCTTGCCCTACAGATATTGGGGAAGAGCATGGATGAAGAGAAACAAAGATTAAGTGATGGAGAAAAATGCTCTGCTCTACATCCATAAGGACAAAATGGGCAGGAATAGAAAATAGATGGGTTGTCTCTCTGTTGAGAAGTAGGTGTTCTCACTGAAGGCCCTAGAGAAGCTTATGTGTCATTAAGATGATGAAAGGAACTTTAACACCTGCTTGCCTGTGTGCAAACAATGCCTCTTCAAGACCTAGATCATGCTGCATGTAATAAAGTACTAATGGGATGGAAACAATGCACTGGCAGGGATGAAGTAGGGCTGAATTACAGAATTACAGAAAGGAAAGGAGACAGCAAGCAATACATCATCTTTCACTCTTCTGGTTTTTATCATAATTACTTAATTTAAGCTAAGGGGTATAATTAGAAACTGGGAGTTTAAAATAAGCAATAAATGCCTTGCCTGTATCCACAGAAAGTAAGCCTGATGCATGCAAATGTTGCCACTGTTCCTACAATATTTAAGTTATCTAAGAGAACTGTTATTTCATTCTGCAGAGGAGACACTACTATTTCAAGTATTTCTATTTAAAAATACGTATTTCATTGTAAAAATATAAGACTTCTGAAAAAAGGCCTATATCTAAAAATCAAGAAACACATTGTAAGCACGTGGTTTTAGATTCTTGTTACTGCAAGCGACAGCTGTCAGAAAAAAAAAAAAGGAAGAAATAATCCTCCTTTCTTTTCTTCCATGCAGTTATTTATTTCTTTTATTCCACTTGTTCTCTACAGCATGTAAGCGGTGTTCTCACATATAGGAAGACAGAAGCTTCTGTTTTATATGGAAAAATTTGTTTTGTCAGATAATCAAACTGGTATTTGATGGTTTTTCTACAACGCTTTTAAGGAGCTAGCCTCCATTTATTTGCTTATGTCTTCAATTATTGATACAATAAAAGTTTGGATAGTCTCTGATAAAGGCCAAGAAAAGGGAAAGAAATTTGCATGTTTCGGGGTTTTTTTAAAGTCAGGATATTACCTGATTCTGCTTGTATCTGAGGAGGGTCCATCTCGCACCCTTCTTTTAGTACGACATTCAAAATATGTCTTTCATGATAGCTACTTTCAGTAAAAAGACATACATTTCAGTTTTTCTTCTCTAGGGCTTACTACTACACTTTCTCCTTGAAGGCCCTGTCCCCACCCCTGCTGCAATATCTCTGCCAAACCAGCCCAATGTTCTCATATTTTAATTGAGGCTAACTGGATCCATCTGCAGCATGACTCGGGGGTTGCTCTGAACCTTGAATTCCATTCTTATGCCAGATTGCTGAGATTTGAGTCCTCTTTTAAGAGAATGCTGTTTTCTCTTTAAATTCTGTGTGAGGGAAGTTTAAATTTTAGCACAGATGTTTGCACAGCAGTGAAGAGCTGAATGAGACACTTGACACATCTCTGCCAAGCTTTCTAAAGTCAAAGGTAATGAACATATGGTTGCTGCTACTCTCCCTTATAGCCTGCTTGCTTTAATTCATGATGGTCAAAGGCCAAATTTTTACAACTTGATTTTTTTGAGGCCTGGACCTGAAAGTGTGCTTTGGCTGTCACAGAGACCATTTCTCTCCTTGAGCATTATGATGGGCAGTGCTTACAAACACCTGCAAACAGAGACGAGAAACACTTCTGCCAGGTAAGTGTCCAAAATGGACACCAATGTAAGGAGGCACTTCTACTTTCATTGCTGGCAGCCAAAAAGAAGGCAGCACTTAAAAAATAATTCCTGTGAGTGGATGAGTACGTGCATGGGGAACAATGCTCACACAAATTGGAGCATATGATTACTTTTTCATTGGCAATTGAAGAATCACAGTATCATTTTGACACAGCTTGGCCACAGACATAGTTTTAACTGCATAATAAACACGTATCATATTACTACAAATGCTATTATAATATTGCATAGAAGTAACTCCTGCTGATTTAACAGTGCTTGGAAAAAATAATACAGCATTTGTCTCCATGGAATAAAACTCTTTAAGATCCTGGCAATTAGTTGAATGAAGCAACAGAAGCAACAAAAATACTAGAAGTGCTACATAACTAATGGGAACCAAACTTGAGCAGCTTTCCCTATGCCAAGAACTGTAGAAACCTTATTTTTATTTTTGGCAGTTCTGCATTTAACAGAGCTCCTAGTGGTTTATGTTGGTCTAAAAATTAGGATCTCTTTCCATGAGTTCAGTCTTGTCACTCTTCCTAAAATGCAGTTTGAAGCAACAACGAATCAAGATGAATTGTACACAAATTGAACAAATTACTATAAGTGTGAAAGGTATTTGGTATGTCTTGCTAAATGCTTTGGTCTGGACAAATCTTGGGTGAAGAATTTTGAAGTCACTGTTAAGTGCTTAACTATTCCACTAGAGATCTGTCTTCTGTGCTCTCCAAAAGGCTGAAGGGCAGTAACAAAACATGACACACCTCTCCAAATATTTAAGCAACCACGAACAATGGTATGAGACATGCAAGATAGTGTTGCATGCAGGGAGTGTTGCTGGCCTTGAAGTCACCTCTTGAAGTGTGGTAACACCCTAGGGTGTCTCCTGTCATTGCATCACTTAAATATGAACTGGAAGAAAGAAACTATAGAACTTTAAAGAAACCTATTTTACAAGAGGAATTATTAGCAGATGGAAGCTGGTGGAGAAAGAACTTTGATTTCTGCAGGTTTAACTCCCACCTGAGTTTCATGTATGTTCAAAATGGTGCCATCTCCTGAAGGAAAGGCAATATGTTAGGTCATTTCTCCCTTTACAGCCATTTCATCTTCACAGTGAGCCTGTCCCATTTTGAGGCCATCTGCTAACAACCTGCTGAGGCAAAGTGGACTTTGGTCACTTCTCTCCTGCACTGCTTGGTTCTGTGGGCAGGACTACTTGGATACTACTTGGCAGAAGTATCCATGGCTCTGATCCACTGTGAAGTTTGCACAAGAGCTAGTATAAACTCTAAGGTGAATCTACCCAAGTATTTCAATGTCTTCATCTCACTGAGGAAATATTTTCAAGTATCACCCTAACTCAAAATTTTCAATGTTTGATTCCAAACAAATATTTCCATAACACTGTTTATATTTGGCTACCTGCTTAAGGAAACTCACGGGTTTCTACGAAGCTATGCTGGGAAGGAATTTGGCCCACTTGCTTTAAAACATTATGTGCTTGAAAAGATGGGACATGGGAGGCACACTGGTTGTATTTTATTTTGGGTTGTTTCAAATAAATAGGCCTGTGTTCTAGTGGGCTGAAGTGCATCCATGGTACCACTGCTTCACAGGAAGTAAAAAAGAAAGACCTCCCTTTCAACTGCAGCCATCTTACTGTGTTGAAATCCAAATATTCACAATAGCACCATAATCAGAAACAGGAGATGCACGAGTTTAAATTACATTGAATTTGAAATAGAGGTGCAGTGGATCACCTTGATTAAGAGGGTCCTATTTCACCTGCTAAAAACTGAGGATTGTGTTTCTCATTCTTTGTAAAGACAACTCTGACCACGCCTTATGTTTGCTGAAATCATTACTGACAACACTTACTCTGCAAGTGGAATGTTGCATGTGAGCAGGGAAGTAAACTCCTGCTTCATCATGGCTGTCCACTGCTACACACTTTGAGAGGCACCCAGCATGAAGGCCCCAGGTTATCGGATACAGACACCAGTCATGGACAGGGAATAATGTTTCAGCAAACAGAGTAAGTACACCTAATAAAAGCAAACGCTGGGATGTCTGTTTAAGTGTGATTTTTAAATCAGGCTTTCAAGAATGTGATGAGCTAGTCTTGTTTTGCTGACAGCATTGAACTTCCAAGAGGTTCAGGTTGGCATTTTTGTCCAAAGCCAATGCCTACAGGACTTGTGGATTTTGCTGTGTCACCTTCATGCAACCACATAGGTCTGACATAGTGCTCCACAGAACCAGAGCTGAACACCATGAATTTATCAAGTCAGGATGCTGGCTTAATTTCAAATACAAAGCTTGGTGCACTTTCAGGTGCTTCAGAGATATTGTACACTGACCTTACATGATATACAAATTCATGAGTGCTAGCAGTGAATGGATGCACTAACTTCCCTAAAACTAAACAAAATTATATAGAAACACTTCATGGTACAGATTGGCTTTTTGAAGTCCTAAACGTGTTTAAATTGATGTAATTTTTGTTAGCCTTAAAAAAAACCCCAACCCACAAACCAGCAGATCTTCCTTTTAGCAGACTACATGTACACTTATATGAGTGGAAGAAGAAATACACTCTGTATCAGCATCAGGTGAGGATACAGTCATGCACAGAGATATAAATCAAAGTAATAAAATGATACAAGCATGTTTTAACATATTTCTGTTTCACTTTTCATGTTTACTTAACTTCAGCACCATAAATAATGAAAAGGAATTGCCTGGCTGCAGTCTTGGTTAGCTAATGAAGTATGCTACAGTGATACAAAGCTGCTGGAATGTGTGAAATACAGATACTTTGTATTACATACAGCCACAGCATCAAGACTGGAAGAGATAACTAAGCAACATTTATACAGTAAGTGTGTAAGTAAGAAAAGATTTGTTATTGACCTGAAGTTGTAACAGCTCAATACCATTCTTACAAGGAGTCCTTAGGCAGAGCTGAAATGTTACTTTTCATTTACAAATGTATAGAGTTGATAGAAAATAATTTCCCATGATAATTCTTTTTATGACTCTTCTGTTGTAATTTGTAAATAATTAATAAATACAAGCTTGCTACATGCAGGTATCTGTGGACTCTATTAGCGCTTAACAGATAGAGGCAGAGGCATTTCTATTTACAGGGAAAGTTCTTGGAGAAAATGGACCTGAATTATTCAATCATCTTTGGCATGAGAAAAAAAGATTGTCATGAATTCTAACATTTATTTGCATACATGCAGGCAGTCCAGTATGGTTATTATGTATATGATGTCATCATGCTTTTAAATTGCAAAAGATATGAATGATTTAGCATATAAAAGAATCCCTAGATGTCATTAGGAAGCTGTGACAGTCATTCCCCCTTTAATTTTCCACATAAACCACCAACAACCAAAGTGGTTCTGGAGCAGACGGCTAGGAAAACAGAGTGGCAGTGGGAAAGCCCTGCTTTTGAACTCAGGTGAGATGAAAGATAATTATACTGGCTGCACTGTTGGGGTTTTTTTTAACTGCTTGCTTAGCATAGTAGTGGTGCAGCTGGAATGCTGCTTGCTCTCACCCCAGTAGGCAGACAGGTACCTCGGCTGCAGAAAACGCAGAGTTCCTGGTGCGGCTGCTTGCACTGAGGTGGCTCAGTGCGTGTTGGGACCTGCACGGTCCGTAGGACACGCGGCCTCTGTGTTGGTGCCAAGGATGGCAACGTGGCCCATTTCATGTAAGTGTGATACGGCTCTTGGGCTTCTGGCAGGCTGCCAGGGCAGCCCACAGCTCTCTTATGAAGATAATACCACTGTGATGTTCTACAGAGATCAATTAAAATGCTGCAGCCACTTCAATGTTGAAGCATCTGGGATCCCCGAACCCAGAATTCTTAAGTATGGTAAAGATTTATATAGTTATTGTAGCCACATGCATCTAGGAACAAAGAGCTGGAGCACTTTGTAAAAGTTCTAAAAATGAGAAGATGAATACAAATACACAGAATTGGATTTTAAATATACTCTACAACAGATCAGTGGGACCGTTTTCACCGCTGACAAAAGAATACAGCCCTGCAAATCCATCTTGCTCACCACAGTTTTCTTCTTGTACAATATTGGCAGATTAATAATTTCTTCCTGCCTTTTCTCCAGGAGAAGTCATAATTTTCTCTAATATCATAGTGGGTTTTCATGGAAATTAGCATACTACAAAATGAGAGTGGCAAATAACTCCATTTCCAAATGCTATGTTCAGGAGCCAGATTTATTAGTGGATTTGGCAGCATTTGCCAACTCCTTTGCACATGAATAACTCTACTCACATTGTTTAAACAAATGAAACTAGGATAAATGAGATTAATTTGCCAATAGCAAATTACATTCTATTTAAAAATAAGAATTAGCCTGTACCAAATCCACATGCTTTTGTTTATCTCCCATATAATTTATGCACAGAAACACTATAATAGACTATCTGAGAGCATAGGTTTCAGTGCACTCAAGTAGCAGAAAATTAGATGAGTGTCCTACAACAGAGTTACCTTTCCAAGAGCCTGGAGACCACAGAAGGACCTGGCACAAAGAGATAAAGCAACTCTGAACCTCTCACAGAGCTCGTGCCACTTTGAGGAGAAATGTGTATTACAGTTGTCTTAGTCAACATGCCCAGCTCAGACTGAGGGAACATAAAGCTGTATTAACATATCCTTGCAGATAGTGCTATGAATCCAGCCATAGCTGGGGATACTGGTTATTCTGCCTAGCGGAAGGCAGAGTCTGCTGTAAACATGACATGACACCGAACCAGATTATCTGTCTTATTGTTTCCTTTATCCATCATATATTCAAACTGGTCCTCCAAGCTCCATTTTGTTCTCAATTATTGCATTCCTCAATTTGGTATATAAAGTTGATATAAGTATGGCACTCCAGCTCTCACTGATGGACAGTGAAAATTTTTTGATCAATACAACTTTGTACTTCAGTGCCACAGTACTCTTAAAAATGTTCCCTATACCCTCCCTAAGTTTAGCATATATCTTCCCTTTTAAGAAGTCATGATGTCTCTTAATTTCCCTGTGGCTGTTTCTGCTCCCTTCATTGAACAATTCCACTTGCCCTATGCCCCTTTAAATCACCTGCATTTATCTACCTTTCTACCTCATGCAGCTTTCCTTAACATATATACCATTCATTTGTCTTACTGGTGTTTTCAAACTTTTGCTGCTTCTTCCCTTCCCCACTTCTCCGAAGGCTTTTTCATTCTCACTTATCCACTGGGGCTTCTCCTTCCACTCTGTTATTGACCATGCGCTAGCTGATACCTCTCCCAAGTACCTTCAAGATGGGGTCTAATGCCAGTGGTGGCAGAGGGAGCACGAAGGATGCCTTCTGTCCTTGGTCACTGGGAAGAGATACTTGGAGCACGACACAAGAGAAGAATCAAGAGGTCTCCTTACTTGGAGATGACACCATGGGTTAGGCCACCCTTCCAGCAGATAGGTCCATTCACCGTAGGACCAACTGCAAGACTGTTGAGGTGCCTTCCCCTGAAATCCCAGGGGGAGGGACCCTGCAGGGTATGGGTCTGTCCCTGTCCCTGTCCCCATGCCATGTGTGCCCCATACCTGTTCCTGATTGAGTGGTTTGTGTGCCTGGGGCTTGGAGAGAAGAGAGCAGGGTCCCATGACTGGGGTCTGCCTGGGAACTCCAGCCATGCGGCTGGAGGAATAAACTAATCCCTGAACATCTACAGAAATATCGCTTCATCTTTCCTTCCAAGTTCATCCCTGTCTTTTACTTGTAAGGATTCCCCTCACTACAACACAAGACCATTCATCACAAGCTCTGAATAGGGAGGAGGGTAGTCAAGAGCACAACTGCCTCTGGTGATTGATCCTTCCACACCTTTCAGGGGTGGCAAGACTTGGGGAGGGATGGTTACTTCCCTTGATAAAATCCCCTAACTTGGAGGTGGGATGAAAGCATCTTTCCCTTAAAAGAAAAAGTGACCTTTCATAAAGGTCATCACATGTCACCAGGAAAATTACATGCTGGCATTTTAAAGATTTTTTTCTTGAAAAGCAATAAAAGTAACTAGCAGAAAAGTTATGATGCCATTTCTGACTTGTCTGTGTGGAAGCCCTCAGTAGGAAGTACTATAAACCATTTCCCAATCTGCTTTTACACAAGCCTCGGAATTAAAAAGAAAATGTAAGTGTTTAATGCTTAAACCAAATGTTTAATTTTCAACATCCCCATAGAGTCATACTGCAATGTGGAGGTTGCATTTAAAAGCCCAGATTCCTTCATCTTCCTGACGTTGAATCTACACTTTAATAAAAACATTTTGAAATTAATGTAGAAATAGTTCTAACTGGAGCATTAACATAATTTACTTCAGTCACGTTCATCAGGATCATTTATATCTTACACATGTGATGTGTAAGTATTCACTCTGCCTATACATATACAGTTGGATTTTATATATTATATATAAAAAAACACTCCCTTACAAAGTATGATTCATTGGTTTAGCAGTTGGTATTTTAGCTTTTCCAGTATGTTCAAAAGCAGTTTATACATTTAGAAGTATGGTGTATATAATCATTACCACTTTAAGTAGGGCTTCATCCCATCCATATGAGAAGACGCATTACACATGCTGAGCGCTGAAACTTACCGAGACAATTCAAAGCTGTGGAAGAATTGGGAGCCACACTTTGGCTAACTGTTTTCTGTGCCATTAGAAAGTGGTTTACTATCTTATTTATAATTACTCACAGTGAAATATACTTATCAAGACAAAAGAGTGCAAAATGCTACACTTTCTCCTGTTCAAGATCTGATCTTACAACAGGGTGTGCCTTGGCCCAGGAGCAGAACTATGCTTTCTCATGATTAGAAAGCAGATCCCATGGTCTGTCCTGCCACTGATCTGTACCAAGTTGAATGGTCTCCCTGGGTTTTGGATCCTCAAAAGGAATGGCAAATCTTACCAACCTAAGCTGTATGTTGAATTTTCTCACCTATTGAATGTCACATAAAGACAGAGATCTGCTGACTGCCAAGAATCATCCTACACTCATCTGACATGAATGACAGGCATCCCCACCTGCATATCAGCAAACCCAATGTAAACACATCATAAGGAACATCCTTATGGAAACAGTTCACATGCATGTGCAGAGAAAATGGAAAAAATGCATGCCCCCATCTAGAGTAAAGCTTGTGCCATATGTGATTACAAAGACTTGTAGGCTGAAATGAGGCTGGGTACATTCAACATTTGGGTCCCACATTGGCTGTTATGGATTTTCTTAATGTTGTCAGTCACATACAGCCCACCCACACGTGTTCTTTGAGACAAGGGAGAGTACACTCCTTTTTTGGGTGACAAATGCAACTGAGAACCTGCCTCCCTGCTTTGTTTGCAACCCAAGGAAATTTAATGGAACCTTTGCTGAAAACAGTTAGGTCAGATAATCCCGAACCTTGCAGGCTTTGAGGTCTGTGTTGCCTCAGTGTAAGCAATGCAGTATAAGCAAACTTGGGAAGAAGGACAATGTTGATCTTCTGTACCAAGTGGTTCCTCTAACCACAAAAAATGCCATGTGTTGGCTCAGATTAATTCAACTTGATGGTAGGATGGAGGATGGAGGGAGCATGCTTGATGATTCTCAGAAGTAACGCATCCCATTTACCACCATCAGAAGGCTGAATATGTTGAATATGAATTTAACACTGACATTTGAGCAGAAAAATTAAAGACTTTTTTTGCAAAATGCGTGCAAATTGTGGGTTTTTTTTTCCTAAATCTCATAACATGCGGTTATTTTCACAGGAAAAAAAGAAGTATGTCAATGACATACAAATGACAGCACCATCGCATTTTAAATCCTTGCGTCAAAGCAGTATGCTACCAATGGCAATTGGCAACAAGCCATTTAAATTTGTTTTTCTGTAATGATGATTGGAAACTATTTTGACTGAAATTTTCCAAATTCTTCATCTGAGGACAGACATTTAACAAAAGTCCAGACAGGGTGGAGCAAAATGTAAAAACCGATTCACAAAAGAAATTTAAATTATATGATAGGAAATTTTAAATATAGTATAGATAACGCAAAGAAGGCAATACCTATTTGTTGACAATCCTATTTGGCTAGCAAACCCAGACATATTCTGCATGAAAAAGCCTGTCTTAGGGTCTGAATTAGGATCAGCAGACCAGACTTGCCTGTGATTAAAATCCCTCAGGATGTGTTGGGTATCTACGTTCTCCTAATGAGTATATATTTTGGGGTCTGCCTGGCAGTAATCTTGAATATTTAAATTGCCACACACCAAGTTGGATAGTGCAAAGCAGGAAATATGTAATTGAACATTATGCTTTCTCACGTTAGGAGGGCAGCCCAATCCGTTATTCTGTCTGGCACACTTCCTCAGCACTGTCCTGGGTCACTCAGCACTCGCTCAAAGTAACGCCTGGCCAGCAATCAGCCACACACGTATGTGCTTGGAAACCACAAAGTTTTGTCCTCGACTTGACATCCCCCCCGCCTGAGCCTTTTCAGTGGACCACACTCCTCCCTCCAAGGAAGACATCTCCATCCAGGTTATATTGGAGAAAGGCTCTTCATCAAGTGAATTGATAACAGGGGTGATCAAAGTCTGGCAGTTGTACCTTATCTATTGGGGATCATAATTCAGGAATGGAGCAGCCCTTCAGTTTGCTCCTCCCCACCATTAAATTACATTCAATCACTGCACAGAGAATGCAGCCCATGCGCTCACAGCCAGATGTTATCATTACAGGCCTTTTCTTATAAACTGATGCTGAAACCCGAGTGGTTGATGAGACTAGCTAAGCAGTTGTACCTTTGACCTGATTGCATTAAACTTGCCCTATCAATTTAAGCTTAGTATAAACACCATTTCCCAGAGTCCCTCATGACTTCAGTAGTGAGAAGAAGCTGACTAAGCCTAAACATTTTTTAACAGCAATCTTGTCTTACAACACCAAGGGGATTTGCCATGTATCTGGGGCTTTATAAAACCATATGAACATGCTGAAAGAATTAAAGTCCTTTAAAAAAGCAAAATTGATGGTGACAGTCCTTTTAGAAAATCAGTTTGTAGAATGTCAGCACAAGCGGAGCTGGAAACAGGACTAAAATAGTTTTTAAAAAAACAACAGATTTATGTTTGTTTCACACCGTTGTTCCTGAATGCTGAGATTTAGCGTTACAAAGCAAAACAAATGAAAAAAAAAAATCTCAAACTGAATTCACCCCCGATTGAAAAGAACTCCTCCCCATCACTCCACAAACCAAAGCCCATCCAGATATATCACCTATCTGAGATCTCCCATAAAATATGAGCATCTTTACTCTGGCATTTCAGATTTATTTTTAATAAAGTTTGGTCTATTTCACATTGAGGATAATTCAGATAATCCTATCAAAAATTTCTACGTAGCAGCACATGAGCCATAGCATATGGTACAGCATATGGCCCACAAAGCCTGGCTAGGCTTTATAAAGGGGGACATGCTTATAACTGTAAGGATAAGAATGAAAGCAACATCATGCTTGATTCAGCTTGGCTAATATTGTCTTCAGTGGAATGCTAAATCAGTGGATTGGTACTGCAAATGTTGGTACTGCAAAATGGGAGATAAACCAGCAGAACATGGATCTTCACCTCGCTAGGTTGGAAGGGCTCTGGCTCCGATGCAAAAAACCACACTTGAAGTTGAGCAGATTCCTGCTAATTTTAGCAGAAGTATAGAAGTAGTCAAAGCTCTGCAAGGCCAAATCTCTGATCCAGAATTGGAAAAAAATTAAAGAAATATCCAGGAGTGATATGACTCATTTTAAAACAGAAGGTTTGTGCTGTCTGTTGGTAATACTAGTGTAACAAACCAGGCAGTGGAACTGTTGCTAGAAGTGCAAAGAAGAAGAAGAAGCACATTAAGCAAAATGTGATGGTATCATACTTATGCAAAACATGCTTCAGAGCACTGAAACATAAAGAACAAAAAGCCAACAAGACTACTAAATTGTTTTACTGCTTTGAAATCTAATAAAACAAGAATATGCATGTAAAAAGAAAAATCAGATAACAAAAAACAACCTGAAAACTAACACAAAAACCCAATCCAACCAACAACTACTGTTACTAAAATAATTATGGAGAAGCTTATTTAAGAACTAATTTATCTGAGTCCCTACCTTGGTTACTCTTAGAAGCAGCAGCATCTGACTCTTGTTAAACAAATGCCACTGCAGGAAGGAAATGCAGGTAAGGAAAAAAAAATAACCTGGTGCACAGTTTTACATAATACAGATGCACAAAGCAATCTAGAACATAATGTAGAGTTCTTCTGTGTTCAAATTAAAGCAGGGTCCTTTTTTTGCAAATAAGTAAAGTACACATTTAAATGACAAAACTTAACATTAAAAGAAGACTTGCACAAATTGCTTGCCTTGCAGAAAGCATTTCTGTTTCTCTCCTTCTAGGACCAGGTGAGATAGAACAAACCCAATGACCTTGACCATGAATTCAGAGAGGAACAAAAGAAAAAAAAAGGTGTCAACCATTTACTGCAAACTTTCTAAACTAATGTTGATTACCTAGCCATGGCCTGTCATTACAAAAGGTACTTCTGTCTCATAGCTTATGGCACAATATGGAAGCATCCGAGTAGCTTCCGCCCTACATTTGCAGGTAAGAGTGATCTAGCTGTGGCATGACAGGGAACAATACAGGCTGAATTGGCTAGTCATGGAGTGGAGGGAGGCTGGGTAAAAATCTGACTGGATGGCTGAGCCCAGAGTGTGGAATTAAATCCAGCTGGCAGCTGGTCACAAGTGGTGTTCCCCAGCAGTGCGTGTTTTGGGCCAGTCCTGTTTCACATCTTTATCTATGATTTGGATGAGGGAATTGAGTGCACCCTCATCCAGTTTGCAGGTGACACCATCTTGGGTGTCCTCCTGGAGGGTAGGAAGACTGAAGAGGGTTATAGACAGGCTGGATTGATGGACCAAGGCCAACTGCATGAGATTTAATAAGTGGCAAGTCCTGCCCTTGGACCACAACAACCCAATGCAGCCGGACAGGCTGAGGGAAGAGTGGCTGGAAAGTTGATCAGGAAAAATGACCTGGGAGTGCTGTTTGACAGCAGCTGAACATGAGCCAGGAGTGTGCCCAGGTGACCTTGGCCATGCGCCATCCTGGTCTGTAGGCGCCATCCTAGTCTGTATCAGCAATAGTGTGGCCAGCAGGAGCAGGGCAGTCACTGTCCTCCTGTGCTCAGTGCTGGTGAGGCCACACCTCAAATCCTGTGTCCAGTTCTGGGCCCCTCACAGCAAGAAGGACATTGAGGTGCTGGAGCATGTCCAGAGAAGGGAAATGGAGCTGGTGAAGGGTCTGGAACACAAGTCTGATGAGAAGTGGCTCAGGGTGCTGGGGTTGTTTAGCTTAGAGAAAAGGAGTCTTAGGGGAGACCTTACTGTTCTCCACAACTACCCAAAAGGAGGGTGTAGCAAAGCAGGGCTTCGTCTCTTCTCCCTGGCAACAAGTGACAGGGTGAAAGAAAACGGCCTCAAGTTGCACCAAGGGGAGGTTTAGATCAGATATCAGGAAAAATGTCTTCACTCAAGGGGTGGTCAGGCACTGGAATGAGCAACCAAGGGAAGTAGTGGAGTCATTATCCTTAGAAATGTTCAAAAAATGAGCAGACATAGCCCTTGGAGATACGGTTCAGCAGTCACCATGGCACTGATGGGTTAATGCCAGGACTCAGTGATCTTAGATGTCATTTCCAGCCTATACTATTCTAATTCCATGATTTATCCTTCTAGTAACTGCAGTAACAACTAAGCTGGAGAAGAAGATGTACTGCAGGGGAATAATAACAAGTATAAAGGGGTGGCAATGGGTCAGAAATGGGGAAGTCTTTGGCTGGCATGAAGCTGTTGGTTGGATTTGTCACTATCAGCCTTAAGAATCATTACAGGCACTTTCTATTAACTCAAAAATATTACAAACAAGCTGAAGAAGGTGG
Organism: Lanius collurio; assembly: GCA_020086605.1. Classification (NCBI taxonomy): domain Eukaryota; kingdom Metazoa; phylum Chordata; class Aves; order Passeriformes; family Laniidae; genus Lanius; species Lanius collurio. Next base: position 16,341,500 of record JACBWW010000011.1, on the reverse strand, counting down.
ATGATGACTTAAATTTGAGGAAAATTCCTACAGCAAGGCTCAGGTTAGAAAGAAAAAACTGGCGCAATTTGAAGTCTGCCACCATGGAAGAGTTGAGAGTCAAGAGGAAAAAGCTTGAGATAATTCACTTAGAGACTGAAAACAAAATGCTCACTGTATTCTGAAACAACTGGTGTAAAGAAGAAACTGCAGGTGTGAGTTCACCACAGGTGACTGTGAATCAGAAGTGTGATGCAACCATGAAGGGAAACAAAATCTTAGTATGTCTTGGATGACCTGGTTCCAGCCAAAGTAGGGGAGCATTACTGCTAGTGTATGAGACACTAATTGATGTGTCTTTTATTTCAAATACTGTGTAGTATTCAAAAACTACTCTTAGTAGTGTTGTCAAAAGAAAACAAACTGGATTTGGGGCAGATGAAAAGTTGTAAGGATGGTCAAGGGGAGTGGAAACATCCTCTAACAACACAAACACAACAGGACAAATTTTGTTTCTTTAGTCAACCATAGAAAAACTTGGAAGATGAAACAGCTACATGCTGTACCATCACTTGGGGGAAGATGCTACAGCATCATCAAAGGACAGAACTATTTAAGTGAAGGGCAGTGGTATAAAACAGAGGGATATAAGCGTGCTAAAAATGCCAGTACAACGGGAGGTTAGAAGAAAATTCCTAGCTATAAGATCAGGCAAGTTCTGGACTGCTGTACAGTGGGATTAGCTGGGGCTAAACAGCCTCATGACTTCTAATGGGCAGTTAATGAAAAGGGTTTTGTGATGTGATACCTACTGCAGAGATGAAGTGTCTCCCAACATGTTGTTAACAGCATGGCTATAACATGAGCATCAGCATCTGGTAATGCTCTTATTCTTCTTAACGATTTAATATCTTAAATTCATATCATACTTTTCAACCCAAAGGATCCCAAAGCACTTAAAAAATTGCAGTTGATGCGCAGTCTGTGAAGAGAGGGCTTAATTCACTGCAGAAACAGAGCTGTAGTACAGGTGAGAGGCAGCAGCTGTTTAAAGCATGGTTGTACTTAAACTATAAAAAAGTGTTTACATTTTATAATAGGAAGACCAAAGTGGCCTTTTGGGGGAGAAAGAATTTTCACTGGAAAAATGTAAGTACTCTGTATTTCCTATTTTCTTCTCCAGGCAGGAGCTCTGCTGTTGATGTCATGAAGGGACCAAGGTGCAGGAATCCTAGTAGAATGAAGGCAAAAATATTTCCCTCGTTCGTGCTTCTACTACCCATGAAAATAAATTTGCTATGTGTAATGTTGCAAAGTCATCACTACCTTTTTATTTTTAAGGGTTTCCTGCCTTCCTCAGGGGATATTATCTTGGGAGATTCATTAGGACTTGTTTAAACTAATCCCTCTAAGTCAAGGTGGATACTGAAATATGCTTGTGCAGGATCCATCAGTGGATCAGACAAGTTCAGGCTACTTTCCCTGCAATGCAAGAAAACCCCAAAAAATCAGAATGGACCTTTGCAGGCTACATCCAAAGGTGATCAGCTGTCAAACCCAAACCTTAAAAAATCATGATACTGGCCTATGAGTGGAATGATGCTATGTTCCTTCTACCTTGACTTTGGGATTGTTTTGATTTGCTTGTATTGATAAAAACTGAGAATTTTTTTTTTCCCACTGAAGGCATGACATGTAATCACACTATGTAAAACACAGCCATGACTTTTAAGGACTGTCCAGTGGCTATCTTTCACCAAAAGTGACTGCAAAGGAATGTGTGAGCTTATCAGGGCACCAGTGTAAGAATTAAAATTTTACATCATCAGATTCTGTTTGGCTTTTGAAAACAATCAGGAGAGCACACTGGTCATCTCATTACCACTACAAGTGAAAAGAGATATATTAAAGTCAGTTTTCTGTAAAAAGAAATCACAGTGCAATTGTGATTCTTTACAGCTATAATGCAGGAGTAACATATGGAAACTGAAGAGAGAAGAATATTGTTACTGGTAACACCTCACCAATGGGTAAATTATTAGTTTTCACAGGCTCAAGAAGGTCTGTTGCTCTAGAAGCTGAAAAATGAGCTCCTCTTGAAGGATTTTCAGTAAAAACTCAGCATACTTAAATGTTCAGAGCAATCTAAAATCCAGGTAAGGAGAAACTAAGGTTGTATCAAGCTTGGAAATAACTTTTTAAAAATAACCCAAATTAGGAAATTCCATTTTAATTGCTAGGAATGAAATTTTCTGTGCAGAAGAGATTAATTAGTCATAGAGGTATCTCTTGCATGGCTTTTTTTCTTCTTCCCCCCCCCTTCCTTCTACGTTCCACAGTTATAAATGGAGAAGTCATCTACAGGTCACACCACGGCCTCTGGTGCTACTTAAACATTTTCTAAAAAGGTATCTTCACACCAGCAACACACACAACCCATGTAGGTTGGATTTGCATGAGCAGTTGTTGTCTGAGCCCCCAGTTGCCACCCCAACCTCCCACCCACTTCCTCCTCCTGGCTCCCGTGTTCCCAAGGCTGGCTGGGCTCAGCTGCCTGGCTGTCACAGAACAACTGTGGGGCTTTGGAAAATTTGAGACAAGCTCACTCCTTTCCAGGAGGCTCTCCTTCCAGTGAACACATAGCCCTGAGATGACTTTAGGCCACTGGCTCACCTGAACTATCCAACAAGGGCTTCCTTCTAAGCAGCAGTGGCTGATAGGAGACCAATAATATTGTTCCTAACCAGTGTTTCACTGAGTGGATTACCAAGAAAATGTCTCACAGGAAAGACACTTCCTTGTTTTGGGCTGCTGGTGGGCTCAGCTTTCTCCCATTACAGAGCTGTCAGGGTCTTCCTTATCCAGCCTTTAACAAAGGCTTCCCAGTTGTGTTCCAGCAGCCCTGGAGCTCGTGTCCACCTGCACCTCCTTTTTCTCTTCATCTCAGGTCAGTGCTGAGAAGCTGTATCCTGTGACTTTGTGTGTTGGAGAGGTTTCTCTCACCCCCAGCCCCTTTTTATAAGAGTCTGAGTGGAATGGAGGAAGAATGGCTCCATCCCTGGCTCCTATGTGTCTCTCCTGGGTTTTTTTTTCACCATCATGTCTCAGTTACTGTCAAAAGAAAACTGTGGACAGTTTAGAAAGCTCTAGTCCTACTGTATTTTATAGCTGAGACTCAAAAAAGCAGGTTTTTTCAGCTTTGCCATGTGGATGTGTTCTTCCATTCTGGTGAAAATTCACCCCATCCTGGTCAACTCGTGCCTTTGAAAAAACAAAAATGTGGCAGTTTGCACATGCCCAGCACAGATCTGGTGAGGATGGATAGCTTAAGTTTCTGGGCAGTCCAACATCCCTGAAACATCTCACATGCTCTGGGTATTGGCTAGACAAAGCAAGCAGGTAATCCCTTAAAAACTAAGATCTTGTAATGTTTGCATTATCAAGCTTCAAGATATTTGACTTTGTACCTTAATAAGGTTCCTTTAACTCATGTATGGTTTCTGGTTTTTAAATGTTTTTCTGGTGTGTTTTCTAGTTTATTTTTCTCTCTCTGTGTACACAGACAGATAAACAGACAGGTAGTTTCTCTTTTGCAAAGTAGGAGATTCCTGCATGCTCTGCTTGCATTAAAAAGAATCTATATTCAAGAATGAACTGGCAGACAACTCTGTTTGTTGGTTCATAATATTGTAAGGGGAAGATAGGAAATCAGTGATTTTGCCTAAGGGAGCAACTTAAGTACAAAAAGAAGAGAGGGGAAAACCAGACTAAAAACCTTTACAAAACCTTAATTTTGAACTAGAAACAGAAAAGTAATCCCAAGCCATCAATTACTGTGAATACCATTTAGAACACATTTTAAAAATTAAAACTGAAATACCTTGGACCTAATTTTAAACAGGTTTTGCCTGGTGTAACACCATTGATGTCAGCAGAATAATTTCCAAGTTATAAATTTGTTAACATAAGGTTAGTGCAAGGTTGCAGCACAGTGGATGAGAGTTGCTTTGAAAGTGCTGTACGAGAGGGAAGGCTGTATGCTGATGTTGAATAACCTGCTAGGAGATTGTTTGCTTTCTGCCTACACAGCCAAGCTACACATTAATTAATGCTACCACAGAGACTGTCATCTCCTTAGGCATAGAGCAAAACAGTAATATTCTAACATTAATAATAATTAATATTCTCTCTTATGAATATTGTTCAAATAAAAGTATGTTGTATTTTAATACACATTTACCAGGACCATGTAAAACACAAAGTGCCTGTTTTATTTGCTGTTCTTCTGCCAAACACAGGTAATGATTAGTAAATAACTTTGAGCTGATGAACAAAGATAGGGGGTTACATCTTTAGAAAGCAATAGCAGCCTCCTCAGAAATTTAATTTGGCTGTGGTTCAAAAAGCCAATGTAAACAGCCTAGACAACCATATTAAACACAGGTTATTCACACTTTCGGCCCACAAGAGTCGATGAAACAGCGTTCAACAGTCTGTTTCTGCCTCCTCAGATACACAGGCACACATGCAGTGCCAACTGTTAAACATGCAGCACGAGCCTTGGATGAGGCAGGGTCAGAGAGCATCTCTGAACTGTAGACATCAACCAGGCATGTATTTTGCAGGCTCCCTAACTCCTTCACGACTTTGGGTAGCTGCAGAAATACTTCTGGCTCTTGCAGATTTCTGCACTGAACCAATGAAACAGGATCCAAAATACAATCTCAGCACCAAAACTGAACACTCCGGAGTTGGGCTGGATTGTGACTCAGCTCCAGAGCTGTGAGGTGATGGCTGAGACGGGAAAAATACTAGGTCACAGAAACCAAATTAAGAATGGAAAGTGGAACAGAGGCTCAAAGCTCGGTTGTTATGTATGTAAACTAGGGCTGCATTTATTACTTGGGAATGAGGAAGAAGGTGGAAAGACAATGTTTCCATCGCTTCAAAAAGCATATTGAACTTTTAGGGTAAAACAGACTCAGGAGCATGGAGCAGAGTAGGCTGGAGAGCTCACAGAAATAGTGCAGGAAATAAAAACAAAAAGCAAAGGAATCACTAGCTTCTGCAAAGTGAGAGGGCAAAGCAAAAGAACAAATACTTCACGCTGATACCATGGGAGTAAACAGTAAACCCTGGAAGAGTTGCATGGCAAGATAAACTGAAGAAAAGCCAGGCTTTTATGACATTTTTATATAATAGTTTGAAATGGTGACAATGGCATTTAAAATAAAAGATAGTATTTACAACTGTGTGTGCAAATGTAGTGCATTGAGAAAAGCAGGGGACTTTTAAACAAAGGACATCTTAAGAAACAGAACTAGTGCATCTGACATACAAATAAGGTTACAGAGTTCAGAAGGCTGGAATACAATAAAATGAAAAGATATTGCCTGAAAAAAATAATTCAGAGAAATATAAAGGATTCAAAACTATAGGAAAAATAATTAATAAATAAAATAAGAACTAGGGAAAAAAAACCCCTAGTCTCACAGATTTGAAAAGACAATGGTGTTCTTGGATCAAGAGTACTACAACCCCCAGTGTGATACATTAGAATCTCAGGAATGAAAAATAAAGGGAAATACAAGTAGTAGTGGAAAATACATCATGAAGAATTGCAAAGGTTGAGAGAGGAACAAAGTTCCAAATCTGACAGATCTTAGAAAGCAGTGGCAAGATTTCATTTCCACCCACTGCTACCACAAACAGTAATTGAAGTAAACAAACAAACAACCCCTTGTTCAATTATTCAGGCCAGTTAATTTAGAGTTGTTTGTTTGTGGCAGGAGACAGAGATCTTTTGTTGATATAACTGAAATCATGCCAGTTAAAAGTTAAATCCTGCCTGCTAGACATAACTTGGGGTTTGGGGAATCATGTTACATGTCTCAGAGAAAACAATCAGCCCAAACAACCCTCAAGGATGCCACGGCTGGTGAGGGAAACTCATATCCTCTGCTGCACTTTCTTTCTGAATTCGTGCTGTAGTCCTTCTTTCAAGAACACCACAATCCAAATCTTTCTAAAGCCTCAAGATCTCATGTCTTTTGTAATACAGGGACTGTAGCTTCCTGTAGCATTTTGATGTGTAAATAACATTTATTTTTTCACTTCCTCCAGTGTATTTTAGTGTGGCCCTAAATTACCATCCTGACTTATTTTCTCTCTTCCTCATCTCTTCTTTAGCTAACTGTACACTGCATATGCTGCAGGCTGGCTAAAAAGAAACATAATGTCAGAATTATATTCAATACTGTCTTTGATTGAAACACCATGCCCTGCCTTTTCAAAGACATCAAGTTCCTAGTTCATAATTTCCCATTTCTAGTTACAGACTTCTGATACATATCTCCTTTTTTGCACTGAGGTAGGATTCGGAGAATACACCTCAGTCTTCCAGAAAGTTGCTAAAAATAGCAAAGAGTCTGTCTAGAAGAGACACCCCATTCTGGTGAAATTTCCCTGAAGACAAAAGAACAACTCCCATATTTTCACGATGGACTTGTTAGTGGGCGTGGTTGACCATTTCCTCATTCCATCTTTATGCCACTGTAATTAAGTCAATGGGGCTTACATCAAGATAAAACTGAAGAGCATAATGCAAAGATGAGTCAGAATCCACATGCTACAAAATGTAAGAGGACCGTTTCATAGCAGGATGATGAGAATTTGGAACTTGCTTATCAGAAAACACATGCTTCAAAGTGATTCCTGATCATTTTGGAATTGCAATTACAAAACCAGCATAGGTTTGTTTTTGGAACTTGCTTATCAGAAAACATGTGCTTCAAAGTGATTCCTGATCATTTTGGAATTGACATTACAAAATCAGTACAGGTTTGTTTTATTGTTAGTCAGATCACAACTGGGAAGGAAACATGCCAATGCAAACCTCCTGAAAGACACTTCATATTTCCTCTTGAACAATGTTCTGGTCTTCAAGAGGGAAAAAAAAAATTACAAGATTGACAATGGACTACATTGTTCTTTGATGTTGCAGCATGGACAAATCACAGGTGTATTACGTAAATACCTGTCAAACTGACAATTAATATCAATTAGGCTTTAATCTGACATATTACATTGGGCGCAGCAAATGCAAAATCTGTTCAAAGTAGATCATAGATATGTACCCTTCAATTAGACATGAGGGAGGAGGAAATCCTACTCTCCGGGAAAGCACAGAATTTAACTCCTGAATTGCTAGAGATCTGTGTGGATTAAATCCATTCTAGTGAAGCTGGGCATTTTTGAGCCCTTGCAATTTCAAAAGTGTAAGTGGCATTTAAGCATTTAAATGAGAAGGAGCTGTTCCTCCTCTCTCTGTATATACACAGTCTCGATGTGCATTGATTAGCAGCTTCTTTCTTTGACAAGGCCAGAATAGAGGAAATAAGAGGGACATCTCTCTGGATAAGACCTCCTGAAGCAATCACTTTGGAGTTGGGAGGTAAGAGAGTATTCACAAAGCTACACAGGGGATGGAAAAGATACTTTCATGGTGTGTCTCGGAGTTGGAAACTGGACATAGCTCTTCATTTGCGCAGGTAAGTCCTACTGATACAACTTCCTCATATTTGGTATGTATGTGTGAACATCTCCCTGTGTTCACTGTAGCTCTGGGAATTTTTTCAGGCTTTACAATATCAGACAGATCCCTAAATCACTACAGTCAAAATGGTGATATGACAATTTCTCCTCAAAGTGAGAAACTGCAAATACATCGCCAAAACTGAACCAAAAGTTTATGCTACAATGAATTGTCCTGGGGTTAATGAGACAGAGAAGTAAAACACTCAGTAGACAGATTCTCAGCAAGATTCTCAAGCAAGCCACAACTGCTGTTATGACTAAATATGTCCAAACCTCAAAAGAAAGCAGACATGACTACAATATTTTGTGGCATATGAAGAATACATAAATGAGGCCAAAAGCATAATATTTGTGCTCCTTCTAGAGGAAGCATCTAACCTGTTTCATAGCTTCCTTCATATACTATGAACCTGCTTCCCCATTTTAAATTAATCTTTTAATTTCATTTATAATCTCATATATTGCCTCCAAAAGAAGATGCTGACTAAATTTTTCTACAGCACTATTTTTAATGCTGTGAAAAGTTCTTTTATCCATGCACTTGTCAGAGAGCTGGCTGAAAGAAAATACACAGCTTCTCATTAGTCCTAAAATATGAAGATAGAATCCTGTCTCTTGCCAGCCATCAACATAAGCTAAAATTTTCATTCATCTGACATCCCACTAGCCATGCCTCAAATTCATATGAAGTTTAGAAATGCAAACCTGCAGCAGGATGCCTTTAAATCAGCAGGTATGCTCTGTAACAGAGATTTGCAAAAGAATTACACTTTCAAATAACTCTACTCTCATTTAATATACATTAAGCATAATCTCAATAATTTTAATCAGGGCTGAATAAATGAATATTATTGAAAATATCCCCTTTCATTTGAGAATATTAACACCTACTCTTCCATCCAGTGATTTCATACCCTGAGATGATGCTACATATGGCTTTCTGAACTCAAGGATGGGAATGACTTTCTACCTCTCAGCTCAGAAGGAGTGAAAGGGAAAATATCAGGGAAATACATAACAGCTTTATTTTCAATTTAAAAGAAAAAGGCAAAAAATAAATGTGTATCCTGGTAATTAACTTACGGTATTTATTAAACAAAAACTAGATTGGAAAAAAAGGAGTAAAATAAGAACTTTACACTTGAACAAGAAAACTGCGATATAAGAATATGGAACTCATATTTTCAGTTTTCTGTTTCTACAGCAGATGCTAAATTCTGCTCTTTTTTTTTTGTGCAATGAGGTATTGTTCACTTTGGTGACTTTCTTATGTGAAGGGAAAAAAGGAGAATTCAACAATTCCCATGATTTTCTCTGGAGAAGTTCAGCTCATGTCATGCCTGGGTAACACAGTCTCTGTTGGAACAATGACTATCTATGTTAAAAATGTTATCTTCTGAATTCTTGTCCCACTGCTTTAGATATGTAGAGGCTTTCATTCTGCTTTACAATAAGCTTTTGGCTGCTGTCATACAGCAACAGGATTTTTTTGACAAAACTTCCAGGAACAAGAAAATTCCCCTTCCTTCTTCAACTTGGCATTCCTAACTTCCTGGTTGACTTTCAGTATGGTAGAAAACCTACTGAAGATTATTTTTCTTTCATTTTAGGATGTGGACCTCTGGAATATCCATACAGCTGCAAATGGTGCATGCCTGTACCCCTTGAACTTTTGAATAGCACCAGAGTAATTCCTGGTATCACAGAATCATAGAATCATCAGATTGGAAGAGACCTCCAAGATCACGGAGTCCAATCCATGGTGCAACACCACCTCAACTAAACCATGGCACTGAGTGCAACTTCCAATCTTTTCTTAAACACATCCAGGGGTGGTGACTCTACCACCTCCCTGCGCAGACTATTCCAGTACTTTATCACTCTTTCAATAAGAAACTTTTTCCTAACCTTCTGGAGGCATCTCTCTGGCAGCCTCTGGATAGCAGTGGGAGAAGATTTTCATTTCACTTTGTATTTTCAAAAAGCATTTCAAGCTGCTGTCCTGACATGTCTGAGTGAAGCAGGAGGAGGCCTCTTGCCAGACAGCTACCCCACGGTATGCAGCCGCCTGCCGCTCCCTGCTCCGAGGCCGCAATTACACACTCGGGCAGCGACTGCTGCCAGTGGTGTGCATGACTCCCCGAGCACAAAGACCAGGGTGAGGGCAGGCAGGGAGAACCAGGCCATCACTCAGCTCTGTTGTAAATTCATATGAATAAGGAAAAGGAGGAAAAAAAAGAAAACAAGGAGAAAAAAGAAAAAAAAAAGAAGAAAGAGAAAAAAGAAGAAAGGGAAAAGAAAAAAGGACTTTAATAAGAATCCATGTGTCTTAAGAGTCTTTTTAAAATAAAATCCCATTCAAATAAACAGTGAGACACCTAACTAGTCTCTAACACCTAGCTCATCTCAGGGTCTCAGAGCTGGTCATGAGCTGAAGCTAATTAGCTGAAGCTAATCACCATATTTCAAGTATGAGTAGTAGCAACTATATCTGTATTATTCCCACAATCCTTATTTTCTCAAAACCAGTATTATTTATCTTTCTGTCTTCTATCTCTCAGTATTATTTTCCAGTATAATGACTGCTGTCACTGATCAAAGTTAGAGTAAAAAATAAGCTAACTCACATATACTTTATGACCTTTAGATGTTAAATGAAGAGAAGTTACATGACACGACACNATCCATCCTTCCACTTCATGAAGAGAAGAAATTCTGGGATTCATAAAGGCTCTTGAGCTTTGCTAGTGAGCAGAGAGTCCAAAGCAAATGGCATTCCCGGGAAAAACCCACAACACAGGACAGGCAGTCTAGCCTGCTGAGGTTTCCTACCAGCAAGAGGAAACAGGGCCATGGCAGAGCCATGACTGTGGTTCAGGTATGCCATACCTGGGCCCTTGACAGTGACCCAGAAAGAGCAGCATGAAGGCTTGTCACAAGAAGGAAAGAGGGGATTTAATAAGTTTGGAGAGGAGACGAAAGGGATTCTTCAGGGCAGAACAGATCAGGGTCCACCTATCATCAATCTACCAAAACTACAGCCAGATCCTTGGATCAGCTCTGTGATACTTGAGGGCCATTGGCCATTGTTACATTATCAGTATGTGACAATATAATGCCAGGTCATGAACAACACACTGCACCTGAGTGGCCTCACCTTAATGTAAATTATTGCATTTATCTGACGTTTTTTGGCCGTGGTGCTCATATTTCAAGTCCACCACCCATTGTGTCAAGTATGAACTGCATTTTAAAACAGTTTATCAAAAGAAATCAACAGTCCAGTGCAGATATTCGTTTATGTACCTTTCCACAAACTATGACATATATGTCAGCTGGGTTACTTTGCAGACCTCTGCTATTTGGCTTATTTTAATCCTTGCTCCACAAGGTACTCATGACTTCATAGTTGTTTTTCCCAATTTAATGAGGGAAAAGTGCAAGAGCTTCTCTTCCATGTTTTGAACAAGGGATGTCTCTGTTTAACTCGGGATTCCCCAAGAGCAGTCAGCAGAGACCTGCTGCACTTAAAGGAAAAGTAGTCACCTTATCGGACACAAAGCTGTATTTTCCTTTGAGGTGTCTTTTCCTTCAAAGAACTCAGAGCATGAATTGTAACATTTTTAGCACCCAGTGCCAAGACTATTGATTTTCTTACAGCTGACCAATAAACTAACCAAACTGTTATATATTTTTTGACTGTATAGATCTAAAGACATGACCCAAACTGATGGATTTAAAGTAGTTCATGGATAGCCATCAACTAAGCTGAGTAGTGATTATGAATAATGGCTCCTAACCCCCATCAGTAGCTGAACTGAAATACATTTGCCTAAACAACTTTTCCATTCTAGAACGGAATTGCAAAGGAAACATTCTTAAGGTTGCTATAATTAAGTTCCCTTTTAACATATTTAAAATACACTAGGCAGGCAATCTTGGGTTACTTAACTGGTACCACCAGTTCAGACTATCACCTATTCTGTGGTTTTGCATGCATATCCCACATCCCTCCAAAGCTTTTAACCCATTACTAGTTATTATTTTGGAGGAATGTGATACATAAATTTAAACATGTCAGACACAGCGTTCAACACTTCTAATGATCTATTACCCTCATATTATTGAAGTCCCTGAGGAAGTTTGGCAGATGTCATTCAATCATCAAGCTATCATTACTATGTTTTAGCTTTAATCTAAAGTGCCTAAGAGCTTCATGCTTCTTAATTCATTTTCTATCTCTCTTAAGGAAAAAAAAAAAAAGGGGTGGGGAGAATGGGTGGAAATAATTCACCTTAAGTGGCCTAGAGTTTGTCATATTTGGGGAACACATTTTCATTTTCCAAACTAGATCACCTTTTCTTATTTTAGTTATAAATCTATTTCTTCTAAAGTTCTAGTGACATCTCAGTAATTTAGTTAGTATTCATCTGGAATATGTTGTACAAAAAAAGTAAATACTATGGTAACACAAACAACTTCAAAAAGCAGGAGTTGTTGATCCAAATCTTCCCAATATATGAAAAGAAGTGCAAAGTTAACAGTTTGTGCACAAACGTGTTATTACGTATGACTCTGTCTTGCCGAACCACCTATTTATCTCATTTTCTGATGACCTCTCCCAGGAAATTCAGAGGCATAAAATTATTAAGTAACAGTACAGCTTTATGAATACCTCACTGTTTGGGTACTTTGCTGCCTCTGTTGAAGACAAGATTGAGACTGTTTGTTGCAGGCAGCAATACCTCAAGCAGTGATTCAGGACCTCTGTTTTCCAGAGTTCTAAATTAATCTGGGCCACCGCAGATGTGTATGAGCCCAGTTGTAATTCTGTGGGCTGGAACCCATCCAATCCACAATGAAACTCCATTTCAAGACAGGTAAATGCCTAAACACAGAGACCCTTATGCCCTATGGCTAATACACACTGTGGGCAAAAGCTGCCCAGCTTGAAACCAGCACACAGCAGGTGCTGCGGCCACAAGAGATGATAGCCAGATTTTGTGCAACAGCTGAACAGTTACAACATACATTAGAAGATATGGGAAAACTGGGTTCAGTTCTCTTTGTTTCCCAGTCAATCTTGTGGTGGGCAACATTTTTTTCATATCAAATGTAAACCATTTTTTCTGCAATTTAGGCTTTTATTTTTTGTCCCATTCAATCAATACAGAGAATAGGCCACTCTCTCTCCCCTTGTAGTGCTCTTCTACCTATTGAAAGGCTTATCATGCTTCCTCTCTGTACCAAATATATCACCAATCACATCTTTCTATAAAACCTATGTTTTCTAAAATTCCAATTGGCTTTGTTGCTTTTCCCTGAGTCAAAGCCTACACCCTTCTGCAATGTGGTGTGCAAAACCAGACACCATCCTGTTGCTGCAAAACCAGACACCACCCTGTGCCTTGCCAGCACTGAGTTAGAAGAAATACTTCTTGTTTTAGACACAATGTTCCTGTTCATCAGCTTCAGTAGGATACCTGCTTTTCCACAATACCCTGACAACACTGACAAGTTTTAGATGGCAATTCCCTTATCACCTCTCTAAACTACTTTGTGGAAAATGGCTTTGTATCTCTCGTTTTTCATCCCATATGGCAGATTTGGGATCTCCTCTTTAAGCGCAGTATTCTGCATGTGTTCTCATTGAGTCATACCCCATTCATGTCAGACTATTTCTCCAACAGTCAAGACCACTTTGAACTCCAAGCCTTTCCTCCCACCTTGCTATCAGGTGGCTTTCTGTCCTTGAATGTTAAGATAATCTCATCTAATGCTGTTCAGATTCAACAACTATGCTGCCTGTCCCATCACTCTGAAAATACTGTAGAGACTTTTGTAAAGCCTCATTTGAAACTTGTTTGTAGGTTGATACTCTACACAAAGGCAGAGTAATTGCTCAAATACTTCTCTGTATAGATCTATTTTAAGATAATACAACTTCTTCAGTAAATCTTCTTCCAACCTACACCCTAGCTTAATCACAAATGAGTCAGGATACCACTTAGTCAATAAAAAACACAGATTCTAGCCAAGAGACAGGATTTATTTTCTCTGGATGGAGAACATTCCTATGCGGGGTAGAAAGCTAAGTCAACAAAATAGTACAAAGGCCCAGCTCTTGCCCACAACTATCCTTTTTATGCAGACAATTGACACCAGGGTGTGATTCTTGGGAACGGCCTGCTGGATGTGGCTCCCAGCCAAGCCCAAGGACGTACAGGCACTGTTCATGCACCCCATCTTCCAGAGTGGCACACCAACAGGCTTCACAGATCCTCTCTTGCCACCACCACTTCCTTTCAAACAACTGTCTCTCTTTGCTCTCGTAACAGGTACATCCTGCCTGCTACACATGAGACACGCTTCTAAGAAAAGGAGAAAATAATGTGTTGAGTATGGAAGATCTCTTCCCATTCCCACTGCAGATAATGACAGGGTTCACCTGACAGAGAAGTTCACAGGGCCCCGTAAAGCTAACTTTCATTTTAAAATTGCAATCCAGATGGAAATAATAAGACTGGTTGTGTGTTAAAGACCAGCTTGAACTTTTACCTGCAGCAATTAGAAAGGGTACATTGCAAAGGAAAAAGAGGAAAATCCAAGCACAAGCTCTTTCTAGCAGCAAAATGTCACAAGGATCCTTGGGGTTTTACAGTTTCCAGTACTCTTTATAATTATTTAATTAATTGGAAATTAGAGGTAATGGAGACCTGTTATTTGACTTGTTCAAAGTCACAGAAAAGAAATTAAAAGAGTGAGATGGATTTTTTTTTTTCCTTAGGTTCATCAGTCTGAGGCAGGGTCTTTTAAGGCTGCTTCCGACACCCAGCCCCTTTCAAATTTAGTGGGGGTGTGGGCATGTGTTTGAATTAAAGTACTGACTTTCTATTTTCAAACCAATTAGAACATATTATAGAATTAGATTGTTGGGAGGTGAGGCCTATTTGGGGCTTTAGAGAATTTATGCACACAGATTGACATTTTACCCTTAAGGAAAATAATTTACATTTGACTACAATGCCTCCCATATTCCCCTTTATATGACACCTTACCTTTGTCTGCTTTCACTCCACAGGTTCTTTAGGATGAAGACATTATTTATTTTTGCCTTGCATGGTGCCAAATATGTTGCTGGTACTTAAAATAAATAGCAGTAATACAGGCTCATTATCATGCAATTTAAGCCCTGGCAATCTATACTTGATCCAGGAAAGCCAGTTTTTTTTTTCCTGACACTATCTGTGCTATCTGGGGAGGGATTGTGCTAATACCTTCCATGTGTGTGAGAACAGCCCTTGCTAAGAAGGTTTTCATGCTGGCTCTGAATCTGATTTCACATACTCTCTTTCACACTGATGTAACTGTTTTCTTCAGTACAGTTGCACTTCATACAGAACCTTCTCCCAGTGACCCTCCATGAGCCAGAGGGGAGATGTGAACCATTGTTTCTTGAGCCAATGCGAACTAAATTTATGTGACTTTATTTTTAATTTTCTTTTTAAATAATAGATGCTGCAGTTTTGTGATTACTTTCCAAACACCAGCTTCATATTTCCCCCGAAGCCTGAAGAAATTTGCAATTTTCTATTATTCTGTTTCCTACCCAGTACATTAGCAGTTTAGGCAAATTTTAGTTGTAATTAATTTAACTGGAAATGGGTCTGTGCTGTGTGGATTGTGCTGGAGCACAAACATGTTTGCAAGAAAACAGGCTTTACAGTGCTTTCTGTGCCCTGCAACCACAGACTCCTGGGACAGGAAATCACAGCATTAACCTGATGATCAAGCTACAGACAGCAGCATCTGTGTGCCACAGACTTCTGGTATTCTAAGTAAAAGGCAAAGGCAATGAAAACAGATCAAAACACAAAAATCTGGCAAGCCAGAAGAAATTTGTCTCATGCCTCTCTGTCTACATGTACATGTACAGCCACATACAGACAGAAGTAGCCCCTTTTGTCTATATAAACTAATAGGATGATAAAGATACAAACAGGTTTCCAACCTTTCACAGAAAAAAATGCATTCTGAAATGATTCATATTACCTTGTGGCGTGACAACATATTATTTAATAGCAGTATGAAGTGATACATGCTCTGAAGGGGCTATGCTCACAAGAGAAGCTTCTTTTGGAGTCAGTTGCCTGCATTACATCACTCGTGGCCACATGTGAATGTTATTTGTGTATGTACTCTGAAACAAAATAAGGGGGAATAGACAAAGAGAGATTCCTCCCACACCCTGCATGCCAGAATCTCGTTTCCTACCCTCAGCTGGTGCTCAGGAGTCTGACTCCAGCAATAACAGTCTCCCACTGAGATTAAAGCACTGGCAAACACAGCTTATCTTGGTTAATGTATACTTAAGTTTTGTGTGTATTATACATACATATATTTACATATATAGACACACACATATGTATATATTTATATCTCTCTCTCCCTCTACTGATATACATATTGTGTTTATACACATCTATAAATATGATATGTAGGACATCTTTTGCAGAGAGGAAATAGTCCCCGGATGGAAAAACACTCATAGATGTGAGCCCAAGGAGAGATGATAGTTCACTTCAGCAGCTGCCCCCTGTTCCTCTGCACCTCAATGGACACAACCACTCTCAGAGACCTCTGTCTCCTTTCCCCAGGGAATGCTGGGCTCCACTCCTGCTGCAGAGCTGTGGCTCAGACCTGGCCAGTCACCAGTAGTGCCGCTCTTCCACATCGTATGAACTGTATCAAAATTGCCATAAAGCCCAAAGGCTTTATGAGAGAGACCTTAGACAACCAAAGCACCAGACCATGTTCTAGTGGAATCATCGAGCAAATGTGCCTGAAGTAAGCAGCACAGACCCTGAAGATGCTGCTTACTGACCAGTTTGTTCAGCATTTCTTGAGGTATTGCAACATTTACCAGATTTCCCCATGGGGACAGTCATATTGGTAAATGCGGTTCACTTGATGATCCTCTGAAAGTTTAAATTAGTCTGGGCAGACATACTTAGCAAGGGAAAAGATGAGAGAAAGTGATCCAAATTTTGTGGACCATAAACAAACACTTTTGTGGACTGTGACCAGTACAAGATTTACTGGGACATAAACAGCACTTACTTACTCCAGGGTGAAACAACAAAAATGTTTCTGAAATAAAGCATAAAACATCTTGGCTAGCAAATGATAGCTCATTAGGGGTGTAAAAATACAGGCATACATGCCTATACAAATACAGTTGCCAGAAATTAGGGGTTTGTACTTCAGATTTATGTGACAACTCTTCATTATCACAGTAAATTAATTTACCCTGAAAACTAAATGGATTTGTACAATGCATGTATGCTGGTGCTTAGAAGATACAAACAAACCTTCAGGAACCTTCATACAAGGGAAATGCTAAAACTGTCAATACTTACGATTGCCTCATTTTGGAATAAAAAAAAAAGGTAAGGACGGGATGTCCATAAATAAAAGCTGTTATTTTAAATCTACTGAGAAACTCAGGTATAAATATATACCAGTGAGTCAGAAAGTGAGAGGGAAATAGGTGGAGTTTGATCATGCCCTGTTTTAGGTGGATACAAATGAGACAGAGGAAGGGAATTAAAGCCTTTAAGTGCCTGAAATTCCAAGACCAGGATTCAGACTTGTAAAGTACTAAGCCAAAGAAACTACACTAGCATATCTGCTGGAAAGAAACAGCAAACAGCAAAAATACTTCTATGCTGGGATCAGCAAAGGTGGAAAAGTTGTGAAGGACATACACCAAAAAGGAAAATAAAGTGAATAGGTACAGATAAAAGAAAAAAAAGAGATTACAGCAAACAGTTGCTGTTTAACACCAACAAATGAAATCAAGTCTATGAAAAGCTGGGGTTCCTCTGACTTTGCAATGCCAGATGCAACTAGAATTCCTTGGGGGTAAATATCTGCACATGAAGCGCTGCTATCAAAAATAGCAAAAATTTTGGCAGCTGAAATAGCGACATATATCATACATATGTATGTGCATTATATATTTTGGTAAGAAGCAGCCACATAGTCTGAGAACATTTAACATGAATAGCATCAGATGCACAGGTACAGAACAAGAAAGGAAAGGAGAGCAAACCTCGAGCTCAAGTCTATCAGTCTCTTCTTAGCAGACAGTCACTCTGTTCCCACCTTCTTCAGATGTTTCCCTAAACTCAGCTAGTAAGTGCAATATCATTTTACTCAACAATCATTTCATCCCGGCAACTTCAATGGATATGTCTTGGCTTAAGCACACCAAAGTCCACTGCTTAGAATGCATCTTTGGAATGAAACCTATGTTTCCACAGTGGTCCTCACCACTCACCAAAGTTACTGATTCCAAAAACTTTTTCAACAGAATTTATATATCTAAGATCTTGTTTTCTGTGGTGGACTTAGTAGTATTAGGCTAATGGTTGGACTGGAGGATCTTAAGGGTCCTTTCCAACCTAAATTATTCTATGTTTCTACTTATTTGGGACATTCAGGACAGATTTTTTGAGGGTGCAATCTGAGCAGCTCCTTAAATGATATGACTGTCTACAATAAGCGCCAGCTCAGATACCTTCCCTTCATCCACTGGCTGGATTTGCTTTCTTCCACCTTGTCATAAAACAGATTTTCTCCATTAGTCTGCAAATTGAACAGCTATTGCAAAATTTTGCAACTCACAGCTTTTCAGTGTGCTCATGATACCACCTCAAAATGGCTGGGAAATGCTGATGGAAAAAGGGATCCCTTACCTGTAAGTCTCAGTTCTAGTCAACCTTGCTGCTTACAAGTCCAACAACTTTTCCATCCTTTAGGATGCCCACAACCTACTTCGAGTTCAGGAAGGCTGCTCATGTACAGAAGTACTGCCAGGTTAGTTTATGAAGTCATCTCTTTACACAGTTTTTTCACAGGGTTTTGTTAAGGCTCTGGTTTTTCAAGTGATAAATTGAAGGTGCTAAGGAAAGGCCACATTGCATTGAAAATCACAGCAAAGATGTGAAAGAGATGAATGACTGGCATACATGGAAATGGAATGGCAAGCATGGCACTCAGAAGCAGATGTGCTTGGTTGCACCTTCTGAATGCTGGTGGTGTGTTAAACACAGCCAGTCCTCACTGTCAGAGCTCTCTGCTGCAGTCAGATCTGAGTTTACCAGCACAATGCAGTTCAAGTAAAGCACAGCCTTAATTTTCATTCTTGAAATTTGTGTTGCCTCTTGAACAGCATTTCGCTCCAGGCTGAAAATGCATTCTGTAAACTGGAAATCTGAGCCTATTAGCACATTTATAGAAATAATTGGATTAAAGCAGCACGGGGCCAGCAGGGATGGAAATTATCTATCCTTTAAATACATCTGAGTGACAAAAGTAAAATGTGTGAAAAACATTTAATGCTACTCCTTCAGTGCAGCCTCACCATACAAAAGGCAACTTTCAAATTTACAATGGGCTTTGGGCCACCAGAGATATGATAGAAGGGAGTGGGAGAGAGAAATGAAGCTTAGCTAACTAATGAGTTGGGACTATCTGCTGTTTTTGGCTGAAGAGCTGTTGCTCAGTTAAATATAGCAGTTATTCTCCTGGCA
The DNA here is from genome assembly GCA_020086605.1 of Lanius collurio. NCBI lineage: Eukaryota > Metazoa > Chordata > Aves > Passeriformes > Laniidae > Lanius > Lanius collurio. The sequence goes on along the minus strand of JACBWW010000011.1, from coordinate 16,322,328 downwards.
GTGCTGAGATGAACACCTCATGAAATGAATTAGTGACATTCCTCTGGTTTGATTTCTCATGATCTGTAAAATTTTAAAACTGATCCTAATTCCCATATCTTAGTTTCTGTGCCAGATTCACCAGACAGGAAAATATTAATCTGCTGGGATTTTTCAAGGAATTTTCTACATCTAGAAATGCTGAGAATATGTTCCTCCAAAATCAAGTAACAGCTATGCCGCTCTCCTCCTTGCTTTCAAAATTACTTTTAACTTCTGCACGACTACAATGTCTGTACTGCTCTGAATCCAGTGGCTTTTGAAGGACAGAAGAGGAGGTAAAGCTATTCCACTTTTTTCCATTAACCCAGTTCTTCCTGCTGCTCAGTCCAGCATTGGAAAGGCATTGCCTTCACAGAGTAGGAGCACAGCAGTTTCGTAAAGATTCCATCTGAGTCCTGCCTGGGACTTTGTGTCTGCTTTGACTGCCACTTCCCTGGGCCTGCTTTGCACCAGGGAGAAATTAAAACATGCAGTGGGGGGGTAGAGCTCAGCTCGTGTTTCTGCAGGCCAGGTACTGTACTTACAGGACATGAAGGACAAGGTGGAGACAACACAACATACTGAATAACAGGGGGACAGACTGAGCTCTCACTTCTGTGCTCAGAATCTGTATGAAAAGCAAATGTCTGTGACTGTAGCTGTGGCAATCTCCCTTATCTCATGGCTACTTTGGATCCCAAATACACTAGTTTGATTTTCCTACATCATACAAAAAGAGAAAAAAGTATAAATCATGATAAATGTGGAAGAAGTTGATGTCTGAATTGCAAGGTCAGAACATCCAATACAACCAAGTGATATTTGGGAAACTGGGAGGAGACATAAAGTGTTTAATGACAAGGTTCACAAAGCTTGCTCAGTCTTTGGATATTTTCCAGGAAGAGAAGGTCTGAATGGGCTGTGTCAACAAAACTGTCCCAAATCCTTATGCCTGCCTTTAAAACTGCATGGAAAAACAAGTCAAAGAAGGTACAGTTATTAATACCAGTTAAAGACCCTCAGATCTCTTCAAAACATGATTGTACCTTGCTTATTTATACATAAGGTGATACTTAAATGCTGGTGTCCATAAAATGTTGAGAATTGATGCAGAGTGGTAGCCAAGCTGGCTTTTGAGTTAAATATGCCCATCTGAAAATAAAACACAGAACTAGCTAAAGGTTAATACTGATAACAACATTTTGCCTCCTCAAGGCAGACATGATGTTATAAATGTAAAATTTCCAAGTTTTGTGGGGCGTGGGGGATTCCTTAAAACTGACGCATCCCTTCCCTTGGGCATTGTCAAATCTCAAACTGAACTGGGAAGCTAACACTTCTCTTCCTACACTAGACAGACTCAAAAGAGAGAAGATTCTGCTGGAAACATCTATGTTAATCTCTGCCAAGAAAGCGTGCTTTCTCAACAAGAAGTGACTCTATTTGCTTTGTCTCAGACATGTAAACAAATTATTAACTCAACTATTTCACATTTTGGATATGGCACTAATCACAACTTTGATAATGAAAGCTTTCACTTTGGAGATTATAGCTTGAGAAGGCCCATGAAATGTGTAATAAAATACTTGAGAGCCCATTGAGGGAATTCAGCACAACAAATACCTGGAGGAAAGATTATAATCTATTTCCTTTCCACAGAGTCAACAAGACTAAAGACTGCCCACTTGATTGTGTCCCTTTCCTCAGGGCGAGTCAGCGATGCAAGTCAAAATTACTTTTTTGACAGAAAACACAGGAAGAAATAAATAAAAAAAAAAAAAAAGCCTGAATTTGCAGTCTGGATGGGTCACGCCTGCTGGCAGATGTGGTAGACTGGTGGTACATGGCATTTCTTGCTGTCTGGCTTTGCATGTGTTCAGCCTAAGTGCCTGGAGCCTGGACCTTTTTCTGAGCAAGCCAAATTACCCTTAACCACATAACCACACCACCCCATCTGTGACCTCTCCTCCTGGATCTGGAAGGACCCACCCTCTCCGTGAAAGACAGTTAATTGCATCTCCATGATAATTTAGCCCACAGCCTGCTAGTAAGGAGAGGCTATCAATTGTGTTGAAGTATGACTTCTGTTTTTTGTGTTCCAGATTACTATCCACCAAGGATTTCCTAAAGCTGTTGGACTCTAGCCCACATATGCAAAGACAATCTGAAGTGTTAAATGAGATGCTGAGTTGCAGCTCTTGTTATGGCCAATGCAGATTATTTCCACTGAGGAAACAACCTCCTTTCTTAATTGCAGGGAAGTGTTTCACTTGCTCATTTTACAGCCAGTGTTTGCATTGCATACAGAGATAGCTGTGAAGTGTAAAGTGAGAATTAAAAAGTTTCCAAGATTGCAAAGAGCACAGTAACTTAATAAAAACTTGTTTAGGAAGCCAAGCATAATGTGTGTTATATTACACCAATCCTAGATCAAGAGCTTAGGACTGAAAACACAGAGAGAATTTAAAGTCACAAAAAGCTTCTGAAGTTGAAAATCTTGCTGAAACAACAATTATTGTTTTGTTTTTCCAAAGAAAAACTTTTATTTTGAAAGTTTTATTTTGGAGAACTATTAACCCTTTCACCTCAAAATGCAAGTAACTTGGACACTAAAAATCTTCAGTTATCTTAAAGCGCTGAATGCCTCTTCTGCTTTTCTACACAGATGTCACATTTCTCCAGCCTATGGTCAGAATACATGAAAAATGTTGTACTATTTTGTGTCAGCTGAGTAAAACTTGCTATTCTCAGCTCATAGCACCCCAAAATAAAATACCAGCATTTTATCTGAAGGTAACTGAAAATGGAAATCAACAGAGAACACCACTCAGTTGCCACCTCAGCCACTATTGAAGACAATTATGCTTGAGCAAGGTTATTTGCAGTAAATATACTACTTTTCTTTATCTTGTCAACAATGCCTGTCAGTCAGTGTTAGCTGATTTGGAAAATTGATGTCACTTCTGAGATGCTTATATTAAGAACCTTTGAACTGGGTATGACGGGTGAAATAAAATACTTGTTTTCCAAAGGATGAACATTTACCGCTGAAGTAAGCCTTCCCCCAGTGTCTCTGTCTTTCCACTGCTCCTGGCTGCAGAGGTGTATTTATACCACAATGTTGCTGAACTGCAGACCTTTTCATAGAGATCCAGCTTTGCTGGCAAGAATTCCAAGCCTACAGGCCAAGACACCGGCCATCCCTTCCTTCCTCTGTGAGTAACCCTGGAGGGGATGCCTCACTTACAAATTCTACCCTGAAGTAGGACTTAAGATGCCAGGGTACTGCCTGCAGTGTCCCCCTAAGCCCCTATCTAATTACTGTGTGATTACTGTCAGTTATTAATGTGGGACTGAGTTTGGGAGTAAATTAAGCATGCTATCACTGGGGTTATTTTGCTTCAAAGCTGATTTTCTTAATGACCACAGCAAGTAAGTGAAAGCATCTGAGGGGCAATGGAGCTGCAGTATGAGGCCTTCTAATTACAGCATTTCATCAGAGAAAAAGCAGAGGGAAAGAGGCAAAGGTTTCCAAACTGACAGGACAGGACAGAGTGTTTGTGTGCGTATGTGTGCATGTGTGTTTCTTTAAATTACCAAAACAAAAGAAAATAATTGTAACTGCAATTCCCACTCTTACACTTCCCATGCTTAGGGCAGGATCACTATTCCCTCCCCTTGCAGTCATCCCATCAAAAACCCTCACTGAGGGGCATAAAGCATTTCATTGAATGCATCCACTCTCCAGGAAGAATCCCTTTTGTGAAAACACACCATGCAAATGAGACCTAGGCTCCACTGAAGGCTGCTGTGGTCAGAATTTCAACCTCCATCCGACTGAGGTTTCCATACTTTACCTCTTTGGCCACTGTGTGCTGCAAGATGGTCTACAACAGGCACCAGCACCACAGTACACTAAAATTAATTTCACCAGAAGAATGAATGGCTCCATTTGTAGTGTATGTCAAGTGTTAAGAGATCTGTTTCACAACCCACAACTTACAACCACTCCAATTCAATGTATTTTCCTAAGAGGATCTGTGCAGTTTGTAAGGCTGCCTTCTCATTCTCCACTAACAACAGATCCTAAGGTTCTCATTTCACTAACCTTTTAGTGTTCTGCTTTGGCAGACAATTACAAGCAGGAAGGGTGGGATGTACTTAATTTGAAGATCCCCAAGTCCAAATACCCTTGTAGCCAGAATATTTGTTCTAACTAATACCATCATCAAACATTCTCAAGATCTGCTCTTCTACAACACAGGTATAAATCACTTTGCTATTTTTGAGCATAATCCCAAGGAAGCCAGGCAAGAAGCTCAGTAATAGCAATGATAATATCTTCACCACTCAGGAATATCTGTTGTCATTTGTAATTTCTACTGCTGAAGCCACCACTACTTAGCATCTTTTTCTAATGTTCCACTCATTAGCCAACACCCATAAATAGAGGTATTTATTTTTAACAGTGCTCCCTGGTAAAATTCCCTTATAAAATTCTGCAGTTTTCTACACTAACAATCCCTAGTGCTTTGTTTTACAGAAGTGTTAGGATAGTGCTCTGGGCAATTACTCAATAGTATGGAAGTACAAGAGTTGTTAACCTATGGCTCTGAATCAGCAAAGCTATAAATACACCCTAACACATTATTTAATTAAAAGAATGGTAAACTTCCAAACATCTGTGTTTCTTCAGATAACCTTCTACAAATAGACCTAAACTGCAACTTTAAAGATGGCTAATGAAAACATCTATCAGGAGTAAAGAACCAAATAGAAATATTCACAACTGTTCATAATTCTGTCAGGGGAAAAAAAGTTTCCTTCAATAAAATGAAAAAAAAAAAATTGTTTTTCTTTTTATGTAGTAAACAGCAGGTTTTTTATAGGTGCTTTCAGTCTACTCTGAAGCTGTGTGAAATACCTTGTCAAACAAATCTGAGAAAGCACCAATTTGGCTGTGAAGTTCTGTCATTTTCTGTTATGTAATCTTGTCCCTGGCTAAGCACAAGAAACTGTACAAGACACAGACTTTGCAGCTCTTAAGAGAGTGTAAGAAACACTTTCCAAAAGGCACTGTTTGAGTTCTCATGAACCCCTTTTTCCCTCTTTTATGACTCCTCAGCAACTCAACTGGTTGCAGACTGTAGAGCCGTCCCTCCAGCTGGTGTTTGCCTCATGACAGAGTTGCACATGGATTACAACTCCCAGCAGTCACTGAGCACTGTTTAAATGGGATTTAAACAGAGAAGAAAGAGAGAGAAAGCACATGTATATGCACGACACATGCGTTTCATCAAGAATGAACACCAAATCAAGTTCTGTTTCACTTACTTACCAATATCTGGGAAAAAAGCCCCAATAACAACCTACACCAAGAAGCTGGACTCTTTCCCTTCTTTTTGCCAGTAGAGTATCTCCAGGCATGTGCTTTTTTTGGTTTTGCTCTGTGATTCTTGGAGATGTTTTTAAAAGGCCTCTCCTAGAATAAAACCTGAAGTTCTGTTTCTGCAAAAAGATTGATAAGACACTTGCATGTTCATCCAGCTGGGCAGCAAAAACAGAGAGCAGTATAGATGCTGGGGCATAACAGAAGTGGGGAATTACTGTTCTGGGAAAAGAGTCTCATATTTCTTTTGAGAAAAAGAAAAAGCAATAAGTAAAATAGAATTATTTTAGCTCTGAAAAGATGTAATAGTAAAAATGTGATGTCTAAAATATGTTTAAAAAGAGTGATAACAGACATTTGGGGGGAAAGAAGAAGGAAAATAGTGGAAAGACTATTGAAATGATGCTGTTGGAAAATGGTTCATTAGGTGATCAAAATGTAGAGAATGAAGTGTAAGGCTAGGGAGAGTAATAAAGTATGAAGACACTGTTTCTCAGCAGAGAGGTATAAGTCACCCAGTGCACCAGCACATACTGAAAAGAAAAAGAACAGGAGACAAGCCTCAGCCCTGCAAAAATACTGTACAGTCTCCACCATGACATTGTCATTAGCAAAAATAAGCTGATACCTCAGCCTTCACTCAAATAGTTTGGTAATAATAAACTTCCCCTGTAAAGCCCATTTTCTTGTAGAAGTACAGGAACATAACAGTTTAAATGAAAATGAGTTCCCAAGCTCTTTGAACAAAATTTTCTGAGTCTGTAGCATCAGAAATCATATGGAACTCCCCAAGGGTCACAGCAAATCAATGGCAAACTGATCCTTAACTCTGAATTTTCAATTTTTAGCAGAAAAACTACAGGATAGGTGTATTTGGATGTATTAGGTACTTGATGTACAAATCGGGGAACCAGAAGCTGGAGAGTAGCACCATGGAAAAGGACCTGGGGTTGATGGCAAGTTCAACGTGAGTCAGCAGTGCCCTCGCAGCCAATCTGGGGTGTCCTGGGGGGCATCAGGCACAGCATCACCAGCTGGGCAAGGGAGGGGATTGTCCCTCTCTGCTCTGCACTGGGGCAGCCTCACCTCCAGTGCTGGGGGCAGCTTTGGGTGCCACAGTATAAAATAGACACTAAACTATTGGAGAGTGTCCAAAGGAGGGCTATATAAGGATGCTGAAGGGCCTGGAAGGGAAGCCATATGAGGAGCAGCCGAGGTCACTTGGTCTGTTCAGCCTGGAGAAGAGGAGACTGAGGGGAGATCTCACTGCACTCTACAACTTCCCAGCATAGGAAAGTGGAGGGGCAGGCACTGATCTCTTCTCTGTGGTGACCAGCGACAGGACCTGAGGAATGGCCTGAAGCTGTGTCAGGGGAGGTTTAGTTTGGATATCACGAAAAGGTTCTTCACTCAGAGGATGGTCGGGCACTGGAAGAGGCTCCCCAGGGAAATGGTCACAGCACCAAGTCTGACAGAGTTCAAAAAGTGTTTGGAAAACACCCTCAGGCACATGATGTGACTCTTGGGGTGTCCTGTACAGGGCCAGGAGTTGGACTTTAATGATCCTTGTGGGTCCCTCCCAACTCAAGATATTCTATGATTCTAGTCTATGATTCTAACTACAACTTTTCGAAAGAGGAAAAAGCCAGGTACTATACAATCCATATAAGGGCTGGATGAAACCACATTTACTGCCTAGAAGGCTTCCAGCATTTTGAATCTAAAATATGTCTTACTAAAGTGCGCCACCAGGACTGTTCATGAAGATACCTTGCAACTGCTGAAAATATGCACTGGTTTGAAATTTATAGTAACACAGTTACCAGTGTAACACTTGTATGATACAGCCAACAAACCAATACGTCACAACATTTTTTCCACATGAAGAATAAATTTGCAGAATCGGCTAACGAGCTGATAGTGGAGACTGGAGTGCCAGATATTCTCATTTTCTTTGGATCTTCCTTTAACTGCAGGAACATGAGGGCTTTATATTTAAAAAATGTGTCAGTACAAATATGTAAGTTTACAGTTGCAGACCATTAATTTGAAACGGTAATGCAAAGAAAGAAGTGCCTAAAATTTCAGAACAGACTTCCATTGATCCACCAAAGAGTGGAAAGTACTAATAAAAATACTGTAAAACATTTAAAGATGGTATCCAAAGAATTTCCAGCAAGAGGACGAGCTCCTTGAATCTCAGTGAACTGAAAAGCTGTCTTGTTACCCAGACACTGATCTAGGCTTGGTATGCTTCCTTCAGCTTTTGCATGCAGGTGAAAGTCAGCATTTATGGAGCAGAATCTCAACAGATGTAAAAAATAGTTTCTCCCATGTGTTTCTCTAAAATCTTTACAAAGATGTAATGGTGATTATTACAGTATGTGTCTGAAAACCTCTGCCATCACCCACCCAGGATCTTCCTGCTCTAGCTGTGCTTCAAATCAGAACCAAAAGAAATTTTCTTGCACAAAATGTTCATAATCCCAGGCCATGCTGCACATTACTGAACCAGCTAATAACATGAAGTCATACTGCTACCATGAAAAAAAGGCTTTTATATGAGCTAATTTACCCTGTTTCTGCCGCACTGAAGCATTTCACACTGTTGCGACTCGATTTTTCTCCTTTGCTCAGCCTAAATCATTAGGTAAAGTTGCATTCCCATGCTCACAGTACAGGGAAGGGAGCACAAATAAGTAGAGACACAGTGAGGGAAGACAACAAACAACAGCTGTCATCATGATGCTCTAGAAGTTACAGCACATCACGAGTGTGCAGTGATTTTTGAAAGCAATAAGAGAGTTTTCAGGAGGGATCTGAGGGTACAGACAGGGGAATCTGCTTTCTTTGCAGCAGCAATCAGTGGGATGTTTTGTGGAGGGGGCAAAAAAAGAAGCAACAAAACAGGATGCTTGTAAGCTCCCTCTTCACAAAGCACCACCTTTTTAGGCAAAATAAAAATTAATTTGGAGTATGTGAAAAAACCAAAGCAAAACACTGTATGGGACATGAGGAAATGATTTTGTCAGCATGCCTGGAACTTGGTTTTGGAGGGAGCCATCCCTGTATCTATGCCTAAGGCCATGAGAATATTCAAGGCCACTTCATATTCAAAAACATGATACTCAATGGGATTATTTCAGTTCAGGTCCACATGAGGTCTATCAGGCTCAAGGCCCTACATATTCCATTCTTTTGAAGAAACCTAAATTTGAAGCTGAAATATACTTGATTTGACACAAAAGCAACACAGGAAGAGTTTATCAAAAGAGGGTATTAGTCCTTTTCACAGTGCTAGGCTTAACTGTACAAAGTTTCTGGAAATGTTTAATGGAACAAAAGTATGTAAAAAAAAAAGAAAAATGAAAAAGCTGCAGGCACAGCCGATGTAAATGTTTGAGTTGTCTTTTTTTTTTTTTTATAATAATTTTTATATTGCCTAAATCCCTAAAGTCAGAGTCTGGACTCTGTCTGGAGGCTTCCCAAAAATCACTGCTTGTCAACACCCTTTTCACAGAAATGAGTCTGTTTACCTCCACCAGTGCTTTGTCAAGGCATCTCTTCCCATTAGCATTACTGTTTAAATTAGTATCCTTACAGAAATGTCTAACCCTCTCTTCCCTTATTCAGGAGTTTCTCTAATATCCCAAGTCCATGTTAAAATAATTTACATCAATAGAATGCTTTTCTTCAAGGTGCATTTCTACAGAGATCACTGTAATTGGTTAGGTGGTATGTTTTATGAGAAGGCAGAAAAATATGGCAAGTTGATAGCAATGAATAAAAGGGAAATGCAAAAAATTCTAATGGGATATTAATTCACTTTGAACTCTGATCCAAAGTGAACATTTTCCTGTAGAGGAACTTGGTATAAAGTTAATTTCCCTGCCTTAAGAATCTCCTTATGGCTTTTGGAAGTGACATACAGGTGTGATACACCTACTGGAGCACACCAATTTCCTGAACTGTCTTTAACAGGTTACACAGGAACCCTGAGAAAGCCTTTACATCACCCAGTGTTTGAGGACACTCCAGAGGTTTTGAGGTTTTGCTCAGCAAACAGTGTCTCTCTGAGTTCTTGGCAGTTAAAAAAGACATTGAGGGACAACACAGATTCTGCAGGTTTTACAGGAAAAATGGTAGTCAACAACAGGGGCAAAATTGGTATACAAACCAAGGAAGCATTCACATCTAATGCATTTAGCTCTTTCTGTCTCTAGCTGTCATTGGCATTCCTTGATTGGTGTGTGGGAAAAGAGTTATTGATTATATTCCTCTGACCACTTCAGTAGTCCCTTTCCTCTCCATGATAAATAAGAAAATGCTTAGTAGTCCCAGCCAAAAGCAACAATGATTCCAGCCACTTTGTCACATTTCTAAATGGTCCCTCCCAGCTCAAAGTCCTGGTAAGTCATAAGTTGTCTGCATGCCAGTGTACAAAATGCCCATTTGATGAACTCTGGTATATAATGCTGATCCTCACAAAACCCCCAGCAAGTGCACAAGCTGTCACGTACCTGCACATAGGTTTTTCAAGCATGGCCCTGAAACCTGCTTGCTCTGAAAATATATCCCAGTTGAAGTGGCCACTGAATGCAGATGCTTGCATCCATGATATTCTCAGTCATAGCAAGTTATGTTTATCAAGAGTATCAAAGATAATTGTCCAGGCATTACTCTGGAGTAGGAAATCCTTCACAAAGCCATATTTAAGATCTTAATGAAGTAAATTATTTTTTTTTCCTTTATTCTGTTCAGCAGTTAAGCCAAAATAGAATTAATTGTGGTTGCTAATACCAGAAGGCAAAAATAAGAACATTTCTTGTTAGCTTTCCAGCACAAAAACTGCCTGTCATCCATCAACTCTCTTCGGATGTTCTTCAAGTGCTCATAAGTTTTCACTGCCGTGGATCTCTACTGTGGTGAAAAGGGCACCTTCCTGTGTTTTTGTTTTTACTCTTGTGTCCCCCTTCCCTTTGCATTTATTTATGCCACACAGCTACTGAATTGTTATAGAGGTAGGTGGTTTACCTATGGGGATAGTCACATTCTAGACATGACAACTTTTAGTTTATAGTACCTGAGCTATCTCACTCTTGGGATTCACTTCATCAGTCAAGATTAATTTTGGCCTTTATTTTAAGACTGGAAGCCATCCAGAAAGTGTGGAACTCATATGGAACATACAAAGATAATAATAATAAGCACCTTGGGGAGGAGACAGAGAAAGGAAGGGCAGGAAAAACACCTAAATACTACCTTGGATACTCATCTGCAAGCCCTTTCAGCCAACTATGTGCAGGATAAAAGACTCTGGTAATTTTATAGGATTAGCACTACAGAAGAATTATTTTGAGTGAGGAGCAAATGTCACAATGTGTGATCAGTGGTGACACTGCAGTACAAGAAGAGGCCCCAGTAGGCTTTGTTTCATAGCTATGAAAACAGTGGACAGAGCAAACTTGGCCCTACCTGAGCTTTTCCTAAAACTTCACATTTCTTCTGGTTCCAATTTCACCTTCATAACCAACTTTTTAATCTCCACCAGCACATGGAAACAGAAACTTGGATCAAGAGGAAAATGCTGCCAAAGATTAGCGGTTTGGAAATTTACAACTGTTTTCTAAGGAAAAACTATAGTGGCAGCCAATTACTTTAGTCAGTCTTTGTTATTGTAAAGAAGCTTCAATATATGAGTTTGCTTTCAAAATGAGAAGGTAAGAGAATAGTATTCTATGGGTCAAACAGAATTAAAATTAAGAACAAAAGAAATTCACCTCCTAGTTACCTGGCCTGGAAATTTTTAAAACTAAGATCTGCAACCACTAACTTGGTAACAGATGTAGTTAGAATTATAAACATGAACTTGTCACAGATCACTGTAAAAAAAACAGGTGGGTGTCCTATTTTAAATAAATTTTTTGTTGTTGTTTTCATTACTGTTATTCCCTCTTTTCCTTTACAGCTAATCAATACAAAGCATGACTGCAAAGTAGTACCCATTCAGCAATTTGGAAGAAGTAATAAAAAGTAAGAGCGCTTTCAAAAATTACAGAACAGTGTTCCAAAAAGAAAATCTGATTTAAAAACCCGTTTCCATTCAGCAGTTGAGTGGTCTGTTTAGAATTTCAATGGCTATCTGTAGCACTGAGGTTTCTGTGTCACTGCATACAGAAAAGTTGACAAGGAATGGTGCTGTCTTACTCTACTCCTAACCACAACCTGGTAGATAAAGTCTGAAGTCACAAGGCAGCTGAGAGCTCTACAAAAACTATTAAAATGTACTGGCAAAGCTGGAAGGAAGAAATTTAAATGAGGCCAGGTTAGAGGTTTCAAAGGGATGAGTGACTGATCCTGTTTCATGTTATGCCAGACAATGCTAATAGTTTAAACACTAGCTCTGTCAAAAAAGAAATAGATGTATTATTGTCTGTGAATTATTAAAATTGACTTCACCTACTCACCTTTAGAATTTTCTGACTGAAAGAAAAAAAAGAAATCAAGAAAGAAAAAGTCTCACAAGAGAGGCATGCGCTCTTAATCTATTACTAATGTCTTCTTGAATCCTGTTAATATTTTTCATATTGTCTGCTTTGGTGAGCTCAGAGACTATATGTGAGGAATGAGCAAAAAATTCCTGCTGATCCTAGGCATAAAGCTCTTAATGTTTAAGTCTCTCCTGCCCTGCAGATAATTACTGTCTCCTCTTTCACCCATCCAGCTGGGACATCAGACAATTTGGGGACCATCCAAGATGGGCATGAAGAACCATTTCCTGGTTCATGACAAATACTGTAGATGTTTATGACACAGAGATAATTCTTCTCAGGTTTTATTCAGCAACAACACTTCTCTCCCCCCCCCCCCCCCCCCCACCTTAAAAAAAAAGTTGTTTATATCTACAAGGCTCATTTTCTCCTGCTATTCAACCACACAAGGTCATCTTGAACATAAGGGAAACATTAAGGATACTAAAAAACAATTAACAATATAAAAGTTTTTAAGTTCTAATATGGTCCGAATCATTGCTATGGTTTTTTTCTGGAATACAAACATGAGATAAGAAGATATGGAAGGTGATCCTCAATGTCACTCAACAAGCACTTCTCAACATCATCATCATCACAGGGTAGCAATAATAGCAATGGTCCCACCTCTTCATGCCTCAATCATGAAGTTGTTCATTTACAAATGATGACTCTAAAGGTGATAGAGGTGAAAGGTCAAGGTTTATTTTTTTAAACAGCCACTTCCAAACTTCCATCTCCTTTCAACTATTTTCCCTCTTGAGAGAAATTGCAAATGGTGAAGGACAGGGATGAGTCTGAAGAAAAACTCCTTGTTGACATTTTGGTGGAGACAGAAGACCTCTACAACTAAATTAAAAGAAACTCTGACTCCCCTAGAAATGTACCTTCTTCCCCTCCAAATCAGGCTTTCCTTAAAAAAAACGGAAGGGACAATTTTGATTTTTTTTTTAACAGAATATTTTTTGATTTTTTTCCCCATAGGTGAAGTTGAAACATCCCGCATTTTCTAGGGGAACAAAATTCAGATAACTAAAGAAATAAAAGAAATTGATAGATGCCTACTGTGATTTTTGGACTGTGAAACACCTGGAAAATCATGAAATGAAAGCTTTTGGAGACAAAACCCCACACCCTCCACCTTCCTAAGAACTTATTATGCCTTTATGCATTTCTCCTAACCTCTTCCAAATGGCCCTTTCACGCTGCCCTGGACTGTCCCTCAGAGGGACAACTACACCCACTCTCATAACACCTCCAGCAGCACCAAAGTAACAATGACAAATGCTTTGCAAGAGGTGGCACAGGATTTGAGAATCAGTGGCTTGAAGTACTATCTTTCAAGAAGAATAATATTAGGTGCCATGGCATACCCAGGCTGGAGACACCTATTTCCACAGCAGACCCCTAACTGGAGGACTCCATGCTGAAAAGGCTGATGTCAAGGCCTCTGCTGACCCAAACCCAGAAGAAACTGCTTCTGCCAACACTACAACCATGTCATGGTTTCTCAGATGAAACACATGAACACTTTGGGGTTGTCATCTTCCTTTGTACACCCACTCACTCATAAAATAAAATACAAACAGCTGAAGGCAAGCAAGTTCTGGCTAAGGCTGGAGAAATTAGAACTAAGTCTAGTCCTTAATTCCAGATTTTCTGAAGGAAACCTCACCTCTGTCTCATATCCTCTGCATTCAAAAGCCACTTTTATTTTTATATAAATCATGTCACTTACTGCTCTCTGCTGCCATTCTAAAACTGTTGCAAGGGTTGAATTGGCACAGCACACTCAAAAGAAAAGGTTACAATGACATGGGAAACAGTCAAAGTGAGAATAGTATTGTTAACATCTCGCTTGACTTTTAAAAAACCATTGTAAAATAAAATAAACAGCATCTGAAAGTGAGACAGATCTTCAGATACGCTCCCACTTTTGAATGTGAACAGTAATCAAGTGTGTAAGTGACCTCAAGCACCTCTGACACCAAGGTCTCCAGAAAAGCCTGATGGGAACAGATTTGTGCTGAGCCACTGCCAGTCCCACTGGACACTCCAAAATATGGTCTGAGACACAGTTTGGCTCTTTTGAATGTCTGATCTCACGTAGAAAATGGGGAATAGGCTGTAGGTGGTGGTGACTGCTGGCAGGAGGGAAAACTTAGCAGTTGTGACAAATGTTTCTTGGTGCTGCCAGAGCCTGGACTTCTGTCATGACTTTTGCCTGCTCCAGGCTCTCTCCCACCCTCATGACTTCCCTTCAGAGGCTTTGCATTTCCCACCACATCTGCTGGAGTGTTTGGATGGGGCAGGCATAAGACAGGCAGTGATAAGAAAACAAGGGATGGTCCAAATGAGGGTGAGACAACAGAAAGAGATAACAAGGTGGGGGGGAGGAGGCCAAATGGCAGGTCAAGAGAAGGGGGAGGCAAGGGGATAAGAAGTGAGATAAAAAGAGACTTTCTGTGCATGAATAAACATGAATAAGTGAAGACGTGGCAGTAAGACCTCTCACTGCCAGGAAGGCAGAGAAGAATTACAGGCTGGAGCAGCTGATTAAAACTACAAACTACATGAACTTGGTATAATTCCTTCTTGCCTACCTACCAAAAGCTACCCTAAAAGAACCTGACTAAAGAAAGTGTCTTGAGCTATTTCAGCATCTCTGCTACCAGGTACTGTACAATGGAGCAGGTAAACAAGAATAATCATCTGGCATCTCCTGAGCTCCCACAGTGTTTGAGCTGGCCTTCTCAGTTCCCATTACAGATAAATTGCTGTCCTTCATATTAAGATGCAGCAATGTGCATAAAGCACACTCTTAGCTACTAGTATGGAAACTGTCCCTATTAACTATTCATGCCCTTGAAGTGAAGCACTTGCTTGGACGCCTGGCTGAATCAGGTAGGGTCTAATTAAGGAGGTAGACAGCCTTCCATCCTCACTCACTTCTTCCTCAGCCTTAATCCTCCAGTCACCTAAGTTTAATTTAAAAATCTGTTTTGAGGAGTTGAGCTGAGATCTGTCACATCTAAGACTGCCACTAATTGCTATGTGTCAACAGCATTTAGAAAAATGAGCAATGAATCAAAACCACCAACCCTTCTGCCTGGATGACAGCTTTATCTTTACACACCAGCTTTTCAATGGAGTTGCAATCTCTTTACCCACCCAGCTCAGAAAATTGCATTGCCCAAAGTCAGTCAGAGATTTCTTCAGCCAGTCTGAACATTTCCAAAGAAAAACTACTTGTCTCGTAAATGAACATATGGTGTAACACCCAAGGTGCAAAAGCACTCCAACCTAGACCCCAGGAGGTAAGGACACCCTCTTCCTCTGGGCACTCTTGTCAGATGGTTGTGGCATTAGGGGATGGGAAAGAAGACTCAGAGACTCTCAGGAAGATCAGTGAAGATGTGAAGGTCACAGATGACACATTGCTGGTTTCAAAACCTCAGGAATGACAGCAGGGAAAGAGGTGGTGAAGGAAGAAGGGGAACAGAGCCAGCTGTAGAAGTTGCCAGAGAAATGTTTTTTTGGAGGCACAGCAGAGGAGGAGCAGGATGACGCATAGAGAAGCAACTGAGCAAAGCACAGCGTATGAGCAGTGGTGTCCAGAGGGATTCCTTTCCTGGATGCACCAGTCTAATACTGATGTAATGAGCTAATTATGAAGCAAAAAGTCAAAATTTGTGTGGGAGGGCTGGAGGAGCACTTGTTAGGTCTCTGTTCCCACTAGAAAGGAGGTAAACTTGGGCTGCTGCTAAGAGTCTGTTAAGAGGATTAAACAAGACACAGAGCAAGACTGGACATGAGCCTGCAGAAGCTTCTCCGGTTTGATGACCTATTGAGAGGAAAACATGATAGCAATAATGATCTTCCTTTCTTCTAAGATTAACAAAATCAGGATGAGATTAAAAAAACCAGAAAGCTGCCTGTGCAAGGACAGTTGCATCCCCAGGAATGACAGCCGAACACAACGCCATCAGGCTCTTCCCCAACTTTGCTGCCACTTCCTGATATCACATGAGCTGAGCAGTCTGTCTGCTCTGCCCATACACATGTTTCAGAGGCAGAAACATGCTGGTGCTGTTTTTTTAAAAACCCTTTTTCACATGCTTGTTGAGAAATATTTAGAATATGTTAAGTGCATCCTAGATGCTAGAGAGACAAGTTACTACTAATCACTATTTTACTTGGCTGAATTTGGCATGTATATTTTCAGAGATACCTCTGAAATGCCTGATATATAAGGCCTTAACTAAAACAAACAAACAATCTACTGCAGGTTTTATTAGCAGGAGGGACAAATAAAATGAAGAGGATGGCAAAGCAATGCAGAGATAATGTTGAGATTAAAGCAAGGAAAAATATAAACATTTCAGCTGAGACAGAAGCAAAGCCAGCTTGGAGGAGAATTAAGGACAGCAGAGGCAATAGTTTTCAGATGCTGACATACATTTTCAGAACAAGGAGGAAAGAAAACAGATAAGGGAAGATTGTCAGTTTTATGACAATTGACAACTTCTTTACCTGACTGCTAGAGGAAAATAGACAGGAAAATCATCTGAAGATTATTCTTCCTTGAATGCTCCCATTTAATTTTCATGAGTATTAATAAAGGCCACATATTGACATTGATGAGCAAAAAGATCCTTGAGGAAGGGAAGCACATGTTTCCTCAGGCAGATATCAGAACAGTTTACAGCCACAGGCAGCTCTGAACTTAAGAGTAGGAAATGAAGCTTGTATGAAAACTAAAGTGGAAGTGTGGGGCATTTAGGGGTTTGTGATCATGGTTTCATTAGACTCTAAATGCTCTTTAGGGCAGGAACACTTAGAGGAGTTCAGAAATGTTTTTGACTTTAAGAAAGCTGACTTTGGGAGAATGTGATATGCCCCAAGGAATTTTTACTGGAATCCTATGAAACATGGGAAACACAGAGCTGAATTTTCAAAAAACATCTGAAGGAACTGAAATTTAAAGCCATCCTGCTTAATTCTAAGGAGGAAAAAGGGTAACTGAGGCCAAACATAGTTAAGCTAAAATGCAAAATTTAGTATAAGAGACACACATAAGACTTGAGAAATCATATATATATAGATATGTATGTATATATATGTATATTTTATTTATATCAATGCTAGAAAAAATTGGGAGAAATATGCTTAATTGCTTAAGACATATAACAAAAGGAAGAAGTTAGCATGCCCTTTTTCCTTTGAAGAAGAATAATAAGAGGCCAGATGACTATTTAAATATTAGCATCACATTGTGACAGTTTCCAGGCTTGCTTAAAGGAAGGAAATTTGCATTGATGATGTATGTACATCCTCAGAGTTACAGCCATGCCAGCCCATAACAAATCTGATGCATGGATAAAACTTGCAGTTCCTATGCTAGGCAAGCTGTAGGACAACTGCAGAACCAGGTGTGAAGAGAGGGGAAAAATTGCCTGTAACACATTCAGAACATTAGATTCGGAGAAAAAGCAACATTTACATATGGTTGGAAGGCTTCCTTTGTTTTCCCCTTTCAAAAAGTGACATAAACTCCTGAGAGCTGTATACATCTAAGGTCCGTGATGACACAGTGGACCAGTGAGACTTGGAGTTAATCTTCATTGTTGCAGGAAAATGCAATGAAATGAAGCAAGCTTCTATAAAACTGTTAGCTTAATATCTGCCATGAAAAAATAATAGAAGCACTTTTATTCAAACACCTTAATGTGCAAAATTTAATTAGAAGCAATTGCGCAATTCTTGGGGGGAAATTCATGCATACAAATTAATAGTAATTGTCCTGCTGAAAGATAAGAAAATTAAAGACAGACTCTAACTCTGTAAAAGTTATCCAACTTCAGGGGTTGAGAGACCTGATGCCTGTAATATTATGTGCTGCAGGGCTGCTTGTTTCCAACTCACTGAGGCAGCTCATTGAACTTCAGTTTTGATTTTTGAAAGAAATTTACAATTATTTTAACATTATTTTTGTGAATACCAAATAGATTATTTAAATCCAAGTACAAACTAAGTTGCCTACCAAAATATGAACTTTCTGATTGTAAGTAGAAAAGATTCGGGAGGTAATTTCTGAAGTAACTACATTTCACAGGTGAGTAAATCTTAGTGGAAACTGATCTTCGCACACCTAGAGCAGAAGATGAATGTAAAGCATGACTTTCCTAGCCATGTGCTTTAAAAGCTTGTAAATAAGTGAAAGCACCTTTCATAGTGCATCAAGTCCAGTATAGGAAGCAAACTTGCCATGAAGGTCCTGCGAAAATTATTCATTTTAAGAAAAGCAGAAACAAAAATTTTTCACCAATCCTTACAGCAGGTTAGTCTCCAAAAACATTTTTAAAAGGGTCAGAAAATATACTGACAGGAATTCGATAAAAGCTGAAAGAAACGACACTGATAGGTTTGCATTTGGCAAGACACAAGGAAGGAAGGAGAGAAACAGGCATTAGGAGCATTAGCAGGAACAATTCCCAAGGCCAGTAAATATCAAGGGGCCCCACAGCAGTCAAAAGAAGAGTTAAGAGATTTAGAGCCAAGGCATTCAAAGGGTCTACTTAGTTTGACCAGAAGACTGTCTCACATTTCAAGGTTTCTTCTTCAGTACAGCTAAGCTTTTCAATGGGAGGCCTTGACCCCAGGGATCACTAACTGAAGAAAACAAATGTGTTTTCAAATGAATGTATTGGCACTGTCAGATCTGACTGTACACAAGATTAAATTATGTTTATTTTCAATTTCCAGAATACCATGTTAAATTTTAGAAAGACAGACAGACAGAAATGTTTCTAAATAAGACATGAGAATCTGAGCATCAGATTTTCTGTGTCAGCAGTGATTCAACAGCAGAATTCCTGTTAAATGATCTGTCTAAGACCCCTCCCAAAATGTCAACCTGAGGCTTTCTTGCCTTCAGCAATATTGGTACAAGTGGCAGGAGGGGACATGTGCCATGAGTCAATTTTAGTTATTTCACTTCTTTTCCTTACTTTCTTGTGACGGATTGGTTTTTGGTCTAGTACTTTGAATCGCACAGATGTGATTCCCTGAATGAAACAAATGGTAGTTTGCCTGCCTTTGACATGGAATGTAAAACAAATTAGAATTAAAAAAATAAAGGAGGAAGTGATTGTGGGTATCCATTCTGAGATGATCTAAAAAGGAAACTGATTGCAGAAAAAGGATATCACATCTCTTAATAGAGGAGTTCCCTCACAATTCCTCTACATGCTCCTTAAGACAAAGGTACTTCATTTTGTGCATCTGCCTTGATCATGCTTGAGCAGCTTCACAGCCTTCCTGGGTTCCACAGGAACCAAGTCAGGACTGTATTAAAAGCAAGGTAGAGTGGGAGTACTGGAATATAGAGATGGAGAAGGTGGCCTGTGGCAAACCAGGTAATTTCAGATAAAAATCAGACTTCTACTGTGTTTATTTCAAGGCCCCATTCCACTCTGTATCTGAATACCTCCCTATTCTTTAGTATGGACCCACTAGAAATTAAAAGTATTCCTGAGGGATGTGTGCTTATGCACTGTCCCAAAACAATATGTATAATGAACTGAACTTAAAATGCAGAGATTGTGTTCCCAAAAGGAGACCAAAAGGGACTGAGAGGAAGAAGACCATGGGCAGCACTTTTTCAGCAGAATATGTCTGAGCACACCAACAGCATAAAACTACAGTGAAGACTTCCAAAGAGCTACCTTACATACTAGGCATGAATTTTGAGGAGTGAATATGTACTTGTTAGTAAGAGGTATGACAAAGCAGGAAAGTGGGTCTCACAAAGCACAGACTTGTTGGGTCAAGTGTCCTTTTCCTGTTTGGCAAGTCCTTTTGTCTCTGGCCTCCTTATCACCCTGACACCTTACCAAGGCACAGAATGACAGACAGCTCTTAATGACTTCCTAGCATTTGATTCCAATACACAGGTCCAGCCCTTTTTAACATAACATGAAAGTCTCTATCCCCTTCTGAATTTCAGTTTTAGAACCCATGCCCACTTCCACACATGCAGCCCCCCACTCCAACCCTGCAATCAGTGTCAACAACACAAGGGTGCTCTTGTCAGCTCCTTGTTTGAATCAGACATCTCTTCTGAATGGACACACTGACAGACGATGCTGCGTCAGCAGCCAGTGGGGCTCCTATCACTTTCCCCAGGAGAGGAAAAATCCTGTCCTGGATATACCCACTCCCACATAGCACAACTGGGGCTACTGTTCCCTGTGTCCAGAAACCAGGCTTCATCCTGTACTACCCCTGTGCATTGTCACCATCCTGCCTGACCTGGAAATACTGTTGGTTTTTTCCGTCTCCCAGAATTCTCATTCGATGATTGGAGCACAGAGGTTAGTGATTTGGTCCTGCCAGCAGCACGTGCTGATTTAGCACTCCTGGCAGATTTCACTGAGGCGTTCCTGGGAGTAAAGATGTGTTCTGCAAATGAGCATTTGCTGAGTGGGACCCTGCAAAGCACACGAGCACATCTAAACCAGCATTTTGCAGCACCCACAGTTACAAAGATGAAAGCTGAACAGGCGACACTCACTTTACCTGCAGCTACAAAGATGTAAGCTGGACAGGGGATACTCAGTGGCTGGAGATTAAATACTACTGTGAAACACAGAAGTTGGTACTTTATAATCAAGTCCATCAGTGCCCACTTTCTTCTGCTTTCCCTACTTACAGCTGGAGAAGAGGTGACCATATTCCTATTCACAAGAAGCTGTTTTATGCTTTGGGTTTTTTTCCATATGATGTTTTAGCTCCCCCAGCTCCTCCTCTCCCACTTTGGGAGGGTGACCAAAGTGGAGCAGCGTCTCTCTGAGGGGGCCACCCGCTCCTGCTGTCTGCTCCTTGTTTCTTCCCAGGTAGCTGGCTGTGAGGGGCCAACAAGAAGGCTAATTTAGAGCTCTAAAAGCTGGCATCGGGAGTGCAATTAAGCCGTTTTCACAGACTGCTGGCCAAATGCAGCAATTTATTGGCTGAGTGATTGGATTATTCATTTGCAAAGCTAAGAGAGGGCATTTTCTTACCACTTCAGTTGGCCTGTAGTACTTGTGATTGACTGTCACATGAATCTTGCCAGTCTCTTTGCATCGTCCCACTTCATTTTCATTCTTCCCTTCCCACCTGTAAAGAAGATAAACATTTAATCAACCCATAATTACTTTAGTGCTCTGATCTTACTAACATTTGGCCTGCTTTCATTTACTTGAGGCTGGTGTCAATTCTCCCTGCAGGACAGTATAAACTCATTAGCTAAAGGAACAAAGGGAGAGTTTAGACTTGAATGGAGTAACAATGGCTTTTGAAGTCTCTTTGTTTTGGTTTTTGATTCAGTGGAAGGTCTAAAGTACAGGACTTCCAAATCAAACACACAATGCTAAGGGAAAATAAAATGCCTTGATTTCAGAATGTCTCATGAATCTGCAAATAAATATGACAGTGAGGTTTTTCATTTGTGGATTGTTTCAAAGCTGTTTTCTTAAAATATTTTTAATTCTTGTATTTTGGCCAATACTTTCAGGAACTCTTTAATCTGTTAATTTTATAGACGTGAAGCTCTGTTTGAATAGCATTAAGCTGCATAATTTAATTTGTGCTTAACTAGAAAAAAACCAAAACAAAACTAGTTCTTGGGGGTTTTGGTCCTACCTCGACATGGCACTCCAATTACATGTAAACTTTACTTAGTACTTGTGAGCTGAAAGTCAGCTCCCTTCATCCAAATTAGTTTCATGTATGTTGAACAGCCTACAATTTGCTGCAATTTATGTGATCTGGTTGCATTGTGAACTATTTTCCTGGAGACTGTCCTGGTTTCAGGAGCAGCAGAAGAGGAATGGTTTGGTGGGTGACTAGCTCTGCCTTCGGGGAGGTCAGGCTGAAGCTTGGAGGCCTGGGGACAATGCTCCCACTCAAAATAAATGCTTCAGATGGCACATGTAGGAACGTACATCGATGCACCAAACTTCATCCACTGAATATACAAAACCCAGAGCCATGATTGAAATTCTATCCTCTCTTTGCTTTTTGCTTTTAAGTATAAACCATGAGGCTCTGAACCAGCTTAGCACAAAAATGTGATGATGAAATCCACTCTTTTTTTTTTTTTTTATGTTTAAGTAAAATCTATATAAATTAAGTCAGCATTGTGGTTTAGCCTCAGTCATCAGCAAGGAAAGAAAAGCATCCCTTGCCTCCCACTTACCAATTTTTCTGCCAGCTCTTGGGATTTTATCACAGATATGATTTCTCCTTGCTCCCCTGCTCCCTCAAGCTCCTAGACGAATTTAATTCTTTGACAATCTCGGCCTTCATTTTTGAGTTTCTAGCCCTGAGGGCTAAGGAGAAAAGTCTGAAAATGTGACCTCTGTGTACCCATGCAAGTTTAAACATTGAAAGGCAGAAGGAAATACCAAATATGCATTATTGCAACTTTTTAAATCTCACAAATTTTTAAGCACAACTTGTGACTTTTCAAGGACTAGCAAAGACTGTAGGATGCTTGATATTGGGAACATTTCACATAGAAATAATTTCCTATAGATAATAGGGATAGTGAAGTCAGCTGTTAATGGGCATGCCATGATGCTAAAGATGATCTATATTTTAAAATTTCTTTCTTTCTTTTTTTGCAACTGCTCTGTTGTGAGCCCGAACAGCAAAGTTTTCATTCAGAAGCCAAAACTAACAGTAGTCCCTCCCTTTAAAGGGCAGAGGGTAAAAATGTGCAGGACTCAAATGAGCTTAATAGAAAACTAACCGTCACCAGTAAAACAACAGGAAGTGCTTAGATCAGGACACGTCAGTTGTTGTTGGAGGTCACTGAGCAGAGAACCCCATTTAACACCCAACAGGCTCCAGAAGGCTCAGCTGAGCCAGTAAAGACTCACTTAACGTCGCTATCAAAGTTATATAACAATAGAAATGGCTTAAGAAGAAATCTCCACCCGTTTTGTTCAGCCCAGTAATGTGAAAAGTTCACAAGGAGGGAAAAAAAAAAAGTACTTCTCATTGTGAACAAAGTAACATTTGAGAGCTGTGCTTCTAATTACTCCTGGCACCTCGATGCTGACAGCTGGGATCATCATATCCCTGAGAAAAGGGACTGTGTGGGGGCCAGCCTGACACCAGGAGCAAGACATCCATTTTGCCAACCAACTCCCTGTCCCCTCTCCCTCAAACCACGAGGCAAGAGAAAAACATCCACCAAAACCATAGTCAAATTGCAGTCAGAATTGTTAACTGGAAAATGTCATGACAAATTATCCTGAAGCACAAGCAAGGTAGAGGGGGCATGGGGAACCCTCATGTTGTGCTGTGGTTTCAGCCAGCTCCAGCCACTAAGACTACCCAGCTTCCTGCTCCTCAGGGCAGATGCCCACCTAGGCACAAAAAGAGCCTTGTGTAATTTGGGGGAGACACAAAGGATCCCTGGCAGAAGAACGTCTCATCAGGATTGGGCTAAATTTACAGAGGATGGGGAGTGGATGCCCCCAAGCCCAGAGCTCCCATGCAAGCACCTGCTGGCCTAGAGCAGGTTGAGCATAAAACGCTGCTCCTGAGCCTGCAGGCAATGAGCCTCTGCAGCAAGGCCACTGCCTGCCCTGCGCTGTGCAGCTTCACCCTCCCAACGAAGCAAAGGATGTGATTGCTGTCACAGCTGATGGCATCAGCAGTGTTCTGCACCTGAAGAAGAATGGGTGACACCACGGAACTGCTCTGGACAAAGCAGGTTTGATCCACTTTGCATCTACACTTCCATATCGAGTGCCTCACTGCTGGAGATGGGTGCTTTGGGATTGCTCAGGATGACGGTCAATTGTCAGCTCTGCTGGGTTCCGTTGCTATCAATGACCTCATAATTTTTCATAAAACTAAGATTCAAATGCATGAACAATTTTACTTGCCTGGAAAGTCCTTCACATCAAAAGCTTTTAAACTCTAGACTTACAGCAGGATGGACAGCATTTAATTTAAGGCTAAGTTCATATCTGGAGATCATTATTGTTACAATACTTATTATCAGTGCTGATAATAAGTGATGATGAAAAGCCAAAAGTTGGGCTTTTTTATCTTTGGAAGTTCCAATTATTTTTCATTTCCTATAACTATTCAGTAAGAGAGCAAGCTTCAAGCAATGAAAACTTCCACAAGTATAGAGGATTTTATGAGGATGACAAGCTGGGGTACCCACCTGGTAGGGTGTGAGTTGGGCAGGGAAGGAAATAGGGGAGCCAGGATAATTGAGGAGGGGTGGGAATAGTACTGCAATGGGCCAAATGGTCTGTCTGTAACTGAGGAGCAAGCAAGTGAAAGTACATTTATTTTTGAGGTGGTGAAGAAATCAAACAAATACAAAATTTTTCACAGAAGCACAAATAAACTGAACAAGTATATGCATTTCATCTCCTTGCTTGATCTTTACATAGAAACACAACCCATAAGCATTTAAAAAAAAAGATCAGAACCACTAGAAGCTACACATGCTTAGCTTCTTTATAAAAAATAAAACTATCATGTATACCTTTGTAATGAAATAAATGCAAATAGAAAATATTTTCACATTCAAAAATGAACAATAAATTAAATAAAAATAAAAGTGTATGAAGATTTTGCTTTTCCTCCACAGGTAATACAATATACAGCTTGCGTAGATTTCTCAGTTCTGTGGCCTGATTTCTGCTACACACAAATTAAACTAAAGCAGTTCATTCTGTCCCGGCACTTTATAAACAACAAAACTGACACCATGTAACAGACCATTAATATCTTTTGCAACTAATCTTTTGTAGGGAAACTTTAAATATGACTCTTCATACGTTCCTTTGCCATCAACTTCAACCACCAAGCTTGCCAGTGGCTCTGATACATCGAAGCGATCATTGATACAGGGATTGCTTACCCATGACATTGTGTTTAAATCAAAAGAATGCTACCATAAAGGATTGTATTAATTTCTTTTTCAAAAAGTTGATGAATCAGATCTACAGTGGGGTTTTTTTTTGTCACTACTCAAATAGTTGAAGCATTGTCAAGCTCAGACTAAAAAAAATTAATTGTGACTCCATACTGCAAGACAATAAAAAGAATACATGCTAGTCTCCCTATTTTTTGTTTCTTTTTTTTTTTTCTTTCTTCTTTGCAGTTCATTGGAAAGCTTTTGAAGATCTACACCTTTATCCCAATTAGTGAAAGTTGGTGTTGGGAAGAAAATGTTTTCTCAAAGAATACTAATGCTCCCATGAAAATCAAAGCATTATGGAAAGAAAAATTTCAGTTTCAGAGACTGAAACTAGTATCCATTAGTATCAGTATTATTAATATACTAATGGATATTATCATTGTATAATATCCATTAGTATACTATGTATAATACATACATAATTATATTAATAATATCTAAAAGTGAGGCTTTTACATTTTCAGAATGGATTTTTTTTTCTTTCAGAATGGCTTAAAAAATTCTACATAAGTTATTCTTTCTTTAAGTGGAGGTTAGGAAAAAAACAAAGAAGTCCAGATGACCTGGAATCAGCTATTTTTCCTAATTTCAATTGTGACAAATAATTCAATTTCAGGGTGGGAAATATGGAATTTCTCAGGAAACACCATCTTTCATTCTGACCCAGTCGTTCTATAGGAGAAACTCTCATACTTCTTATGTATGAAATCAGATAATTAGATTATTATGGTCTTCAAGCCTTAATTTCAATTCTGAAACAGTTATTGGGTGTGCCTGCAGAGAAAACCTTGTATCAATAAGAAAGTAATGAAAGCCTGATCAGCTGAAAGAATTAATTCTCCACTGAGGTGTGTTAAATGCCCCTAAAATATATACTCTATTTTGAGAATGGTGATTTTTGAGAAAGGTTATAAAACTGGTGGAGGCCTAAGTTAGGATTGCTTGTGTGGTTTCACCTAGGCCAGTATTCTTCACTGACATGGCTGGGTTCCTTTCAACTACCTCTCTTCAAAATGCCTTCAGTTGCTGTATAAGATTGTGTTCCCTTCCTCTTCATCTTCTCATTTTCTTTTCTCATTTAAATACAACACATATCTCTGGCCAGCCAGCAATTTTTGGCGGGCAAAAGCCAGATCTGGAAATAGCAGCTGTTTAGCTGATGACTGCTGATGGCTCCTCCTCCACATGCCCACATGCTTTCCATTCTTACAGCAATCCTTCAAGTCTCATGTGTTTCTGTAACTCAGCCTTCCATTTTAAGATAAAAAGAAAACAACAAACAAACAAAAAACCCTCAACAAACAAACCAGAAAAACTCTTCTCCCTCGGTTCAATCTCAGTTCAACCTTCCCTGTCACTGAAGAGGCCACAGTAGTTCACCTCAGAAGACCTTATAGCTTATCTGCAAACTTCCCTGTTTTAGGCTGATCTTTTATAGGATCAGCTAAATTGTAAGTTAAGATAAAATTTGTATATAGAACCAAATGACTAGAGTAAAATATTCATTTTTTTAATGAATTAATTCGAATCTGGGAAGCAATGACTATTTCTGTAACAAATGTGCATGCATTTTTATATTAATAAAAGCCACAAAAAATCTTTCTGCAGCTTGAACAGTTTTTTTTGTTTTTGTTTTTGTTTTTTTTTTTTTTAATTCTTATTATTTATTTATTTATTTGGTTTTAGTTTCTACCTTTGCAGACAGCATTCTTTGTAGCAGTTTGCAAAGAACTCTGAGTGCTGTAGTGGTTTCAGGCTATCTTTGCAATCCTGTTCTAATTTAATAAGATTAATGGCAGAAAATTAGTCAAGACAAGCATTTGCCTGTTTCATTTGCCCTGCTGTAGTTCAAATTATAGGCGGGAAGTGTTTCCCCTAAGTACTACTTAATTAGTAATAAGTAGAAGGGAAAGTAAAAGAAAAAAAATGTAATCCTTACAGGGGAAAAATATTTGTAGCTCTGAGGCTTTCCTGTTAGTACAAAGGACTGAATTTGAATGATTCAGAGGACTATATAAATATAATTTGAAATTTCTCCCTTGAAAAAGAAATGAAGGTGGAAAGTAGCCACACAAGGTAGATAAACTTCCATGAAGACTTTACAGTCCATTTCAGAGAGAGAATCAGTCTTATTGCAGCTGTACATTTCATTAGTTACAAAAATGTAGTAAAGTTTCTCTCTCTCTTATTTTGGCTAG
The DNA here is from genome assembly GCA_020086605.1 of Lanius collurio. NCBI lineage: Eukaryota > Metazoa > Chordata > Aves > Passeriformes > Laniidae > Lanius > Lanius collurio. The sequence continues at coordinate 16,295,193 of JACBWW010000011.1, read as the reverse complement.
AAGACATAGTCCTGACATGTGTTAATGACTGGTTAGGACAGAATATTATGTTATGTTCTTGGAAAGGCTTTTTAGGCTGTCCTGAATTTTCAGCTGTAAAAGTTAATGTGAATTGTTAGGAAGACAAAAAAACCTAAAAAAAAAAATTAATATTTTGAGTTGGTTGATGAGGCAGCCAGGATTGCTCTTCTTCCTGTTCTCTACTGCAATATCACGATGTGACAGCTAAGATTTTACATTTGCAGCTTTCCCTGACAAAGCCCAAAGTGGGGATGTTAAGAGCCCCTGCACCTGTGCCCAGTATTCTCAGGTGTGGTATGAGCTCTGCCAGCTTCCGTTTGCCATGGCATCTATCCTAGACATTTACTCCACCATTTCATCAATTTTGAAAGGCAGTTTGTACAGCAGTACTGGGAAGCTGTGCCATCACTTTTAGCAGCGGAAAAGGCTGGAAATCTCCCAGATAAGTTTTTGAGGTTGAAAAATTTCATAATACTTGCAATCCTGCAAAAAACACCCCAGAAACATCAGATAACCAAACTTTGAGGAACAGTAATAGGACAAAAGCAGCCATCCTTGTGGGAACTTGTTTAGCAATTGCACTCTGGTGCACTGGTTCTGAGGTGCCTCATAAAGTAACAGATAGATCAATGGGACTCACCAGTGGGGTCTCACAATGCTAAAAGGGAGGATTTTTCTCCCAGGCTACTCCCTAAAGAAGATATATTCAGACTGAAGGAGGTGGGAGTAGGAAGTCATTGGGGCTTTCAAGGAAAGCCAGAGGTTACCAGATGGCTGGCTAAGGAGAGTATGCGTGTGCTGCAAAAGCATGGGTCAGGCTGACACCTGGAGAAATTATGGAGGTCCTTAACAAAACTTCCCGAATCCTGAGAAATGTTTTACAGCTAGTGCAATTTGAAAGATGAGCAACGGCTACAGGATGAGTAGTGAGTCTGTTGTAATGTTATTCTCACCTTGGGAGCAGCAGGAAAGAATGGTTGGTTTATCTGAACAGGCTACATGCAAAATGTTGAGAGTTACACCATTGTCAAAATGATCAGCAACAAAATTATCACTAGCACTTAAAATGTCAGCTCAGTCCCCATATGTATAGTTATTTATATATCACCCGTAAATGGATTAAGGAATTAAAAATTTATTCACAGGAAACAAAAAATTCAGAAAAGCCAGGGGGACTAGAAACCCAAGCCACCATTTCTAAAGCAATTTATGTTCCTAAAAATCCATGTCACTAGGTGTCATGTGAGTTCTTACATAATTTTTAAAATATTACTTTTATTGATTAGTAATTAAAAAAGGCAACTATGCCTTTGTACACACAAAATACCTGTTCTACCTCATAATTTGGAGTAATACTGTGAAGTTTTTCTGAGAGAGCAACTTGTGACTGATTGATTCAATCCAAATACTGACTGCATAAAGCATCAAGATAAATGATACACAGTCCACCATATGGAGCCGTATGTGAGCAAAAACTAAACGATCAGGACACAAAATTATGAGTGTTAGGAACAACGAAATCCTTTAATATCCCTTCTATAACAGAAGCTATTCATAAAAGTACTTTCACTTTTATTTCTGGACTTGTTATTTCCTTTAGGTTTTCTTGAGGGCTTAATTGGCTTTTTGAAAAACATGCGCTGATTTGTCACTCTTGGGAAATGCTGAGACTTCTTAGACCAACACTAAAGCAGGAGTTCAGTTTTAAACTCATGGATAAATTTAGTGACATCAAAAGAAACTGTGATGTGGGGAATATCTGCAAATAAAGACATTCAGCTAGGTACTGACATTTATGTATCAGTCTCTAAGTGTAAGTAATCAAAATTTTACAAACGACAAAGTTGTTCACCAACATTGCCCCATCAAAGCAACCATTGCTGCTTTGGCAAACAAAATTAGACAGGGATAAAGTAGTCCTCAAAATCATCAGAATTTTTACTTATATGGAGAAATTTAATCTGCAGCATTTTCCTCTCCATTCTTACTAGGGAGAATTAGCTGATAAACACAAGAAATGAAAATATAAAAAGAGGAGAAAAATTAAGAAAGACAAAGAAATTACTAGAGCTCCTACTGTCTTCCCTTTAGCCTCTCAAATCGCACTACTGTTAAGGCATATTGGACAATGTGTTATCAGAGGGACATCTTGCAATCAAGAAAATGCTAAAAATAAGGAGAGAAACTTATTCCCCAAACTGAGCTTTTGTGTTAGAAATACTATTTATATGGTCTCTCTCTCCCTCATAAGAATTTTTTTTCTGGAAGTTGATGCCAAAAATTGAAACCAGACTAAAAACTCCTTGAGGAGAAAATGTTATTACCTCCCCAGCCACCCACTAGCTGTTCAAATAATATTGTATATATCTGTGCACTTCTGCATATTTATTGAATTTGTCAAGTTTTTGTTCCCAAGTAAAACTTATTGGCCCTGTCAAAAGTTCACCAGCTGCACAAGTGACTTTGATGGCCTGAGGAACAGCCCTGGCGCTAGCGTCATGGAAGAGCCTGTGGCTTTCCTCTCCCTTTTCCAGCTGAGATTGGTATGTTGATGCATGGGGCCCAGAGAAGATACAGAAGGAGGGAAATTGAAAAAATAATAAACAATAAAAATATAAATTACAGAAAGTGCTCACCAAGCCATCCTGATTTTATTATATGGCCTTGAGAAGGAATTTTGTATTTTCAATCAAACTATGTGGAATATGCATTGTAAACATTCTGCACCCACTGCTCAACATTTCTATGGCTTAGTAGGAGGAGAGCTAATAGGAATGTAGAGGGCTTTGCTACATAAGCCTGGTAGTGTGGCTGATGGGCTGTCACCTGGAAAGAACAGGATTGGTAGGTGTCACCTCCAGATCGCAGAGGATGGGAGCAGGACTATAGGGATCTGGGGCACAAAATAGCGAATTGGACAGAAAAGCCCCTCTTGCAGGGAGGTGATGATCAGCACCCTGATACTAACATCTATGAAGTTGTTTCTCTGCCCCAAAACAGGGAGTGAATGGGAGAACAGAGAATGAAGATTTTGATTAAAAAAATTAAGACTAACCCATCTACATTTTTAACTTATGGTCTGGAGGCCAAAGCTAAATGTATCTGCTGTGGCAGTCATTTATGCCTGCAAGGTTTCACATGTTACAAGCAGAAAGTGAGGGGAAGAAAAAAAGAAGAATGTAGACAAACAATACTCTGTTTTGTCACACCAAATGTGAGAGGTTAGAAATGTTCAACCCATGGCTACTCTCTCATCCTCATACTTACACAATGGTTTTCCCAATGTGCTTAAATGACTTCTCCACAAATTCACGGACACTGTGGACCTCCCCAGTGGCTATGACAAAGTCCTCAGGCTCATCTGTTTGCAACATCAACCACATGGCCTGCAGAAAGATAAACAAAGTCAGATTCAGTGCACATGTAAGTGGCCTCTTTGGTACCTGATATTGTATTACCACATTTTTGATTTGGAAATAACTACACATACACACACATACCCCAAGCCGGGGAAATTAGCACTTTCTTTACACGGTGGCTATTAACCAGTTCAGTGCAACTCTGAAAAGAGTTCAATTATTTCTTATTACAGAAAACAATGCTGTATTTGATTTTCAATTTGTTTCACAGCAGGAGTTTCTGCAGGGGAGGCTTTAATATGTTTACTTTTGAACACTGAGACTTGGTTTAGTGCTTGAGCATGGATTCACTTGTTTAAAGCACTGCATGAATTGACATCGATATGGGGAAAAGAGCAAAATTTTGTAATGTTTCAGTCCAGAGCACTGTTGCCTGTCTGCTACAGAATGATGTCAAACACATTGAAGCATGAAAATATGGATCCTTTTGGCTGTTTCTTCTGTCACATTTGTTTTGCCTGAGATTTTAATTAAGAGTAAGTATTTAAAAAGGTATTTAACCAGGTTAATCCAGTTCCCCTGCTGAATGTGCGCTGAATGTTATATATTAAAGCACTGTAGAAGAAACTTTTTCTTTTGACACAGGAGTAGAGAGAACACTGGTAGAAAAGCGAAGCAACCATCAACATCACTTTCAGAGGACTGTTCACGCAGCAAAAGTTTCGCAGTATCTTTTGAAGCAAAGCTTCACCAGATTGCCAACATATTTGCAATTCATGGCAGCAGCTTTTAACTCCCACAGCAACGTCCTTCACAGAGTCCTGTCCCACAAACAAGTAATGATGGGTGGGCGCCATCTCAGAGGGTTGGCGAGATAGTCAGCATGAAAGCTGGAAAGCAGATGGGAAAGAGGTACTCAAAGACATGTCTGAGATACCACTGCAGGTATGTTTCAATTTTCTGATGTGCAAGGCACTGCTCTAGTGACTGGACTGTTTCACTGCATAGGCGCTGTAGGCGGACAGAATAATTATTACTTTAGATCAATCAAGTTGATGCAAACGCTTCATTTCCTTTGGAGAGGAAAAGGGAATACCTGTATGGCATGATCCTCATTTAATAAATAACCAGAAAAGGGAAACAAAATAATTCAACTCTCTCTCCATATGGTAAAAAGGACTGTCATCCTCTCACATTGTAATCCATGATGCTATTTTCATTGACCTCTTCACATCAGCTTTAAAGAAAACAACTTTAGTAGGTCCCTTGATGGTAGTGCATATTCTGCAAATCAGATTAATACAAGCTTTGGGATAGCTCAGTTTCTCTTGGTAAATACCACCTGAAATATTCAATTTTTCCTCTCTATTCTCAATAAATCAGTGTCCTGCATAGAAAGGCAATACATTCCACTTAAATGGTTCTATTTGCAAGCCATTTTTCTTTACAGTTATTATTTTATGCATCTTCCAAAGTTTTGACAAGATTTTATTAACATGTTCCTTTTGAACCTTTTTACTTCTTGAACGTGCATGGAGTGCTGGGTTTTAGGCAACTGCTGAGTAAGTCCTTGACATAAATTATGAATTGTGCTTTAGGGAGATGGCCTGCTGGGCAGGACAATGGCAGCAACTTTATTTTTCCTTTCCCGGATTGAACATCCTAGCCAATGACGCAGAAATACTCAACTGGCTGATGAAACTCATCTTGTGGGGAGGAGATGTCTTAACTTGTATCTCTCATATGAGCCTTTTTGGAACACTGGGGTATCCCTGCTGATTTGAGAGGTCACCATTAATCACCAGCTCCTGTTTCTTCATGATTGGACAAGCTTGCAAGATTCACAGTAGGAGCAGCTGCATAGAAAGGTAACAGGAATATCTAAAAAAAGCAGTTGATAGTTTTGGTTCTCCCAGCCTAGTCCCCGATTTCACTCACCATCAAGTTTACTTAAGCAGCCCAGCTGAAAACAACACGCTTCCTCATATGAGAGGGCACTATTTGAGCAAATAAGGATTGCCAACATTACACAATCAGTCAATCAGGGGCAGTGGTTCTCCTCCTGATTTTGGTGGATGTTTGCTGTACGTAATGAACTTCTTTTCTTGCCTTGACACTGTAGTGTTAGTTACATTGGAGACAGATGCAGCAACAAAACCTCATTTATTGGTAAAAATCACCCCTTACCCAGAAATGCTGCACTGGTTGACCAAATATGCAATATTAGCACAAGCATGTGCTATTTGACCTTTGGTAAAGTAATATTAATATGTCTAAGCAGAAGCAGGATCAGACTTCCACCAATTTTTTGCCACCTCTCCACTTTTAAACACCTCAGCATTGTAATTCCTTTGACACAGTTTTAATGCAGGCACTTATGCCAAGACATTCATCAATCCAGTGAGTACTCAGAATATTTACGCATTACTTTTTGTATTAATATGAAATAGAGTTGAAAGTTCTGCTTTACTTTAAAGCATATCCTACATTGAAGCAGACAGCTGCAAAATACTAACAAGAACCCAGCCTTTGACAGTGGGCCCAACGAGCATTTGGATGTATCAACTCTTGTCTACCATTTCAAAAAGCAAGCAATCACTGCCTTAGCAATGCGACTTAAAATGCAGTAAATTTCAACAGGATCAACTTAGAAATGAGATCAAATAATGCAGATAGAGTTGCTAAAAGCAATTTTTGCTTCAAACCCTACCAGGAAAGAATGTTTAGATTAATGGTTACTTGAGAATCTATCACTGTGGGTTCTTTTATTTTTTCTGGCATTCAGAATTGTTGGCACTTGCAGTTACCTCAATCCAATCAGGTATGAAAAAAAATTAATATGCTAAAAATTACAAAGTAAGTGATAGCTCTGTTTTGCTTTGAGGAAGGCGACCAAATGCTGTTGCTTTGAATGGGTCTGCATGAACAGTATGTAAAAAAATGCCGAGGTGAGCCAGAAGAGAGAAGAAACTGAACAAGTTCCACAGTCAAAACTATATTTCCTCAAGTACAGCCCATGACAACCAATAAGACATCCATGTACAGGCAGTAGCTATATCCTTTCCCTACACCAAGTGCCAGGAATGTGATTCTCCTCACATCAGACTAATAAAGGTCCTTCACCTATGAATTTCTAAGCATTTCCTTTAGGAATTCATATTGTACCAGACTCCAGGTTGAGAACGAGAGGAAAAGGGGTGATACAGCTCCAGGTTTATTTGTCATTACTGAATGGCTTACTGGTTTTAACAGAGGGGAAAAGCTTTGTTTAAATTTCCACTGAAAGTAATTAATGGTTATTGACTGGCAAATGAAGAACAGGTGACACTCTGAATTAGAAGATAAATGATCTCATGTTCTAGCGTGATAATGGGTTAGTAATTGCTACAAAGCCTCAGACTAGTGCGTCCCATCATAATGCTAGATCATGTCCAGAACACAAAGGCCTCTGTGTGAGAGGTATTCAGCCGTTCACCTCCTGATCCAGCTGCAGAGTGATTTGCTCCATTTATTCTCTGATGGACTGCACAACTGAGGCAAAAGTTCACCCATTCTCACCTTCCTGTTCACATGCTGAACCACATGACCCATGACATGGCTGAACTGGGATAAAAACATTGCCTAGCTTTGGCTCTTGGCTATCTTTTAACCGTCACAAGGTCATATATTTTAGGAATTTTTCTGGGGCAGGAACTGAGAATTGTGGATTTTCCTGTATTTCTTTGTAAAGGCTTTTATGTCCAGGCTGACAGCAAGTAAAAAAAATTACTTGTATTCAGTTCTGCCACCATTTCCCTAATTTTTTGCTCAGTCCAGATAAGAAAATATGGGCAGATGTTGAAAAGGAGGAGAAAACTACCATGGAAACAACTCAGGCCTTGACTGTCTTAGAATAAGACTGCTCCCTTAATGGCCAAAGTGACAAAACATATTTTTCATATTTGAACTCTTTTTGGCTCTGGTCTAGCGAGTCACAAAGTCTAAAGGCACTTCTATGTCATTTACTTTTAAAGACAGAAAACAAACAGGAGATACATAGCTGGTCTAGCAAGCAGACACACTTTTATGATTATGTGAAGTAGGATATCTGTTCTGCATGCCTGAACTCCAGCCTCTGCCAAAATCTTTCCTCTTTCATCTTTTCCCTCTACCCTTTTCTCTATATAAACCCCTGCCAGTGGTAAGCACCATTTTCAAGCAACATATCCAAAACATGAACCAGTCTTCTCCCTGCCCAAATTTCTTTGCTTACACAGTGTTTACACCTGGGCTAGTGAGTGGGAAAACCCAAGTTTGATGAACACAACCCCCCTGTAGATACATTTTCTGCATACCACTGACATTATGGTTGTGATGTGTCTGCTTGTCTCGAGAATCTAGAGTATGCTGTAGATGTGTTTCGCCATTAACTTCCAGTCTAGCATCCCAATAAGAAAACATTTATTAACTGGGCTGTCATCCATGGATAACAAAGACCTGGTAGTTGAGGTTATGTTTAACTCTATATATTTGAGACTTTTGTTTCACTGTCTGCTCTAGGACTGTGTATTGTTAAAATGGGCTCATAACCAGGGATCTTCCTATTCAAGAGCAAAAATAAGTCCAACTTTTCAAGATTTTAAAGTATAGCTGATGATTTCTGCTCTAGAAATAAAAGACAATTTTTTCAAAAGAATAAGTAAAGCCATTTCATGTCTCATCCAATTCAAGACCCCAAACAGATATAACTTAACAGGTCCCACAACAGGATAAATAGGAAATGTTCCTGTTGGTACTAGTTACTATTGCCTTCCACTGCTTCAGAGTAGTTTTTCCAAGCCCTATACTGTCAAAAAAAATCTTTCATATGTATTTCTATGCATTATGCAGAGAAATTCTGACTTCTTTGTATTTGCCACACACGGAGAAAAAAAAAATCAAACCAAATCAGTAATGTTTACTTTAGAGATGGAACAGATAGTTGCAGCCTGATGCATGGTGCATTGTCTGTGAGGCAAAGAAGCAGAGACTGGTGAATGTCTCGCTCTACTTACTTATCACTGCGGAAGGAATGGGTTACCTCAAGGCTGTCAACAATCAGGGAGCAATTTCTGACTAAGTCAGAAATAATCACCACCTGGAGAGACCCAACAGCGCATTATCACCATTTATAGAAATTCTGTCTTTACGGTATTCCATACTCTATTGTCTAGAAGTGGGCAGAAGCATTCAGTGGGTTGGATATGGTACTCTAGAGATCCCAAACACAGCTATCCTGCTGGGGTCACCACTGAGAAGGAGAATTGAGCATTTTGGGCCAAAGATGATGAGCCTTTACAGGGATGTGGGAGCAAAGGAGAGCCTTCTCCCCATATGGCAAGCACAAAGGCCTGGCATGACTGCTGTTCCTGTGCGCATCATGAGGGGCTGTTCCATTTGTGCCACAGGGCTATTGTACCACCTCCTTCTCTGCATTGTCCCAACTCCAGAGAACTGTCGTGGAAAGAGGCTGCTTGGCATCTCCCGTGCTGAGCGACGTGTGGAGATGTCGTGCCCACGCACTTCCTGACTTCCTAGGATGCGAAGCAATTCCAGATGCCATCGCCCAGCTCCTCCTGACACAACCCAGCTGACTGGCTGCGGTTTCTCAAGCTGCTACAGAACTGACCACAACTGATGTTCGTGCCTTAGAAAAGTGAGACAGGACACTGACTCAGAGCCCTGAACCCAAACTGACTCCCAGATTATCTATTTACTCACTTTTGGAGGGGCAGAGAAGGAAGAAAAGGTGCCACAACGAGGGCTGATTCACCCACATCTCATTGACTTCTGCAACTGTTAAAAGAGTAGGTGTGTCCTGGGTGTACCCAGTAGGCATCAGAGTGTGTTATACAAGGAGATTATATAAAGACACAGTGAGACATATGTATAATATGCAACAGAAGGGGAAAAAATCCCCTCACACATGTTTTGCACACAACAGGGGCAAAGCACACATGGCTGAAAAACATCAATGAAGTGCAGCAGTGTTGTGATCAGAGTAAATTGCGAGCTGCCTCTGCCTGACAGCCAACATACAAAAGTGTTGGGCATGATCCCATGCTCCCTGCCACAATGGGAGCTCAGTCTAGAGTAATGACTATTGCTTTACCACTTGTTTCTGACAATGTTATAGGTCAAGGCAAGCACAGCAGGGAGACTCTTGCCAAAGAAAACCACAGGGATGTGCTGCCAGGCATGCTGATATTCCCAAGAAGCCAGAGACAGCAGGAATATGGCAGTATGCATAATCAATGTACTGCTATGCTTTTTTCCTCTCTAAATTAGAACCCTTCTTGCTCAGCTACTTAAAAAGCAAGGGTGCACACCCAATAAGTAAGAACCTTACTGGGCTGTCACAGTTTGTATTTGAAAAGCAAACTGAAGTTCAGGATTAAGGTCATTGTCAATCACTGCCATTGGTGACTTTTCACATGCTCAACCCTTTCTCAAAACCTCCAGCGCAAGAGGTACTTCCCAAGAAGGGCAGGACACATGCCTCTTCCTTTCCTATAAAGAGTCATCATCCTGTTTTCTCAGATTACCAAAAATCACAGCACTGGTGAAAGATCTGTTGCTCAAGGAACCTCCATTCATGAAAAAAACACTTCTGAACACCATTTAAGTATCTATCAGATCTCATCAGTTTAAATGCATTTTGATATGCTTCTTCCTTAACTGTGTAATGCTGAACATAAGGACTCCAAAGTTTGCGTACAAAGTTTTTCCTTTAGCATTGTCTTTTCTGCTCATGCAGAGGAGACATTGAGTACTTATGACATGGCAGCTGCTTCCATTCAGAAGAGCGACATTTGCAAACCATAGACATCGCTGAAACAAAAAGTATAAAATGGGAACAGACTTGAGATGAAAACATTTTTCTCTAAGAGAAAAAAACACATAATTTCATAAGAAACAATGGAAAATTTACCTTAAGAATCCCAAGAAAGAAAACAAACAGCAAGTCTGCCAGGATATAGTTACGGAGATAGTATGAGATAGGGACTCATTTAAAAAACTTTCTCAGAGATTTTTAAAGTTACAGTTGAGAAATTGCCACAGAAGCAATTTGATGCTTGGTGATTTAGTCAAATCCTATGGTTTGGATCTAAAGGTGAACTTGTTCTGAGCTGAACCGTGTTTGGGTCTGTGATTTTTTTCTTTCAAGTTGAAAGAGTATAGTTGATACATTGAAAGATAATAATCCAACAATTATAAAGTTACTAAGATAATAAAATACCTGGTAATCTTCATGGACCATCTCAAATGAAAACAATATCAATGTCTTCTGAAACAAAAGCTCTCACATCTGTAGGAAATACTAGGAAATACTGTCTAAATTCTCTCTTGTAAGCAGATAGGCCAATTGTTTCAGAGATCTCAGGGAGGACTTGTGAAATTTTAGTAGGCAGTTTTATTAATAAAAACCACAAGAATTATAATCCAGATAAACCTTAAAGGTCAACCTTCCCTGTTAACGCAACATGATGTTTCTCACATGGACCTCGGGTGAACACAAAGTTCTCATTGTGTTATCAAAAATTAGATTGCTCTTTTTTTTTCCTTGTGTCACTGAATGTCAAAATATTGTTCTTTCAATACGTGGAAGTATTTGTATACAGTTTTATAACTGATCTTTAGTTGCTAGCTGGAGGCAAAAAAGAAACAGTAAAGCTGCTTGTTGGGAAACCTCAACCAACAATGAAAATTAATATAGTCCTTTTTTCCTGCCAAAAAAATTTTGAACAGATTTTTAGGTCCACAATGGTTTGTTTATTCTTCAAATGGTTAGATTGGAAGTGACATGTGTGACACAAAGTAAATTAATGAAAAAATACAGAAAGGATGCACATATGCTCTGTTTCTTTCATTTTAATTTTGGAGGACATTGTCTCAATTGCTAACAAAGAGCTTCCTTAAATTCTGTTTAAGAGAAAAGGGAAAGGAGTTTAAAGCTAAAGAGAGAGAGAAAAAGAAAAATCTAAATTGCAGAAAGTATGTGTGAGTTCTAACCATTCAGATTTGTATTACAGAGACAAGACTATAGAACAAATACATGCTTCCCAGGCTCCATCTAGCAGACAATTTGGAAAGATATTTGACCTGCTTTCCCCTCCCTTTTTACCCTTCCAGAATTAATTTTCCTTGCTATTTTTATATGAGTGTAATACAAAATACCTCTTCACAAAGAAGCAGACTCCCATTTGACAGGATTACTCACCACTAAAATAAAGGGTTGTACCCAGGTTGCGGTGAGGGCAGAGCAGTCTTAGGGACCCATGCCAGGAAGGGCTGGTTGGGGCCATGATCTAACCACAAGAAAACAGACAAGGCTTTCAAGTCAAGTACTGGCATGTTCACTGGAGCAAAACTATCAGCCCCAGAATAATGATCACAATGTAGATATTGATCACAAAATGTTTACAGTGCAACATTTGACTATAAAAAGATCCTGGTTCCTGCTTCTAACACCTGTACGCCTCCTATTTCTTTCCTGGATTGCTTAAACACTTACAGCTAAGCACAAGCTGACGTGCTCCTTTTGATGGATGTCAGAGGAACAGCATGATCTGTAGGCCAAAGAACTACTGATCTCCACGGAAACAAAATTGTTGTTATCCATACCATGATTCAGAAATTATTTTCTCTCTTCAAATCTTCCTTTCCTTTCCTCTCATCTGTCAAAACTGCCTCTGCAGCTTGTTAGCTACTCTACTCTGGGTTTGCAGGTCTGCCCAGTGCCTGTCTAGTAATGGGCCCAGACTCAGGTTAAACCACTAGTTGTGCGGTAAAAAAATTGCTAAGAGCAGAAAAGAACTGCCAGAGCACAGGCAAGTAGTCTCAGAGATAATAAATCAGCACTTCATAATGTTTATACATGTTTGAGGGTATAATTGGGAAGGAAGAAGAGCAATCCTCTAAGATAGAGTAACAAAGCAAGAGCACTGAGATAAAATTTATGGACAGTGTTATTGATAAAAAATGCAGGGAGAAAGAGTGAATTAATAACATAAAAATTACCTGAAATTTATTTTATAATATACATTTCCCCCTCAAATTTCCAGAGCTCTTGCTTCACACTTTTGAACTTCATGCATTTTCTCCTCAGACTCCTATGAGTTTCCAAGTAATGTTACATTCTTGAATATTAATCTCATATAATTGAATTGAAATGTTGATTTACTACTCTTGAGAAAAATATCTATTATCGATTGGGTTCTTAAAAATTAGAGCAATCCTTGTCTGAATAATATGTGTAAATAAAGAGCCTGCTATCCTAAACACATCATGGAGCTTCACTTTTTTATTTTATTGCAGTTTTCAGTGCACTGGAGTTGGAAGTAAGATTTTCACCATTAAGTCATTGTTCCTTATGAGACAGTGATAAAATTGCACATCAGGCACCGTTTTACTAACTATAAAAAGCAAGAAGACACCTGGGAAAAAAAAAAAAGGATGCTAAAGTAATCTCATTCCTGGTACAATGGATTTTTTTTCTTTGCCTTTACCAGAACATTTCAGGTGACAACATTTTGGAAATTGATGCTAAATTCTCTTGGCTGAGTACAGACTGAGACAAGCGCACGACTTTGATGCCTCAGGGATACGGTAATGCAATACAGAGGGATTTATTTTCTTTTTTATTTTTACCTCATGTCACAAGTTCAATTTTAGGCCATCAGTACCCAAAACGGCCACCATGTGATAAAGCAGCTTATGCAAAGAGTCTGGCGGTTTTTAACCCAAGCCCTAGGACAGGGCCTCACAGACTTGATGCCACAGAGTTAACACTACAGTTGCTCTGACTGAGTTCTTCTGTGCTCAGGTTGGATACCAGCTCATGGTCTCTGCCATCCCAAATTGAGGCATGGGAATTTCAGCTAGAAAAAGGCAGCAGTAAAATGATCCCAGAAACCAAAGGATGTGTTTTAAAAGTCTGGCTGTGCAGCGCAGATGTGAAAAGGCAATGTGAAGATTACTTTCGAGCATGCTCAAAAATACATTTGGAGGGCATTTTGTATTGACCTTCCCTTGGCTTGCTCTGGCTATTCTGATTCCACTGTCATTAGTAATTACTGCTCCTGCAACAGCAGTCAGTCTCACCAAATCCTGCATCAGGGAAAGGGAAGGATCTGCACTGAAACCATAGTTACAGCTGCTCTCCATGGGCTAGTGTCAGAATGGAGTAGAAAATTTTATTCAGTTTGTTCCCAGCAATAAATACAATCCTGGCATCCTGGATAAATCCTTCACATAACAGCATGTGTTCTTTTATGCACCCTGGGAGCGATTCTATTTAAAGCCATGGAATTGTGGGTGTGAGACTGTAAGCACATCCACTTACCCAAAACAAAATTAAAACCTGTCTTATATTGGAGTCAGGAGAGCTGTTATGAAAAATGCAAACCATATGAAGTTTTAAGTGTACTTATGTTTTTTATCTGTCTCTGTGTAGCATATACAATTGACTTTCACTGCCTGAGATGAAGTGATGACAAGTGTTTTACCATATTATTACAGAATACCCCAGTAGCATTATCACACTTCAACTTTTGCTCGCAATAAATCTCTGCTACATGCATGTCAGAAGTCATTGCTCATATCACATCCAGACAAAGTAAGGGCCCTCCCTCCCCAATGGACAGGAACGAGACTCCACACACACTAGGTATCCTGCCATTAAGGCTGCAATAACTCCTGCAGGTCAGACACCGGGAACAACATTCCCACACGCATTACTTGGCAAGGGCCAGAGGTCTGTTCTCAGGCAAATAACAGTGGCACAGGCATGAGGCATTGCAGAATGCAATGGATTTATCACCACAATGACACCATCATCCCTTATATGCTGGTTTCCATATGCAAGTCTCATTCAATTTTTTTTATTTTCCTTCTCAGAGATTTATAACTCAATTGCTGAAATGTACTTCACATGAACACAAGTCTCTGTTCTGTATGTTTTTTGCAATAGCTGTACCATAAACCATGTTCTAATTACAAGGATCCAGCTTTACGTGCAGACTGCTTATTGGTTTCAGTTTGGTCCAACCAAATGATGAGCAGTGTTCCAATCTCAGCAGCATTAATGACTCTCTTTGGGGCCTTCACTAAAGCATTTGATCTTAAAGCCCAATTTCTGCTGTCCATGAAGCTGGGGTCATAATATTCATGCTACTAGAGCACTCTAAGAAAGTTAAGGGTAGCACAGACATTTCGTGATGAAGTGCATTATTTATTACAGAATTAGATTTGCCTTTGCACTTTTATAGTGAAAGGTGGGAATTCAAACATTCTTCCTTAATACTGACTAGCTCTCGACTAATTAAAGACAAATTAGGGGAGCAAAGAAATGTAAGGCTGAGAGCACACAGAAATCATTATTAGATAACATACTCCAAAACTCAACAAAATAGACGTTTCTTGAGATAGTGCACATTTTTGTCATGATGGAAGAAATAAGTGAGATAACTACTCAGACGATCAAGATACTAATAACCAAGCTACAGTGGTTTCCTGGTGTCTTTTGCTCTCTTGCCCAAACTTCAGCAAATTTATTTTTTCCCTTTTTGCAAAATAATTTAAGGGAACTTAGAAATTAATTATTTGAATATTTTCTCAGAGAAATATTCCATCCTCCAAATCAGGCTTAATTCTGGCTTCATGTGAAATTAATTTCATTAATTTCTACAGCCTACCAACATAAAAGAGAGGAAACTGGGGCGTGCAGTTCATGTCAGAGTGAGTAGCTCTCTGATGCCACAGGATTTTCTGCATTTGACCCAAGGGGTAGTTGTAAAACCAGGTATGAAACAAACTGTTGCGTCACATGGTGAAGCAATAACTAAACTTATTGTTAAACCTCCTCACTTAGTGTTCTTCCCCTTTTCAGCACAAAGAAATTACCAAAGCATGAGACCATTTGGGAAGGAAAGGAAATAAAACCATCTTGCTGCACATCCTGGAGAAGCATCTAAAGCCTGAGACTACTGTAGTCAGACCTCCCTCGAATCCTGCCCTCTTTAGCTGCCACCTCTCCTCAGTCCCTACGCTGACCCCCTGAATCAAGCCAGATGGGACTGGCAGAGACATGTCAAGGAAGTGCTGAAAAGGTGACTTGGGTCTCTGGCAGCTAGTCTGGAGCTCATTTCTTTGCAAAATCTCTGGGGGCTGCTGCTTTGCAATTTCTCAGGAATGTTTAATTCTCCTCATCCCTTTGCTGAGTCTCTCTGGAGAGGTCATGGAGGCCTGTGACATCCCTGGAGGGCACTGCCTAACTAAATTAGCATGAGATAACTTTGGACTCTCTTCCAAACAAGAAAATACAAGGGAGAGAATTTCATTAAAAGCAGAAGACTAGGTGATCCAAGTTAATCCCAGCCCAGAGCTGCTGCAGAAATGTTCTCTGTTTATATTTTGACTTTACTCTCTGTTACAGAGTTCACTGACTATAATGGAAGCTGTGTTAAGTGCACAACTTGACCTCAGTTGACCAAATCTTAGTTTCATAATAAAGACAAAAAGTGGGTTAGGCAGCTCTAAAAGGTCTGATTAGTTACTGTTTTGCCTGCTTGCGTGTGACTACATAGGGCACTGAGTGAATGGTAGAAGATAAGCACTGATGTACTTTATTCTTTGGATGAGCTTTTTAATGAAGAAACATGAACACTTTAAACATGCAACACTACTACAACATGTAGGTGTGCAGGCTTAGCAAATACAACCAAGTCCCAAACTTGCATTTTGGGGTTTTTATAATGACTTGCGTACACAGAGTTTTATTTAGTTTCCTTCAATGGGTGCTGGAAAAAAAGACAACTTGGAGAAGAGGGAATGGCAACGTCTGCACCCTGTCCTGCAATAGTGTTTCCCAGGCAACTCAAGGGCAGGGTGAGACAGAAAGGTAGATAGACATACCCAGCAACATCCCACCTCATCTTTCAGCAGTGAAGGGATCCCAGAAAACACCACAGCAAATAGCTCCAAAACAAGGATTTGATTGTCTGTATACAAAGAGGATGGGGAACAAATAAGATTTTTTTTTACTGCAAATTGCAGAAATTGCAAAGCTGAGGTTGTGACAGCTGTCTCCAAGGAAATAGGACATGAAATAAAAATGTGCCCAAAAAACCTCATTGCCTGAGCTTCATCTATTGAAAAAACTGAGCTGGTGAGACCCAGGAATCCACACTTCAAAGTACTGTTAAATATATTGGTAGTAATAAAGTGAGACCACCTAACTTAGTACAATACAAATGAAAACCACATTATTCTTACAAACATGAGATTAGAAAGGGAAATCTTTATTAAATGCTGTTTATAAGCCAGTGCTGCATAACAGCATGCTTTGGCTATATTGGGACAAATCCTCCTCCTTCTGAGAAGACAAGAAGAAAAGGAAAAGGTACAAAAGTTCATGCAGTTCACATTAAGGACAACCCAATGCGCTCTCTCCCTTCAGGAAGGAAATATTAGCATGGCCCCTTCGCTACACTCTGAGGGCAGTGATCTGCCGGGAAACATGATTTCAAGTCGGCAGATCGTGGGGCACCAGTAGGCTAAACCAGACTTCTTACTCCTGTCTTAATTGTCTCTTTTTCACAGAAGGACTGCTGCTTTGCCATGGGTGCCACTGAGTTTGTATACACACAGTTAAAAATCCAATTTTCCCACTGAGCTTTTCCAGAAGAACTGTCTGTTTACTAAGTGCTTTTTCTAGTCTTCCTCAGAAAGATGAAATGATACGCCAAAGGAGAAAGTTATTCCAGCATGGGAGAAAGACTGGAGAAAACGCATGAAAATAACTTCCTTCCACAGTGAATATTCTTACCCCTCCTTAAAGCTTGCTTCATCACCAAAATCACACCTTGAAATACGGCATGTGGGCCCAAATCCAGCCCCCCTGGAGTCAGTCAAATCTTTGCTATAGGCTTCTGTGAGGATGGAATTTCATTCTGTATGTAGGAGCCTGTCACGGCCAAAGGCGAAAAAGAAAGGGTGTTTTCCACACAGGCTCTGCTTTTCTAGTTTTGTGCCCCTTGGGAAACTAGTGCAATTAGATCCCTATTATTATATACTGGAAAGGCATATTTGGCACTGCATGTGAGTTTATGTACTTAAAAAATAGAGGGAGATTTTAAATATAACTTACTCTCTTTCAAACACCAGACTTTATATATAAACAGTTCAAAGCTGCTACAGTCTGGTAAGTGAATAATTAGGGGAAAATAAGCATGCAAAATATATGATTAGCTGGCAGAGAAAGAGTGCTAAATAAGATTCTAACCCCTTTTAAATGCCAAAACAAGGGATAAAATTAATATTTGTGTCCAAAAAAATAATCAAACTAACTTCAAATATTTGCATCAGAACCACAAGGAAGGAGACTTTATAGCTATAGGCTTTTGTCTTTATTGTAGGCCTTCCTGGGAAGGTGCAAATAGGAAAATTAATCCAAAGAGACTAAAGGCGTGATCTCAATGAATCTACTTATACATGCATTAAACACATCCTTTGTCACAATTAGAGTCACCCTTTTCATCTACCTAAATTCAGACCTCTCTGGTCCTGAATACAAGCCCACATTGGGTTTTAATGCAACTGAATTGATTTACCATACTATTTTGTCCAGACTGATTTTCCTGGACCAGATCCATCAGCGTACTGCACTGTGAGGAACAATATGTAAAGTGAGTGATAGACTCTTGGAGTTCTTACTGTAAACACTGCATTTTCTTACTTTTTTTTTTGATCTACAGACAGCTCAGCTTATGTTCTGTTTCCTTAAAAATGTACTTTCTCCTTCTCGAGTTTTAACTGGATACATTAGTCTGCATAGTCCTCAATTATCAGCAACAGTATTTTGAAGTATTTATCAAATAATCTATTTTATCTCTTCAGAAAGCAGCAAGTCAGTGGTGAAGAAAATCCTTTTTCAAATTCATCATGCACAGGAGAGCACATCTTCAGATGTCATATGCATATCCTGGTATGTGAATTAGTCTGTAATGTTTTTCAGATATTTCTGGGTAAAAGTATCACAGAAACCCAAATAATTTTCATCCATCTGAGCTTTTATATGCCTCATCAGAACACACTCAGATAGGGAGGAAGGATTTTGTCTTCATGTTGCAGGGTAAGAAAGGAAGATGCCTTTTTTTTTCCAACTCCCCCAGCAATTCAATGCCTGAAGGAGAAACAGGAAAGAAACCATGGTGACCTCTCTGAACTTAAGGAAGCAGCTGCCAGCTCAGCAGGAGTAGCATTGATGATGGACTCTAGTACCTACCGCTGGAAGAAGCTTTTAAGCCTTTCTCTCTCTCCCTCCCCTCTCTCTTTCTTTTTCTCTCTTTGACATCTTCTACCTCTAAGTTATACAAATGGAAGAACAAGAGAGAGCTTTCAGAAACCACAGGAGTCAACTTGTTGTTAGACCGGATAAAGAAGTCATAAAGTTAAAGTTTCCAATTATCCATACAAAATCAAAACAATATAATTGCTGCATTGAACAAGCAAAACATAACTTTGTTTAAGAAATGATTTATGTATCATTTCTACTTTCTTGAATATTTTGCCTCTTGAAATGTTAATGTTATTGCTATCCAAATTCAAACTTCTAAAAATATGTTTATGCTTCTAAAAAAGATTTAAACTTGGCAGATGAGAAACAAATCTACATCTCGTATGTAGGGAAAAATTTCACACAAAAGGAAAACGCTGACTTTTCCAATTCTAGATTTAAAGTTACCTTTGAAAGTTTCTAGCCAGTTATCACAATGAAGTTCAGCAACAGCTTATTTCCTCCACCTTTGAGAAAATGAAGTTATTAAAAGAACAGAAAGCAAAATAAACAGATAAGGTGAGAGGAATTTTTATTTTTTAAGAATAAAAGCGTGAGAATGTCAGTTAACCAGAACACAGTTGACATCCAGATCCTGAATATTTTATTACACACATTTAACCTTAGGCATCCAAAGGGGACTTATGCACATATATGAGGGGGGAATACATCCATTTTCAAGTACCAACACCACACAGAGATGCCACATGACACTGAAACATGACAGCTGGTCAGTTAAGGTTTCTATCTGCCTTCCCTGTTGTGAAGCCAAAGTAAATGTACCATCTTAAGACGTTGTATGAAGAGCATTAAGTGCAAGCACTTACACTTGTGATGGGTTAAGTGCACACAGTGAATCTGCTACCTTGGATCAGCTACACAAGGCAACATGCAGCTCTGTCTTCAGTGTCTGTTCTTTTTCTGGTTTCTTTTCGGCTTTTATTTTTGTTGTTCGGTTTTCCTTCCCTGCTCACCCCCCCTTCCCCCAGCCTAAAATCTAGGAGAGTCAAGCACAGGCCTTGATTTCACCAATACTCCACAGAGTGTACACTAAATGGGGCTCTGGCCAGAAGCTTCATCAAGCTCAGACCTTTAAAGAAGTAGTTTAGGCTCTGCAGTCAAAGGAAAGAGTTGATATGGGGCTCAGAGAAAAAGGCAGATGAAGAGGAAGGGGAAGGAGAGAAGAATGTTTTCTGGCATCTGACCCAGGTTTAAAACTGTGTTTCATCTTCTTAAACAAAACCAAAACACTCCTCCAACTTTGGGAAATCCTTAGAAAAACAACAAAAACGTTGTTTCAGAAGGCAATTATGGTTGCTAAAATGACACATCGTTTATGAAGGGAAGTACTTACAAGAGAGTAAACTAATTCTTAAGGACAATAGCAAACACATATTGGACCTAAATTTGCTGTTTCCTTGGCATTGACAATTAAATTATTCAAGATTTGCACTACTGGAACAAAAAGCAGAGCCAAGATCATTATTTCCATCACTGATAAAGAAATACTTATATCCTAACTGTGCAAAAGTCTTCATAAAGCCACAGAATGAATGATTTAATCAGTAAATGAAACATGGCCTGATCAGAAAATTCCTACTAGTAGTAGAGGAGTAATAGTAGTAGTAGGAATAGTAATAATAATAACCATAGTGATAAGATTGTGGCCATACATTACAGACATACACTAGGTTCAAAAGAATGGCTCTGTCTATCAGGTATGTAAGTCAAGAATTGTATTGCCTTGTCTTGTTAAATGTTATCTACAAAAATGTAGAGCTTAACAGCTGAATATGTGCATTGAAAACCTCCTGTTGTTAATTAGTAAATTTGCATAGGTTAAGGTGTCGAGTTTATAGCATCTCAATAGTACTGACACAGAAATCAAAATAGTAGCCCCTAAAAATCAGCCAGTTCACAAGTCACACTTAGGACTGCATATTGTAATGAAAAGTCCAATTTTTATTATCTGGTAAGAGTAATGTGCTTTTTTATCATCAAGATCACATTTAAGGTTTTCCAATGACATCACTTTTAAGGACTCCAGTTTTGAAAGAAAGCGGATAAATGCTTCAAATTGCATTTCCCCCTAGACTCCTCTACTGTACAGCCAACCAAGTTCACAACAGAAAACTTTTCCCCTCCTCTTACATATTTAGTGTAAAACAGACAGACACATCCTACTAGGTTCTTTATCTTGTTTACTAATGAAACAAGGCATATCCACTTCATGTGCACTTGGTTGTCTGTCCAGTAACTCTTGATTTCCTACTGCCTTATTTCCACCAAAATTTGGCAAAGGAACATCAGTACCAAAAATATTAAATTACTGCAAGTCTGGCCAAAATAGGTGTTGAAAAAGGGAGAGATACCCTGTTGCATCACTGAGGAAATGGCCAAGACTGAATGTAACCAGGGAATGCACACAGGAAGGAGCTATTACAAAGGATCAGAATGTATGGGAAACTTCAAGCAGAGGTATCATATGATACTAGACACCCAACCATGTGTTATAAAACAAATAGCTTGTTTACAGATCTCTATCTTCAAAAAATGAAGCTCAGACTTGCCAGCTTTGGAGAAAGATTGTGCAGGAGCACAGTCTCTGGAGTTTTTGTTTCCTTTTAAATGCTGCTGGCTTTGCATAAGAAATACACATAATAATTACAAATGGACAGGCTGACCACACCTTGCTCAACACACCTGACCAGCAGTATGAAATTTTGTGTGAGTTTCTCCACCAACTGCTCCAGTCCTACCAAGGGAAGTGCATGGGATGCTGGCATGGAAACCTTTTGCCCCTTCTAGTCAGCTGGATACTTCAGCATCAATGTCCCTGAGAGCATATTAACCTGGGAGAGGCTGAGAGCAGACCATGGCCGGTCTGGTGGGCCACAACAATTGCACATTGCTTCCTGCAAGGATTAAGACAGGAAACATCTCCTGTCTTATCACTGCAGCGCATGCCCAGCTCTGCTGATAGCATCTGCTTGCTCACCTCTAGTTCTAGGCAGCTTTATGCATCAATGGTGTAAATATGACACCAAGGAGGGCACCCACTACCTCCTGTTTTAAGTGGATTGACATATAGAGGTTGTTTTGATCAAGCAGATGAGAAAATGTAAACAAGAAATGTTGGCAGTTCAAACTGGCTTTCATTTCCTAGCACTCTCTAACAAAATTAGTTGGGAGAGATTACTTACTTCCCTTATCCTCCCAACCTCAGCTCTCAGTGTTGATAGCCCTAGAGGTTGTACCCATGGCTCTGTCTGTAGAGGCTGGATAGTGGTAGTCTTTAACATCCTGCAACCACAAGGGAAGAACAAATATCTGCCAAAGAGCAGTCATCAAGGCACTTGGATCAGCCCTGATCTCACCAGCAGGCATTGCTGCTCAACTGGAACACAAATTCTCTGTACATGTGCCAAGACATTTCATCTCTTAATTGAAGTAAAAAAGTCATATATCTGGGTCTCTAAAGGAAGCCATTCTTCCCTTGTGCAATCCCAACATACTCCTTTCTAAACACACCTTCAATCATGACTCAGACCTAGGAATGCCACTGAGGAAGAGGAAGGATGCACTGCAGCACAAACAGTTGCTAATCCAGCCAGATTACTGTGGGCTATTGGGCAGGCAGTTAGAGGTACATTGGAGAGTATATCCTGTCTTTGGAGTAAGAGAAAGCTGGCAAGATATCACTATGTAGTATCTACCAAATTCCTTAGAAAATTTTTACAACTAGATACTATATAGCATTTTTCCATACATCAACAATGTGAGGAGAAAGTACTCATAGTTATTTGGAACAGTAAGATATATTAGTGTGTGGAGGTGCCTTCCCCTGAAGTCCTGGGGGGAGGGACTCTGCAGGGTTCAGGTCTGTCTCTGTCCCTGTCCCCATGTCACGTGTGCCCCATACCTGTTCCTGATTGGTTGGTTTGGGTGCCCGGGCCCGGGAAGAGAGCAGGGTCCCATGACTGGAGCCTGCCTGGGAACTCCAGCCATGCAGCTGGAGGAATAAACTAATCCCTGAACATCTACAGAAATATCGCTTCATCTTTCCTTCCAAGTTAATCGCTGTCTTATACTTGTAAGGATTCCCCAATTACAAGAAATGGTGGAGAATGCGGGCATTCGATCCCTGAAAATGATTTCTAAAGGTCCGGAGTACACCGATGTGAATTGTGAGTAATTGAACTTTCTTATTGTCTTGTTTTTGGCTGTACTTTCTGACCAGATGGAAAAATCAGATTTGTGGTGATCTGAGCCACAGAGAAAAATGTACTTGGAAGTGAACGAAATACTAGCGAAACAAAATGCAAAACTGGACCCAGGACATTTGGAACACTTGTTTAACTGGCTTTTCAAGAGTATCTTTTATGTCACTTGAGACTTAATTTTTGATGTTGGTTTTCCTGTGACTAGAGGGGACAACTTTTGGAAAGAAATCGATGAGTTGATAATGATCCAGTCAAGAAGTGGAATGGTAATAGAATTGATATTAGTATCTTTTGCAATTGAAGATGCTCTCATAAAGCATATACTCGGTCCCAGTAACACACAGGTGCCTGTGGCTGAGGTGCCTGTGGTGGAGGCGCCCAGCCCCCCTAAAAGCATCAGCTGTAGAGCAGACCCCATCCCTGTATCGGAGTGCATTCCTGAGCGACAGCGGGCGAGAGAGCGATGACAAAGACTCTGGATGCGAGCGTGCATTCCTAGGATTCTCCGAGGTATTCTTACGGTGAGTAAAGAAGGACAGATAGTAGAAATAGGTGCTGAAAAACGCAAAAAGCAAGCCGTGAGAGCAGCGGCGTGACCCAGCGATGGCCGCCGTGCACCGCGTGGTGCGCGATGGTCCGAGCCCGAGCCCGAGCCCCGCGCCAAGAAAGGCAGCGGCAATAGTGGCAGTTGCTATGGCGACCGCGGTGAGCCATGCTGAGCTGAGCCGGAGCGGCATGGGGGCGGCGAGAAGGGAACCGCGCTAGCGCCCAGCAGCAACACGTCTGTAGTTGACAGCAGCAGCAGTGGCGGCAGCCCCAGCAGTACAAAGCTCTGCACACGTTCTGGAACAGAACGCCTCACAGGGCACGGCCGTGCAGCTGCGCAAACGCCCGGAAAGAGTGGAGCAGTCACGCGGAGCTCCAGAGGAGAAGCAAGCATGGTGCCAAGCGATGGTGCAGAGGTGGCCGAAGGCAGAGCAGCTGGCAGTGGCGGAGTGCAGCAGCACGGCCAGACCAGACCCACGCGGCCCTAAACGCGATCCCGAGGAGTCCAGACCCCACGACAGGAACGCGCTGGCGGCCATGGCCCTGGTGGTCCCGGCTGCGGCAGCTCCGACGCGAGAGAGAGAAAAACCAAAAGTGAAAGCAAGAACAAAGGAATTCGGAAAAAGGAAAAGGTTATCGCAGCTAGGGTTTTTGGAACTGTAAAGTGGTATAATGTAAAGTAAAATTATCCTTTCTTGTTGAAAAATGATACTGGAGAAAGTATTTTTGTCCATAAATCTGCTATTGTAAAAAAATAACCCCAAAAGTGATGTTCCAAGCTTAGAAGAAGGAGAAAGAGTAGAATTTAAAATTGTGCAAGGAAGGAAGGGCCCACAGGCCTCCTGTGTTACAGGCGCTGGGGGTGCCACTGTCAAAGGTAGTAGATATGCCGGACAATATCCCCACAATCCCTATCCTTTCCCCTATCCCACCTTCCCCTTTTATCCCATGCCCCTTTATCCTCCATATATGCCCAGCCCAAACTTCCCCCTCTGGTACCCCTCGCAAAACCAGTCTTTTTCATATGCCATTAATTCCTTTGCAATGTCGATAGGGGGATGAAAAGGAGGGAGGGAAGAAATTAACTGTCATTTTCTAAGATTCCAACAGGTACAAAAGGGAAAATCCCTTCTTCAGTTTCCATCTGGGGCATGGTCAGGTCCTGTCTCCCTTCTGATGTTCCAAGGAAAATCTGTTTGGACATTTGGGGACTCAAGATAGTGGCTTCCTTTCCTTTGAAGTTGTTTTGTTGTTTATCCAACTGTTTCCAATGTTATTTTATTTAATAAGAAAGGGTGAACTGTGGAGGTGCCTTCCCCTGAAATCCCCGGGGGAGGGACCCTGCAGGGTACGGGTCTGTCCCTGTCCCTGTCCCCATGTCACGTGTGCCCCGTACCTGTTCCTAATTGGATGGTTTGGATGCCCAGGGCCCAGAAGGAGAGGAGGGTCCCGTGACTGGGGTCTGCCTGGGAACTCCAACCATGTGGGCTGGAGGAATAAAACATCTCTGAACATCTAAAGAAAATATCGCTTCATCTTTCCTTCCAAGTTCATCGCTGTCTTATTCATGTTGTAAGGATTCCCCAATTACAACATTAGTGTCCTATAAAAAGCATTAAGCCATCATCTATCCATAATAATTTCACAAGTAGGATTTTTTTCATAAGTATTTTTCTTTAGATGTTGTCTGTGTGTGTTCAGTTTGCAGCTCCGTGCCATCAGAAGCATACAGGGGTTTTTGTGTCTTGGTAAATACTATGTAAATTTGTTCCTATGATTACAGCACTTGCTAAAATGAGCACAGTAATTAGGAGGCAATCCTTACTTTATGAATTTTCCATAGTAGGTTTGATGCTTCAAGATAAATCTCCAGTTCATCAAAATTGCTGTGCTCGTGCTTAATTTCAAACATACCTTTACTCCACCACAATTAAGCAAAAGACTTGAATACATGCTTGTTGCTTGAAGGGGATTAAATCTGTTGACTTTAATTAGATTTACGCCCAGACTGAAGTTCTTTCCTGAACTGAGGCCTGTGAAGTACAGTTTTGAAAGAGGAAGTACTGAATGAAAACTAAGAGAGATTATTCAGATTATCATTTGAATTTGAAATAATACTTTACATTTTTTCACATTCTGTATGCATTAGCTATTTAAGACATATGTCATCATCCATAAGGAAGACAGTAAATGCTTTAAATTTATTTAATATTATCCAGCTCTGTTGTAAAAAATCTCACACTTATTTCAAGCCTCATAAATAGCAATTCAAACTACACAAATCAAACACTTTTCCTTGTGAGTTAGTTCTAGGAGAGGATACAGAAAGGCTGTTATACATAAAATGATCATATGTTTCTTAGGCAATTACTGGTGACACTTCAGGACAATGTCTTGATGGACACACAAATCTATTTTAAAAGGTTTGGTGGTAACTTTTCTAAGCACATACTGTATTAAGTATCTAAAAAAAATATTTTAAAAATACTTTTTGAACAATGAAAAGTGAAGTAACCTTCATAAGAGAACTAGATACTAATCATAATTTGAAATCAGACAGACAGGAAATTGCCACACCCTACATTAGTGAATGCATCTAGGTCCCATGGCAGTCTTTACAGTGAGTTTAGATTGTCTATGGGAAATGAAATCATGTGCCAAAGGCCAAGTAAACCCAAAATTAAAATTCACAGTTATGCCTCCCTGTTGCATTCATAATCCTGCTTATTGCCTCTTACATCATTCCAAAGTGTTCTCCAGAAGAGAACAACCCACTACTGTGCTATGCATACCACTACATGCTATAGGCTGTCCAAGTTCTGCTCCAAAGGCCAAATATCACCCACTCAGTTTTAAAAATCCTGCTCAGGGTCATCATTCATGTCTATGTGGTGCTCAGACTCCGGGATACTGCGTGCCCTGGAATCATCTACCGCTAATTCCCAGGTTTGTTTTACCACAAGCCCTCTGATTTACTTTTGGATATTATATTCCATACGATGACCACAGCACTCACACACTACACACTATTACAGAAATAAAAAGTGTCTCTTCAATTCCTTAAAAGTTATCACTGCAATCACTTGTAATGGCATTTCTGGACAATGTCTTTGTGGACACATGCATATATTTTAAATATATGCTAACTTTTCTTTTACACATATTTGTAATACCTACCATCTCTCCAAAGTTCACATTCAGTGGTCTCAATTCCCTTCACTGTTGTTTGCAAGAATGGGAATTAGAAACTTTGATGACCTGGTGAAATCACTCACTCAAGAAATTAAACCAAACAATAAAACTAAGTAGCCTAAATATTGTTTAGCAGAAATATAGCACCTGCAATCCATTACTGAAAGAACTCAGTACCATAAAATATAGCGATCAAGTTTTCAGATAGCACAAAAGATGTTAGTAGAGAATGAAAATAGAGTAAGTTTATTTTCTTCTGGTTCTAACTTCATTTAGATTTTGTAGTTGGCAGCATGTCAGGACCAACAGGCTTCCGGCAGGAGATCATTATTTTAAAACATTAACTCCCATGTTAATGTTTGATTTTGCTAATGTTTAAATTGGGATATATTTCTGAGCAGGAGAACAGAGGGATAAAAAGATCACACACGATGCTTTTTCTCCAGTAAAAGTAGCCAGAGGTGGGTTACAGTAAAAAAAATAAGCTAACATCATGTAACAGATTTAATACAATTCACACAGGTAACTGCTAAACCCAAGGTGTAGGAAAGACAAGAAAGTACAAAGAAAGAGCTTAGTGATAACAGAAACAATTTATTTGGCATAGGAACCTCTGCCAGATTTCTGCTATCCTACCATTTGAGTGAAGGCTCCTGCAGAGCATCAGCCTCGAAGCTGTGTGTCACTGGAGAAGCAGTGTTCTGGGAGAGACCTAAACCTCAGAGCCTGACTATGGGAAGTCATCAGAGATCTCACCACACTTTTAATGAATAAAGAAGTATTAGAACCAGGTCAAGTAGAACCTGGGTTAAATAACTGGCAAGCTAGCATGGAGAGTGTGAGAGTGGAAAGTCAGAGATGAATCACAAATAAAAACAGATCCTAGAAACAGATATTCTTTCCTCTTGAGTTACTCTCAAATTTAACTCCATAAAATAGCTTATGATCTCATGTAAGTTAATTAATGCACTCGTCAGAATAAGAGAATAAATTAAAAAAAAAAACATCCCTGCTGATTTTAGTCACAAGGCACCAAGGGACTCTAAAGTATATGAGCTAACTCTGAGTTGGATACCTCAGATATCAGAGTACACAGGACTTGCTGTGTGTAGTTCCCCACTGTGCCATCCATTCCTGCAGCCACACTTGTCCCCATCCTCCTCACACTTCCTACTGCATCACATATATTTCACTCTCTGTTGATAGCTTTGTGTAACACTGCAACCATGCCTTAAAATTTAGCTCACATCTCATCTAGTTTTTTCATAACAGGAAATGTGATTCATACATGTCTTTAATTACTTGTATCAATGTAAAACACTAAGCTGCTGCAATAGAAAAGCCTGGGTACCAAAACTTTTCCAAAATTTCAGGGTGGTTTTACAGAAGAAAGGATTTCATGCCGTGATTTTCAATGCTACTTTGTCTGCGTGTCATGAAGACCATGACTCCGATATTGATACCCTGCTAATGAGCAATCATGGAACTTTTGTTCTCTGCAAGGAGAACTCTGACCAGAATTTCATACTTCTCTTTACATAACAAGGCACCCTGCAGAGAGATACTAAATTTAGATACAAATGAGGCTTCATCCATATTTCAGAGGGCTGATGTTGCTGAGTAATGCTTACGGGCAATCTAACCAACAAGAGACGGTAGAAAACAGTAAACTAGAACAACTACTTCTGAGATGACATGGACTATTCCCACTAGTTTCAGCCAGCATGATGCAAAACACAGACTCTCGTTACACTGCATCAGGAACAAGAGTAAATATTATAATTTCCTTTCTTGGCATCTAAAAGTAGCAATGCAGATTTTCATTCCCGTTGCAATATGAAACGATTGGTTATTTGTTGAACAAACTGGGGGGAAATTACAAAAAAAAATTAAAACATAGCAATCACACACAAATACACACAGTACTGCAATTTTCGAGGACTTTAATTGCCAGAGGTGTAACATTAGCAAGATGTTTCTACTATAAAATAACTGGTTTGCATAAATGCACTGTGTTAGCTAGTCAGTAGCTCAATTATTACTTTGTTGTCTTGGGTCTAAATATTGGAAGTAGAACTGTAACTTAAAACAAGAAATATCTGTCAAGCAGGAAAGCTCAAGATACCTTTTAATAACATACCAGAGAGCTGCTTTATTGTGTTGCTGCTGCTGCTTCTTTTGAACTTGTAGATAATATCAGATGAGGAACATTATACTGTTCTATGTACATTTCCCTCATCACCACAGTATCTGAAAAGCTTCCAGCAGTTCATTAAGCAACATGACTAACCTCCCTCATTTGTGGTTTCTCCATTCTCTCTCTCATCCTCTCTCCAAGGGAAGAGCTCTGTGTGCATGTGTGTGTGGTGCACAGTGTTTTGTGTTGGTTTGGTTATTTTCAATTTTATTATGTGCATGCTACCCTTCATTTATAGCAAAGACTTTATCACACTTAACTTCTGCATTTGTATTTGTGTGTTACTGAGTGGAGCTTGCATTCCTTTCCCTACCTCTTTGCTTCAGCACACGCTCTCTTGCTGTTCTTCCACATGCCTGAAGGACACACAGTGAAGTGGATGCATAGCACAGAAAAGACCAGCTAAGTCAGAGAAAGAGAGTGGAAGGGTGGGAGAACGGTCTCATAAATTATGCAGGCCATGACATCACAGCTGCTGATGGGTTTTGCATTTTGTAAGATGAGCTACTACACAAATCTCCCTCTCTGCTGCCAAAGTGGATAGTGAGCATTTGAGAGTCCCCCATAAGGGCGTATATGAAGTTGCAAAACCTTCCTACTGTGCACAAGGTGCAGTACATAGGGGTTTTGTTGCCATTACACAACTGTGTGGATGAAGATGGCTTTTCACATATAAAATGCAGATGGGAAAAACTTCAAAAAGCTAAGCCTGACTCTTCCCCTCCATTATGCTAGCATATGCAGAGCATAACTTCACTAACTCAGCATATTCCTGCTCAAGAAGAGACCACATCTTGGTAGCATATGTGTAATTTTTTTAAAGCCCAGAGTGAAAGACATTATGATAGGCAAGGTATTTAAGCTAGAGTGTTGTAAAGATTGTGGAAAGCTATTGCAATTTTTATGCATTTGTCAAATTTGGTATCAAAACACTGCACAGTCTCAATTCCCCCAGCCAAGATTTCTGGAATCATCACCTCTCTCATTTCAAATTCATATGCATGTCTACCTGTAATAAGCAATACAAAAATGTCCTCAATTTCTGCAATTTTTTCCCTCCACTATATCTTTAATGGCTCAAGTAAAAGCAATATTTGTTATTATTTTTTTGATGGTGAAAATGAGAGAAAGAAAGAGGAGATGACACTTCAAAATTAGTCAACAGATCAGGCCCTAGTCCACAGTAAAACTTCACGGCTCATACACCAGTCTGCTCCCAAAGCAACATAGTCACACAAAAGTTCTTACCCTAACAGAATCTACTTTAGAATGAAAGGAAAAATTACTCTAATGTTCACTGGAGTAGATACAAAATTGGCTTTTTTTTTTTTTTTTTTCTAAAGACAAATTTCTGTGCAACATATTGGAGCTCTAGCCCAAGATTATTTGCTGTTTGATTGCTGCCCTTCAGAATAGTTGCAGGAGGATAGAAGACTTATCCTCTCATCCAGAAGGAGACAGCTAATGAACAACTGAATCTTTAATTGTGTGTTGAGGATACTTATGGAAGATTTTACTATCTCAATATTTAAAAAACAGGAAAGCCAGAGTCAAGGCTAGGATACCTTAATATGAAAAAGGCTGGGAATGGAGCTAAGGTGCCTGGCTGATGAGCCTTACGTCCTGTGAGACTCTGAGCAGAATCTTCAGGGTTTGCCTGCTGCCTTCAGGCATCAATGCCAGAAATGACACAGAGACCTGCATGTCAGCTGTCACTGCAAAGATCTCACTGAACACAAAATACTTCCTGCATTGAGCAAATACAATTTCTGATGTAAAACCATCCACTCACAGGTCACCTCAATTTCTCTTCAGCTGACTGCTGCCCATGAGAGCAGATGGGGATTAAAAATAGGGGCCATTTTTTCCCCCTCATGGTGGCTCTCTTGCTTGGGACTCCACAAACTGCAGTGCAGATGTCAACAAGTGCCACAATAAACTAGAGCTTGCTCTTTCCCAAAAGCAAAGCAAAGTCATTCTGATGTTGTCTACTTTAGAAGTGTCATTTAACCCCAGCCAGCAACCAAACTACCCCTGCTGAAACCATCACAAGAAGAAAAGTGGAAAATTAGATACTTTGAGACAAGTTTCTTAATTACTTCGGGGTTTTTAGCTAAGCCTTCTAATAATTTGGATTACTTTTCACCTTGAAGCAGTGTTGCCTCAGAAATACTCTGCTGGTCATAACTTATTTTGTCAAGTTGGCTTTTTTTTTTAAAAAAGTTTCCTTGGCCAAAATATTTTTTAGGGATTTAAGCTGCTGCCAATTGCCTGCAAATTAAAGTGTGGGTAAAATTCAAGGTAGATATTTCTTAGGACAAATATGGAGTTTGATATCTAGCAGATATGATGGAGACTTTCACAGTTGTCTTGAGACCTGAGAAATATTTTCTTTCTTTTTTTTTTTTTTTTCTTTTGGAACAATAGAGACAGTTATTTTTCCCCCAGGATATAACATCTCAGCCACTTACACCTTCTTTTGGTGTGCACATACTGTAGAGGGTAGGCCAAGCCTGTCCTCTTATGCATGGATCAGACTTTTGCACCTAATGGAAAACAAAGCACTGCTTCCACCAAAGGTATCAGGAAAGGATGTTACAAAGGTGACAAAGAAAGTACAAGCACAACTTCTTGAGTGGGAAATGTGTGTTGCTATAAAGCAATACAACAATAGATGCAGGAACAATTGTTTTCATAAATAAGTAGAGAGAAAAAGGCCCAAAGCAACCTGAGGTTTCTTGTGGGTTGTTTTTTTTTTCTTTTTCTTAAAAAAGAAAGACTAAGTTACATATTCTCCAGACATTTTCTGGCTTAAGCTTAAAAGGTCTGCATGCAGAGTATTCACACTGGGACTCTACTCTTTTCTCTCAAAAACATTATTTCAACTATTGAATCGTGTTGCCACTGGGAAAATATGAACATTTCAACAAAGAAAAATAAATTGCATTTGTGTTCTCACTTCAACTCCCAGATTTTTGCTGGAGAGGAGCCAGGACAGTGTTTCAAGGTGCTGACTATCTCCTTCCAGCAAAACAGAACAGATGGGATGGAGCTAGGCTGGGATCCTGCAGCTAGATGCAAACACATATAAGTCTTGTATCAGAGTAAGGCTCATTTGTCCCCCTACACTCTTTCCTTGGAGTACCTTGGATTTCAGAATATGGACATCTAAACAGAGCAGCTAGGAGGGAGCAATGGCACATTTGGCTTGTGCATTGCACCACGTGCTGCTGCAGCTCAGACACTCTCAGGAGAAGCAAGGCTTGCTTCCCTCCTTTGGCACCCGCAACCTCAGAAAAATCCCTCCACCATTCTCAGATATAGTTTCCCTCCAATGCAACAGGAATATCCCCTCTTCCTGTATACCAAAGGCTCCAGGATGGCCTGACACTAGATACTTCAAGGCCATGCAAATGAGGGGGCTCTACAATTTATTCCCATGCACTTGGTGTCAGCGGGCCCTGCCACTCTGCCAGCTTCTGCAAGATGTGCACAACTGCCACATTTGTAAATACAACCC
This sequence comes from Lanius collurio, assembly GCA_020086605.1. NCBI lineage: Eukaryota > Metazoa > Chordata > Aves > Passeriformes > Laniidae > Lanius > Lanius collurio. The sequence continues at coordinate 16,262,780 of JACBWW010000011.1, read as the reverse complement.
AAGTGCATATCCACACAAACTATTCACAGCAGCTAGTTAAATAAAACATGGCATTTGTTGGCTGTAAGCAGTGGAGGGAGAGAGGGCATGAAACATGAGCCTAATCGGAACTGGGGAGCTGGGGTGAAGAGGGTTACAATCCACATTTACAGAACACTTTTTGAATACCAAAAGCTTTCCTCTTTATAATACAAAAACTTCGTTCACTTCAGTTCACTCACTATGAATAATGAACTGGGGAATTAAAAGCTTTAAACCTGTTAAAGAAGGAATATTAACTTAGGTATAAATATAGCTGAAATAATCCAGACAGTTTTATGACCTTACACCCCCAAATGAAGGTGAAATGCAGAATTCTTTCCCCAGGAATAGTGGTAAACACAGCTAACAGATGGAAGAGCTGAATGGAAATTTCAATAAAGTAGGCCACAAAGAAGCATTTGTAAGTGCAGGGGTGCTCACTTAAAAAAAGGAGGGAAAAAAAAGAAGGCTAAAAAATGGAACTTTGTTTTATTTTGATAGAGTGCCAAAACAGTACTGCATTCCTTAAAGAGCAGAATAAAGGAACGAGTTAGACTGGCCTTCTCAACACCTCAGCAAAAGCCCCCATGGGTCTCATTTTGCTAGGATGACTATTTATATGACAGGTAAGGGAATAATTTTCTTGGATTCAGTTACACTAGGCCTCCCTGACCTCTGGGTCAAAAGAGCAAATGCAAAAGTGACAATGTGGATAATTGCCTGTTTAGGATAATGGAATACTGATTGAGGGTCAATTATTATAACACCTGAAAGATAAATGAGCTGATGTGAAAGGTTCAGCAGAAGTAGCAAACAAGAACTGTCTGCATGCACCATGCCATGGCTAATAATGCAGAGTACAGACTTGCTGCATTTGATAGCAGGGAAGCACATTTCCTGAGCTGAACTGCTAAAGCCGAGCAGTTTCCAAGCCCTAAAATATTTTCTTTGGTAAAACATGCCATAAAATAGAAATCCAGCTCTACTGCCCAAAGCAGCATGATTAAGGTAATATTATTTAACATGCTACACAACTAATTTCCATTATAACCCTTGTCTGTGCCACATATCCCAGATTTATTCTTTCTTCTGTCTCCTGAGTGAACTCTCTTCCATTGGACACAATTAAAGAAAACCAGGTTTGACATTTGTATTTCTAAATCCAACCAAAGGGTAAACACCATTCATGCTGTTACTACAGAAAGCCACTGTGGTTCATAGGATTTTTTAAAAAATTAATGTTGTCCTTAAAATGTCTTGAAACATCTGTGTGTGTAACTGTCCTGGTTGTGCTGTTGTGCATTGCTTTTGCATGGTATGATTCTTGAAATGCTTGTTCCTCACTTTGATCTTCTTCCTATTTCCCACAAAAAAAAAAAGATTCCTCTTTCCTCCTCTACACATCAGGATGGTATTAGGGTTAAGGCTGGAACAAAAGCATTTTCAAGGGGAAAGCACAACTGACCCCTCTTTAGGGTTACAGTCCAACCAGAGGCCAGTCACTGTTCTCCACTGAGTGTTTTGTCTGGAGAAAAGGAGGCTCAGATGAGACCTTCATGCTCTCCAACTACCTGAAAGGAGGTGCTGGCAAGGTGATGGTCAGTCTCCTCTCCCAGGTAAAAAGTGACAGGATGAGAGGAAATGGCCAGGTAAGATTCAGGTTGGATATTAGGACAAATTTCTTCACTGAAAGAGTCGCTAAGCATTGGAACAGGCTTCCTAGGGAAGTGGTGGAGTCACCATCCCTGGAAATGTTCAAAAAATGAGTAGATGTGGCACTTTGCAGTATGGTTTAGTGAGCATGGTGGCATTAGGTTGAAGGTTGGACTTGAAGATCTTAGAAGTCTTTTCCAACCTTTTTGATTTGAGTAAGGAGACAGAGAGAGTTCAGATATCTAGAAATCCCATTTTGGTGTGCAAAAAGTTTTTCCAGATAATTTGAAATGTCCATCTTCTTGTAGCATGAGATAAATGAGCAATAAGAAACACATCTCTGTGAACAGTGGAGCTCTAATAAAATGCTCTCAATATGAATATTCATGTCTCAAAAGTATGCTACAGCAAAAAGCATTAGGTAGAAAATATTTCACTCAAGTGAGATGAAAAGGACTCAGGAGATCTGCTGCAATGAACCCACAACTCAATGTAAGCCTCTCCCAGTGCTTTTCCATAGCAGAATGAAAGGACCTTGCCTGCTTTTTCTCCTCAGCCTCTCTGGGAACAGGGATCTTGGAAAGAGCAGGAATAAGCACGTCTAGATCTTTGTGACAGTCAACAGAATACATTAGAATAAAGCAGGCTATCAAGAAAGTGAATATATGAAATTATAGCACCTTCAAGAGGGCTTGAAGGTGACCACTGCACGAGTATACAGGGAGGGAAGGGACATTGCTCAGTTTGGCTGCAACAGTGTGAGTCACTGCTGCCCTGTGCCTTTATGCTAGATATGATTTTTCCTTTGGTTGTTACATTAATGTTAATCTTCCAAACTTGTAATTCTTTATTTTAGCACAGATCTTTTTACAAAATTCCAGCTATAATGACTACAATGCAGTTGCAAATTAATTTCACTCCCTGTCTCTCCAACTGGCATGTCACACCCTTATACTTCATTTATACTCATCATGTATGAATGACCAGATCATGTGAGGAACTTGCAGTTGGTTCTCATCTCTATTTTATTTGATGAGAATATCACTACCTCTTCTTCAAAACCATCAAATGCAGAAAGAGTAACTTTGATGCCAAGCAGGAGTTTCAAATCCACAATGAAACTCTGTTTTCTATAAGGTAAAGGATTAAAACTAATCAACTTCATAACAAGCCAAGTGTCCTGCTAGAACTGCTAGAAACATCCCCTGGTAGGAACAACAACTATGGAGAGTAAATCACATGACTTCGGGTAAGAAAACAAAATTAAAAAATCCCAGCCCTGGGCCACCGATCAAACACTGTCTCACAGTGACTAATTTCTGACTAGAACCCTACTGCTTTGGTTTTCCTTTCCCTCAGACGAGATGAATCATTGCATGCAGGCTGACAGAAACAGAAGGCATCCTTTTCCTTCAGCTGCCAAACCCCTCATGATTTTCCTGTATGACAAAAGTCCATCCGGCAGTGATGAGAGATTTCTGAAACTAGTTGAAATCTTCAAGGCTTAAAAGATTACTGAAATCTCTTTAGCGTAGGGATAAGCCAGCTCTTATTTCAAATATGATGTATTTTCTATTCCACTGCATTCAGCTTCTGCAGGGAGCGTATCCCTCAAATGTTCCACAGTTCAGACATGTCTCTCATTTTACTCTCAAAGTTATTTATCTTCCTTGAAAATTTCCTACCTCTGTGCTTCTGTTATTTAAAACTCCTTGTAGCAGTAAAACCGAAACAAACCCAAACCTCTGTAAGACAAGCTTACAGAAAGAGACACACAGTTAAAGAAATAAATTCCACGATGTTTCCAGTTCCCATGCTAACATGATGCTTTTTGTCTCTTTGTCCCACACGTGGGTGCTGATATTCTGAGAGGCATCTAGCAAAGAGATGCAGTGCAAGTTTCATGGGAACCTAAAAGTTCAAAGCAAGGCCCCTTCTTTCTTCCCACCTATGTAAGAGCCACTCTTGTTGCTACTTAGGCTGCCCTAACAAAGTATCCACAAACAAAACTTACTCCTGAAAATAATTGTGAAGAATATGCTGGATACTTCAAATTTTCATAAACTGTGACAACTGTTAAACATGGGCCCAAATTCTCAGAAATTACAGTAGTTGATTACTAGAGCAAAACAGCAGAGAGCCCTCTGGAAAGCACCATTATATTTTTGTTCTATAAAAGTCCCACAGGGGATTCTTGTTCTGAGGCTACTTGTACAACATAATCAAGTCTCCAAGAGTAGCTCTGCATGACTACTGTGTAACATCCACCAGGTAAAACTGGAAAGTCTCAGTTACGATTACATCTGCCTCTTGAAAGAAATGCTGCTGCTGAATGACTAGAGAACAAAGTGTGGAGCCAACTGATTCATTAGCCCAACTCCACAAATTGCAAAGCAAACTTTCCTGCAATAGTGAGACAAATAGCTTAGCCCCGAAAGAGACCAGCAGTGATTTTACAAAGTGTGAAAGGGTTGGCGGTGCTCTGATTTGGTGCTGCTCCCTTTTAAACAGCCATGCTACCTCCCAGCCTGTTCTAAAAGGCCACTGTCCTGGAGAAGCAGGATGTGCAGGTAGTTTGCAAAACCATAAATTTGAATGGTTTTCTCAGAGCAAATGTAATACCAGATTCCACTCTTTATGTTTTGGGAATGTTAGATTTTACCTTCTTCTTAGTTACTATCTGATTAACTTAAGGGGGATGCTCCTTGTGCTGGGGGCCTCTATAACAGGGATCTGGGCCACACGAGCTGCCTCTGAGTGCTGGCATTTTGGCTAATGTTGATTCCTTTATCAACTACTGTTCCTTTGCATGTTACAGATGTTACAAATGAGCCACTGGCTAATGTCAGTCTGCTAGCACAGCACAAGCCTCATCAGTCTGGGCAAGCTTGGACCTATGGGCTCTTTGCTGCTTCTCAACAGATGGCCACAAGTTCCCTTCCACAGGAGGAAATCTCATCAAGTCCAAATGTCAAAAGCCTTTTCCATTTTATCAGGGAAAAAAAAAAAAACCCTGAAGGTATCTTTAAAGAGATTCCATAGAGACAAAAGCCCTCTGGAGCAAAGGAAAGAAAATCAGGAGTGACAGCAAACTATAAACCTAATGTATGGACAGTTAAGGAAGCAAATGAACCCTTGAGTGTTTCAAATGGAAAAGAATACCTGCCCTTTAATTGAGAATTAAAGATGAGTATGATCTGTTGTATACAAGATGCAACTCGAGTGAGTAACTTGGGAAGAAGTTGATAGCAAACGTGTCTTCAGTAACAGCCAATGTAACTGAGGCAGACCAAGTGCTGAAAAAAAACAGCAGGAAGAAACACTAGATTTTCTGCAAAACAGAAATAAATTCTTAACATTATCCCATCTTCAGCTAACTTACATAGCTTGAAAGATGGGCATAAATCAAAATTAAACAGCTCTTTATCAATAAAGAAATTGATACATCTACTCTGTGAGCTGACAAAATTCTGAAGATCACTCATGAGGACTTTATATAATTTTAAGTAGCCTCAAATTTTGGGTTCTCTGAGTATGCTGCAAAAGACAATTGATTAGTGTATTTTTAGAGAAGACTTTGCAGAATGATAGAAAAGTGAAAGGGGCTTTTTACTTTGGTAGTTGGCTGGGAAAATTCCTTCCCTGTAATTATTTTGATACTGTTTGGCTTCATTGTAATACTAATGGTGGCAGGAGCTAGGGATTTCTTGCTTGGATATTTTATCTGGTTCCTTGTTTTTTTCATTTTTTTTAATTGAGTTGTCTTATTTACATTTCAGTAAATGGAAACATCCTTCCATGTTAAAGCTGAGATGTCAAAACCAACATTCCACTAATTAACCTGAGCTCCAAAGCAAACTTTCTGGAAGGAACCTAGATGAAGCTAAGAGTTGATCGGATTATGTACAAGAAAATGAGAGAAAAAAATTGAAAAACATTTCTTTTTTCCTGTAGCTTTTGTCACTGATGCTTTTTCTCCTGGAAAGAATAGTTTTACAAGCAGCATCAATGTTACTGAAGACATAACTGAAGCTTCACAGTCTGTGTTATTAAAAGTAAACTTACAAGCAGATTCCTAAACAAAAATCATGCTGCATTTATTAAAAAGGACTGAAGTCAGAGCAGCGTCCAGATTTTCTAATTCCCACCAATATTCTACACTTTTTTCTTTGTGAACAGTTTGATGCTGTTATGCTAAACTACTTACAAAACCATGATAATAATGACAGAGAAGAGATACGTGACTGACTCAAATGATTCTCAAAGACACCCTCCCATGCTTTATGTGAAACCAAAACGTCAACATGTAGGGTGCATTCAACCATGAGAATTCTCAGTCAACACCACATTAGACTGCAAATATACTCCAACAGCTCTCTAAAGCTTCATCATAAAACCCCCAGATATATGAATAAAGAGAGATATCTGGAACAGCATCCCAATTTAGCTTGGACACTACACCTTAATATTTGGCATTACTACTGTCCCCAGGCTCATTTTATATGAGAGATTTCCCTTCTCATTCTGAGTCTTAAAACTATATACCCCACACCCTCATACCTCTTCATCTTCTTCCCAGCCTGCCTTCCGTTATCCTTGCATCAACAAGGAGCCCAGAAGGCAGGATGGACAAGTGTGACCTACAAAGGAGGCTTTGCTTTGCCGTGGTTGAGACACATCAGGAGAATAAACTTGAGCGTGATGCGCTGCAGAAGGAAACTCCTGAAACAAAACTTTCTGTTGTTTTGTGACATCTTATGGGTTTAGGGGCTATGGGGATTAGGAGAGGAAGAAGAAAGGAGCATGAAACATCACATTTCAGAGGAAGAACTAAAATTAACATCAATAGGCAAACTCCCTGATTAAAGGGAGACTTACAAGAAGAAAGGTTAATTAGCAGTTATAGTGAACACTTGAGACTTTCAAGTTTTTGATATATAGATTACAATGAAGACATCTTTCCTGCTGTTGTCCATAAAGTTAATATTCACAGAGTTTTAAAGAAACGATAACCTGCTCCTGCCTGGATGTGTCATGCAAATTCGAGAATGTGAAGGAGAGGGAAAAATTAATTAGCAATGAAGTGACAGCAATAGAAAAGTCTTTTGAAGCATAGGCTTACGTTTTCACTGAGAAAAGATCAGGGCTGTTTTCATCTATATTTCTCAAAACAGCATCTTTAAATGATTTCTATAATAAATAGGATATTGTAACATCTGAGATGTGGCTAGTACACACTCTCTATTGAAATATCTAAAATGGACAGGAAACTTGAAAATGGTCAGCATGGGCTCCCCAGACATGCCAAAAACCATTTTAAAACCAGCATGCCAACAGGGAGCAAGGTAGACAGCAACATACTAATTTATACTTCACATATAGCTTAATCTGCCATACCAGAAAATAGATGTTCGGTTTTCCCCTAGAGGTAAAAACATTTAACAATAGTAATTTACTTCAACAGGTCTGTGTCAATCCCTTTCCTTATTTACAGAGAAATAAACTGCTTGCTGTTTAGATAACATTCTCTTCAGGGCAGGCATAGCTTATCGGAGCTGCCTGCTGTGAGCCCAGTCCAGGCTGCAAACAATGCACTTTTACCAACTCTACTGCCTTGAAATTTGACAACATAAAGTAAAGCACAAATTGCTTTCTGAGACTTTCTTCATCTTTCCTCGGCATAGCTGGAAAAGACTTGGCCCATTTATAGCAAAAGTGAGACAGATTGAAAGTATGTGCGTGTCAACTGGCTCCTGCAGGGAAAATCCTGGCCATGAGCTGGGCATCCTGTCTGAGAATTTAACCAGCCTCTCACTGAGGCGTGACATACTCTTCCAGGGGACATTCAATCAATTCACTCAATAAAATGCACAGAGATAAAACCAGCAGAATCCAGGAGAAAGAAACCAGTACTTCGTGCTACTCTGTTCTTTCATCACTTTCCATTCACTCATCTCTAACTTACCCTCTCCTGCAGACTTAACTCCATCACTAAGATCAAGTTCAGTGAACTCTTGGGGCAGGCAAAATAGCTTTTCTCAGTTGCTCTGTATTTTCATGGACATGAAAACCTGCTGATGTGGTTAGCCTGCCCTAGAGGAGCTGCCCTCCGGGCCTGTCCATGTCCAGCAGGAATGGCAGGCAGCAGCGAGTGCCAGTGCCCCACCTCCAGCACCTCCAGCTGCCACCAGCCACTGCAAACACGTCATGGATGAACTCCATGTTATGTGAACTGTCTGGTCTGCCTGTCTTTTCTTCGTACCATGATCTGAGCCAGGTTGGCAGCTTTCATTATCATCCTCCCTTCCAGCTGGCCTATATCCACTTATGTTTGAGGCACCATTCTGGAGCAGACTCCAGGTTTTGAGAAGCCAAACTCTCCCCATGGCTGACACCTCTGTGAGGCGTCTCAGAAAAGAATCTGTGGGTTGAAATTCTGGCAGGGCAATGAAGAAGGAGTTGGCCAGGTGGTTTCTAGCTGCACTGGCATTAAATAAATAAATTAAAAAAAAAAATTAAAAGAAAAGAAATCACCTTTTCTTCTAGAGAAATTGTTCTCAAGAGCCCTTGGAAGTCCTGCAGCAAGAGACTCTGCTTCAGGGCAAGGGCAGATATTCATTAGAGCTCTCCTCTCTACTTTGATAAACAGCCTGGTCTTTGCACCTCCTGTACAAGATTAATAAACTCTATAAAATATCAAAATTACAATTACCAGGGGATACATCAATAGTCCAGGGATTTCACTGTTGGCTGTGTAGTGGCTTGGTGTGCTGTGACCCACTGCCTTCAGAAATTACAATTCCCTTCACTGAATGAGACACAATTAAAAATAATATAATATTTCAAAGGACTAAGTGCTCCCATATGGAGATCAGTTCTTTAACTGTTGTAATTTGCCAACTCTTAATATTGCTGGAATTGTTTTAATGAAATATCCTGTGCTATTATGTAAGTACAGTATTGTTTCCATTCACACTTCTGTTCTACACAACTATTCCAGATGTTCTACCCACCAACTTGAGATGGGAAAAAAAAAGTACATACACATGCATTCATATTTAAATATGCATGTGTATATGTAAATATATGTGTGGATAAAAATCAATTTAATAAAATAGACCCTAAAATTAAATGGTTTTGCATTTGAAAGAATTTCTCTGAGCATGTCTTAATTGTCTTTTAACAAACCTGCCATCATATAACTCAAACCCTTAAATTTTCACAATCCTATGTTGTAATAAAAACATGAATAAAAGTTTACTAGAAGGTCAAAAACTGTCAAGTATAAGCAAAAGAAAATACAGAGATGCAGAAGCAGGAGAAAGGTCAAGTGCTTCTGAAAATATCAGGTACTGTACCTCAAAGTATATTGCAGCAGTAGGTGACTGGTTACTGCTGTTTTATTTAATAAGACTTCACATAAATTCCAGCTGCTAACCATGTGATAAGTCCATCTCAGAACAGAAGGGCTTCTATTCTCCTGCCACACTATGATGCAGACTTCCACCCACCTCACTGGGAATTACAGTCCTACTGAGGGCTGATCCCATGGACCGTTTTCCTGTGTTCACATTTGATTATAATGCGTGAGCTGTGTGAACGAACAATCTTAGGATTTAAGGAAAAAAACACCTCATTTCATGTAACCCTATATGTGGTATGGTAATAATTCTGGGGCTTGACTGCACAGCAATTTTCTCAGTGCTTTAATGCAGTGATGGCACTTTTTCTAAAACAAGGGCGGGGGGGGAAGAAAGAAAATGCACATAGGAAGAAGAAGAATTAGATTAAAAGATTATTCATAATTTCTGTCTTTTTCTCCTCTTGTTCCTTCCTTCAGTCTCTTTTTTCACTGTATTCCAGTTATCCTGCTGCTTAATACACAACTATTCAAACTGTATTAAGGGTTCAATACCTTGCAAAATGCTGAGGGCCCTAAATATTCAGCTTTTTCCATCCATTTTACAAAGGAAAAATACAGCTTTTTTTTTCTGGGTAGACTGCAGCTGTTCTGTAACTCCTGTAGCAGTGTCAAAAAAGTATTTTTCTGTGCAAAGAGGAGGAGGAGGAGGTAGACTGATCCACATGGCACATTTCTGTCCAGCTTTGGCACTATGTGACTAATAGGTACATCAACTAAACAGGAATGGGGAAAAGAAACAATGCAGATGCTGATTAATTAGCAAAAAGTTGTTACTTTTTCCCCTAAAAAAGGGTACTTTTATTTTTATCTCTTCAGTGCTCTGTTTTTCTTCTCCTATTCGATTTTTTGTACTTTTTGACAGTTGGAAATAAAATATTAACAACTTGGAGAATAAGGAGATACTTCCAGTTTTATAGTGGAGGTTTTTGAAGATAAAAGTAGTAACATAGTTTTAGTTACATTTTTCCCCATAAAAATTGTATTTTAAAAATGACAATTCTGATGACAGAAAAAATATTCTATAAAATATTTAGTTGTGAAAAATGATAATATTTACTATTCATGGATGCTTCCTTCAGAACAAAGTAAAGGTATAAAGTGAACGCCACATTTCGTTTTACTCTTAAAAAGTATACAGACAGTGCTTGTATATCAAAGTGGTGTGTAGTGTTTTTTCATTTTAACATTTTTAACCTCTTTGCAATGTTCCTCTTAAAGTTAATTATTCCTCACACAGTCTATAAGACTTCCTCTGGAGACCTACACCAAATACTTGTAACCCAAGCTGAAACTACATTTAATAACGTCCACTATGCCAAATTCATTCTTTAAAAAGTAAGAACTTTGAAACCATTACAGCTTTAGTACTTAAAAAAATGTGTATTAATGGCAGGCTTTTTAAAACATTGGAAGTGCAACTTGTCAAGAAAGACTGTCACAGCCTGGGAGAGTGGGGAAGCCATCCCTGACCAGTAACCATAAGGTCAGAAAGAAATCCAGACCTGGGGATTCATCTGTAGTCAGCTAAATGAAGCACACCAAACATGCAGGCATGAACTAAACCATCAAAAACATTCATCCCAGCTATTTGTAGAAATTAAAAAAAAATTAAATAAAACAAACCCCAGGTGCTGTTCTAAATTCACATTTCTCTGCTGCAAGCTGAGTTAAACTCCAGCTGCAGCCCTTCTGCCTAGAGTCTGCAGCCAGGCAGCACAGCTTTCACTCAGGTGCAGCCTCCATTCGATGCTCTCAGCATCTCTGAGAATGGGACATTTTTGTCAGGCATGATGCTCGTTTTGCATTTTTTTCCAGGGTCTACACAGTGAGCAACTGCAGACCATGCAGTGACCTAGTGTAGAGTCATGCAGGGAAAGGGTGGGAAAACCGAAGGAGGCTTGCTGAAAGGGTGACCACAGTAGTTTGGGATGATTATACAAATGGCTCTGCATCTTTTGATGTTTCCTCTTTTCTAATAATAAGATGGTCATCTGCACGCTTTGCTTTCTGAGAAATGCTGTTTCATTTCTCTCCCATAAAAATGGTCTGTTTCCTCTCAGTGAAAAAATTAGAGGAAGAGACCTACAATAATTTACAGTATATTAGACTGTTATTACTGTGCAATGATATAAAATGGTGATTATACTAAGTGAGAACTTTAGTAAAATTCATACACTGGGAACAGAAGAGTAAATTGAGGTTTGGTACTGCATGTCTGAACTCAAACCATCCAGGGCGACATATAAATTCCAAATCCCAATCAACTTACTCATTCATGTAGTTTCATCATGATTATTCAAGCACTGAAAGTGTGTTCAGTCCAAAACAAATAAAGAAGATGAGAAATTAAAAGGCTGGCTTATGCGTCTGTGACAGGCATCATTCAGCCTCCTGTGCCAGTGCATCATAGCAAGACTCTGGGTCTTGCTATTGTGGCCTTTGCACACACTGAAAATTTCTTAGTGCAGCTTAGAACAGGAAAATAGGAGAGATAACTTGTAAGTTCCTGCTTACTACCAAAACACGAGAGGCAGAGCTCTGTTAAATGGGACCTGCTTCACAGAGCTGATAAAATTCAAGAGTTCAACAGTGTCATAGCCTGGCATCCACATTAAACCTTATTTTTTATTAGTTAATGCATGTGCTACATTTTAATGGATGCTAATGTAAATAGATGTTCTTATTATGACTTCAGTGCACTCACAACAGCTTAATAAAGCATTTTTATTGTCATCATTTATTGCCACATTCTTTTCGCACTTAGAGTGGTGCAAGTCCAAAATAGCCCCCTAGAAGTCATGGGTTTACCTAGGTGTAAATCTGTGGTTACTTTAGATGTTTATTGTCCTGAAAGGAGACTCTGTCTCATAGAATCTAAATATCATTTTGATTTAAGCCCTGCTGAGTTTAAGCAGACTGTAACCAGATACTGAAGAATCACTCTAGCTCAGGAGAAGTAATAATTTGAAGTCGGGAAGAACTCTATTCCCTTATATAGCTTTTAAAAAAATTATTTTTAATTAAGAGGTCTTGCTTGGACTATGAAATAGCTATGAAAGAAAATTAACTTTGATAAGGTTATCAAATCCCTTGGCATCAGCTTGCAGCTCCTCAGTGCCTTTTACTTACTTTACTCGAGAAAGCAGAGTCTGCCACAGACATTTTTTCTCCTCATTTTTCAGATCAACTGTTGATGTTAATAGCCCAACACAATGAAAAAAAAAAGAGAATTTGCATCCCAAGAAGGGTTTGTACACAAGGATATGTAATGAAAGATTTGGGACTACATAAAGCACTGCTGAAACGCAACTGTGCTTAAAATGAGCACAGCCGTGATGTCAGAGGGCATGTTATGGCCAGAAGAGAGAAATAAGAGGACTTCTCAGATGCATGGGGAAGACCAACAGAAGAACATAAAGCATGGGAGGTCACACACAACTCCAAGCACATCTGCAGAAACAAAACTGGCCTGACATTTTACAAAAAGTCATCAGATTGTGAGCTCTCAAAAATTGCTATTTACACATCATGGAAAACAAAAAACAAAGAAGCAACTCTAGGAACGCTGTTTCCCCTGAGGCAGAGTTGGTGCACTGACTAAGAAGTTGGTACCGGAAGATCAGATGCTAGAAAAGAGGACACCTAACTGAATGCATGGCTCAGCTACCACAGAATGTGTTTCTGGAAGGACACAACTGACCACAGATGAGCATGAGAGACCTCAGAGGACATGCTCAGACTGGCAATGTTCTTAACAGCATATAGGGACACAGATGCTGGAACAAATCACCTTAGCACAAATAAGGACATGGCTCCATGACATGCCAGTGGCACCCTGGGAAGAGCACACACACAAAACCACACAGAAAACACTGTGTTGCAGTTAGCACATTAAAAAACCCCCTACATGGAGGCATTTACCACAGAGCAGCTGAAATGCCGTGGGTATCTTCTGGTTATGCCCTCTATATCCTCTGCTTTCCACAAACAGTTTTCCCTTGTGTCAGCAAGCTCAGACAGGAGAGCATGTTTTCACTCTAACTAGTCAGGGGTGCTTCTGGCTTTTTTGCTACCCAAGCTTGCTTGATTTAATAGCTCTTTCTTACAAGACTACACCATGACTCAAAATTTATGAAGGATGTTTTCTAAAGTAAAGGGATGAACAGGTGCCTGGTTTTTACTGACTAACACCAGTACCTAGCTCCTACGTGTGCTGTTGAACATCTCCCCAAACTAGCTTTGTTAAGTGCCTGTGAAGAGGAGGCTGGAAAATAGGCAATCCAGCTGGCACCTGCTGCAGCCAATATGCCCACAGAGCTGTGAGAAACTTTTGCAGTGAACTCCCAAATATCCTATGGATTTCAGCTTCATTACAAATATGAATTTCAATCCAAGTTTGCCAAAATGTCTGCAGAGATCCATGTATCTTTTTGCAGACTTAGCTGAAATTATGACTTCAGGTAAAAGCCACAAGAAAAATACGTAGTTGCTGTTTCTTCCCAAAGCCAGGCAACTGCTGGCAGTTTGGCACCAAACCCACAAGTCGAACATAAAATGCAAGACAGGAAAAGTAAATGGAGGAATATTTCCTATCAGCCTCTGCAGTCCAGAGCTGCATATTGTTACATGCCTAGGAACACCAATTTGAAAGGTGGGGAAATAATGAAATACAAAAGAAAGACAGGAAGCTGAGGTGAGAATCTTCTGATGTGCTAATTAATTCTTGATTCATTCTTCCGCTGTAGGCGAATAAGAAACTATTAAAAAATTGCACAAATGTTTGTGCAAGCTGTGGGCCCAAATTCTGGTTTCTGTTAATCAGGCAGAAACCATTTACGCTGACTATGGCAGAAATAAATTATTCAAAGTAACATAAGCCCATGAGGCACAAACATGCCTTACCCCTGACAGAAAAGAACACACCAATTTTTTGCTATTTTTTTTAAAGTTTAGAATACTGAATTTGAATTAATGCAAAACAAGGGGGGGAAAAGCCTGCTTTCAAGAACACTCTCATCAGACTAATCTTTTAAGCAAGGTAACACTGTAACCAGACTGAACTTAACTTTCTCTCCTAGCTTTTTTTCAGAGGTAATGCAGGAATATAGGACAGAGAGGGATAGTAGCAAATCCTCCAATTTGAGCAGAGCAGTTTGGGGAACTACACTCAGACCCTTTTCTTCTTGGTGGACTGGGGCTGCACATCTCATCAAAGCACTCACGTTGATTACAAGGTCTTATCATCCCCCTGCAGTCAGTCATCTGTCAACAACACAGAAGGTCACACCTCTCATCTGTCAGTGAGTGATGAGACTGAGGATTTCACCAAATGAGGGATCTCCAGTCCCAGATGGAAGCAGCAACCCAGCACTGCTTTGGACAGGCTGTTTTGCTTGCATTTCTTGTGCTGCCCCACCAGCTTCTCACTCCTGGAGTGCCACAGCACTCCGGTTTGGAAGCAGCTCTGAATTCAAGTCTAGACCTATCACTGACAGCAGGACTTGTAAAATGCCCCAGCCTTAATGCACATTGCAACTACACATGCAAATGGTCTCTCTGGCAGAATACCTAAATGCCACTATCCCATAACACAATTAAAAACCTAAGGTGAAAAAGTTGTATTGATTCCTCGCTCTCACACCTACACAGATTTTTTGTGGCCATAGCTATTGAAGGTCTGCCTCTTCAAGGAAATACTTTGTGCCTGAAACCTATGCTGCCTAAGAGGCACATTTTGTTTCCTCAAAGCCAGCTTAGTTACTCCCACACAAAGCTGCAAACATTCCCTAAGTCTTTGGAAATCCCAGCCTTGGCTTGGCTTTGTAAGGACATTCTTGAGAAGGCTACCATTAAAATGGAGCACTCCCTTTTCAGAGACCCAAGCTGGGGCCTGGATCTCTGTGTCCAGGTGGAGAACTGAATATGACCTCTACATTTCACACTGCATAAGCACAGCTTTCACTCCACAGTATCATTTTGCTCACAATACAAAGAAAACACATGCCATTTATTCACAGGTTTTGCACTAATAATTTTCCAGAAGCACACTTTGCCCTAGGCAAAACACAATACATTTTTCCTGCAAAGAGGCTGTCATGAGCTGCATCAATGGAGATCTTTTCTGAATTGCTTACTTTAAAAATACTTCTTTTAATGCAGTCCCATGTTTTCAAACCCAGTTTTAGGGATGCTTTCTGGAATTAATTTTAACACCAAAAGCAAGTTGGTGTGATGTCCATCACTTTCAAGATAAAAAGGGGATTTGCCAGATATAGAGCCATTTAACATAGAAATCTCTTGCATTTAAAATATTATGAGCATGCATGTTTACTGAATCACACCTATGTAAAATTGAGCTGCAGAAAAAGAAATTACTGTTTTCACCTCCCATCTATCCTATAAATACAAAAAAATCTGACCAAACTCACAACCAAAAGCCTAAAACTAGTGAAGCTAATCACCCCTCAAACTCCTGCAGCGCACAGATTTCACCAAGAACCTAATTTTGAATAATTATTTTATCCCAATGGTTCAGCAATAAGAATTCAACCAAATGTTCTGGTTTTCTTCCATGTCTGGGCAACTTTCCAGAACTTCTAAGCCCAAGAGGCAACTTCTAGTTCTATCTAGGTTGCATTCCTTTGTGCTACTCACCTGATTCCTCCTTGCACAAATTACAATGGCAGTTGCAATGAGAGATTCCCTCAAAAATGGTGTTGCAGTGCTATCTTTAAAAAAAACGAAAATCTTACAAAGAAACTGAGAAAGCATGACAGTACTCCAGAAATCTAGAAAACAGTTACAGGATTTTGCACACTGCATACACATGTGCCTTTACTTAACCAACTGATCTCTCATTTAAAATAAATTCATCTAGTGAACACAGTTGCAACGCCTCCTCAACTAACCAGACAGAAGGATGCAAAACATCATTCGACCTTTACTAGCTTTACCTCCTTGTCACCTGATTATTCTAGGATCTATTAGCCCCTGTGTGCATATCAAAAGAGTATCATGCACATAAGATGGCAAAAGTCAGAAAAAAGGAATGATCTTGTTTTTAAAAGGGGCCGACAACCTAAGCAGCTCAAATGAAGATAATATGTAAAATTAATGCTCTATTTTTGAGCACCTCTAGAATTTTTGAGACAACCAAGACCTGCACAGAACCCTAATACAGCTAAGGAATTTTTTTCATTTCATGATTCACCTATTTTTTTACTCCTCCAGCTTCTTTATCAGGTTTCCATGTGCCTGTTTCACTTTTTAAAACTACTGTTGTCCCAATAAACAGCTTTTTGTTCACAAACCATATGCCTCAAAATCTTTTCTTATGACATGAAAAAAAATTACCAACAGAAAAAGTACTTTCTCCTATATCCATTTGATTCTAAGATATTTCATCTGAATCTTTGTAATGGTTCTCTTCTAATCCAAAACCCTTGAGGCATTTTAGAAGGTAAATGAGTGATTAGAGGCATTCCTGCTGTAATTTATATGCTTTGTAAACCCTAATTGTTCTGAGCCAAAGATTTCTTTTTTTCTAAAGTGCCAAGTTTAGTAGGTTTCAAGGTGTACAGCAAGATGTATCCAATAGGTTAGACTTGAACAGATTCTGGCCTATCTGTGTGTGATGTTACGCTTCATAATTCAAAATACAGAGATTTCAGTGGTAGGGGAAAAAAATTCAATTGCTAACTGAAAAATGCTTTTTATCAAAATGAAAACTATATTTTGAATTTACAAAAAATCTTACCAGCTCTAATGTTAAGCAATTTCCCTGAGGTCACTTTAGAGGCAAAGATGAAAGAATACAGATATTAGATCTTCTACTTTGCTATTAAATTGTAAAGCAAACAAACCAAAACTGAAACATAAAACGCATGTTGCAGATTCACTGACTGCACGATGGAGTAGCATAACATGGGATTTTCAGTGGCACTTGCTTGGAATGATCCATAAGAGCTCACATATTGCTACTCATGTATAATAGGGTCATTTTAAACCCTGAACTAATAAAAATCTTCATACTTTGTTATCATGCACTCTACAAATTCACACACATGTGGTTAAGGAGAAAACTCTGCAGGCATTATAAAACCATGCAAATCAGCAACAGTAGGTGGTGGCTGTACAGCAAGAAGAAATTAGTTTGCATGGAAATGTACACATAATCTAAGTACATGAGCACACACTGTGTAGAGGTGGAATATCTCAAACTAACTTGCAGGAAATGCAAATAATTTATGCTTTTGCTGTAGATACTACATCTTTCTAACTAGAGAGCAGCTGAAATCTTGTTTCCTCAGCCCATGCTAAATTTACAGAAAGAGAATACCCAATGACTGTCTGAAGGGAGAGAAAATACGGGTAGTATAACAGTGCAGGACCTGCTACTCTGCTGTTTGGCAACCAGAGGGGCCTGTGTAGTTTCTACCCTTCAGTGCATCAGAGTAAGATTCCAGCAAAAACACATGTTAAGGGGGGCAAGAAGGGAGGACTGGGTGTTCAGCTGAATGAACTTACTGTTACCTTTTTTTTTCTAACATAAGTCTTCTTTTTCCTGATACTGTCTGAATTTGAAACATCTAATTTAATACATTGAAGGGCCCCGTCTTCCTTTTATTTCCTGTCTGTACTGGAGCAGTCGCCTGTTTCAATTATGACTTTCTCCAGCTCCTACATTTTTCGTGCTCCAGCTGGCTCAAAGTGCACTTCCTTGGAAGGTAAAATGCACTAACTGTGCTGATCAGAGACTGATAGCTGGAAAGCCACAATATTTAATAGCTGAGCTGATAAGTGGAGGGGCTAACAAAAAAAAAAAAAAAGATAAAAAAGCCCCAACCCCCCCAACAAAATTTTGAGCCTAAACAAAAGGATATTATATAGCAGCATGTTCAATTAAGGCCCCATTATATATATATATATATACACACACACATATATACATATATATATACACACACATGGAACTGCAGACTGCTTACATAAATTCATAATTTTATGGTAAATTTCACCCACTTCTATGCTTGTGTGTTAAATGTTTCTTTCCTGCTCTTCAGTCAGTTAGTGCTGACTGGGGACTAACTTGGTGCAATTATTTTAAAGCAGAGGATTGTGGGATTGATATGGCACTACTGCAAAACCCTGTCCAGCTAAAAATAAGATTGTTTTGTAGTCAAGATGGAGGGGAAAAAAAAGTCTCTGAGCTGTAAACACCAGTGAATGTATTTTTTTCTGCTTTATGAAAACCACAAATCTTTTTTTTCCCTTTTCCTTCTTAGTCATAGGGCAGTTTAATTACAGTTTAATCTCTTTCAGTAAGCACCCCTTGAGACCTTATTGTCAAAGTACTGTATTATCAAGGCTACAGCTACAATTTACTGCAGTAGGTGGGGGCTCCCTTTAGAAAGGCCAGAAGGTACCAAAGAAGTCAAAAGAAAAAATAAAAAAGAAAATAAAAAAGGAGTAGTTCACTTACTTTATTATTAACTAACAGTGCAAAGCTTTACTGGACCCTAGAGGTCCTAGTTCAATAATTAGAGAAACTCTGTAAAGGCGATGGCCAACACTCGCCCTCTGTAACACTCTTGCGTCAGTAAATCTGAATGAAAACGTGAAGTTAACAAAGTTGTTCAGTGCTCCATTTGCTGTGGCACCTTAGGAACATGGGCCTGGGGAGGCAGGGGAAGACGTTAATGAAGCGTGTTGTGAGGTGTGAAATGCAAAGCAGAGATATGTTGGTTTATAGGGCAATATTGAAAATAAGCAGGAACTAGTAATTTAAATTAAAAAATAATCTACAGATCTTTGCCAGTTTTGTTTTAAATGAACTTTAAAGTATTTCCCTGAGACATGAGAATGACTTTGTGTGTAGAAAACCAAACTTAATTCAAGTTTGCAATGCAGAGGATGTTGCATCAGCTGTTTTCTCCTGCTGTTTATACTGGTACAAGTACTAAGAAACAAATGCAACTGAGATGAGGAATGTCCAGTATGAAATGACTTGTGTTATTGAGGAGAGCACAGCTACCTGATCTTTTAGGTAGGGTTTAACTGTATGTTTGCATAGGCAATCAAATTATAACCCATGCACACCGGACATAAACACGATGAAGTGAAATCTAAGTGATGCGTTACTAATATCCAGAAATGATATTTTTCCAAACATTTTTTGTTAAAAAACCCAACTCTACCTTTCCCCGTCTGCTCTCTCACAAGTGTTTACTGCACATGGCAGGAACATGTTGCCAAGCGCACAGATATGATACGGTATGCAGACAGTGACCTAAAGGGAATATTTATTTCTGTGCAGTGTAGCAGGTTATGGTTACAGCTATCAAGCTGTTTCAGTCACTGATTTATTCACCCAGAAGAATAGAAACAATATTTTGCTAAATCTGTTTCCTATTAACTTTTCCTCCCCCCTACCACGGCCACCCCCCTTCAAGATTCCTAAAATGGATGAAGTCTCTTCTTTTCTCAGCCACAAACCAAGGTATACTGTATATAAGAATTCCCTCATCCTTGAGGCAATGATCAAGGAACAGGATATCCTGGTTAATACTAATGCAGGAAGAAGGTTTGCTCATTCTCACAGACTTTTCAACCCACTGGTGCCTTCTGAACCAGCCTAAGGCATGCTTTCCTTTTTGTCTCTGGGAAGGAAAAAAAAAGGGGGGAGGGAGGCAGAGATTCTTTTAAAAGCTAAATCTGCCATGTGACAAGGTAGAATGGCACTGCAAAGCCACACTCTGTGACAGAGCACACGATATTTGACTGCAACAAGGAGACACCTTCTGAGTGCTGCCTGTTTTCCAAGAGCCATATGCATTGGTATGGTGCCCTACCCCTAAGAGTGCCGACGGACAGGCTGGATGGGGCTCTCAGAAACCCGGTCTAGCAGAAGGTTCCCTACCCACGGCAGGGAACTGCAGAAGGGATCTTTAAGGCCCCTTCTTACCCAAGGCATTCTATGATTGTATGGTTCTTTGATTGTATGATTCTATGAGCTGTGCTCCCAAAGCCTGCACCACTTCTGGACAGAACTGCGTCTTGAGGCAAATATTGCTAAAAGTAATAACAGCAGTCAAGACAACAGAAAATGTACCAATATCTGGCTGCAGAATGTAGAGAAGCAACCAAACAACCTGCAACTGGGGATGACAAAAAGAACCCCAACAACCCCCCCAAAAAAAAACTATCCACAACAAAACCCCATAGAAATAGTAAGACATCTTCTAGTCCCTCTGGTATTACACAGAGCTGGCCTCTGAAGAACAGAAAAGCAACCCATACAAAGAAAACTCAGTTGTACAAACCAGTGCAAACTATCCATTTTAACACATGCAAACACATACCATTTCAGTATCCACTATCTTCTTGTTTCCTCCCTCCTGTTAAATTGCCATCAATTAACACAGATGTTGAGGAGATAAGGTTTTTAATAACTGCCTTTATTTTCCAAAGCAAATGTTTATGCCAGTAGCATAACACCTTGTTATTTTAATTCATTTAAAGGCATTATGCAAATAGCAAGATCTAATCAAGTGACAAACGGGTTAGCCACATGAACAACCAAGCAGCTTTTGGTCTTACTCCTCTTTAACACAGATGATGCAGGGGGGCTTTGGTTATTCCTGTTTTATATTGGTATAATCTCACTAATTGAAGGGGAAATAATCCTGATTTACATGCAAATGAGTCATGAGTGAAACAAGAACCACACTCATTTAAGCGTTTAAAAAAACAAAACAAAACAAAACAAAAACCAGAAAAGATTTTCCTGCTAGATACAAATCACTGTGAAAGAAATTAAGACAAACTTATTTACCTACACACACAGCTATGAACTCATGCAATGAGATTATATTAATTCCCCACAGTGTTGCAAGACGTCCTTCTAGTGAGCCAAACAACTCCATTAGGAGAATGCAGTCAAGGTGAGAAAGGAATTAAACTTCCACAATCAGTTCAGGAATAGTGTTGAATTCATTCTTGCTTATCGCTGGGTGATTTTGCACTACTAATTTTTTTTTCCCCTCAATGTTATTTTCCAAGATTTTTTTATGCTGATGTAAGCCACTAATATTTTGGCCATTTTCTGCATTGCCTAGACCTACTAAAAACCATGCCTCATAAAATGAGGATTTAAATCTTCCCAGAATAAATGCATTTTATTTCTCACCCTTCCCCCTCCTTCCCCACCCAAGGTTTCTAGTATAAATGGCTGGTAACAGCTCAATCGAGTGCATAAAAGCAATTGAATAAATAAAACTATGAAGTAAGTGTAAAATATTAGTGTCCAGACATGCAAGATGTATGCAGGTACTACGAAACTTCCACAGCTGTATGTGCCTGGAACTCATGCGGTGCCACAGGTTTAACAGGACCCGCTACCAATAAGAGTTTTATTTGCTTAATAAATTACTTTCAAAAGCACAATAGCCCGGGCTCTTAGCTGTAAAATTGCCAAATATTGTCAGTGATTGCTCTCTGGTTATAAATAGTAAAATAATGTACAGCTCATTAGATTTTTGATTCCCTATGCAATTCTTTCTAACCATTACTCAGAAACATATAAAAAGCAACGCTACATGACATTTTATAGAGGTTATAAATTGCTATGAGGAGATGACATGGGATAAATCTGTAGGCAGGGTGAAAGGGACTCAGCCAAACCAAATGTGTAAATTAAGAGTTCGGGCAAAGTGTAGGACTCCATGAAACAATACTGAAATCATAAAGACAGACGGGTAACGATTAACTGCAGCAAAAAGAGGTTTACACTGATGGAAAAAACACTAACAGACCTCTCTGCTGAAGACAGGTAAGCTAGCTGAGCCTGGTAGCATACAAAAGTCTAAAAATCAAACCTATTTCAGGTGACTTTTATGTTTGAAATAAGATTAATTAAACCTGAAGAAGCATTATGAAATGGCCATCTCACTTATATGAGAAAAAGCTGCAGGATTTTCTATTTACTTTTCAAGATGAGTTTTGGCAGCTCTACAATAATTTTACTGGTCCATAGGGAAGATAGTTGTTTCACTGGACAATGTTCCCAGAAAATTAAACAAGTTTCTTGTTTCTTTTTAAATATAAGAACTAATTTTTTTAAAGACACACATAGCAATGATTTTGTTATTATGCATTTACATACTTAGTCAACATATGAAAAAGTACTTTGAAACTTCCCAACACAGGGTTACAGGACTCATCATAGTATTTCCTTTTAGCATTAGGAAATCAGGCAGAGAAGCTTTTCCTTCAGTGCATATCTCAGTCTCCCTGCATGACAATAAGATTCAGAGAATACTTCACAGGAATTCTTGCAACCTTGCAAAATTCTGTGTGCTTTTCAGAGGCTAGAATTGCCTCTGCTCCCTGGATGAAATCCTGAGCCTGTGATCATTTTCTTACACCTTAATAGAGGTCAAAGTCAGTAGGGGCATCCATAAGGGACATGTTCATAAGGTTCAACAGGAATAGGATTTACCCTAACATCGAGGCACTCAAGTAAAGCCAAGCACTGAGGTTTGTGTATTTGGTTCTTTATGGATATTAAATTGAATTAATGAAATACAAAACTTCCCAGAGTAACAACTATATTGTCTCCCATGCTTCTCAGAGAGACTTTCCAAAAAAGAGGTTTTTCCTTCTCTATCTGTATAGTATTAAAGCAGTCTTTGCTAGGGCTGAAGTTGGCATTTTCTGTTCAAATTGCTCCATGTCCTCACTGCTATGCAATAAATGTGAACCCAAATATCTTGGTATATGTATTTTACTGCTTGGACAACATCTAATAAGCATCTCTCCAGTATGAAATGTGGCAATTCTTTTGGACAAAACCCATGGTGGAAAACTGGAAGGTATTTTGACAACCTCATTCAAAATAAAAGACTTTACCAACTTATTACAGCTGTAGTGGAACGAGAATAAAACAAGATACAGTTTTTAGGGAGAAGCTACAAATTTTATGAAGCCAAATGATTTAATCTGAAAAAAAAGGAACCTAATTTTTTTTACACAGACAAGCCTTTTTACAGATCTTGTTCTCCTTCAGTTAGTACAATAAATGTTACTGTGTTCTCCCTGAAAATTCTGCCTTATCCACAAACCTTCAACAAATATGCTTTCTCACACACTCTTCTACCTTCTTAAATAGGGGGAAAATGTCTTATAACATGAATAACTTTCCTCTGACAAATTAACAAGATCCAAGAAACATGTTCCCAGTGCAGTTGCATCAGCAGGGTAGTCCAGTGGCAGAACAACAGGCTGAATGTCAAGAGACTTTTTCTGTGTGTAGCTCTGCCATGATTTGACCTTTGGTACTTCTCTAACCATTCTGTCTTTCATCCTTTATCTGGCCTGTCTATAACAGATTGACAGTCCTTTGGGGCAGAGTCTACTCTCTTCCTACATATTTGTGTAGTGCCTAACACAAAGGAATCCCAATCTGCTTTTAGCGCTGTGCAAACACACTACTGAAAATGCAGCTTCTTCCTCTGGGACCTTGCAATCTCAGCCAAGGGACAACAGAGAGATACATCAAACAGATGAAACACACAAGTTAACTCAGTGCTGCAACTGCTCTGTCTGAAAAGGAGAAGCTGGTTTGCTTTGCAAAATACGGCTTTTGCCTGATTCTGAAGGCCACCATTAAAACTCCCTGAACACTCCACCAGTGTCCATTTTTCTATGCTCTTTAGGTGAAAACAAACCAACTTTATGGTAGAATAAATGAGAGTCTCTCTCAGAAGATTTTTATTGCTTATGAATTTGCATAATGGAATTCCAAATTGAAAATATTATTTATTCAGTCTTTTTCCATTTGAGCAGTCTTGTTCCAGCCTTACATTATACTTTGCTGATGGTTGTTTTCATCTGCTGTCTCTTAGATCTAATCTGGGAACAGACTATCCTGCTGTTGTACACATACTGTGCCCAGACACCTGAGATCCTGGACTGGCAGACAGGTCCCAAAGTACCACCTCAACATAAAAAGGAAAAGGCAACAGTTTATGAAAAAGCTCAGTGAAATACCAGCCGCCATTCTTGTTCATACACATGTGATAGGGGAACTAGATTTGTGTCATCTGAAAACATCGGAAGCATTTGAATTCCCTAAGAGCTACAGTGGTTATCTAAAGAAGTCTAGAAGGTCCAAGATACCGGACAAAAGAAATCATGTGGACTGTACAATAGATTTATTCTAAGGAAAAAAACCCTGGAAACATACCTGGTGTGAGCTGGGACATTTCCTCTGCTTGCACACATGCCATGGATCCCACCTGAGGCAAGGGCAGCAGTAAGGGTAGTGCTGAGGGAAGAATTTTGTAATCTCCTAGTCAGCTAATTTTCTTTTTTCCATGTCCAAATGAATTGGGTCCTGTCACTCTAAGACCTCAAAAAATCAGTGCCTTGTAGAACTTGCTAACTGACGTCTCTCTCATTCATGAAAAGTGTAATCTGCTTGGCCAGTAAAGAGCTATAAATATAACTTTTACCCAGCTTCTTTTTCATATTCCTGGATCCTGGCCACCTGGATTTGAATAAATCCATCACCGGAAGATTCCACATGTTTGCTATTTGAGCAAACATCTGTTGGTTAAGCTGCTGTTCCCTTGGGAGTATGGCCTGGCTGTCCCACCAGTCAGCTTGGTGGCTTGGTTTCCCTTGTATGCAAATGCATGCTGTTTTTATGAGCTCATTCCTTTTCTCTCCAGCTATGGCAGAAGCCACATTGTGCTCTGACGTAAGCCCAAATGCTTAGCTCAGTTCTACTACCCCCTTGGAGGATTGCTAGCCTGCTGATTGTCCTGCTAAGGACTTTACTGACAATTATGTTTTTTTCATCAAGTGTTTTCTGAAGGATTTACTCTCTTTTTGATGGCAGGGAATAGTGTAGACCAGAAGTCTTTCTGTCAACACGGTAATCTTAAAAAATAATTTTTAATTAATTATATGTAACTGAGTAAGTACCACAGAAGTCTACTTTCATGACTGTTCCTAAGGTCTTTCTCCCCTCTTCTGTTACTCCACAGCTCCACCTTTCCTTTTGATTCACTTGAGGCTTCTCTCCCTTATTATCTTCCTGTTCCTTCCTTTACTTTCTTTATAGCCTAGGATCTCATTAACCATCTCCCACCATCTAAAATGACTGGTAATAAAGTAAGAAAGAGTTGATTACAAAATCAACAGCTGTACAATAAATCTCAAATGAAACACACACACACACACACACACATACATGTATATATACACACAAGTGCCTTTTTGAGCTATAGCTTCAGGCAGTTTGCAGACCCAAAAAGACAGGGTGGAATAGGTTATAGGCTGTGCATTCATGAGTCATATCAGTGGTCTAGACACCACTGCTTTAAAACTTTCCTTTGAGGATTCAGCTGTCTATGAATGAAGTTAGTCTCTGTGTACATGGCAACATCAGGCAGACATAGCAGAAAGGCTTGTATTGGCTTTCTGGTAAAAAAGAGAGGATACAGTGAGAAGAAAATGTTAATTTTATTCTTCACACAGATTCTGTCCCCTCTTTTATTGACTAGTCTATATCTACTGTCAACATGCTATTTCTTCTGTCCATTCTATCTTTTTCACATGCGCCTGCCCATTTGAGAAAGCTCCTGTGCAGAGGATTCTGACTAAATTTCTAATGATGAAATATTTACAGCACCCTATTCCAGACCATGGATCCTCCATCTCCCATTGCACAGCATGATTTTCAGGTTTAGAAACATGCTGAAATATCTGTTCATTACACCTGGTTTGAAAGTATTGAAAGTGTCTTAAGAGAAATTTTTAAAAATGCATGTTTTTTTCTCTCTTTATGTAGTAATGCTGGTTATTGTAATTTCAAGGAAAAAAAATATGACTTCTTTGCAGAGCTGTTTCTGTTTTATTTTAAAAAGCAATGATGGTCCCATTCTGAAGACATTTGGAAGGGAGGAGTCTTCACAACGGGGGTCCCTGAGGGTCCTCAGATCAACCTGCATTGGAGCAGTCACAAGATAAAGGCCAGAAGCACTGAATGCAGAATTTGCCCCATTAATCAGTTTATCCAAACAAACTCTTACTAGAGTCTGAGAAGGCTAAAGAGAAAGCTTTTATCTCTGTGGAAGAACTATTTTTCTGTTTGTAAATTTTTTGCAGTAAAGAAAAATCTGAAGGAAAGTAAAATACATAACTTCAGTTTCCCCTTTAATTCTTCGTCTACTTTCAAAACATTAGTTTCTGGATTTTGCAGTAGAGAGAAGGAAACAAACTAAAAAAAAGAAATCCATCAACTACTGACTCAGATTTCTTCTAGCTATCAGAAGACATTTGCTAGTAGCCTGGAAATGAAAGTTTGTGTATCTGTAGGAATACTGAAGGAAAAATCTCTGAGACATGTATCCCTTTGAGACGGACACTTCCCCACATGTTTCTTTAGACTCACAGCCTAATCTGCTGTTCAGCAGGGAGGAAGCTGCATCCAACTTCAGCTAATGTCTACTTGTCACAGTTTTCATACAAGGACCCAAAAGCTTTGGCGCCCCACAGTTCCTCTTCTTCATGTTAACTCACTTTTTGGCAAAGTGTCTTACAATGGAGCAGAAGACAGTATATTAACCAAACAATTAGCTGAATTACAGAACTGACTGAGCAGGCAAAAATGAAAATTAGAAATCCTCACCACCAGCAATGCATTTTGCGAGCTGAGTTGTCCATTAAGCACTGTGGCCACCTGGGTTAAACTGCAATGAGCGCTTGCTGCCAGCTGGCCTTGTCATCACTTTCCCTCTGTGGACCAAGGGCTGTGCAGGCGGAGGAACAGACAGATGATAAATTGCAAAAAGAATTAGAGGACCTGTTGTCCCAGCAATTGAATTTTTTCAGGCCAAATAAATGAAAGTTTTTCTCTTTGAAGGAAGCAAGGCAGCACATCTGCTTCAACCTAAGAGCAAGAATAACTGGGAAAACCTCACACCCTCACCACACATACATGGAAGGGAGGTGCACTTATCAATCAAACACAGCTGTCTGTGCCGAGGGGGGGAAGCTCCAATGGCTGACTCAAGGAGTCTTTTTCTAAATTTATACTAGGTCTTATACTATTTTAAATAAGATCACTGTGGCCTTGTGAGCTGAGCAGCTTTAAACCTATTTGGCAACGTATTCCCCCTCCACCCATTTAGGGCCAGACCCAGCAAAGCATTTCTGCTTGCACTTCCCTTTAAAAGTCTAATATAGGTCCCTTGAACTCAGAAAACTATTCTTGCACTTAAATGCTTTGCTGAACACCAGCTGGAACAGCATCAGCTCAGCTCTGAAATGGTCCTCCAAGGATTGCAGGAGTGTAAGTGTAGCTTGGCTGCTGGCATTGCATTAGATGGACTTCTGGTCATCTCTACCAACATGAGAAGTCATAAGGGAGCCAGAAGATGAGCAGCTAATTTTAAGGGCTACAGTTTTACATGGTTAATTGGTCACTACTCACAGTACACCTTATACTGCTGTCAGAATGTTATTTTTTTTGCCCAGACCTCGTTTTCCAAAAATGCTTTGGCAGAAAATATCACAGGTTGGAAACAGACACAGAAGCAATGGAGCCAAACTCCCACAATCCAAATTCCTAAAAGGTGTGTTATGGAATGAAATCTTAGAATAACAAATGAGCGTGGCTGCTTTGGAGATACTTCCCCACAGCTTGAACCGGAGATGTGGGAATGTCTATGCTTGTACTCAAGCTGTTTGCATGTACATTTTGTAGAACTCTAATATTCATCACTCGGCAGAAATTGGGCTGATACTAAAGCAAATATTTCAAGAGAAGATTTATGCCCAAATCTGCTTCTACTTAAATTGTTTCTAAAATATGAGTTCATTCACCACGTGCCTAAAGCAAGGACCAAAATGAAACAGCTGGTGCATGGGCCAGAGGAGAGAAACACAGGCTTGATGAGCTGTGCTGCATCAGCACTCTTTTACCTGTGACTCTGCACTTCCCAGTATTTTGCCACAGACATGACACCAGTAGAGTAAATTCAGGTTGCTTCTGCTTCTCTGATTACATCAGAATTTGAGATGGGAGGCTAGATAGAGCAGGAGGAAGGTGCCACCATAATCCCCTTCTGCCACTGGAGTGTAGCAGAGAATTCAGACCAGAGAGTCACACAAACTGCAGAATGACAGACTTACTTAACCTTTCAGCTGAAATGGATGCAAATGATTTAATCTGCAACAAGCCTTGATCATTCAAAGCAAGCAGAAATCCCCTCACAACTCCTTTGTGGCAGTGCGATTTACAAAAGAGACGTTAAACGTGCATACAGTGCCAGGGTCTTATTCATTTAAGCAGGACCTAAACCAGGCAAATGATTCCATTAAGTTGACAGAGCTGCTTGAAGGGCAAGGCAGACCACAGGATGAGGACCTTGTCTCACTTCTGGCATTAAATTATCTTGCACTGTTTGATTCTGCCCAGCACCCCTCCCCATGCATACCACTGGTAAATCACTGGCCAATTCATTAGATGGGCACACCTTTCCATTGTCTTTTACCATTATTCTCCTTGTAACATCCACCTACAACAAAGTTTTTCCAGGTTACAAGTTAACCACCTGCTGAGTGACCAAAATGCTGGCCCAAAACTTCAAACACATTCCATTACTTTCATATGTGAGTAATTTTATGCTCAGAAATAATGTCACATGAGTCATAATATCCTTTGAATTCACTGTCTGAAGGATCAGAGCCCAGAAGTATCCTTAAGTTCAACAGTTGCCATGTTTCCTCTTGAAGAAAAAACAAAAAGAGAGGAATGCACTGCCTGTTTGCCTTTTTCATGAAGTAAAATGGCCAGAAATACTGGAGGGTTTTTTTATATTTGACATGTAAGTAATAACTAGAAAAATTCATCTTGTACTTGGAAAGTTTTCCTCTTACTTATATGGATAAAAAGATTAAAAGAGCAAATTTGATTGCTTTTCTTTAGCAATATAATACTCAGCTCAGTTCCACACATTAACACAGAAATGATTTTTCAAATTAATCCAGGCAAGTATTCAACTTATAAAATATAAGTTACATTGGCATTCTAATAGGAAAACTTTTAATAAGAACATGATATTAAATATGGGACAATCAGCACTATGCATGCTTGTAACTGTAACAACCTTTATTCAAATGTTTTTTTATTTCCTGTAACTTATTTGACAAGCTGGAATAGATCTTCTTATCTGAACACAGAAATATTCAGTGCTATTTCCAGACCCTTACTAATACAAATTGTACTGTGAATTTCAGAGCAGTAGTGAGAAGCTGCAATTAATGGGGAAAAAATAAATTAGTATAGTTCATGTGAGAAAACTGTTCCAGCATGACCTGCCCTGGCTCTGATTCAAGTAGAGTCTTCAAACATGCAGTTAAGTGCAAGCACAGATGTTTTTGTAAATAGGAAAGGAGTAGGCTACCCCATGAGAAATGAGGAAACTGCATTGCCCAAAATTAGAAGCATTTGCCCTGATCCACACCAGTGTTAATACAGAAGCTGGGTATCTGGACCTCTATTCCAGCCATGTCTCCACAATTCAGATGACCAGGTTGATCACCATAAGAGAGTTTGAAGGTTTAGGGATGCAGCCACAAGGACATGAAAGACATGGGCTACAGAAAGCACAGGCCATGTGTGGACAAAACAACTACAGCAGCTATTTCTTGCAAGAGTTACTCTGCACCTGGGACAATTACAAGGTATAAGTTCATTAGCCACACATTCTTTTTAATATCTCCCTGACAAGTAGTAATGACAATATCAATAGTTATAATTAACTTAGTTACGGGATCCAAAGAGGTCCTGTAAATCAGTCATCTGGAATACACCTCACTGCTTAGTTCAGCTAGGTCTGGACTTCTTCAAATAGAGTCGGTTTGGAAAAAATCTACTTCTTTGAAATGGCGTACCACCTTAAACCAAAATAGCTTTCCTCAAAGACTTGTTTTCTTCTCTCTCACCACAAAATGCACAACACAGCTTGACCAAAGGAAAACTGTCCTGCCTAGGCTGATGACGACTTGTTGCTCAAATCTTTTAAGTCAAGGTGCAAGTGGGCCTTCCAGGGATGAGAAAACAAATCACTAATTCTAATGCCCTTGAAAAAAATTATTTTTCTCATTTTATTTCCAAACTTAAACCAACAAAACATTTCAGGAGACATACACTTCTAAGTTTCACACAAAAGAAATTCATTTGAATGATGTTCTGTGCATATTTGTCTGAAGACTCTGCAAGAGGCTTTGTGTTTTGGACAGACAGTACGGTTACTCTAGCACTGACAACTGAAGCAATATCCAAAAAAAAAAAAAAATTATAATTACAAAAGAAAATTTGTTAAACAGATTTTATTTGTAGTATCAATGTGTGACTTCTTCTGCCCCATTATGAATAAAGGTTTTACATCCAAAATTCACCAGTAGCCCCAGGAGGCACACCTGAACAGCCCTAAAACTCAGCTGTGCCATCATATTAGTGTCTGAAAGGCATGACCTTACCATGCAGTGGATGCATCCAAATTTTTACAGCATGTTCAAGTCTACTATGAGGCAGTTGTGAGACAGACATGCTTGAAGTTGTTTAGAACGACACCGACAAACCCTTGGCCAACACATATGCCAGATTCTAGAGAAGGCACAACCAAGGAAGTTTAAAGTCATGTTTGTGGTAAAGCTGGAAGACAGAGTATCAAACACTTCTCAGACATTTGTCTCCAAGGCAGAATTCACCTCCGTGTTAACCAGAGTACCCTTAAGAGTACAAATGTTGGTATCATGCATTCCAGATGTAAGACAAGACTAGCATGCCAGTTCTGTGATGCAAGCCTCACTGACCTTTCAAAAAATGCTGGGAGGACGGGGGATGACTAAATAACTAGCTAGCATTCTTTCCCTTAAAGCTACGAAAAGACCTTCCAATAGAACCAGAACCAAACTTCTGATCAAATATAACAATCAGCTACTGTTTACCTAAGAGAGAAACTAAGACATATTTGGAAATAACATAATTGATTTGTCAAGATGTAGAATTTTAATGCTGACATTTCCCATGGTTTTTCTAAATTAAATGATTGCTCTACACAGCTTTCCTGAATGTGATATCCTCTGAAGTTTGTAGACATTTCCAGTTCTTAATTATGGCATTGCTGGATCAATTTTATGTTTAATAGTGATTATATTCAGTGTTACTTTTTTCCTGTGTTTTATGTCAGACTAATCTCCAAACACAGAGAAGGACATGACTTCATAGTGTCTAGAAGACAGAACTAACATATGCAAGTCAGCATCAAAACACACTATCAACTGATTACCAAATGAATTCAGGTTTTCTTGCTTTCCGCAAAATTCAGGATTTGAAAGGCTTAGAATTAGTCCTAGTAAGTGTTCACATTAGAAAGTATATTTAAAGAGCTATAGCACCCTAGTACTCCTCCAACTACTTCCAGTCCAGGTATTGTAACCAGCGCATCTTTATTGGTTAGGAGCTGCACCATCAACACCCAAGTCAGAGCTTTATCAGTTGCTTCTAGCAAATATCCCTTGCATAACACCTACATGAAATTTTAACTCCTCAAAAACTATTTGCATATTGAATGAATAGCTCAACTTGAAACATATTTTCTGCTATTCTGTCGATATTAACAAAACTTAAGGCAGACTTAAGAGCCTCCCTCTACACCCCAGAAACCAGGCTTAATGCTATCATGCAGTCATACAGGCCATTGACAACTGCAGTAGACAATAGTGGCTTTGAAAAAAAATACTTCATTCATATATGCTACCATGTAATGGTTCTACACAAAATGCAACAGTACCAGAAAGAAAAAGTACCTGTGACTTAAGTATTTTAATTATATGCTTAAGCTGGGGCAGAGATGTGAACCAAGTTAGCACAAATAAAAATGCAATACTCTTGACTTGCATTTTACCAACAAAGAATGGATGAAGAAAGTATGTTCAGATCAAGCTGCACAAGAACTTTCCTTTTTTTTTTCCACTTCCATCACTGTGAATGAAGAAAGCATTTTGTGACCATCTAGGAAAATTCCTTCTTTGCAGACATTACAAATACTTTTGATAATTGTACTGAAGCTGCAACTCTGTTCTTGTCTCATTCATTTATTTATCTGCATCTACTTGTGTTTCTATTCCATGCTTGAAAAATTTCTTGAGCATATTTGTCCTTTTGTACTGAGTTTAACAGTGCAAAAAATGGAATTCCATTCCAGGAATGGGTTCCCAATACTACTGCGAAACAAATAATAAATTAGGCTGACTGACTGGAACAGTGATCTGAACAAAGTTATCTGCATGTTCAGGATGTGGCCCATCAGATATAATGCAAAATGAGATAGCATGTGTTATCATTCTTCAAAGCAATTAATTTCTTTACCCTCTCCAAAAAAAAAAAAAAAAAACAAACAAAAAAAAAAAAAAAACCCACCAAACTCTTAACTTTCTGTCTCTGAAACTTGAGAGATTATGTAGGAAAAATCCAGACTGAATACTTTGAAAATAAAAGATTCCCCAATATATAGGAAAAAAAAAATGAATGAGAAGACCCTTTCAAAGTACAGCCTTATGTTTCAAAAATGCACATTCCAGTGGATCACTAATATTACACTGTCCCTGATAGGGCCAGACTTTACAAGTAGTCATAATGCAGTGGATCAGAGGTAATGGTGATGACCTTAGTAACAGCTATAGTAGTAGGGGAAGCTTGATGATCAAACCAGAAAAATGGATGGGGCAGCAGGCAGTAGGGAAGGGTGAATATGGAACAGATGCAGCAGGAAAAGATCTACATATTTTTGAAAAAAAAGAACAAAATTCAGACTTTATAGACTCTAAGAGACTTTGTGAGAAACTAAAAGAGGTAACTGTTCACATTCCAAACATTTTGATATACAAACTGCACAACCATCGCCCATGAATAACTCAGCTGTTAACAATTTTTTTCCCCCAAGAAAATAATCAGGCTTCATGCCAAGCAACTTTTCTCAAAGTGAATAATATTTTGAAAGCCTGTTCAAAACATGGCTGTGACACAATAAGTTTTTAAAGAGTGAAAGTGACTCTGAAGAGATTCCAGTCTGGGTTTGAAAGAAGACCCAGTTTATAACCCAATTAGGAAGAAAGCACTTTCAGACTTTAGTGGAATTCTCAGAGAGTCTCCCAGAAAAAGCCAGTCCTACACGCACATCTGTTTCCAGTGTGATGCTGGTATGCAAACTATTGTCTATTGGAAGTGTGTTGTGGTAACGTTTGCCAGGGTTAAAGACTGGGTCAATTTGATCAAGAAGCTAAAATTAGCTTCTGTGTGTTTTCCTGAAAAGAAAAAAAAATACTGTAAAGCTCTTTGTTTTCCTTCAGGTCTTGTTCTCAGATTTCTGTTCAGCTGTGTGAACTACCATAAAGCAGACGGTTCCAAAACCTACTTCTTTCTTACTTGTTGTTTTTAATTGATGCAATAACAGCAGCAGCCATTAGCTTCGACAGAACTGAACAGTCTGATTCTGTATTTCATTCATCACAAGAGTTTAAAATTCAATAAGGCACTCAAAATCTCTACAGTAGTAAGACAGATGCAAGGAAAAAGATTTGGCTGGTGAAACTAAAACAAACAGAATAATTTCAGCTACTAACAGAATTGAGAAAAAAAACCCTTTTACATTTCTGACAATGATAAAATTGCACATGTTCCTGGAAATGTTTTAGTGCTTTGTCTTTTAGTTATATGCACTTTGAACTACATGTCACTTGTATGTGCTGTACTACAGTCATACATACAGGAACATTTTTATGTCACAGAATCACAGAATTCTTAGGGTTAAAAAGAACCTCTGGAGATCATCCAGTCCAACCCCCCTGCCAAGGCAGGGTCACCTTGAGCAGGTGACACAGGAACACTTCCAGGTGGGTTTTGAGTGTCTCCAGAGAGGGAGACTCTACAACCTCCCCGGGCAGACTCTTCCAGTGCTCTATTGCCCTCGACATAAAGAAATTCTTCCCCATGTTGAGGTGGAATTTCTTGTGGTTTTGTTTATGGCCACTGTTCCTCATCCTGGACACCATGAAAGAGTTTGGCATCATCCTCTTGGCACCTGCCTTTGAGATATATATATGTATTGATGAGATTCCCTCCCAGTCCTCCCTTTTCCAGAATAAACAGGGTCAGCTTCTGCAGTCTCTCCTCATAGAAGAGATGCTCCAGGCCCCTCATCATCTTTTGGCCTCTGCTGGACCCTCTCCAGTAGCTCCTTGTCTTGTATTGAGGAACCCAGAACTGGACACAGTACTCTATTTTCATAAGAAACACAACAATTCATTCATACTTAGAGTACTTAATTAAAGGAAACTTCTCTATATGGAAATATTTACTAAATTAAACTCTGGTAACCATGTACCTGTTTATAAAAGCCTTTAATGAAAAATATTTAAATTACTTAAATGTAGAATAATATTTTAAAAATCACACTAAAACTGTACTTTTCATAGATCATTTGGTTCAATTTTTACTGGCTTCAGAATAGCACACTGAGTTTGTGAAGAAGATCTTCCTTCTTCAGAAAGTTAAAAAAAATCAAGGAAAAATAATATACAAAAATTGTTCTTACACACACTCTCTAAGTGAGGTTCCTAAAATGGAGACAATTGAAATGTTCATTTTAGAGCATTACAAAGACAAAAATGAAAGGAGGAGAACATACAATAGAATTAAAAGTTCCTGGGGCTAAAAAAAAAATCACAAAAGGTCCTGATCCTGTAAGTAATGTCATCTGATTAGTTTGATAAGTATGAATAATCCCAAGAACCCTAGTGGGAACTATTTTACATGTGTAAATATTTCTAAGTTCAATGCATCAATGCACAAAGTGTAACAGTAAACAGTTACTGTAATTACTTATTTATTGGATGGAATTTCTGTAATTTACAAGACAAAGTTCATTTTCTAGAATATGCCCTATTAAAGCAACTGGTCTTCAAACTGGCTTGAAATATGTCACTATAATGGTCACAGTATTTTACTAAAGACTAACTAATCTTTTAACACTTAAAAATTGATTCATTCTCAAAAGACAGTGTGGAATTCTGTACTTATTTCTGAATAAGCAGTAATTTAGAACTAAATTTAGCGCTAACTTAGAACTAAAACACAAAGGCAAACCAAAAAAATGCTAGTCTAATATATTGTCAGTGTTCAATAGGCTACCTTGCATTTAGTGATTATGTTTTCTATTTAAACAGTTCTAGAAGCAGGAGCAAACTGAAGTTACATGCAGAAAAAAGAGGTCTTTTAAAATACTGTATACTCATTAACAAGTCTTTGTGTTTGTTTTTGCATTAGCTGCACACATTGGCATACCTCAGCTGGTCCAAGTACAGACTTGTCCTCACACACTCACAGAAATTTATATAAACTTTCCTATAGTCCTTCAAAACTTGCAGGCAGTCTGTCTTTTAAAGACACAGAAAGCTTAATAAGAAATAAGTTAACATCTGTTTTTTTTCTGGCTTTTCCTACTGTACATGCTATGTTTCCCTAATTTTTAAACTTTAATTTATGGATATCCAAGTCTAGTGTATGGATGTGATATACCATCTATGTTAGTTTCACCATCCTTGAAAAGAGAACTTAAAAAACCCCAGTACACCTCCTGAATTTTCAAACCTACTCCAATAAACTGGACTGAGAAAAGTTTACTCTTATCAGAGATAAGGATTTTACATCTGACGTTGCATTTCTGCTAGTTCTGTGCGAGGCTTTTTGTGGTGATCATTTTATGGTGTACCTCCTCCTATTTCTTAAATACAAGTTATGCTCTCCAGGGCTGACTGTGTAAAATCACAACACTTCTAGTAAAATCAAAGGCCACTTGCTTAAGGGCTTGAAGCATCTGGCTCTACATGAAACATCTTCCTGCAGAGTTTTCCCATGGGCTCTCTGGGCCACAGATTGTAGCTGTGGGGTGCTTTTCCTTGGGGAAGAGAAATGCAGGCAGCTTTTTGTTTTCATGGGAATGTTCAACATGTTCCTGGTTTTACTGAAGGTAAGCCTATGAAAGTTGAGAGAGCCCAAGGAATTCTGCACTACAGAGAAATCAGCTACATGGAAATGTCTATCCAGAAACAGAGCAACATCTTCCAATTTCCCCTTTCAAGATACATTTCAAGCAAGAGATAAACTTTAATTGTCATTTTTATGCCTGGGCCTGGCCCAGAAGAAAAATCTAAAAAATTTATTATGTATAACAACAGTGAGCTTTAGAGCTGCTTTTAGGAAGAGTTCATCTCTATTGAAATTAAAACAGGGTACAGCACTGATGGAAAATGGGAAGCCATATGCACTCTTTCATATTTGGGAATGAGTTTGCGTATATGAATGATGTACTTCTCATTTGCCAAAAGAGTCTCAATTTATCTACCTGCAATTGGGGTAACAAAATCAAGGGACCCACCTTTTTCTTTCATTGGTCTCATCACTTCAGGCAATCACAAGACATTTACTGATTTCTTTCAGGGACTAAAATCATGCTCTGGCACAGGTACCAGAGACAGCTGTGAGCACCCAAAATGCTCCCAGGTTGCTTGGAGGGGGCACGACGTTCCTCAGCACTTCCCAGGTGCTCTATGGTTCATCTGCCTGGGGAAGTACGCTACACTAATGAATTTCCAAGACAAACCATTATTTTTATGGAGATTTTTGGGACCAGATTTTCTTCTAGACACCACAAACAGGGTTTTGGAGTTTCAAGGCTCAATTACTATTTGCAACCACCATTTTTGTACCTACAGAACAGAGAAGCAAAAAGAAACCTTGAAACTAGACCAAAACCTTTGCTACTACTTCTAACTACACTAGCTCGGCTCAGAAAAGCTTATCTATATATGCAGACCTTGTCTAAGCTTAAAGTAGTATTCTAGGTAACAAGACCTCCCCTCATGCTTTCTCCTGCGTGTCTTTATATGTTTTCCTCTTTTTCAGCTACTGAGGAATACACAGCCATTATCTGCTTTGGATAAGGTACTTTCTCATTGTGCACTTCTCTTTGTGTGCATTGCTCTGTTATTAAGGTAATTTGAAACAGCCACGTGCAAAGTAACAAGAGAAATCTCTCTTGGTCATGTCCTCATCCTATGGGCACAATTGTGTTCACATTATTCAGGCTGACTATTATGTAATTACAGAAATGCTCTTGTTCAAGTGAAATTCAGTACTTTTCCTTGAAACTGACAGGTTATTAAAAGACAACTTTTTAACTGTTATATCGGCTCTCACATTTAAATACTAAAAAGAAGGGAAAAAAAAAAGATTTCAAAATTAGATTTTTTTTATTTAGCCAAAGTAAAACACAGTGGAGCACCAAAGGGAAAGCTAATGTAAAATCTGCTGAACAACTCCTGTAACAGCATCATTTGATGAGCTTTTTGAGAGAAAACGTTCTGGTAAAATGTAATGTGCCCCATAGCTCCCATCCCTCCAGAAATAAAACCCCCCAAAGCACTCCCCAAAATACAGGAGACGAGAGAGGCTATTATTTTCTAAGGAACAAGTCTCCACATCCACAATACAGATTACCTATTTACACAGTCAGGTGTGAGGGCCACACAAGGAAGGAAGTCTTCAGCTACTGAAGATCATTAGCAGCAACCAGGGAGGCCACTGTCAGTCGCTTTGGACTAGTTTCTCTGGAAACTCGTACAAAGCACGGAAAATTATTGGCACCACTGGGCCTCTGCCCAAGTCATCCTACAGCTGAACACATGAAATGTTATGCCCTGAGAATGAATGCCCTGGAAGAAGCCCAGGGGTGATTTGAGCCCCTGCACACATTAATCACCCTGAATGTGGTCTCATGCTGGGATTCACAGCCAAGGCAGCCAGCAAGGTTGACTCCTCTGAGAAGGGGAGGCGTCAGAATAATATTAGAAGCATCAAATGTCCTCCCTTTCCCTGGTATGGAAAGCTCATCTAGGAGGTGTCAGGATAAAACATGAGAGCTGCAGCTGTACTTAGAGACATGAAGGAGTGATTCACTGTTTCATGGCACAAGGGGAGGAGGAGGCTGCAATAAAAGCTTTTACAAGGTGAGACCTAAACCCTGAATGCAACAGCGCAGGATTACAAAGCCTTTTTTGTCTTTTCTCAGGAAAAAAATATACCAACCAACAGCTGAGAGAGCCGAGTGTGTTGTAATTAACCTGTATATTTCTTGAAATGAAAACTCAAACTATGCTCCTGGCACACCTGTTTTATGAAAGTTACTCACATGCATTTTTGTTGATCTGTACTCTTTATGAAGGAAACCAAAAGACATCAATAGGAAAAGTATGCTGCAAACTGCTACTCATGCATAACCACCTTTTAATTATTAAGGAAGTCAACAAATAAGATTGAATCAAGTAAACATGGGAGCATTTCCTTCTTGTCTCCTGGAAAAAAAAAAGAAGCCAACAACCAAACTCTTAGTAAATATACAGTTTTGAGAAAGAGAAATTATTTAGATTTTATAAATATTAAAGTATAACTTCTGTGGTATACTAACTCTTTACAAATATATGGTAATTAGCATATTTTTTTAAGGTTCTAATAATGGCAAGACTTCCAATACTATTACTCAAAATGTAATGGGTAAAGGCAGAAATACATCTGCCTGACAAGACCTGATGAGCCAATAATAACATTAATATTTCACATAAACATTCTACTCATTCAGCATTTCAGTCATTTAATGACAGCTAAAAATCAGAAAAAATCATCACAAAATGAAAAATTACACAATTAGAGCACTAAATTTTCCCAGAAAAACAGGAGAACCAGAGAAGGAAAAAAGTTTTTTTTGTGACCTGAACATGTTCCCTTCTCCAGCAACAAATTCAGAACTACTTCTTACTTCTGCTGTTCAAGCCATTCCAATGTCAAACAATTTCATCTTGTCCAAATCTAACAGAAATTTAGCATGAAGCCAAACCTAGCTCCCACTTAAAAACCCCACAGCTAAAATGTGCTGAGACACCACTTTGACTTTAGTACAAGCTGGAATGTTTCATTGATGAGAGAATTCTGCTTCTAGAACTGGTGAGGAGTAGAACTGAATCATACCATTCGGTGCTTCATCTAGCTGCAGAATAACTCTGGGTGCTCTATGGTGTTAAACACAGCTAAATACAGCTAAACCAAAACAAAACTAAATAAAACAAAACAACAAAAAAAAAGCAGTAGCTCATATTCAACATTTGTTTCATGGGTGCAATGTTCTTCAAGATATGTATATTATCTAGTATTGGTTTTAATGGCAACTCACTCAGATAAATAGAATATCCTCCTTTACACAAGACGCTCCCACATCTGTTTTCCCTGCTCAGAAAGTCTTCCAAGATCTTGGCTACAAACAATTATGTCGATTTTTTCCCAGTAATCTCACAGAGGTTTAGAAATACAATTCTATACATAAGTGCTTAAACAAACCTAGTCTCTGAAAAATTCCCAGATGCTGCACACCTTACTCATTGTGGATGTTGGGAAGGATCACTTATGAGCTTGTCTTGTTCCTAAGCTCTTTTCCCAAGCCTTCCTTATTGTCCTCTGACAACAGCAGGGTGTTCAGCAAGATGAAATTCTGGTTTGAGCCAGCATGGCACTTCCTATTAATAGTTAAAACACTGTTGAAAGTTCTTATACTAGTTTTTATATAAGCTACTCTCAAGATTTTCTTGCAGTCCTCTGTGATGGGACATTTCTCTAATCCTTCTCACTCCATCTGCAGACCAGCTGGAGTCTTAACCTGGTACATCCCTGGTCTGATGTTGCTTTAGCATATATATAAACTGACTTGCACACAAAGCTTTTGCTGACTATTTTAGTCCATCTCTCTGTATTTTCCCTCTGGGTAGGAAAGCACTGTCACTTATGTCTGTCATTCTGCTGTCTTCATTCAAGCAGGTTTCCAGAAGAATGTTCTGGAAGCCAAATGACTTTCTTTGACTGCCGTGAGTCTTGCTCCTACCTCCCAGTAGAAAACAAACACTCTCTGGCTCTTTCTGTTTCCTTCCTGTTTCCACTTAGCTTTTTTTAACATTCCAAACTTTTCAAGCTGTCACTTGCTGTGTTGCCAGGACCAAGAAGAGATGGCAGGACAAACAAAAGAAACCTGGCTGATGAGTAAATATTTATGGGTCCCAGCTAAACTCCCATAGCAAGAAAAAGCTGCTTTGGGTGATTTAGAACTGTCTCAAAGTCCAAAACCTGTTCCCAGCAACTAAAAAGAGCCTCACATAGCTGACAGAGTTTTTACCCTACTTCTAAACAGGAATCAAGCACCCTTGAACAGCAATGAGGAATGGAGCACAAGGACAGCCTGAGACAGGAATTTTAACAAAATGGAGAAAGTTCAAACAGAAATGGAAGTTTTATGGATCACAGGATTGACATCCTGACAAAAGGGAACTAGCAATTCTAAAATTGCTTAATTCTTTTTTAAAATAGGACCAGGACAGAATTGCACTGAAACATTTTCAGACTTCAAAGTCTCTCTTTGGGTGTCATTACCCTTTACTAACTTTATGAATTTTGTCCCTGAAGACCTTTAAAGGCTGGAGAACTGTCCTCAAACATACGTCTGAACTCAAAATGACAAAGAATTTCAGAAGAGGTTCTTGGCCTCAAGAAGTCTGCAGCTGGAGTTTGGCAGCCATCAGACCATAACACATGCTACATCTGTTGAAGAAAGTTTTCAAATGAATAATGTAAAAATGGTAGTGTGTAAAAGAGGCAAAGCTAACACAATACTGATCATTTGGCCCCTACATGATGACAGCATTATGTACTTTAATTTTATGAGCCATACAAATACTATTACATATTTTTAAACATGCAAAAAAATAAAATTCCACTGTGATGGTGACAGTTTATCATTTGCAGGTGCATGGCGCTGAAGGGCCCGGCTCTCTGAATTAACAAGTGACATCACAGGCAGATAAAGACAGCTGTCAGTCATTTTGCCTAAACCAGATAAGTACCCCTGAGATGATGCAACAAATATGACAAATCAACCAGAATGTAAAAGCACAGGTGTAGCCTGAAGAGGAGATGCACAGAAATCCAAAGCTCTAGGGAAAGTCTTTTAAAAATACATATTTTTCTTGGCTATCCCTGAAAGGATGTACCACAGGAAACATAACTCTTCTGCCTGGCATTATCCATATTCCTGTGTAAGGTTACAGTCAGAAATTACTAGGCAAGTGTCATGTATGGGCTAGGTTACCACAGCCTTAAAAGGTGTGATTGTTGCACAGCTGACAGGAGTATTTCCATGAAGCATGAAGAAGACATGCTGGTCTCCACAATTCACTAGTGTGACGTCCACCCTTGCAATAGCATTTTCTGTGAGCATTTCCTGTCTTCTCACAGATTTATAATTTTTAATGTCCTTCACCATTTCAGCTGCTTGCTTCCTCCCTCTGCCACAAGGTCCTGTTCTTCTGACGTTCACTATTGCAACTGTGAGGCAAGGACAGCCTCTGCTAGAGCCAGGGGAGAGCTCAGGTGTGTGCCATCTGACTGGGCAACTCCTGTTAAACAGAAGGAACAAGAGCCAAGTTGTACATACCATTCCATCAGTTGGGGCATTAGTTTTAGTTCCTCTCCCTTCCCTGGCCACTGATTTTCAGACTTGAAGAAAATTAATTGTCTGTGAGACTCTCATTTGTAATTGTCTAGAAAGTTTAAAAGCCCCCAGGGAGAAGGAAGGCACAGAAAAAACAGTGTGATTGCCTAAGCCCTGTTTCCTTAGGAAACCAGCCTAAACACACATTCAAATGAGAAACACCAACTATAGGCTTCGCCTGGTCTGGTCCCTTAATCAGCAAACATGAGTACTTGCATGGAAACAGAGGGGAGTATAAGAAGTTAATTCCAGGGAAGGTTATCCCCTGAAGACATCACTACTGTTCTTGGCCTCTTTGACTAACAGCAGTATAAATACCTGCTGCAAACAGGTCTTGCTTAGAGCATGCTTAAAATTAGACAACTCTAAACACACTCAAAACAGCTGGAAGGCTGACTGGCAGATCAAGGTGAGAAATCACTGCCTTGTTACTAATAACCTATCTGCAATGCTTTAACCTCCCCACTTGACACCTGTGTGAATACAAGCCTTTTGAAGTTGAGAGAGGGAAGGCAAACTAAAACAGCATCCCCAGG
Organism: Lanius collurio; assembly: GCA_020086605.1. Classification (NCBI taxonomy): domain Eukaryota; kingdom Metazoa; phylum Chordata; class Aves; order Passeriformes; family Laniidae; genus Lanius; species Lanius collurio. The sequence continues at coordinate 16,220,427 of JACBWW010000011.1, read as the reverse complement.
ACAGATCTATCTCAGAACCACCTGTTGCTCAACATGTAGAGAGTCTGTACTCATCTCTTAAATCCCTAGTTTGCTGAAAACACATCAGGGACTTGAAGCCTAGCCCTTCAGATGTGTCCTTTAAACACCTTAGGGATTACTCTCAGGTTGCACCCATGCATCTGTTTTGTTGGAGTTATGATACCTGTGTATAGGTAATTTCCAATTTTTGGACCAAAGAGCATGCAGCTCTACAGACCACAGACCAGAAGTTTCAGGTGGTACGTGGGAGGCCAGGGTCAAGTAGTTGCTTGCAAAATTATTCCTACAGAATAGATCTGTGAATAGACTTGTAAATACCCATTTTAGAATGTTCAGTAATACGGTAAAATGTACTGCTGCAATGTGGGATTGAATGTATGGATCATTGGCCTATGAAAACCAGTAATGGTAGAGGTAATGAAGACTTGAACCTGTTTTGTTGACTGCCACCAGAATTTCCCCATTCCTGCAAACATTTGATTGAAACAGACCAACACTTTTGTCTGTGATAACATATTTTATCAGAAAAAACCTGAACTCATCTAGTAATTTGAAACTGTACTAAAAACCAATGCCTTCTCACCCCAGGGAATGAGGGTAACACTTCTCCAGCATTCCCATGCTCCTTATGGCACTGTTAGAGGAAAAGACCAAGATGTAATTTGATTCCTCCGGGCCTGAATGCTGTCCTAGTAGCAGATCACTCTGCCGGCTCCAAATTTAAATTACTATTTAAATAAATTAGAGACATTTTAAATAAACATTAGAAGTTAAAGATTAATCACATCAGTTTATCAGGTAATGAACAAGACTGTGTGCAATTTTTGCTCTAACAGGAATGCACTCAACAGATTATTTAACGTTAATACACACAGAAACCAGAAAGAGACTTGCCATCAAACACCCTCCCTGAACCAACCAAAGTAGTGAAGGGAAGGGATGATTCAAGGTGGGTCTGGCAAAAGGGGATTTAATAAAGTCCTTGTATAAACACATGTTTTTTCAGCGAACATTCTAAATTTTATCTTTTTTTTCTCCCATAAATTTCTAATGATTCCACTTGTAACCCCCCCCACACTCCATTTCCACCACAGTCATGCTTTAATTCAGAATGCAAGATACAAAAATTACATAAATCTCCAATACAAAGTAACATTTTGTGTGCAAAGTAAGAGCTGTCATGAAAAAGGTAATGAAGAAGAATAGCTCATACAGAGGGCTCTAATGCTATCCAGCTGCTGCTATATGGCAGTTGCTGATAAGACTTTGTTTTAACTTTACAATAGAGAAAGTTTGGGAAAGGTTAAAAATCGAAATGCAGGAAGCAAAACTCTTTATACTTCATCTGTTACATTTCCTCTTAAGTAGTATTTATTTTCTTACATAATTTAGTTTTTCACAAACAACATGTATGTGTGTCTCTTGTTGGGTTTTGTTGGTTTGTTTTTTTTTTTTTTTTTCCTTTAATAAAAAGAGAAGAAGCATTTCAAGTTGTGCTTTTTAGGCTCATGTTTTTAGGCAGCATTCCTATTTTTCTTGGGAGCTCTAACGGAAAGGATTGTGGAAGAATGGAGTAACAAAAACTCCATCAGAGTTATGCTTTTAGTATATTCTAATCATAATACCACTGTGACACTGCTACCATCCTGTGTCTTCCATTGCACTTTAAAAAAGGGGATGGCTCATTCTAAATTAAAAAGTTCCAGAAATGTGTAAATAAACTGCTATTATTATATTTCTTTCTTTTGCTATTTAGGCAACAACCACTGGGAACATCTTGCTGGCAGACATTTTGCCAATAACTGTGTTGATGACTACACTCACAAACCATTTTTTTCCACAGAACCATAGAAATAATTTGTAAAACTATGTATGACAAATAAGCACAGATGTTAAATGCAGATAAGAAGGATAAACCCAGCTTTTCAGTTTTACAGAGGAAACACTTTCATGTTAAGGTGCAAATGCAGTAATATGCTTCCCATCCACAAAAAACTAGGATGACCTTGATTAGAATCAGTCTAGAAACAAAAGTGAAACTGACTGAATTATTTTTGTTTCCTAGAGGGGAATACCATAAAAAAACTGCAAAAAATGCCCCTAGGGAGAATCTGTAGTGTCAGTATTTCAGTGGCTATATCATGAATAGTTGGCACTTTGAAATACATCTAAAATTAAACAGCTCTGCAAATTGCTTACCCTATGTAACAATGATAAACCCCATCCCTCTATATTTTCTTAATTGATGCTCCTATAAGAGAGGCCAGAACTGGCAGATAAATACCTATCCTGTGTCAAAAATGGCACAAGCGATTGCCAGAGAGCAACGAGAAGCTCCATTCGTCCCTTGCAGTGCATGTGCAGTATGCCATTAGTGTTTAATACGTAGGCTGAAGGAGAGCAAAGCCTCAAGGAGCAGAGCAAACTACATACAAGAAGGTTAGCGTGCAAACCCCTTCACACATCATGACCATTTACTGGTAAGCCAAGCTAACCTTTTGATACCATCCTTTAAAGCCCTTTTATTAACTGTGATGACACTAAAGACATATTTCCAAATACTGAAGCCGACATCAATAATCTCTGAATCAAGCACTACTAGCATCTCCCTGGGGAGGAGTGGGAAAAATTTTGTTGTAAAGACTCTTAATGGCAAACCTCTGCTAGCAATTATAGCAAGAGACAATGATCATTTGGGAAAAAAAGCCAAGGCAGTTTTGTTGGGGCAGCTTAATGATGTAGGAGCCAAAGAGTTAAAGCGAAGCTGCGAAGTCGTGCAGAGCGCTGAAACCTTCCTGTTGGGAGTTCCTTTCAGAAGGACTGGGAAAGGAACAGTATTAATAGCTACTGCTGGGCTGCACTTTCCCACAGGTCTGGACAGGATCTCCACAGCAGCTTTTGCCTTTCTGAAAGGAAGACCTGAAAGGATTGCAGACATTGGAAACCCCTGGGCCTCACAAGGAGGAAACAGGAGGACCTGAAAGACAAACCAAGGGCTGTGCCAGGCATTATGCCTGCCCACAGCTGAATATCCACAGAGGAGAAAAAGGCAAGGGTGGGGGGAGCAGAGAGAAACAGTGAGGAAGAGGAAGAGAAGAAGGCATCAAGTGAGCAACAGCATCGTTGATGTCAACGACAGGTAGCTGACACTTGGAGACCACTCCAACAAACCCACTTGTCCCTTGAGGAACCTGGAGAAACTTTCTGTCCCAGCAGGAAGCTTGCTGGTACAGGAAAGTATTAAAAACTCAAAGAACCCTCAAACCAAACAAAATTCCCCAAAACAAATAAATAAAATTGCTCAAGTTTGTTATAAATTACCTCATTTTGTACAACTGAGTCAAGGTTGTTATTCTCAAGGAGTTTTAGCTGTGTTAGGTGAGCAAATGCAAACCGTGTCCTTTTTATTACTATAATTAGGAGGACTCTGACAAAAACTATAGAGACCTGCAAGCACACAGAGAGTTACTTAAATTTCTTCATGGTGACAGTAAGTTTCTTTGTCTTCGCTGCCACTTACATGATTACCACTCCAGTTAACGTAATTCAAGTTAGAGCTGCAGACCTGCAACGCAGCACAAGTTGCCAGGAGGAACTGCAGTGTCAAACACCATCACAACCTACTTGGTTACAAACAGCAGTCAAGCTTTCAAGTCACTCCCCTATCTCTACCATTGCTGTCACCTTGGATATAAAGAACTATACTTAATACTGTTGAAAAGAGTCGGGAACTTCTTCAACACTAGACACAGATATCTTTGGTTAGCTTTTAATTCATGACAATTACTTATGAGTACATGAATTTGGCACAGTTTGCATTCCTCCTCTCAGACCTGAAGATTATTAAGTCCTATTTGTCATACTTGTGAAAAATTATGCTTCTTGTCCCCAAATAGACCACCCTCTGCATGATTACGTGATTACAAGAAACCCTTGGTGATGCAAAATTCCAAATGAACTGGAGTCAATGTGAGAGCAGGCAGGAACAGAGGATTTTCTCTTATGAGCTTCTCAAAATAATGAGACTACTTGATTAAATATTTTTAAAGCTCTGTGCTGTTCCAATATTAAATAATGTTCCCACATTTGCTGTCAAATCTTGCAAATGAATCTTTTCTCTAGCCAGAGCTTGTGCTAAGCACCTCCTTCTGCTGACAAACATAAAAACTATTGAGCAGTGAGTCCTAATAAGAAGAAATTGGTATCTAGGCTAGGTGACCTGAAACACAACATAAGAGATTTTGCAATTAATAAAGCCTGCATTAGTTTCCAATATGTGAAACAACTTTAATTATCAGCCATGGTTTTAAGTGTATCTTGGAAATTTTGGCTGAAATGTTCTGTCAAAGCAAAACCTTAGCAGACTACCAAGAAGAGCTTAATCAAGACAGGATTATTCAGTGGTAAAAAACATCTTGGGAGAGGGAGCAAGGAAAGAAAGGAGTTTGTCACAATCATTAAATGCAGACATATTTGTCCATGTTGATTTCTAAATGTAAAACAACTCAAAAAAATACAAAGCCACTTTTCTATTACAACTTTAAATATTCCTTACATTCATCTTCAGGGAAGAGTTGAGGATATTGTATCTCCATTGCCTTCACTTTTGAGATTTGAGCAGAAATAGCCTAAGGATGTTTATTTTAAACTGCAAAATGCTGAGTGAGATAAAATGAAGTCACTGTAATGATTGGGGAGACTTCTTTTTTCTCTTTAACATACAGAAGATTTAGTCTTGCTTGGTATTGTGATGTCTATGAGTAAGGAATCATTCTACCTATTACTATTATGTTAACAACTGTAAACCACCTACAATTACTAGCATGATCCCTAACCTCTGAGAGGTGGTAATCCAGTATTGGTTGTTAGCTGTCAAATTTATTTCCCTTTGGTGAAATATACCCTGGATTTAATTACCAGTCATTCTTGATACTTTATGGAGTTGAGCTCAAGTACTGTGGCTCTGACATTTAACCCATGACCCTTAAATATTTACCAGCTTTACTGGTTGTGTACAATTATCCCTTCAAGTATATCTCAGATCCATCATTCTGCCCATGACTTACTACTCCAGTCATTCTAAATCAGATACATCTTCTTCCTTGCAATGAAAGGGGAATGCTTAGCTTCACTCTAAAACATGAAAAAATTAAAAGATACATTTGCTAGGAATTGTGTGATGTGGCCAGCATCTGCTAACTGCACTTTTAGTGTGTTAGAGGATGCCTTGCATCAGAGAGACAATAAACTTTACTCAGTGCAATGTTTATTAACAGAAGCATCAAACAAGATTTCTGTTACCGATTATGAGCTCAGTGTTCCTCTCTGGTAACAGGAGTGGAGTGCAGGGTGAAAAACAACAATTCTCTGACATGCTTAAATGATGACACTGAGCCCACACACGCTTTTCCATGAGGTCATGTTCCCATGGGTGAGAAGACGACAGTACCAGGGAGTAGCCATACTTCAAACAACACAAATAACTTCTGAGAGTTAATGCTTCTCCAAGTTGTAAAAAACCCTCCAGATGCTCTGCTTCTCTGGAAGAAGCAGCTGATGGGCCTAGAAGAGCCACCCATGCAGGAGGGAAAAGGTAACGCATCCTCTCAGAGGCAGAGTCTGCCTGCAAGGCCTTCAGGTCTGGGAGAAGGGTTTGAAGCAGATACCCAGGGCCTTTCCATGGCTATTGAAGCTTCACACTTCTGTGCAGAGCTGGAGAGAGAATTCAGATGAATATAATCTTGTGCAATGGCCTGGGTATGTTGTACTTCCCTCAAAAGGCTATTGAGAGTTAGTACAAGATGATTTTAGCTGATAGGGATAGCAGGTTACTAAATAATCTAAAAACTTCCTTTGTTAGCAGCCAGCCTAGTTTAAGATACACAAACTTTTCACTGCCAATGTTGCTATAGAATAATATAAATGTGAAGAACCTGGCAGAAAGCACAGAAAAACACTGGTCAGCTGTAAACAGTCATTCTTTAAGTGCAGCACTAGACAGTGTTTCATATATACATGTACGTACTCAGCTTCTCAAGCAGTATCTGAGCCTGGAAATATTTACAATTATCCTTGATTTCACTCAGCATGAATTGTCACCTTGAGGGGAATGCTCCCATGGCACAGCATTAAACATATATGCAAGTCTTTGTAGTGGCAGAGCCACTGACACACATAAGGGGATTTATAAGTAGTGTTCAGCTTCGGAATATTCCTCTAACACAGTTAATCAGCAAACAGGCTCACAACTGTGTAACCTAACCTCACTGCTTCCCCTCCAAAACACAAGCCACTGCACAAAACACGTATTAAGAAGTTTTCAAGTTAATTATTTATTTGTGTGTAGTTATCTTACTTCCAGAAGCGTTTAATTTACAGGTAATTTGCACTCTATACAATGTATTGTAAAAGATCATGATAGTCTAGCTGCCTTTAAAAGTTGCATATTACTTCTATGCATTACCTCTGGGAAAAAAAAAAAGCATTCTAAAATAATTTTTCTTCTCATATAAATAAATATATAAGGCTTACTTCTAACAGGTAAATAAAATGCCTCGTGGCCCTCAAAAGACATACATACTTACCTCACATGCAAAGGAAAACAAAAATGATTACTCAACAGCACTGGAATGTTCCAGAGAATTCAAACTCAGATATTCTCTGTTGAGAGTGACTATTCATTTCTCCCTTTAGCTATTTCTAAAAACCACAATGCAGTTTAAAAAACTGTAGAGCAAGATGACTCCTATCCTACTGAATTAGTATAATTTCCCTTCTTAATAGATGGCTTCAAGGAATTCCACTGTATTTGAAAACGTGGTTTTAAGATGCAGAACAGAAATATTAGGACTCTGATGAAAAGTACCTTGTATGTGTACTTTTTCAGAAGTAATTTAAAGAATTGTTCAGGAATCTGTCCCTGGATGCAATAATTTGAGAAGTAGGAAAGGACACTCTGGTATCACGGACATAGCTATGGAACAGCAAATATTTATAGGCTCAAGTCTTTCAGTTGAATCAGACTTCCTGCAAATGCCAATGTAAGCCTCACTGCCAGAGCAAGAAGTCATAGGATGGAGACTCAGACGGTCATGAAAATGCTAGAAAAAAAATTTGTATTTAATTTTCCCAAGGGATTCCTTTAATTCATCTCAATGGTAGGTGGTCCAATAAGATCAGCAGAAAAAAAATCCGGTTCCTTCTAGAGTAGTGCAGCATGGCTTAAGCAAATCTGCCCACTCTCTCTGCTACCTACACAGTAAGTTCCCTGTAAGACAAGGCTCCTTTTAACTACAATTGCATTATGCACTTCAGAACTTCAGAAAATATAAACAACTTTGGATTAAATTCACACCATTATCATTACATGAGCATTCACCATATGAATGACACAGCAGATGTCTTGGAAAAACTAAACAAAAAACCCCAAACCCAAACAACAAATCCCACATTTATTTCTACTAGACTTCTCTGATTTTAACCACAAATACAGCCTCCTTTTGAGATAAAAATAAAGACCCACCCCCAATTTGTACAGTGTGTGTCAATCCAATGCATTTTTATAAGCATGAGATACAAAGCATTTAACAACAAATACAAAAAAAAAAGGCAATTCAATTGTTATTACCAGCATCTAAATTTTTTATTGGGCAATGCTATCCATGAGATTATTAACTGCATTGGAGAGGAGAAGTAAAAAGTATACCAAAATGTATATATAGCACACTTCTATACCTAAACTGAGCAAATCAAAACCCAAGAAGATTACTCTAATGAGTCTATAATGGTATAGAACTGTCTTTTTAAAGACACAGCCCTATAAGAAGCTGAATCTTAAAATATCTGCCACGCGGGATATATCTGATCTTAAGAAAGCAGTTGCATCCAATTGACATAATGATCAGAGAATTATAGAATAACTGAAATTGTAATGGCCCTCTGGACTCATTCAATCCCAACTGATCTAGCCATATTTTCTGTACAGGTATTTTCACTACATACTCCTTTCTTCTGTTTTCTGTGTGTTCTCTTGAAACCACTCACTACATGAATCTTCAGTCTGGCATTTCACACTTTGCAGGATAATTCACAATGTGTTTATGTCTTTCTGGAAGTCCAAGAGATGTCTCAATTGCAAGAACACAGCTTCTGACAATGTACACTGTCTTTTTGTGCAATTTCTGAATTGTACACACAAATTTATTTACAGACCCACTCTTACTCAAAAACATGTTCCAATGTTTCCTCTCTGCTCCCATCTCCCCCCTCCCAATGTGGACACAGTCTAATTTATTACAGTAGAAGAACCAATTACTGGCAACCATCTTATGCAAAGATAGCTCCCAGAATACACGACTTTCATTTGCCAGGATTGTAGTGGCTCTCAACATGCTACAGCACAGATATTTCTGAGATTACATAGATGTTCAGTCAATAGTCTTCATCCCAGTATTCTTCTGCATCAGACTTGGGCAGCAATTTGATTACTTATGAAGTATTTGCAGTGCCTAATAAACCTACTGCTGAAAACACACACAAAATTAGGCCCTTATCAAAGATAGCAGAAATTCTTATCAAGTTTGGTTTGCTTTAGTTCACCTTACCTTGCCTAAAAGTCAGGTAAAATTCTGGGTTTTTGCATTTCTACAGTAAGAGAGTGAATTAATAGATGCAACATACATAATTCTCCAGGATATGATAGAAAGGTTTAAAGAGTTAAAATAATTTTTAAAGTCCATAAATTCCTGATGTTCCATGATGTCCCCAAGTCCCCATATCTATAGTTGTGTGTTCAAACTTTAATTATAGAAATGTAAACCATGTAATGTTTTCCCCTTTACAGCTGGAAGAAATTCCTGGCTGAGTGCAAAAAGTAAACATTATAGCTAGGCTGGAGTCTGGATAGTACACAGAGCAATAGCTTTTCAGCTGAACAGTGTCCATGTTAATTTCAGTGATACATTAATTAACCTTTCTGACATCTAAATGAATTACTTCATGGTGATCAAAAGCATGAAAGAGAGCATGGGGTCTCCAAGAGAGATATACTTTGAATAGCATTTCATTCTAATGTTAAGGAGATTGGCAACTGAGAAGCTCTTACTTATCTCAAAGATGAGGCCAGCTCTGAAGCAATCACGACCTACAAAGACCTACACAGCATCTAGAGTGACACAGGGGTGCCAAGAGAAACACACAGATCTACTCAACTTCATTAAGAATAAGAGCATTAAAGACAAACTGAGATCTGCAAACCTGGTGGAAACATGCAGCCGTGTTGCAAAAACTACACAACCGATTAACTTGGAGAAAGAAGCAACCTCTCATTCTGAGTTTACAAAAGCCAATGCAGCTGGAAGCACACCCAATCCTTCTCCACCTCCAGTCTGACCTGACCTGTAAGGAAAAGTACTATCCTATCTTTTGTAGGTACATCTGAATCCCTCAGCTATTGCCTATATGTCTTAACTAGTTCATCAATTCCAAAACTCCATTTGCTCTTTGCTGATCACTTGAGATACAAAATCAGAACAGAGGCTGTCTTTCTCTGTGTCTTCTTTCTCTTTTCTTCTTCTAATAGAATACTGTAGGATGCTCAGATAAACTCTGGAATGGTCTAAACAAGAATTTAACCAGGGCAGTTCTCAAGGTGAAAAACATACAGAAATTGAAGCAACAAACAGATAAGATTATGTGAGAAACCTGTCAATGTAGATAAAAGGAGCAAAGAAACTACAAGCAAGGAAATTGCCTGTTTTTCTTCAACTAAACTAATCCAATTCCTTCTCTCACAACTTTCAGTGCAACCTGTGCTGCTGTAAGATCCTGCAGAGAAGTACAGATATAAAATAATTTCAGCCCTGCATTGATTAGCATTGATGGAGAAACAAGGTAGGGGAGAAAGTGTACGCAGCTGATACAGAACTCAGACTGTCTTGTGATCATCACCACTGTTGACATCGTATATTAACAAAGCTGAATTACAGGGTGGCTTGGGTTGGAAAGGATCATAAAGATATTGTACTTCCAAAAAATGTTTTTCCTCCTGTTTAGCCTCCAGAGTTGCTTGATTTATGAAAACTACAAAAGGTCTGGGGGCACCATCTACAACCCCAGCTTCTAATGAGGAGTGTTATAGACTTGCACTGGCATCTGGAACACCTAACTAAAATTCAGAAGAGGTTATGCAGAGTTCAGATGTGGAGTTCAATGTTGCATACTAAATGCATTATAACACCATTCAGCTTTTCACCAGAAAGGTATTGCTGCCATCTTGATGTTTCTGTCCTGTTCCATTATCCACCATTGCAAATGACTCCAGAGTTTCAGACACTAGATAGCAGTCCTACCCATTCTCTGATTCCCTCAAACAATGTCAGTCAACAAACACTCACAAGTAGAGCACAGAAAAATAGTTTCTGTAATTGACACTGCACTTATATACTGATTATTCTATAAGCCATTACAAAATCTGTTGTCTCCAAAACATCGTAAGGAAATACCCAAAGAATTCTTGCATCTTCCAGCATATCCTTATCTGCCAAACAGAGCAGTAATTATTTTCCGGTCTTATTGAATTCAGTTTTCTAAATGACCATTAAAAGGCTCAAATGCCACAGAATCTGCCTGAAATGACAGATTATTACAAGGTCACTAAACAGCTCATCATGAACTTCCTGATATTTTATAAACTAGGCTGCCTTCACATATTGTGACACATGAAGGATTGCAAAACTCCTTGCAACAAAGAACTTTTCAAGGCCTTTTGTCTTTGGTACTAGAAGTGCTTGGAGGGAGACAGAGTTCTCTGAAAATATGAGGTTTAGTTTTACACAATGACGAAGGTGAACTTTAGACAGTTTTTGTTCTTACTGAAAAGCCTTTCAATATAAAGTGGGCTGACTAGAATCTCCTGTAAGTGATCCCTGGATGAAGACATAACACATATCATAATGCATTTCTTCTTAACCTTTACACCCTCTTCTCCATGCTTGCAAAACCCTTCCAAATTAAATCAGGGAAATGACAGAAAATGCACTTTCATGCATTCTTGATTGTATCATGAATGAAGAATTTCTGTCAAAAATCAGTATGTACAGTGGTAAGGATATTTCTGTTTTCCATTTTCAGCAAAGGAGAAGTCACTCTAAAGTTGAAAAGTCCTCTCTGAGTGTCATTTTATGAGCTAATAATGGCTCAAAATGCTATGATTCACTAAAAAGTTACACTTTTTCTTTTATAGTATTATCCCCTCACCAAATCTGGATCATAATGTTTTCTGTCTTTAGCATAGATCATAAGATCCTGACATGCTGAAATGCCCTTTTAAAAAATGCCCCCTTGTCACTATAAAAATAAATTTAAAAAAATCCCTATACCTATGTGTTAATTGACACTTTCATCTTGGTCGGTTTTCAATTAATTTACAATACTGTTCTGTTTATCAGAGTGGGAGCTGAGCCAAGCCCTCTGTGCATCTGATGAGCCTCACAATAACCCCGAATGCACCTGTTAATTTTGCCTCTGGGTAAACAGTTGAAAACTCCTCAGCTATTTCCTCAAGTTGGGTGGAAACAAAGAAACATGAGATTAAAAAAAAAAAGAAAGAGCTAGATTAGGGAATTGGAGATGCATTAATTTAAGAAAGGAACAGGGTCAAACTAGGGGCTAGGAGGCTAATAAGCACAGAGCACACAGCAAGAAAGCTCACAGCAGGGTAAGAGTTCACTTAATTTATTCAAGCGATCTATTCCAGACGCAGTAAATGATACATTATTGGATCCAGACCTGCAACTGCTTACTAAGACCAACCTCACTTAAGTGTCATTACCCTCCCCTTTAGAAATATTGCTATTACCCAAACCTGTTCATAGTGAGGGCTTTACTCAGCTGGCAATCCACTAACTTTTGTTCTTTATGATACTCCCCCTAACTCCCCCTCTGCTGTGGGAATTAGGCATAACAACCACCATGCTAACCACAGAACACCCAAGTTGATACAACTCTATGAGATTTTTAGTACTTTATTACACCGAAAACCAATCCTATGGATAGCAGACTATAAACAACAGCAAACGCTGTATCAAGCAAGCAGTAAGTGGTTAAGGACTTAGAGGTTTACTAGGGGGTTTCAATCAATCAAAGTCTCCTTTGTACAATTTAGAGAAAGCTGAAAAAGAAAGGAGTGAAACACTTATCATGGAAAATTTTAAAGGAACTTCAATTTTATGTCTTTTTCTTTGAACAAAAGAAATAAAGGGCAGATGGTTTTACTGTAAAAGATTGGCTTTTTTTTTTCCCCTGCTGAATTATGATTAATGTGTTTACTAAGCAGGAACAAAAAGGAGCTCTTTTATGATGCCAAACTTTCCAGTAGCTGGCTATTGATATCCTTAAGAATATCATCTAATTCAGTGATCAGGTTACACAGGATTTCAGAATACATTAAAACTGTATTGTACAGACAGAAAGAGTAGGGACTGTGAAGCACATGGGAAGCATAAGCCTTTGCTTAGTGGGGACTTTCTTCAGTCCTTGGAAACTGGACAAGGACAAGCACATTAGGGGCTACTTTTAACTCCCTGTCTTCCCATCCCAAAGACACAACCCACCCTCCTGGTTATGCTAGCAGGAGCTCTAAAATGAAACCTCAGGCCCCTGCAGCTCTTGCTCTGTGCTTGGGCAGTCTCTGAAGATGGACAGGACTTGACAAAGACAAGATGGCAACCCACCCCCCCTTCATGGAAGGAGGACATGGAGCATAAAGGGCTGTGCTTATGGATTGCACCATGCGTTTGCTTGCTCTTGCTTCTGTACTGAATGGCACAAAGGGCAGCTCTGATGAGATTTCACAGTGTGGTAAAGTCCCTCTGTAAGACATGTGCCTTAACTTGCACTTTCCACATGGCGGGGGCAATAATGTCCTTATGCTGATAAAGAAGGAAAGGCTAATCTGTCATGAAAAGGTAACGGCTGCAAAACTTAAAAGTTCCTCCTGACTTCACCAAGCTAAAACTTAGCCCTTCCCCAGGTAACACTTGTTTGGCACCAAACACAGGACAGCTGGAATACTGGGGAGCTACTAAAGGTTTTGTTTGTTAAAAAGTTAATTGAGTGAAACTCATATATTCAGCCATTTGCTTCCCATGTTTGTTAATTTCCCACACTTAATAGCTTTTGCAAGGTCCTTTGCATTTCTCACTGGGAGCAGTCAGTTCTTTATCTCTGGAAATTAGCACCTCTGGAAAGAAAACAAAGTAACAGGCATCTGACAGAAGCCTTTAGCATGAGAGTGTTATGTGTCTTTCAGATTTGGTATCCATTCGAAGAAGTGATTGCAAGGCTGATGATGGTGTCAGCCATTATGATGCTTTATCTGAAGCAGAAGACCAAGGGCTCCTCATAATGTTTTGAAAAAGATGGCCCAGTTCTGGGATTTTAGGCTGGGACACTCTAGAAAAGATAATTCCCAAAGCAGGATTCATATCTGCAAAAGTCAGAAACAGCTAGCCCTAGGAGTTTGCTTTACACACCTCTAGGAGATAGCATTAATAATGGGAGTGCTGGTGGCAACTTGCATTCCAAGTTGATCTATTCAAATTGATTACATTCAAAGTATTGACATTACAAGCTTTTAAAAGGCCTCTGCAAAAGCCACAATAAAATCAGAACTGCCATTTCTAGATTTTTTTTTTGTTTAATTGTTACTTTTGATTTTTTAGCATTCAGATTTTCAGTATTTTCCTGGAAATCTCAAGGCCTGCAAAGCAAAAAGCTGTGATTTGAAATAATCATTGAGCTCCAGGACCTGAGGCTTAAAGAAAACACTACGTATTGCAAGACTGACATTAAAATCATGAGAGCTGGAAACGCTGTGTGAGGCTTTGGTTTCTCTTTACATAAAGTACTGAAGAAAAACAACACATAAAAAAAGGTGATTAGATCCACCAGTCAGATTTATAAATGTAAGGGGGCTTAAAATAACCAAACTATATTAGATTGATAAAGAGTATTTACTACATCTGATATATCTGCAATGTGAAAAAAAAAAAAAAAAAAAAAAAAAGAGTATCATATACATAGACCTAAAACTAAAACCATTAATTTAAAATTCCCCCAAGTTTGTATGACTCACATAAGGGGAATTTTTAATTTTAGATTATTTTTCCCTTCTGATACCAGTGCCAACTCTCCCCGACCCCTTAACACAATTAACAGCAGACAATGCCACCACTGTTCCCTGGGCAAGGACATAAGCTAGGAACAAGTAATATAACAAAGCTGTTTGTGGCTCTACAGTTAAAGGTTATGTCAGCATTTTCATGATAGAAACCCTATTCCAGAGGTCAGTAACTCTTCTGGAAAAGCTCACTCCACTCAGAAACCTGTCACAGAGGGCTCCTGCCCTAAGATACATTATTTCGTGTGCATGTATATCCGCGTGTATATATACACATGTATGTTGTGGGTAGCTACATGGAGACCATGATTATGGTTGCAGGATACCCTCAGCTTCAAGTGGAATTCTCTCTCCTCTCTTTTAACATTCAGATACACAGAGTGAATTGAAAATTGTAAGGTTCAGGGCCAGGACTAGGACAGTTCATGGCAATGTGACTCTACTTGATCAAACAGTTCATACTATACACCTCTGCTCTTTACCTCCCATTATCTGGCTTTTTAAAATGCAACATTTATGGAACTTTTCAAAATCTGCAAACAGATCTGCAGAGATGAGCCAACAGTACCTGAAATTCTTGACACTGGAATCCTGGGTTAATATCTTTATCAATGACCTAGAGGAGGAGATAGAGTGCTCTCTCAGGAAATTTGCAGATGACACCAACCTGGGGGAAATAGTTGATAGTTTTTTTGCCATTCAGAGGTATCTTGACAGGCAGAAGGAACAGGCCAAGAGGAACCTTGTAGAATTCAAGCAGGGCAGATGCAACCGGGACAGATTAATTGACTGCTGAAATATAGCATGGCTAGGTAGAAGCCCAGCTGAAACAGACCCCATGTCCTGACGGCCAGTAGGCTGAACGTGAGCCAGCTCTGTGCTCTGCCAGTGCTGGGGGCTAACAGCATCCAGGGCTATATCAAAAGTCCTATAGCCAGTAGATCAAAGAAAGTGATAATTCCCCTTTACTTAGCACTTATTATATACTGCATCTGGAATGCTATGTCCAGTTTTGGGTCCAATAGTGCAAGAAAAATGTTGAAAACCTGGAGTGAGTCCAATGAAGAACTGCCAAGATGGTCAGCTGGAGCCTGGAAAAATTTTTGTGATGAGGTGATACAAGCAGTAGAACAGGTTAAACTGGGAGATTTCACAATCTCTGCACATGAGGCTTTTAAGACCCATCTAAACAAAGTCCTGAGTGACTGGAGTTAAGTCATTGTTGGCCCTGTCCTAAATTGGATTGGATTAAGGCCTGGTTGAATCCCTGGTTGGATTAGGGGCTCCTGAGGTCCCCTTCAGCCTAAATGATCCCCTAACTCCACTCTGGTAGTGGATTTCCTAACTTCACTCAGTGTAGTGGAAATACACTGGTGAGACTGGGACTTCACCATCCTGACCCAGAAAACGGACAAATCCAGGCTGGGGATCTTTGCTTCATGAACCCATCTTTCTCATTCTCCCTTCACCCTCCTCTATAGGCTTTCTGATCATGTTCTCTAATGCGCTGCAAGGTGGCTGATGAAGTGCTAGAGCCGTCATGACATGCCTACGCCTTTGTTAATATATGCTCTTTACACAGAAATAGCACACTCAGTAGTAAGGAGGAAAGGTTATTTGAAAATCCCAACACCTCAACTCCCTCTCTCCAATTTTCCTTTACTGTCAACTAAGTGAATTGTATCAAGTGCCTTATTTAGTGTTTTAAATTACTTTGTGGATAATGATCTCTATGTTTCCATCAACCAGGAAGGGAAAATAGATTGACAGAGACACCTTGCCAATCAGGCGGGGTGCAGTGAATCATGTGCAAGTCTTTTTCCTTGTTGTCCCACAAAGCAGTGCTTACACAGGTAGGAGTTTCACACATGGGTATATGTCTCTCCTATCTGCTATATCCAGTTAGGGATATATATTTGAGCCTTTTGAACTCTGAGAGCCCTGTGGGCAGCGTTGACAACCAGACAGTTTCACAGGGAAACTTTGAACTGGCATGAGGCAATGGACAATGAAGCAACAGGCACAATTTGCCAGCAGAGCACCTGGCTGCCAGGAGCATTCAGTGTAGCACTTCTTGAGCCTGAGACTGAACTCCCTGATGCAACCATGGAATTACTCAGTTGCACTACTGTGGCATCACCTGGCCTCGGTAGGCTACAATCTTTGCCACAGCAGTTCACACAGTAGTAGTACATACATAAAACAAAAGGTCTCATACAGATGAAAACAATACAGATGGAATTTTCTTCAAGAAAGATGTAAGAAAACAAACTTGACTGTCATGACAGGCAATGCTTGCGGTATATCAGCTGTGAAGACTCTTGTTGGCATCACAGACTGAGATTTGAAGCACAGAAGTGATGAAATAGCTTTAAGACTGCTTACAGCAGGCACCTCCCAAACTTGACCAGTAGCATGAGGAGAGATGCTTGTCTGAAAATTTAACAAGTGGGTGCTGAACATGGGTGTCAGAAGTTGGCTAGAAGCAGGAGTCAGAGAGTCAACAGTGGAGAGATGACAGGGTGAATATAAGACATGAAAGGACGGTGGAGACAAGTTACCCTGGTCTGATGCCATAAAAGAAAGGAGCCAACAAAGATGTGTGTGACATGCTGAAAGCAGCAACTGAGGGAAATGATCTTCCCTGAAACATTCTGAATGGATGTACACAATTTTGTATATTGTGTTCATCAAACCCATTGAAAATGCTGCTGCCTCATTTACGACATGAAATTATTTCAGATCGAATGTGTTAAGCAGATTTACAGAAATTAGTATCTTTTTAAGAAATGACACACAAAGACTCTGCAAATGTAGACTGAAACTAGTGCATCTGACTTTGTCCACCTTTTTGGGCACAAAACTTCTTATGAGCTCATTGAAAGACTGGATAAAGAAGTCATTATCCCACTTAAGGTGTGTTAGGTCACACCTGCAATACTGTGTTTGTTTTTGGTCCACACTGTGGAGGTGCCTTCCCCTGAAATCCTGGGGGGAGGGACCCTGCAGGGTACATGTCTGACTCTGTCCCTGCTCCCATGGCACGTGTGCCCCATGCCTGTTCCTGATTGGGTGTGGTGTGCCAGGGGCCCGGTAAAGAGAGCAGGGTCCCATGACTGAGTCGGCCTGGCAATTCCGGCCATGCAGCTGGAGGAATAAAATAAACCCTGAACATGTACAGAAATATCGCTTCATCTTTCCTTCCAAGTTCATCGCTGTCTTATATATTGTTGTAAGGATTCCCCGCACTACAACAAATGGTGGAGAAATGCTGGCAAACGATCCCTGGAGAAGGTAATTCGTGAGTAACTCTGGATATCTCTTCTTGCTTTCATTTTGATGTCCCATCTCTGGACGATGGAGA
This sequence comes from Lanius collurio, assembly GCA_020086605.1. Lineage (NCBI taxonomy): Eukaryota > Metazoa > Chordata > Aves > Passeriformes > Laniidae > Lanius > Lanius collurio. The sequence goes on along the minus strand of JACBWW010000011.1, from coordinate 16,202,863 downwards.
ACTCATGGAAGGACTCATGGCTGTCTGAACAACAAAGAGACATTTACCTTAAACTAAAAAAGGTTCTGGAACAGCAATATGTAGATTTTAGCTTAATTCAAGCTCAGAAAGAATTAAGACACTTTTTGGCATGGCTGTTTAAAAACTTCTTCTATGTTTCTTGGGATTTGATTCTTACCAAGGACTTTTGGAAGAATGTTTGGACACAGTTAATTTCTGAATCAAAAAATGTGCTGATGCAGGACTATTTCCATGAATATTACCTGATTTCAGAGACTGTCGAGCAATATCGGCTTTGTCCTGCTGCTGTTTCAGCAGCGAACACATGGTTGAGCAGCGCACGTTGCAGAGGGCTCCTCCACCACCCCGGAGACTGCGCGGCCTCGGCTGTGGGTGCTGAGTGCATTGCGGGTGGCGGCGAGAGAGTTCCCGCACGTGGGAGAGCCAGTGAGGCCAGGCACGGGAGGAGCAGAGCCGGCGGGGAGACTGGAGGCAGTGGGAGTGGAGCCAGGAGCAGCGCGGCGGCGCGGGCCTGGCGGAGTTCGCCCTGAGGCAGCAGCAAGCGTGGTGGCGGCCGAGGCACATCCCAGCGATGGCCACCCCACGCCACGTGGCGAGCGACGGTCAGAGCCCCGCACTGATAAAGGCAGCGGCGATTGTGGCAGTCGCTATGGCGACCGTGGTGAGCCACGCCGAGCAGAGACAGAGGGGTGTGGGGGCGCGAAGGGAGCCGTGCTAGCCCACGGCCACAAAGCCGACAGCAGCAGCAGCAGCGGCAGTGCCGGCGATACAAAGCCACACACACGCGAACACCTCACAGGGCGCGGCCGTGCAGCCGCGCGAACACCCGGAAAGCGTGGAGCAGTCACGCGGAGCTCCAGAGGAGAAGCGAGCATGGCGCCAAACGGCAATGCAAAGGTGGCAGAAGGCGGAGCAGCCGGCAGGGTCAGCGTGCAGCAGCACAGCCCAACCGGACCCTCACGGCCCCACACACGATCCCGAGGAGTCCAGACCCCACAACAGGAATGCGCTGACGGCCCCGGCCCCAGCGGTCCCAGCTGTGGCAGCTCCGACACAAGAGCAAGCAAAGCTGAAAGCAAGAACAAAGGAACTCGGAAAAAGGAAAAGGTTATCGCAGCTAGGGTTTTTGGAGCTGTAAAGTGGTATAGTGTAAAGAAAAATTACAGTTTCTTGTTGAAAAACGATACTGGAGAAAGTATTTTTGTCCATAAATCTGCTATTGTAAAAAATAACCCCAAAAGTGATGTTCCAAGATTAGAAGAAGGAGAAAGAGTAGATTTTAAAATTGTGCAAGGAAGGAAGGGCCCACAGGCCGCATGCGTTACAGGCCCTAGGGGTGTCCCTGTCAAAGGCAGTACATATGCTGGACAATACCCCCATAATCCCTATCCTTTCCCCTATCCCACCTTCCCCATTTATCCCATGTCCCTTTTCCCCCCATATATGCCCAGCCCAAACTTCCCCCTCTGGTTCCCCTCACAAAACCAGTCCTTTTCATTTGCCATAAATCCCTTTGCAATGCCGATGGGGGGGATGAAAAGGAGGGAGGGAAGAAATTAACCGTCATTTTCTAAGATTCCAACAGGTACAAAAAGGGAAAATCCCTTCCTGAGTTTCCATCTGAAGCGTGCTCTAGTCCTGTCTCCCTTCTGATGTTCCAAGGAAAATCTGTTTGGACATTTGGGGACTCAAGATAGTGGCTTCCTTTCCTTTGAAACTGTTTTGTTGTTTATCCAACTGTTTCCCATGTTATTTTATTTAATACGAAAGGTTGAATTGTGGAGGTGCCTTCCCCTGAAATCCTGGGGGGAGGGACCCTGCAGGGTACGGGTCTGTCTCTGACCCTGCTCCCATGTCACGTATGCCCCATACCTGTTGCTGATTGGATGTGGTGTGCCAGGGGCCCGGTAAAGAGAGCAGAGTTCCATGACTGAGTCAGCCTGGCAACTCCAGCCATGCAGCTGGAGGAATAAAATAATCCCTGAACATCTACAAAATATCGCTTCATCTTTCCTTCCAAGTCCATTGCTGTTTTATATATTGTTGTAGGGATTCCCTGCATTACAACACCACACAATGAAAAAAAAGCTGCAAACAGGCTGGGGAGGGTCCAAAGAAGGGCCATGAAGATAATCAAAGGCCTGGGTAGTCTGAGATGTGAGGAAAGGATGAGAAAGAAATGGATATTTTCAGACTTGAGAAAAGAAGAATCAGGAGTGACCTTATCACCATGTCCCAGTATGGACTACAAAGATGACTACAAAGAAGATGGAGACTCCCTTTTTACAGGGAGTCACAAGGAAAAGGCAAAAGGCACAAGTTAGTCCCTGGGAGATTCTGATTGGACACAAGAGGGGAATTTTTCACAATGAGAACAATCAGCCATTGGAACAATCTCCCCAGAGAAGTGATGGATTCCCCAGTGTTGGACACTTTCAAGATTCAGCTGGACAGGGTGCTGAGCTATCTTGTCTAGACCTTGCTTTTAGCAAGAAAATTTGGAACAGATGATCCTTGAGGTCTCTTCCAACTGGTTTTCCGTGATTCCTGGATTCTAGGAAAATACATGACTTTGGCAGTGTTCATCTCAGCTACCAGGGATTAGGGAAGCAAAGATAAAAACCAAAACATAGTTAAGTTCAATTTGTTTGTGTATTCCACACAACTAGAACAACTAAAAATAATTAAATAATTAGGCTGTTTGCTCATACTATCTGGAATTAGGTAGAAGATAGTTCTTACCCCACACCTGTAACTTTACTTCATTTTTTCAGAGGAATTAGTATTTGCTAGGCTTCCAACATTACAAGGGATTTCTCTGAAAAGAATCTATAAGCCCCACAGTCTATTCAAAACTTGCTCCTGCTTTAACTGAAGTCTAGGAATATATTTGTCTTTATTGGTACAGGGTCAAAATGCACATTTATTTTTTTTCTTACCATTCACATGGGATAGAATAAAGAATAGATACTCTTTTTAAGCAGGCAGCTTTTAGGAAATGACATCTCAGTCCTCAGCTCTGTGGTTTAACAGCCAGTGTAAAACAAAGCCAAGAATTGTTACTTTGACGAATTGCATACTTTTCATACAAACCAGTTCTGAATTGCAAACATAAATTATATGCAATAATGTGTGCCCATACATATATACCCTCTAAAATTCATAATTACTATTCTGAGGCCTTTATAAATTCTGGGGACTTGGATTTTCATGCAGCAGGTATTTACCCTATTACTGGGTCTTGATAACCTGAGGATGGACTGCAACTAAGTTCCATAACAGGGGTGGATGGGTTAACTCTGCTACTATTGCACCACTTAAGTGCTTAGCAGCTAGAATTACGTTAGATCTCCATGGAAGGTGAGGCCACAGGGTCTAACAACACACCCTCCCCTTCTGCACTATAAAGTAGGTGAGAAGCTAAGAAAACACGCATGGGTCTCCCACAGGGGGTGAGAGGTGAGAAGATGCCCTTGAAGACAGCTGCAGTAGTAGCAGAGAGTCAGCCAAGGAAATTTGTGAATAGTTTGGGACAAACTGGTAAGGAACTTTTCACCAGAGGGGGTTGCAGGACCCATGGAGTGGTGGAAACAGCTGGGGCATGCCCTGAGCAATGCTTCCAAGTGGGTGTTCTGCTCCCTCTTGGCCCTGCACTGGTGCCTTGGGCAGAACTAGTTTCATTGGGTTTTACAGAGGGATGTGAATTCCGCCTTCAGAGCCTGTGTATGGAAACCACACTAATCCAGTAAAGAGAGCAGAGGCTCTCAGGGAGCTGCTGTGGTGTGAAGAATGAAGATCCTCTTAGCATTGCTTGCCATGAGAAGCAGAGACTACATGGCAGACTACTGCATGAGAGCATCAGAAGCAGGGCTTGTAAGTAGCTTTGCAGGTTTAAATGGCCCTCAAACCCATCCACTAGCCAGCCCAGAGTGATTTCACTTCCATCTAACAGGGGGGCAAAGGAATCTTACAAAGTGGCAAGAAAAAATTCATTCATAGTTCAAACTGAAATATATATATGTTTTAAAATAATTTTCTCCTTGACATGGCAAAATAGTAGAGCATGAAAACAAAACCTGGAACAGTGACTGCACTATGAAAGAAGTACCTGGTGATAGTGAGCACCAGGACTCACCTGTTCAATGTGCCGTGACTGCTCGGTATGGATGGGGACTGTCTTGGGAGAGGAGCACTGATGGAGAAAGACTTTTTCTGCCAGTGCTACATAGAAGCACACCATGTGACCTAAGAGTTGTGCTGGTTCATGCACTTCCACAACATCACCAATTTCTAGCACTAATTGCAATATTTGGGGACTTACGTTTCCATTCAACGCCTAATTCCAGGAGCAAGTACACAAGAATCCGTTTTCAAAGATATATACAAAATCTTTGAGATTTGCAGAAAAATGCCTGAACCAATGAACCCTAAAGGCTTTATGAAACAGCAAGAAGACCCTTAGCAATATTATTTTTTAAAACTCTTAATTTTTGTAGGCAATGTAGTGATTTTTTTTTTTAAATTCAGACTCACAGCTTTGCCAACCTGTGTGTTTCTGGTTGCATATTCATCTGAAACCAGAATTGTGCTTTGAAAGACAGTCTGACAAACATACAGAAATCCACATACAGAAATTCTTTTAAACAGAACCTCAGTTTAAAATTCTGTAATCTACTTCATTCTATAAGGCAATAATAATTATTTTCAGCATGATTTCTTGTGTGCCTTTTTGTATTTGTCAGTGTTATTTTGGCTGCCAGTCTGAGACACTAATGGTCTAAAAAGAGTTTTTGCTGGTTGTGAAAATCTTTAGTCCCCAGACAGATTACACACATGTAATGGACTTGCTGCTAACGTCAAAGTCATATACAACTGCCACTTTATCGTATACTGTTTATTTTTTAATATCTGTGCATAACTGTAAAAGAACATATTTCTAAGCCAGTACTGCGATTGCCATCCTTACTGAGACCATGGATTTGAATATCCCTGTTGAGTACAAAATGCAAAGCCAGATAAAATGCAGTTATAAAGCAATGTAAGCCCTTAAGCAATAATAAAACACAAAGAAATGTACTTGAGATGTTACTCCTCATTTCTTGCAAAGCAAGCTCATATTTAAGTTCAGATGGACCAGGTTAACAATCACTATTTTTAATGTTAAAATGCCCTGGGGAAGTTATAAACTCACCAAATATGCTGCTAAACTTACTTTATATTGTGTGCAGCTGTATGGCTTCATACCAGTGACCAAACTTCCTAAATGGGCCAGTGAAGTAAAAGACGCTCTCCCTTCCCCCCTCACACCCTTCCCCCCCATCCCCCACAACAATGACTTACTTGTCACAGGAATTTAATTTATTTCAGTAGTTCATCAGGCTACTATTCAGTTCTGACTTTCCCTACCTCTCTTACCCTACATTTTTGCATCTGGTAAGGGCAGGATGAAGGAACAGATAAGGCAAGAGAAGTACTAAACATGAATGACACTTTTTCCCCTAGAGCAGTCATTGCTATGAAACACAGCAGATTTCAACTAATTTTGAATTATGCTATATGTACTCCTTAATGCGGATTTATTTTATATTCACATTCGAAGTCTTTCCCTAGAACCATCCAGCATAAACAATTTCACAAAACTAGTTATCAAGCTAAACCCCATATTCTTCCTGGTTTTGTTTTGTTTTATTTTTTTTATTTTTTTTTTCCTTCGATAGATCAACCCTATAAGCCTGGAACATTTCTTTCTTGGAGTAAATGTATTTTCCTGCAAATGCTTCTGTAGCCTGCACTGGAGGTCTAAAGGAGGAGGTCTGGCTTGTGGATTTGGGTTTTGTGAAGTTAACAAGGAGGCTGTTATGAGAAGGAACTTTGGCATGCCATGGCTCATTGGCAGTGATTAATTGACCAACATAGTTTCACAGGATCCATTCTGACATCTAGACACAGACCTCACCTAGGAAATCGCCAAGTGGATATCGATACTGCGTCTCCAAACTTAGCATCACAAACTCTTTAAGGCTATTTTAGGCTTTACTGGCAGAAACTGGCTTCTCTTGAAGCCTCGGCTAGGATAAATGGCCATCAATGAAATTATTACTTAAAAATGGATTTCAGGCTGGATAATAAAAAAAATAAATCCATGTGGTCAGAGCAATAAGGAAAAACCGTGTCAGGCTGAAATGTCTTTAAGAAAAACAGGCTCAGTAAAACAGCAGGCTGAATGCAAATTAGGTAACTGCTATCAACAGTACAGCAAGGGGAAAATGGTCTCTTCGGTCTGGTTTGAAAATTTGTACTACTTTTGACAACTAAATAATAATTGTAATTATTGTTGCCTTCCCCCCCCAAAAAAAAAAAAAAAAAAAAAAAATTAAAAAAAAATCATGCATTTCCAAAGCTCCCAAGATGCCTAGATAAATATAGCCAACCAGCTTCTTGCTAGGTTCAAAAGAGATGCTTTAAAAATCATTGGTCAACTTCTGTACTTCAATTTAAGCACAGAAGAAAATTTATTTTGATACATTATAGCAGACCCATTTTTCATTGTAAAGAATAGCTGTCTTATTCAAGATGAACGCTGCTTGAAACCAGTTTTTTTTTAATTCAAAAAGTTTGAATATACTATTAGTGCTTTAACTTGATTTGATTAGAAACCTTTTAAAATCTTCCCATAAGATACACGTTTGTTAAAAAGTAATTCTGTGAGTTTCATGTACAAGATCAATCATTTGTCCTGTCAGTGACTGAACCCTCAGCATGCTGTTGGCAGAGGGCAACATTAAGTCACAACAAGGCACCCTGTCACTAAGTAAACACTGTTGTGGAATGACATTAGATGAAAGGATGATGAAATAAATGCAACTATTCCAAGTTTGGGTATGTGAAAACAATTGGTAGGAACAGCTACCGTAAGTTCAGTGCCTGGCCTTGAGGTAGGATCAGGTTTTCAATCAGATTAGCTGAGGGCCACAAGCACAAAGAAGGTACTTCTCAGATGTGCACTGCCTTGATAAGCAGTTTACAGGTAAATAAGGAGGGCAACATTTGCATCAGCATTAACAGTGAATTAACATCTTAGCTCAGGGCTGCTCATAACCTCAAAGTTCAGTGTGTTGGTTCTTCACATTGTAACTATTCCATGATTGGCTCTGTGAAATGTTTAGTATTTATTTATTTACTTATTTATTTATAGGGTTAACAAAGCCTACATAGCAACAAATGTACCACAGATCTCAGGTATTACAGAGAGAGGCTTCTGGGAATACTGACCATCTTCCTTTAATCTGTGTTAAAACTGAATCAGCATCACTGGAAATGCTGATTTCCTACTTTCCTTGTTCCTACACTTGCACTTTTCAGTGCCGTCGTCATACAAAAATGTATCCCTATGGTCCAGAAACCATTTTTCACCTAGAGCTGTTGCTTAATAAAAGTCTACAGATAGAAAAAACTTTTTTGCTTTAGAATACCTTTTCTTTTAAAGAGCAATATTTCAGGGAAATGTATCTGCTTCAGTGAAAACATTCAGGATGGAATTTCTAGTGGGTGTGAGAAAGAGTTCAGCATCAAAATGAACACAAGTCCCAAAGCTCCCCTCCCTTAAAATGAAATTGTTGCTCTCTGAGTAGCCTTGACTCTGGCAGAGTTCTAATGGGATAATTGCACATTTTGAGAGCTGAAAACACATATGCCAATCCATTAAACTAGATTTAAAACACCTCTTAGAAGGAAAGATAGACCTATCCTAAACTCTAGTCATCATTTTTATGAACTAAAAGCAAAACTCCTACACAACACAAAAATTTATGCAAATCCTGTTTGTCTCAAACTAGATACCAAGAATGAAAGATGAGAACAGGCACATATTCAGTCATCCTATAAGCAAACCATGTCTATCACAGAAAATCTGGAATTCACAAGCAGGCATTGAGGTCACTGGAGAAGGAGCTTAAGGAGCCCAGACTCAGGCAAACATGAAGCTAAGGAATTATAGTTCCCTCTAAGGAGATTATTGCTGGCTCTACTTCTGACATTGTACCATTACTGTATTATACATAGATTGAAAGTTACCTCTGTGATGTGTAGAGGAAGGAGATTGATCTGGAGGAAGGAGATCGATATGGAATATAAACAACTATGAAAGAAGGCCAGACAATTAACCCAGTCTATAAAGTTTGCAAAGCCAAAAATAACTTGTTTCATTTTATGAGGCAAATTCTTACTCAAATAAAAAACATCCTGTCTTTTTCAACTGTTTGAACTTCACAATGATCAGAAACAAAATTAGAATTAGAAGACATTGGACAAAATTTAAGCAAGAAGGGCAACACTGCTGAGACAGTGTTGGGGGCTACTGTGCAGGCACATGAATGTGTGAGAACTCTGCGCTTAAGCAGTAGCTAATAAAAAAAAATCATTTATGGAAATTTCTTACATGTTGTAAATAGCTCATGCATGTTGCAACTTGTTATAATTTGGGAATTTCACTGGCTATCCTCCAGCTTATTCAGGCAGAGTGTGAAAAGCAGTATGCAGAAGAAAGTTAAAAGGTCCTTTAGTAAGTAATGGGGATTTTTTCCATTTCTCTAATGCACAACAAATGAATTGCCTCACTGTGGTAGTACTGAATGTTGTTAGGCACTAATGACTAGCCCAACCTGGTTTTGTTTAGATGCTGTGGTCTTGCCTGTCTCCCTGGTGTTAGACTGCCCCTGCATGTCACTGCTGAGGTGGAACGACGAAGGAACATCTTGGCAAGGACATATGCAGGTCTAGGGGAGATGGATCCTGCCTTCCCTGCAATAAAAGTAACCCTGAAATCCAACCTACACAAAATAGACAAGTGGGCATAGAGGGCAGGAATGTACCAAGACTCTGAAGAGATCTGTTTTGCAGCAGTTGTGTTCCCTAGGTCAGACAGACATGGGACAGGCTCCTTCTGCCATATGCTTGCAGGTGTATGAACAGAGTGAAGCACCAAGTATTTCTTAAAACTATCTTCCTCTGCCTACCTCTTCCTAGAGGGGGAATTTCTCTATAGAGGATAAAAAATAACATTACATTTGCAAACATTAAAACTACTGGACCCTAGAAAAGATGCAGCAGAAAATTTTCTGTATACAGCAGACAATTTCTAACCGACTTCAGTAGGACCTGGATCAGGACTTCACTGATGAGGAGGAAGACAATGACAAGAGGAAAGAGTGGCAATTCTACAGAATACTCCTTCTCTATAAGGCAAACCAGTGACAAGCGTTCCATCTGATGTCTGAAATGACGATCCTTTCATTAAACTAGTCAAGCTAATGTAACATCATTGGTATGATTTTAATGTGTTAGAGAAAAAAAAAATTCTTAGTACAGTGGCTTCTATTGTATACAATAAATGTAAGCAAAAACTAACGGGAAGAGATATACCAAACAATTACAGTATAGACGTTAGACATGCATAACACTCCCTAAAGCTTAGTTGACGTTATCTGTGAAATCAGACAAACACTGAATCTAATTTATTCAGCTTGAACCTAGTTACAGTCAAATAACAACCAAAATATTCTATCTTAAGTATTTTTTAACATTTGTACAGAAGAAGTATGATATGTGCAGTTGCACTTATTTAGGAATTAACTGTTCCAAAAACTTGATCCAAGAGCATTTTTTCTCCAGTTAGTTATAATAGCTTTTAATTTAAAATACCTAGCCAGTTTCTCCTGGGACTTAGTAAAAGTAACTTACTGTGTGAGTAGCAGAGTTCAATTGCTACTTTTGCTTGTGTAACATTAGAAAAGGTAATCTGCTGAGGATTCATGTCTAATGTGAATGTTTCTAACAGGAAAGTTGAGTTGGACAGGTTTTGATAGAGTAGCATTTGCCTATAGCAGAAACACAATGACTGTTGTAGACACTAATATTAAGTCACAGATCATTACTTGCAATTTGAATGCTCTTGAGCAGAAAAGACTTTGCTAGAGAGACTAGTACAAAACATCTAAACAAATATCATCTGCAAGAAATAAAATTCACCAAGGTGGTAGAGAAGAGTTCTGCAAAACAGCGCAAGCACGCATGAACAGTATTTAGATGGACAACAAAATAAAATGCACCTAGATGAACCCAGTTAAATAAAATGAATATCTATTCCTTGAATTAGATAGATCATAATGTAGTATTAAGTTGGCAATGCAAAGAGTGTAGATCCAAGGAATTACTCCTTCACATAGTAGAAAGAAAAATGAGGAAACTCCAATTTTAGACACTAAACTTAACAACTTCTAATTCTTATCTTTAGGTCTTGATAACCTTTGTTACCTTTATAGCTTTCAACTATGCCTACCTACAACCTGGAAAATGAATTAGCTGCCCATTAGTCATTTTCTGGTCTCTGAATGTTAAATCATACTTTTGTTTATTCTAACCTTCACATGAAAACCCGCTGTTAAAAAAGTACAGCCCAATGTTTTACTCTTAACAGGGAAAATGAAAAAAAAAAAGTGACAGGTAAAATTAAATGTTTCAGATGTTTTCTTTGGAAAGTTACATCTCAACTATTTTGTGGGGGAGGATAAATGAGGCGAGATCGTTTTAACATACTACCTCAATAATATATGCAGAGTGCCTCAGGAAATGTAAGAACTGTTGGCCCTATAAATGAAAAATTAAGAGGAAGACAACTATTTATTTCATTAGTCATCTATATTTCTACTTAGAATCATTGAATAACCTGAAGGCTCCAGCTGGCTGAAGATTCCTTGTGATCTCAGAAATCAGGAATACTTAACCAATTTTTTAAGATAACATTCACTTTATTTTTCCCTCAAGACACAGTTGCATAAGTTTTCTGGAATTTTAGAATATGTTAAGATACATTTGAGTTGCTGTTTGTTTTACTTGCAAATATACACAACAGTTTTATGGGCTAAAAAACTGTATTCCACTTCCCAGTGTATACCTCTGTTTCCACATCCAGCCATTTCTACCATGCATCGTTCAGTGTAATTTAGGCAAATAACATTTTTTTTTCCCCCCCTAATAACTGCTCATTTTCCACTCCTATTTTTTGGAGTACATTTATCAGTATAAAACACTATCCTAAGCACACATATCCACTACTAAAATCTAACGGGTTCCTTGGCAATAGGAACTGTGACTGCTACCTCCAGTTACACAAATGGCTTTTATGATGGGAAAACACCTTGAACATTTGTTCCTGTCTTTCATTTGGTATTATATTTGTGAAATTACTGGTCAAAATACAGTTTACCTTTTCTAACTTTCAAAGAAGCAGACTATGATACCTGGTTTTGCAATCAGATATTTTGAACTATCATTGCAGGCTTTTTTGTTTTTAAGGAGTTATATTTACTTCTGAAAAAAAAGGAAAATGTTGCCATGGCTCTTCCATTTGTTTTCATTATAATATGCTAGTCAGAAAAAAATATATGAATTAAGCCATATTTGGAGGAGTCAAACATTTTAATGAGTCTTCAAAAGGAAGAAAAAGCAACAAATCTTTCAGAGCTTTTAAAACACCAATAATGACTGAAAAAATCCATTTCTAATAACCAAATGTTTTAAGAAAGATATGCTCCACCTGCAACTCAAAAGGCAAAATGAAATCGTATCACCACAGTGAACAAGCTTTGTCCTTACTTGTGTCTTTTAAAGACATGTTTATTCGAAATTAATATTTGAAAATAGTTTAGTATGAGTAAGTAAGTGTTGATGACTATAACACATATTCAGAATATTTTTTCTAAGTTATAAATAAAATTAAAGATGGATTATAGTATACCTACTTGTGCTGGAAATCATATAAATTTCTTTTTTAGCAGTTATATTTATTTTTAACAGCTACAAAGAGCCTTAAGAAATCATGACCATGGTCAAGAGACACATGTGCATCCATAAATTTTCATGCACATTTCATGCCCATGAAACTTAGTACTAGGTGCCTTGTGTGAAAAAAATTAACACGGCTTCAGAGCAAGAAAGGAAAACATATCCAGTGCTGCATTACAAACAATAAGCTCAATATTCTGTGATGCACTTAGAATAAATCACAGAGGTTTGCAAGATCTGGCCCTGCAAATCTCCATCAAGCACATTCACCCAGAGTCCCACTGAAGTTACAGGGCGTATTCTTGTGAGCACAGAATAATGGACAGTTCAACTCTTCACTATCCTATTTTTGTATCATCTAGTGCATCCCAGATCTGAAGAGCTGTGCTTCTACAAGCTCATGCAAGTTAAACTCAATCATCCTTATGAGTCCCTTCAGACCTGAGATTTTCTACTATGTCAATCTTTTTACAACACACTAGACCAGAAAAAAAAAAAAATCTAAAACAAGTAAATATCACAGTGCATTACACAATCATTATCATACAAAATTTACTCAAAAGTGTGGAAGTCAAAAAACAGAACTAAAAACTGGTGATGCTGTTACTAAGAAAAAAGGAAAAGGGCAAACCTTGGGACTTTTAGCACCATCTTTAAAATGAGAAAAACACTTATCAGCCAGTATTCCTTGGATACTCACTAATTTGATCTCCACCTTGGCCTCTACTGTGATGACTGTAAAACAGATTACTGTCAAGAATTCACCCAGGTAGTGAATCTCCAGTTGCTTTTTCTAGCATATTGCTTTTTGACTGGACAAAGAGCACAGAGATATTTTATACACTGTAAACTCAGATGATCTTTCACCCTCCCTCCCCTTGTTTAAAATATAGTTGTTCATGTACAATTTCTTTCAGTTTTAACATAAATGTGATTTGGTCTTTGGTACAAGATCAGATTTTTTTTTGCTCCTGTTTCCAATATGTTTTGATTGTGCATTATGGAGGAATGGGAAAGTTAAGTTTGAAACAATTTTTCTTTCAGAAACTTGACATCAGCTGTTACATGCTTTTTCACAGCTTTCATACTAAGCTGTAGTTTTAACAAACTTTTGAGTGATTATTATTTGAATAATGCCTACATTTAGGACTGTTTTTTCATGTTTTAAAACTTGAAGCAAATCGCACCAGCACTTACTTGTTACTTTTATTAATGCACAACCCTGTTTTAGGCACAGTTCTGTGCTGCTTCTTACCCTGCTGCTCCACATATGTGGTTTTTTCCCACTTCATTCGTATCCTTTTTGCACTTTTTGCGTGCTTCTTTCTGCATTCTCTCTTATTTTCACACCAGTCAGCTTTGGGAAAAGTGACAGTGAATGAATGAATGAAAGTGTTGTGAATCATACCTAAAAACACCTGGTAAAGGTTTATTTTATGGCATCAAATAAAAATGCTGAAAAATACCTGTCAAACGATATTTTTTTTTAAACTAGAAAACCAGAAGCTTGAAACACAGTGGAGTAAAAAAATAAAAAAAAGGTGTAAATTTACAAGAAGGTAGGCAATGGTGATAAAAAGTAATTTTGCAAAAGTTAAAAAAAAAAGAACAAGATTAAATGACATTAAAAATATCCAAGTCTTCATTTGATTATCTTTAATCTAATTATAAAAAGGAGCTGCTTAGTTCCCTGCAAAACAAGGAGACCTTAGATGGTTTAAGCAGAAAAAACAGAGGCTAGTGCAGCAAAAATAGTGCTAAATTAAAGCACTTGGAGGCCAAGGGCTTTGAACCTGGGTTTAAGCAGTCATTCCAACCTTGTGAGGCAGGGACTACAGAAGTTTGGGCTCCTGCTAACAGAGCCCTCATTGTTTCACCAGGCAGCTAGAAAAATGCTGCTTTATATCTCCTCACACCACAAGCCCAGCACACATAGCCTAGGAGGAGAAGGAGTCCGAGGGTGTGCTATCCATTGAAAAGCCATTTTTCCGCTATAAACCACCCCATGCTCCAGCTCTGGCTCGCCAATGGCGCTAGCGGGATGTTATGATGGTGCATAATTTATAACTGGAAACTTCTGATTTATGTGGGATTTGGGGCATTTGTGTGCCCACCCGCCCAACCTTCCCTCCTTCACTCAATCCTGGGCACGTCAAGGTGAAACCTTCAAACTGCAGAGCCAAGGTATCCACTGCGCTAGTGGATAAACATTGCACAGTTGAAAGTTCAGTTATTCCACACCTGTTTAATATGTTTATTCAGTAATTAAAGATTAATGCTTATTCCAGACCAGATAAATATATACTGTACACATGCTTGCATTCTGTAAGGAACAAAGATTTAACTGTATTGGGCTACTTCAGGGTACTAAAACATACAATTTTAAAAAGCCTAAGCAGTGTCACATTTAGGCTGTGCTATAAATTACAATACATACATTGGTAAAAGACGCTAACACTAAGTCAGTCGGAAGAATTACCAAAGACAGTTTAGAGACGGGTCACTATTTATTTGTATGGCTTGTAATTAAGGCTGTTTGCAGAGACAGCCATGGTTCATTGCTATTCTGCAGCAAACTCAACTGAAGGTATACGTGATGATGTTTGCATGATTTAGATTGAGCCTGTAATAAAATGCATTAGGCTGAACTGCTGCAAAATATTTTATTTATATATATGTACATATATATAGATAATAAGTACATATTCTTATATACACAGCTAGACAAAAATATTCTTCATATGTATATACACAGAGAGAAATTATATATATGTACACACATATAATTTAAGAACTCTGTAATAAGCTCTCCATATGCAAAAATATACATAAAAAGAGACCTCAGTGGATGCATTGTCAAAGAAGCACTTTCACAACAATTGAAACAGACCCTTTTCCTTAAAAACTCTCCAATTTAATAAATAGATGTAACATAATAAATGCCTTTTTTTTTTTTTTCTTTTTTTAAATGCATAAGGGAATGGAGGTACTCTGCTAGCATCCTGTTACATTTTAAGGGAAGCTCTACACATAACTTTCATATGACTCTTTTGAAAATGATCTGTTTTCTTGGTTCCAAACTCACTGTGTAATATACTGTGGAGGTTGGAAGCAACATCTTCACAGTCATAGGGTGTTGTAATGAGGGAATCCACAATAGGGGACCATGGGAATAGCTGAATCATGTCTGTCTGCTGAATTCATACCAATTATGCTAATTCTATAATTTCAATTACTTGAAGTAATCAAATACAATCTAGTTAACTCTGTCTCTTACAAAGTTCATAGGCTTATAAATAGAAGCACCTGAATAGTAGAAGATTTTAATTGTATCATTTGGGATGTTATGGTGCTCAATTAAACCTAGAAAGCTGGCAAACTAGTATGCTTGCTGTGCTGAAACTTAACCACGGCTAAAGAACACATAATTAAAATATATTTTAGGTGGTTTTATTATTTGTAGCTCCAAATCAGAACAGCAACTTATGATGTTCTTCGGGTTCAATCAAGAGGTCTTAAGCAAGACTTATGAATAGACTTCAGTGAAATTACCAGTCTATTTAACACATGCTCTGTGCTGGATTCTGTTTTGCACTGGTAACACTTCCAGTCTCTTTTAAGGAGAAGGGTTCAGTCAGTACCAACCTTTTTGAAGCTTTTACTCCATGACTTGACCTTGCTTCCTTTCAATAGGGGCAGAAAGCTCTGTACACCTGGATGGAGAACAAGAGCAAGACCTGCCCAGGATGAAGAACGATCTCCAGAAAAGGGCCCTTAGCCCACTCACCAGCGAGCAGAATGGAAAAGTGTCTGGACAACTCACATGTAGCAAAGGTCTTCTAAGACCTGCTGATATAGCTGCTGATGCAGTTCTTTTCACAGAAGCTGTATACATCTTGCTTTGTCTAGCATTTTCTAGATGACATGCTAAACAACTCAGAGTGTATGAGTGCACATGTTCAAAAAGAGAAAGTTTGCTAAAGAATTACTGTAAATTCCCAAACTGCCTCCTATGTGCAATTGCATAAATTTCTGACCAGTCATCTTGTCCCCTTTCTCAGAAAAAAAAATAAAAATATAAGAACTGTTCTCAGCTTTAAGAAAATACACCCCAAATTGTAGTGGTATACACTTTGCAGACATGCGAAGCACACGTGCATTTGTAGCAGTGTCTGCACAACCATGTATAGTGGTCCTTCTCAGAATCATAAAGGTAAATGTGAGGATAAAAATCATTAAATACAACCCACAAAACCACAAATTAAAATCCAAACAGCAGTATTATTTCATGTTCCAGACTTCCAAAATTATGAGCTTCCTTCCATCTCTTCCACAATGCAGTGGGCAGAAGGGAAGGCAAACAGAAAGGAATTCTATACCACAGAAGTCCTGACCCATTCTTGGCTTTCACAATGTCCTTAGAACAGCACAGAATATCAGTAGCTGGACACAAGCAAAAGGTGCTGCAGATTCAAGCCTCAAATCAAGGTTTTAGTCCACAGAATCACAGGCTTGGTTGGAACAGACTTCTTGAGGTCATCTGGTCCAGGACTCTGCTCAAAGCAGAAAAACTTCAAAGTTAATCTAATGTCTTGGTTAAAGCATTTGATCTGAATAACCCAGCTATTCCAATCTCATTCTAGTCAAGCAGCACTAGATATCCTCACAGAAAACAGACCTGAAAAGCTATACTGTACTATGTTTCCACATTGAAACAAAACGGCAAAGACATTTTGCTTATTTTTGCAAAACTGAAACTTGTTAGCTCTCTAAATTGTGTTTGATGCAATTAATTAGTATGGAATTACTGTGAGGATTTGTTTTGTTTGGGGTTTTGGTTTATTTTTTGTTTGTTTGTTTTGTCTCTGGTAGTAATAAGACTGTGAAAATATAAAGCCTAAATAAAGAATGAGTTCCAGTGAGTTCATCACTAGAGCACATAGTAGTATGAGGTGTGTGGACTACAGGCAGATGTAAGCAGGGAAAGTACATCAAAAAGTCTCCAAAGTTCTTCATTTTTGGATACATTTGGATGCCAAAGCTGAGCTTTCCTATGGAAAACTATCTAATTTCAATTCTTCAGCCTCTGAGAGATTTTCTTTTTAGTAACATAACAGAGTAAACTTTTAAGTATTTTTTAATGGTTTACAGGTGAAAACTACACAGGTATGTGTCTTAAGGTAGGATATGTGACTAGCAACCAGTCATTCCGTTGTAGAAGACATAGTTCAGAATCGGAGCATATTATTTATTAGTAATTAATTGAATACCATAAACATGTCTCAACCTATCAAACTACTGAGATTTAATTATAAAGAGAACACACAAGGCACAGCACAAAAGGACACTGAAATCAGTCCCATGCTAAATTCCCCATAAATGCACCTGGGGATTTGCCTTTTTGCCAGGGCACAGAGGGCATGAAGGGACCAACCTAGTCCTGTTAAGCTAACACATATGACAGAAAACATTAAATCAGACAGAGATCTCTCCATTACTAGGTATATTCATCTTCTCCACCCTAGGCAAATGCCTCCTATCTTGCCTCATCTGCAGTCAGCTACACTGGATTAAGCATAATCCTGAGGTTTAAACAGAGAAATCACTCTTCACACTGGAGAGGTAATTTGAACAGGCATTTAATTAATGCAGCCATCCAAACTGTAGTGAGGTAAAAGTGCACTCTTAAGGGGAGAGAAAAACAACTAACCCAAAGCCTCCAAACATGTGAATGAGTCAAGTCTGTAGCAGCTGAGAGCTGTTAGTGACTTTTTCATTTCACTCCTTTAGACTTTCTGTCATTTTTACTGCCTATTATCCCAGTGGTAATATGTAAACATGCAAATAGATTAAATTGAGAAGGGGAGCAAAATAGGGGCCACATAGGAAAGAGCATAATTGTAGTAACTGATAAACATCAGTAATTTTCTAATAAACGAGGAGTTTCTAGAAGTTTGCAAGTGAGAATATCAATTGTTAAGATAATATTCTGATGGCAAATCTAAAGAGAAGTCTAATATTAGTAAGAGCAAGAATTCAAAAATTGGTGCTTTAAGCTACACTAACCTGCTAAATTAAAAAAATGAATATACTTTATGTTCTTTTAATTTTCTTACTGGTTTTGAGTTTTCTGGTTTACCCTATAACCTCAAGTGCCAGAACCTGCTCCTCTTATCTTCCAAATGGCAATAGGGGTTTTCATGAAATAATTTTACTGCAGTGCTGAGGTTTTAGGAAAAACAAAAAATCCCCCACATTCTCTGAACTAATGACAAAATTAAAAAAGCTGAAAATGCTAGGGTTTGGTTAAAAATGTCTCTCATTTAGAACCAGGTCTTATCACCGATCCCACAAAATTTTATGCAAGAAGAACAGACCAGTTTTCTGTCAAAATTACAGGATTTGGATGTGTTGCTTTGCAAAGGTGAACCAGTTAGAATATTCACCATGGTTGTATTTATTTACTTGTACAGCTAATGAAATTACGGAAAATTCTTTCATAAACACAGTAAGTTTGGAATGCCTGAAAGTGGGCCTTTTGCCAAAATAATAATAATAATAATAAAATAAAAGCAAAGCCTTAAGTAAACCCAGACCACGTGGGAAGAATTTTTGATCTGACTTCATGGATCCCAGCATTTCATTCTTCTATGAGTTCATTGACACTGAGTAGAAAGCTATTTTCGCTGTTCTTCTCAAATCAAAACCTGAAACACAGCCTCAGTTCCTTTAAGGAGAAATTGTCATGTGCCTCTCAGTCAAACACTGCCAGGCCCAAGGTGAAAAAACAAGTAAGGCAGTCACAGGAAAGTACCCATTAGATGTCATCAGAGCTGCCTGGAGCCTTATCTCAAAATAACACTGAGCTCCCAAACCTGTCAAAAACTAGATAGAAGCAGAGAGGATCCCACAAAAGATTTTCAGATTGATTCTCCAAGCCCTTGCACATACAACCAAACAAAACACCTTTCCTAATTTTCCACAGGAAATAGATAAGAGGCACAGTGAAACAGCCAGCAGTTCGGTGGGCTCAGCAGCTTTCCCAGGAATGCCAGAGGTGCAAGTGTCTGTGGCATTTGATTGAGACTAGAGGATAGAATCTCTTTCTTTGTGATATGCAGTGACTAGCTCAAAAACCAGCTCATTAATCAAGCCAGAGCATGACAAGCATTGGCCTCTTTTGCATACTGACCATAATTCTTATTCTTGTCAAGACTGATAGGCACAACTCACCAACACCTTTCCCTTTTGATAAAAGAACACATCAGATTAATTTCTCACCCAACCATCCAAAAAACACCTACATGATTGGAGATGCAAAAAGATAAAGAAGTGTAGACAAGCCCCTGGCTTGGAAAGCTTTTTCTGGTTGGCTTTGGCGGAAAGTACAACACATTTTGAAAAAGTAATGGGAACCACCAGGTTGCTCAGCAGCTACAGCTGAAGAAGAGTCTTCTCTCACATGAGGCAACTGCAGTGGGCACTGCTGAATTAACATGACCTAAACCTAAGTGACTGCCAAGCTGGGAACCAGTTTAACAGCATGAGCACCTCGAAGTTCAAATGGGAGGAATGCAATAGCAAGGGTCACTGCAGGAACAGGCTTGTAAGGGACTGGTAAAGTTTATTAAACACCACTCATCACTCTTCATTTTGCACAATTGTGGGAAAAGAAGATTTTATAGCACAGTGATCCAGTCTACATCAGAATTCAAATGTGCAAGACAAGTCCTGTCTGTTGGAAAGAAATCATCCTTTAGCTGTGAGAGAAACCACATTTGCTTCTTTGGCAAAATACTGGTGACTCTCTTCCCACACAGAAATCAGACAGGACTCCTATTTAACTGAAGATGCCAAGAAGGTATTATTATTCACATATATATATGTCACTGTGCTACTGCATTCTTTCTAAAGGCATCTCTAACATTACATGCGCACAACCACTTACAACAGCCCCACGCTTGTGCTTATAAATTAAGAAGCCCAGCTCCCAACAAACATGCACGTGCATGGGGAAACATTACTTGAAACACACAATAACTACAACTGAGGGTCAGAAAAAATATACTCTACCTATCTGGATAAATTGTAGACAAAGCAATCAGATTTGTTACAAAAACCCACATTGGTATTTCAGAAGCTACATAGAATTTGCTGAGAGGATGCTCACTTCAGATTTCATTAGAGGACAATTATAGGATGTTTTCAGTAACTACCAAAGTTACCTTTTTTCTTCCGCAATCAATCCCATACAAATTGAAATAAAGATATTCTACTATAAAATTTTACTCAGTTGTTAATTAACTATTCAAGAATAAAGTTATAATCTTGTTCAATGACGAAGAAATTATTGCCATTTTCATTATACTTCGGGAGGTGAGTTGTAGGTTTCTTTTTCTTTTTGTAACCTGCTGCCCTGTCAGGCCTTATTATTTTCACAAAGATCTGACAATCGTGGGGTCATATTTGTTGGCTGCTTGTGACAACATTCAAAAGGGGCACTATATATCACCAAAACAGCTCGCAAACTGGCTAGTCACATTATTTATTATGAGCCACACATGTGACAAATTATTTAACTCAGTGACTCCTAATAAGTCAAAGAGCAAGCAATTAGCTAACGCAGTATGAGGGCTGTTTGTGGCAATTTATAGATGCTCTCAAGCTGTCACAGCACTTCAAAGTGCCATTAGGGGGGGAACCTCTTAATGACTCACTTGATATGACAATCCACACACAGCACACATGGCAGCAATGAAATTGGCAGGCAATTCTGTTACTTGAAGCTTCTTCCCCTTTCCCCAACAGATGTTTACATGTTTGCAGTTTGCACTTCTCTCTTGCAAGTTGTTCAGGCTGGAAACGTGAAGAGGGAGGCACTGTGTTCCTTTGCAACAGAGCAAGAGCCGTTCAAGGCTGCTCTGTGGGTATGTCCTCAGGTCTACAAGAAACTTGGACAGCTGTATGGCTGTTAACTAGGAGAGATACCACAGGCAAAATCTTCTGGTTGCACATAATTTCTAGCTCACCACTGGAATGGACTGAACCTCATGGAAGTTGGAGTCCTTTTCCAGTTAGCTGGGATTACTTTTTGTCATAATTATGCTTTATAGTAAACCTAACAAGGACATTTTAAGGACACTTGAACAAGATGATCTCCAGACCTTCCAACTTCAACCATTCTGTGAAAACAAAAATTATCACTTTGGATTCAGTCAGAAACTGGGAAAGATCCAAGATTTAGAGCTCAGACCAGTTTCTCAATCTCCAATCTTAGTACTTGTCTTTCTGTATTGAATTACAGTAACTGGTGATTATCTTACATTTTGTTCTGTGCACCTCACTGAAAAAGGGCATTCTCTTTCTACTGAGTCTCCTCCTGTATTTCTAGTGGCACTCAGTTAACCAGCTTCCCAGCTGGAGGCACCTTGGTGAGTTATGGTGAGTTAAGGCGGAATCAACGATCTCATAGGATAAGTCTATTCTGGCTGCTCCTGTTCATATGGGGAGTGTAGTGTATGAGGAGTGTAGGAATTAAAAATAATCTGGCAGCATCAGGCTAAAAAATGTGATGGTGATTAGCAGATACTCCATGTTGAAGAGTGGAAAGGTAAGGAGAGGTGAAAGAGGGAACATAGGAAGGGGGCAATGAGATTATTACTTTGCAGAAACCTCCATGGGATAAAAAAAAAAAGGTCAAAGAGGAGAGGATAAGAGGATAAAGATACAGCTTGAAGTCACTACCCTAAATATTGTACCTGCAACGATGAGAGCATGACAAAGCTGTGCCTGGTGAAAGACAGTAATTATTCAGTGGGAATGAATGGCTGACTCTGAGAAAACACAACATGCTGCCACAGTTGGATGTAACTGTCCTATTTCAGAGGGTAAAAAAAGCAGATGTCAGACCTGCTTTCAAAAGCAGTCACTCCAAGCCATCCAAGCAAAGCCTCCCCCACACTATGAGACATGTAGCAGGAGCAATTAAACCTCTCTCTGCCACACACATTCCTTTTAAAAATGCAAAGAGTCATTGACTGTGCTTTAGCATTCCTCAGCAGCCACAGCTGTATTATAGCAACTCTGTTATTCCAGATAGCTTGAGGGGAAAGTACCTGCACAGAGGAGTGTTAACCTCTGCTTTTAATTGCATGGTGACATCATCCATGAGATTTAACTTGTGCTTTTGACATAACATCAGACTTTCAGTGCAAAAGCTTAATTTAGTATATAACATGCAAAAAGTGTTGAAATCCTCTTCAGTACAGAAATCAACAAAGTATTTAAAAGGGATAGTGCAACTCTAAAAACATAAGGAAATGTTTCATCTATCAGAAAAGTTTTGTATTTCCAAATTCCTGAATTTGCATATTGAGACGGCTTTAAAATGAGACAGTTAAAGTTAGAAATTATTTTAAGGTGTAGAGTTTGAATGACAGGAATACTTTTATGATTAAAGTAGCACAAGAATATGTTTTCCAAAAGTATTTGTAAGTGTTTCCCAGTTACTTGGAAAGAAAAAGCAACACATTAAAATCTTCATATAATACTATAACAATCTGTAAATAATAAGAAGGGGGGATTGGTTTTGGTTGTGTTTTTTTTTTTTTTTTGGCCAATGTTCACTAGAGTCCTTAATTACCTGACATTTCATCAATCTTTTGGCACCTTGTCCTTTTTTTCTGGGTTTTCTTTTTTTTTTTTTTTTTTTTTTTTTTTTCCCTTTTGGTATCAATTCATCTTTGTCAAGGTTTGCTTTTCATCCCATGCATCTATGCCACACTGCTGAGCCTTTCATAAGTTACAAAGTAGAACTATCTGAACACTGTGATGATCATTTTACTGCATTAATGTAATATCTCATCAATCAAATTTCATATATGCAGGTATTACTTATTTTGTTATTCTAACTTACAAAAACTGTTATACTCTGAGGGAAAAGTATTTCTAGACAAGCCACATTTGGGTAGCGGGAGAGGCCCCAGCTTACATTAGGCAGTAGAACAGCTAAGTAGAAAAGAGAAGAGTTAAGAGAGTGTTAGTCCAAGTGGCACTTTTAGAACTGATGGGTTATCAATTTGACTGCTTGGCCAAAAGCCACTAGTGGCAGAGCATGAATTTCATATGCTGAAGGACAAGAACAGAGTTGTGATTATTGTTGTCACTCTCGGGATCTTTGGTGTTTTCCTTAGAGCTCTTCCTCCCAGGGTCATGAGATTGCAGAGGCCTCTCAGATTTCTTTTTAAAAGAAATAAAAATAAAACAAAAAAATATTTAAGTCTCTCTGGTTTCAAGGGAAAACTTAGAAGCACAACTTGAGTATTCCCTGAAAGTGCTAAAACCCAAAAAGGCAAATAAATCAACACTAACTCTTTTTAGGTTAAATAAATCATGAGGTTTTGTTTTCAACTTCTCATTTTGAAGATCCACTTCACTTTCCATTTATTTATTTAAACACTGGGGAAGAATCCACGGTGAATGTAACAAATCATAATATGGTGGGTAACCTCCTACTCCTCACAGGTACTTTTCATCAGGATAACAATTTCCAGTGAGAGTCACAAAATTTAGTCATATTTTAAAATACCTTCTCTTGAATCATCATGACTCCTTCTTCCCATCATCTGATCTCCTAGTAATCAAGGAAAACAAACAGCCTCCTTTTGCAATCCGTTTCTAATCTGTGGAGAAAAGGACTAATAGCACAATGGTGCCTATTCAGTAACAGTCAAAATATTATTCAAACACTAAGCACTAAGGCAGAAATCCTTCGGGCTCTCCTGTTTTCTGACAAAGAGCCCCAACTTTGGCAAATGCATGTAAAGTGCATTTCTGAGGTGAGCAAAGTTAACCTCTGAACTTTGCCATTAAGATGCTCATACTTTAAAAGCAAAACATAGTAATTATAGAAAAATGAGCTGAAAACCCAAGGATTTGAAATGAAGAGTAGATGGCCACATCCATGTAGAAGGGACGATATTCTACATAGATAATCACTCCATTCTTACTTTACACTTTCTATTTTGCCACTTCTATTTTGCAGACATGGGATTGTGTCCATGGCGATTTATTAGCACCTGCAGAAGTCCGTTACACAGGTTTATCCTCTGAACTAATATTTAGGGTATGGATTAAAACCTGTCACTAAATAAGACTGTGGCTGAAGCCTTTTAGCTGAGGTGGAGGGGGCAGGTTTTCAGTGATTTGCAACTAGAAGCCACTGGAATTAGAGAAAATTGTGCTTTAAGTTTGGTGGAGTCTTAAGCTTCTGAAATAAGCTTTTGACAGACATTATAAGGTCACATTTTCCAATTAATACATGAACAAGAACAGGTTAAGGTCTCCTCTCTGCAATTAAGGTGTTCCATTTTGCCAGTAGTGCTTTAAGTAGATATATTTGCTGTAGTCAGTGAACTCTTCCTTATGGCCCAAGTGCCTACATCTTCCACCTTTGGAAACAAAGAACAAGCCCTTCAGACACATCTATAGCCTTTCTCTGTCCTATCAAAACAACTCATCCTCTCTTGAATGCAATTAGTTCTTAACTACTTCTATTATTTTCTTTCCTCTGATCAGGATTTTTTCCTAAAGTAAATTTATTCCTTCCCCCACTCCACCGTGTCCTTTACCCCATTTTCCCTCAGGCATGTTTTAAAAAATGGCCAGTTCTCACTGCTAACAGCACCTCACCAATCCCCATCTGTTTGTTCCTTCTCAGCTCCATTATTCAGATCAAATTGAGTCTTCATCTTTCAGTAACTCTCTGGATATTCTTTGCTCCACATGTTCCTGAAGCCCGATGTCTTTATTTAATGCCTACTGATCTCCTTTCCACACTGCTATATTTCTTAGCTTGTCTCAAATTACCACACTGGTATGTTCACTGAAAATTTGTCATAGCAAGATGCTATGTGCATAAAGAACACACAGACCTTGAAGATTGGGGTAAAAAGACTCAAAAGGCATGTGGAAAGCATTCTTAAATAATGTTAAGGACAGTCTCTGGTCAAATTCATAGCCCATTCAACTTCATGAATGAATCCTGAGAAGTTCAAAATCCTTAGCACTGTCTTTGAGGCAATTCTGCTGCATTGCAGTGATAGACAGGAATTCAGCAAATTAAAAGGGCAAAATATTAGCCACTCTGATCAACACAGAAAACATTCAGGCCAAACAAGGTCTGTGGCTACGCAGCTGGTCCACATTTGAATGGGTCAGCTAACTTTGAGCTAAATGCATCATAGAGCCACGTTCTCTTCTCTCTCCCATCAGATATGGCTGCCTTACTAGCTTCTTCCAAATATTTCAGGACAGTCAGCCACAGAAATCATTAGCTTTGCTACCTCCATGCTGTGCAGAAACCAGTCAGCCTAAACTACAGCAGTAAAATGTCAAGTGCCTGCACAGGAGTTAATTGGCCCAGATAGCACAGAGTCTGCACCTCATTTATGAGGAGAAGTCTTGATGAATGCAGCAGTCTGTCAGGAAACCCTGCTTACAAGAAGTTGTTGCTGAAATGCAGTGCTGCCCAGAATAATCTGAGGGTCGAATGGGTGTTGCAGACAAGCTTGCAGACAACATCTCAAGAAGTTGCTAAAGAAACCTTCATGGGTTTTGTTCCAGCATCCCAGCAAAGACAACTGCCCAAAGTCAAAACACACAGAAATAACCAACAAACTTAAAAGGCAAACAGAACCCATATGCAACACTCCTGCATTGTTAGGTTTTGGGGTTTTTCTTCTTCAGTGGTTCCGGGTAGGAGAATACTATCTTCATAAGAAATCCTGCCAGGGCAAACTGAAATCTAAGGATTCATATTACACCATATGATCAAGAGCATCTGCTTTCATCTCAGGCACAGCAGGGACGAGGCAAGAATCATCATACAAGATTTGAAAAATGAATCAGCAGCAAGTGTGGCGCAGCGAGCACTCTAGTGGGAACGGAAACTGAACAGAACTAGCAAATATTGTTTTGCTTGTTTGCTTTCCTGCTGCTCTTTTAATAAAAAAATCTGCAGTGCTTGTGTGTGTGTGTCTAAGAGTGTGCATACAAAATTATGTAAAGCAGAATGGGTTTTTTTAGAGAGAGGTTTAGAGAGAGGTTATTTAGCTGTATCAAATCAATCCTGTTCAAACTTAAGCTTTCAACACTGAATTTTTTTATGTATGGTAAATATATCCACACAGAACAGCCAATTTCCCTCATAGTGCCTGATCAGCTTCAGCTGTATTTAAAAACCACACAACTGAAAAAAACCAAAACCAAGCCTCCATAAAACTTTGTGTTTGACTTCTTAGGACATAAATGAAACTCTAAAACGGGGAAAGAGGAAGAAATTTCCTCCATGATGCATTTATTCCACAGCTGCCCACTCCAAGTTTCTTGTCCTTGGTAGGCACGGTGAGCTGGCAGCCCTAGACCAAAGGTTGTCTGGGTTGGGCTGCTACAGCAAATCCTGTATTTAAATGTACAGGTGTTTGTCCCTTCAATAGTCCAGGTCAGGCCTGCTGTACTCAGCAATGCAAAGTAACTTTTAATTTTGCTCTGTTTTTAAAGAACGTGAGCATGCACACGCAGGTCAGAAGGATTTGTACCACACTTTACAGCAGTTTGCTGAGCAGATTAACTAGATTTGTCCCTGCTGAAAGGATTATATACAGATTAAAACATTCAAAGTAGAGAAAAGGATGTAACACATGAGGGTAATTTACACTAAACCCATTATTAAGGAGATGAACACATTTAATAAAAAAAAAAAAAAAAGACAGGGCAAAACCTGAGTCATGAAGCAGTGAGATGATACCCCTTTAAATAAGGACAGCCTTCAAATAAAGCTGTGGTAGAAGTTATTTCTTCACCAAAGTGGCATTTTTGCCAACAAGACTCTTGGCAGCCCTCAAGGGTCGACACTAGCACAATTGACCAAATATGGTTGGGAATTTGAAAACATTGAAGATATTAGCATTTGTTCCTGAGTCTAACATAACACAGTCCAGTCTTGCCACCAGAGCCTATAACTATTAAGTGATAACTTAAGCACTGGAATGCAAATAATCCATTGGTTCACATTAGAGTCATTTCCATTTGTTGATGTTCCCAGTCCCCTCCAAATCCTGGCAGTACCTTACTTGACTTCTGAGGCGAGCAATCCACAGGAAATGTACTAAAAAGAAGTTAAATTATGAAAGCAGAAGTCAGTGGTGGTTTACTTGCAGAGAAGGGAAAAAAACATGATATATTAAACTACACTGTCCAGAGTTACTTGACCTCAAACTGATTGCTGTTAAATTGCTTGAATTGACGTTAGTCATTTACCTACTGGCAGCTACTCAAGATTTATCTTTACAGGCTACAAGGTTCCATCATTTGTCCTTAAACTCCCTGCCAAATGTTAACTTTCAAAATACTGGTTTAACTGTGAAGTGTGGGGAAGCTTTGCCGAAGTCAATGAAAAATGAACACAAGTACAAGATAAAAGATTAAATACTTAAATAATTTGGCACCTCTCCTCTGTGAAGTTCAAAGGATGCTCTGAATACTTAATGGATAAAGTAGGATAGCATAATAACTTTTAAGGAACAGTCTGTGATCTGAAGTCGTCTAGCCCAGAAATGCCATAATGAGCATCTGGTGTTGGAAAAATAATAAGGCTCTGTAATTTATTAGAATATACTAAACAAAAATTAAATTATGATGGAGATAAGCTTTATGCTACAGAGATAAGTGCAATTACTTCTCATTTTAAAGAGAAACAAGAAAAGACACCCCAGGGAAAAATGAAGTCCTCCTACACTTTTAACTACACCTTTATCTAGCACATATATCAGTTTTATGTGTCCACACATCCCAGCAAAGAATTGCAACTTTTAGTTTAAACTTGCATCAAAGCAGATGCAAGAAACAGGAAGATAAGCAGCAAAAAAGCCCTCCATGAATAGTGCCTAAAACATGGATTTCAACAGGCTCTGTAGTTGTCATCAAGGTATTTTTTACTGGGAAAAAAAAAATAAATTAAATGTATGAAATGACAGTGACCTTACTGAAAACCTGTTGTGCTTTCTCCAACACTATATTTTTACGGAGAGCGAGCAGCTGCAGGAAGATTCAGCACTTTGCTGGACTGCATCCTGAATATATGCCCAAGAGACCATCAAATTATTCCTCTAATACTCTTCACAGCTGACTTTATTCCTTTGTTATTGAGACCAGTAAGTGATGAATACAAAGGCAAAATGCACGTAAAGTGGCAGACACTGAACTCTGAAGAAACAACCTCCACACCAGCCTAAGCTCTCTCTCATAATCCAGTCAAGTGGAGCATTAACCAGAGGGACAGCATTACAGCCCAGCCCACGGCAGAGCACCTTAGCTGAACTATACTTGAAGAGCCCAAAGTTATAAATATCTTCATAGTTTGATATATTTCCTGAGCCAGTGCTCCCCGCAGAGCTTAACAGCTCAAACAGACCTCCATACCTGAAAGACGTACAAGGCACATTTTCTGGGACCAACAAAAACGGTTTTGACTGAGAAATAGGCAAAACTCAATTTTTTTCCAGGTATGTGCCACATGCTAGACCAAATTATTTACAATGCCATTCCCTAGAGCACCAGAACCAAAGAAAAACTGAAAATCTTGAAGTCAACATTTAAATCATCAGACACGTCAGTCTCTAAAGACGTTCCATTGGATGTTAGAAAACCAGAGTCTGCCTGGAAAATGTTTGGGCTATGTTTTTTCCCCAATTTTGTTAAAAAGTAAGTTAAAGAAACAAGCATTTCTGCATTTTCAAATGTCTCTGTATCTTCAAAAGCAGCCTGTTACTCTAAGCACCTCAGCTCCTGAATGTTCCAACTTCAGATACTGAAAAAGGACTTTATTTCCTGAACTGAATGGTCCTCATATTTTTAACAGGCAGTTTGCACACCAAAACAGAAGCATTCAAGATCTAGACCGCTAATCTCTTTAAGGAATACAAATAAAATTTAAGAGATTGTTACATTTATGTTCTGAGTAGAGGAAATGAAGCATATTCCATCTGCCCCTTCATAAGACTATTGTACGTTAACATCCATGTTGCCAAACGCAACCCATTCCAAGCCCAGCAAAAGGATTGTCACAACCTCCATGGACGTTCAGTGGTTTAGTTTTTTTTTTTTTTACATGGTTGTTTCTGGATGTCTGTAAAGACAATAGAGCTCTTTAGGGCTCAAATACTCTGTAAATTTTTCGGTGAACGGGATGGTCAATGAAAAAACTCAAATGTGAAACGTGTCCTGAAATTACTGCTACTGTACTTTCCCACAAGCAACATTTCAGTTTCCAAGTAAGCTGAAAATGCCAGCAATGACTTGGATTCGTCTATATCAGAGAGCGCCGTCAGACACCACTATGCAGATGAAACCATCACTTTTGGTGTAGAAATACCATTGAAACATGAAGCCAAGGTATTTCAAGAGGCATTAAAAAAGAACTGTTAAAAAAAAAACTGGTTTGGGTACACTGTCACAATAAATAATGTCTTCATAAAGAAATCCCAGATATTGTTGTAAACCTAGAATTAAAACAAGAACTAAACAAAAAAACCCACAAAACAAAACACCAGTAAAATCCACAAAAACTCTAAGCATCAAGCCAACAGTTAATTTGATCCAACAGGAGAAAAAATGTTTCTATTTTGTGTCACACTTGAAGGTTTACTCAATTTACTATAGAAGTACTTGCTCAAATGTTATTTACTTGAGTAGTACTCAACCTTTCCCTTCTTCCTCCCCTTTCCCTCAAACTCCCAGAAATTATTTGAAAATTATAACATCACATTCATTGAAAAAGCAGAAAATAACATTCCCATGGAAAAGGTAAGTCTGCTTGATATCTTAATTGAGAGATTAGATTTGAATGCCTCAATAGTCTATGTAAGCTTGGTTGTCACACTCTATACCAGGCTTTAATTTTAATAAACGATTATTTGCATAACATTCCTCTTTCTCTTTGGCACAGAAGCAAGTATATTAATTTTTTTCCCAACAAATATGCCAACTGGCATTGTCACAGTTATCTTCCTAATCTATGTTAGCAATTATTTTTAAGAAACTTTGCTTAATGCATAAAAAATTGAATGAAACTATCACATACATTTTGTATACAGACTTTTCAACTGCTTTTCTCATTTCTTTTTGGCTCCAAGTTGCTATTCAAAACATTCCTAGAATAACAACCATCTTTCATAGATAAGAAAAAAGGGTTTACGTGCCTCAGTAGAGAGAGCAAAAGAGTATAGCTGTATTTTAATGCCAGTATTTTTTCACTTCCTAAGGAAGATAGGAAAAGGTATGTGCCCACAGAATTCAATGAATCTTGCATTTCCACTTCCCTCATTTCCCTGCTACATATCACAGCTAGAATAAAATACTAAATTCCAAGAAAGAGGGTAAATGGGAAAACAGACCTGAATCCCACAGGAAATCCAAATTCTCTGTTTCTAAAAGCACGCCAAAAGGAAAAAGTCTGGAGTTATATGCATTTTTAAGATGCCGATCTTAAAAAAAATATTAAAATATTCTGTATAGAATTTCTGAAATACTTTTGTGGCCAGCACCTTTTATCACAGGTAATTTAAGGTATTCTATGGCAAAAACACGCATACTAACATCAACAAAACTAAAAGAGCTATAAAAGGCAGCCAAGGCCGTGGTGAAGTCTATAAAGCCACAAACTCATGATCTAAAACATATAACTACCTCTTTGCTCTAAGAAAAATTCTCAGAAAACAGGTTAAGAGTCTTCTTTTTGCACCAGCATTTTAAAAAGAAGTGAGTTTTCAGTTTAATATTTTTTTATTCTATTCTCACACTGCCTCTCTCGGAATGTTTTGTAGTGTGCTACTACCTTTCTCTAATTAAAGAACAGACAATATCCAACAATTCCTGCCTGCTGCAATGTTGTTTCTGCATCAAAATACCACTAGTATTCAACAAAGCATTGCACCATGTATCTTCAACTGAGGAAAGTTCACTGGCGATCCCATTTCAGAAGCACCAGAGGTGAAGCAGTCTCCTCATTTCCTTTGGGCATGAGAAAAAAAGCTGCTGAGAAAAAGAAACCAAAAACTCAGCTGACAAGATTCATGACAAGCTCTCTGAAAGAGGGACCTTGGGATAACAGTGTCATCATCAGTGTCTAACATTTCTTTTTTAAACCACCTCTCACATTTTTTCTCCATGATGAATAGCTGTTTTCAGAGGTCCCCTCCCACTCGTCCCTCAGTCTCTACACAGCAGCCCTACTCCATGTGTCTGCTACACTCTACTTTCTCATGTAGTATTTTCTTACTCTATTCTCTTTGCACTCCCTCCCAGTTTCCATGTCTGTTTAAATATGCCATGGTCCTCACGCTGCTCAGTCTGGCTGTATGTAAAAAGGAAAGGACTTGCCATGATCTCCTCCAGGAGTTCTGGCAGAATTGGGACTAGGATCTTGGTCTGGGTCTTGAGAGAATGGGCAGTGCGTAAAATAAACAATCCATTTCACTATCTAAAATGTTTGCTCAATCCATAATTGCTTCTCACACAGAGTCATACCTCAGAAACAACTCAGTAGTAGGTAGCTTGCAATAAGAGCTTGTTGAGTGACGAGGAGATCTCTAAAACATCTGGGGGCATAATTGGATGATGAGCACTTTTGAAAACCTGTCCTCAGTGCTTTTACCTCCTTGAAAAAGTGCAGACTATCTGTGCATAATTTTCAAGACGTTGATTCCCACAGTGCAGTACAGGTCAGCTTCTCAAAGCCAACACTGAAATTAACAACTAGCATGAGTCAGCTGTTCCAAAGTGTCAATTGCCCCAGCGCTTCTGCAGCAATGTACTAGATGTCCATATAATTGAGATTACATGGAAAAAACTCAGAGATCATCATACTACACATTTTTTCTAAATTACATTTTTTCACTGGTGGAGAGAGTTACCAAAATCCTCTAATAAAAATAAGAATTAACGTAGCACAATAGCCAGAGCCACTTCTCCACAAGTGCAAAAAGCGGAATAAACAGTTTACCCGTGTAATTCTTCCCTATAAAACTCGAAAGAAATAAACCTACAGAAACATTTGAGGGTTTTTTACTTTAACATATCATACATTCCTAAGGTAATTTGTTTAAAGCTAAACACAGGAGACAAGGAATTTTATTTTTCAATCCTGCATTATTTTTGATATAGTGATTTAACTTACTATTATCATCTTTTACCATTAATTTCTACATTTACGACAAGAAAGCCTCTTTTTCTTTCTTGAAAGAAAAAAAAACCCTTACACAAGTGTTCACCAGTAGGCAAAAGCATAAATCCACTTCACTCTAAATGCTCATCTACTTAACACTACCAGATTAGCATATTTTTTTAATTCTTTCTTACCCATATACAGACACTCATATGTATTTGTCATGACCCTGAACTTCAGTTTTCACAGCTGAGACCTTCTAAAATGATGATGATGAACAAGATTTTAGAGGGAACGTACGTTTCAGAAAGTAAAGAAGGAAAAAAATGTGCATGTGATGAAGGTAATGATGCATACAGGCATACATTTGAAATTATTAATTAAATTGTCAGTAGTAGACACCAAGAATTCTCTTTCCCTTCTTTTGGGAATCAAATAACACTTCCTAACTAAAAATATCCAATGGACCAGATTTTCCTTTCAGAGCTGCATTCAAAACTTACTTCCATTTGCAAAGTATTGGGGGAAAAAATTCCACCCATACACTCAAAAAATTGTATGAATGTAGCTGAGGATGGTCATATGAAGATCTGCTTTTCTTCTTTTCCTTCCTGGTGGAATCTTTGTGACCTACATTAGCCTTAAAAAACATACGTCTCTCCTTACCTTCACTAAATTGTAAATTAGTTATTTATAAATAATAACAACTTTTAAAAGACTCTTGCTTTTAGGCTTTTTTCAGAATTCTAATACAAACAACAGGATATAATCCCATTTTCTTAAATACAAATATGGTTCATTGGACAAAGTGTGGGCAAATAAGTCTTCTGCTCTGTTCCCTAATTATTGTGATCTATATACAGGACCAAAAAATATTTACATAGTCACAGTGTATATGCATACTTTCCTTAGTTGCAAGACCAGACTCTGAGTGTTGCCTATTTTGGAATTCTAGGTTTGCCAAAGGGTTTTCATTAACATGTCTGTCTCTATAAACTCCAAGACATGCTAAGGTTTTCTATAAAAGTGCAACAGTAAATCCATGCTTAATCAACCCTTTGTTGAGCTGCACACACATGGACTCTGTAAAATACAACTCAGATCTAATGGCAGGACCTCTGTTCATAGCTTCAAGTTCAATGGTGTTTAAGACCTGGAAGTGTTACTATTTTTTACCCTGAGCCATGTAAACATGAACATTTGATGCCTTGGACTTCTTTGATTAGACATACATTCTCACCACACAGCTGCAAGCATTTTTTTTTCTTTCCTACTATTGCTCCCAGACAAAACCAAGCGATTTTGCCTCAATACTAAACTCAATCCTGGTCTTCACTGCCAGTTCACCTCCAGCTGCCTGTACAGAGTTTCACACTAAGCCCCTTGTTTATATCAGTGCT
Organism: Lanius collurio; assembly: GCA_020086605.1. NCBI lineage: Eukaryota > Metazoa > Chordata > Aves > Passeriformes > Laniidae > Lanius > Lanius collurio. The sequence goes on along the minus strand of JACBWW010000011.1, from coordinate 16,169,380 downwards.
GCAATTAAGCCCAGGCCAAGAAGAAAAGTCCCTCAGAGGGTAGCAGAAGTGCAAGGCTAAGAATTGATTTTCAACTTCTGCGATGTAGTCCATACACATCCTTTCAACCCTAGGAAAAAAAAATCCTCATCCAGATTTCCTCAAAACCTACCTTTTTTGTGTGTGTACAACAGGGTTTGCTTTTTGGTTTTGTTTTTTTTTCTTTTATTTTGCTTTCAGTGGCCATTTTGGGGGCATTTTTCACAAGTTGAATCCTGTTTCCAAATTGGCCAGTGAAAAGTTTTAGCCATGCTGAAATCGTTTCCAGGGCTAAATTGGGAAACCTGAGGCAGCTGGGCAATCTTACAGCTGGCTGAACTGTGGCTTGCAATAAAAGGCAGTGTGAATAAGGTATATTGAAGCTAAATTGGATTCCTGTGAAGGGCCATTTATTCTGAAGGGGGGTATAGGGGGAGGCATTAATGAACAGAAATTAAATTAGCTGAACCAGGCTTTTAAAAATATACTGAAAAATACCTGACCCACTATGAACCTTTTAACAAAGCAGGAACTTTGGGCTAGCAGGACCAGCTCAGCTCAGCTCTATTTCCCTGCCAAAGATACAGATGTCTGAGGTCGTACTTACTGCTCCACCTGATAAGAAGCCAGGCTTACCATGGATGGGGCAGGTTTTATTTCTGTAACCTGAAGTCAATGCAGGACAAAGTCACTGCTGTGGGAAATCCAGTGTAAACCAATATGCAGCCCAAATACAGAGGTCATTTTGGCTGATGAAAGTACTTAATTAACTAATCAGCAGATATCTAGAGAAAAATAAACATGCCCATTCATCCCTCTTGCGAATATTCTCTTCACTGAAATACAAAGAAATCATGGGGTACCCTGTTTAGGAGAGAATATTGATTAACTTTGTAAATATTAATATCAAAACTAACTAGAATAATATTTTACTTACACTCTCTAGCCTGGGACCTCTTGTGATAAAAGAAGTGCTGTAAGACCATTACAAAGTGACTTATTTCAGAACAGGAACACCAAATTTCTTGGGGAGGATTTGATTTATTTGTGGGAGGGTTTTTTTGCTTTGGTTTAGTTTTTGGGGTGGGGTTATATTTTGGGTTTTTCCCCCCCAATTCTTATTGAATGAAATAATGAAACTGCTTATTCCTGAAAAGCTGGAGCTACTTCAGTGATATAATTAAATCCACTGTAAAAGCCACTTGGCTTTCACAGTTTCCCTTTGAATTGTAACCCACATTACATCTAACTTTTCTTTCTATTACAAGAGTTAGTACTGTTTTTGAAATCCTACAAATTTGTGCATGTGACTCCAGAATAACAGTACTTGAAATTAGCTATAATAATGCCTACTGATGTAACACTTTACACCTTAACTACCACTGCTAGTGAGCTTGGCTTTGTAACCGCCTCTGTAAGGCATCCAGACTGTGTCCATTTTACAGATATGAAAACCAAGAATGAAGACAGAATTATATCTTCCTCAGACATTTCTTACACCTGATCTGCAGCACTCCCTTTAGCAGCCACAGCATTTTCAAAGTAGAGAAAACTCTCCTGAAAAATATGCTCAGGGATCAGATGTTCTCAGTCACATTTGCTGAGGCAAATTTCCAGAGAAACCAGTATTTTATGCCATTTTTGACCAAGTGTGAGAGCTTTTTCGGGTGGGGCGATGGTTTGCCTGTTTCTCCTCTCCTCTTGCCAAGAGGTGCCACTTTCCTCCTCCTCCTCTCCACCCCCTGCCCCTTCCAACTGTGAGTCATAATATTATGAACTTGATGATGGGAGAAATCAGATTTTCCATCACTCCACAGTCATCTTTACCTTGGTATTATTCATCATTCTCCCAACCCAAATTCCAGCCACAGGACAGTCAAAGCCAGTCTCAATACAGATACCTACAATATATCTGGAAATAAAAACATAATTTATATGTCTGTTTAGTGACATCTTTCCTGGTATATGAGTTGAAAATTTGTTTGGGGCACTGGGACAGAGTTGCAGGCATCATGAGCCATATCAGCAGCTCAGCAAACTCCCTGCAAGTTGGTGTCACATCAGATATTAAAATGCCGTAAGTATGGAGTGGATACTCTATAGATATTGCTGCAGGCTGTAATCTGGAATAATATTTTAATCAGAAAAATTGGGTCACAATATGCATGCAAAACACATTGCAGTTAAGAATGGGCAAAACTTTAAATGTCTCCATTTAATTTTGTTTCTCAGTGGAAATGTATCATTTGTACATTGAGTTATTGCTTGGGTTTTAACTCTGTACAGGCAAGAAAAAGAAAATTGTTTCTTAGGGCCCCCACAGACACTTATATTTGTTGTATTGATTAGCCCCTATGGTCACTGCTACCTGCCTGAAGGTGGCAATAAATGCTTCTAAACTTTACGCCTCCCTGTGCCTCCAATTCAATTTTGAAGTTTTCATACAAATTTCCTAGAAGAACAGAGCATTCCAGACAGGCTTTTGTGTATTGAGGATCGCTTGATTGAAATTCTGCTATACCTAGTTCTCAATCTATGTCTAGGAAGAGGCTACCAGGTATTTTTCTTTGAGTTCTGAAGAGCACAGAACCCTGTTCTGAGATGAGACAGCTGCAGCTGAGAAGAAAGCCTGTCCCCAGGACAGCTCTGTGTCATGCTCCATATTTTGTTGCTATAGCATCCTAAGTGAACCCCCAGTCAGTTTAAATGCATCACAATGCAAAAAGCCCAAATGGACCCACTGCATGTTTGTTCCCAACAGGCTGTCCATGTAGATCATGTGTTGTGAGGGCTGTGGGACAGAGAGCTCAGGTGCAGGACTGTGAAAGTTTGCATTGGGAGCTTGCAGTAACTACTACTGCAGTTTCTCCATGTTTTCATGCTGTGAATTTCAAATTTTCTTTCCCTGAGTAAAATTCAGTTAAAAGAAATGGAATCCATAATAACTTGAACCAAATACAAATTTTTCCAAAACTGGAACCTCCATATACAGGTCCATAAGTGCGTGCCATGGCCCAAAGAACAGTGAAGAAATGTTTGGTCTGGCCCACCTTTCTGGTTTTTGGAAAGGGCTGCAAAGACAGAATAGTTGAGCCAGTAGGTTTTATCCAGCAAGGAACCCCTATCTAGTGGCTTGTTGGCTGAGCTGACTGCCAGATCTTCAGTGCCAATGGTAAATTAGTATTTCATTCTTACTACTTTCTGTCAGTTTATTTTAAAAAAAACCCAAACAAATAAAAATCTCCAGCCACTACAAAATAAGTGTGTGGAGGGTCAACTTCCACAGTGCTGCAAACCAGACAAAAAACCTGCTGAACAAATATAAACTACAGCAAGGGGAGTTTCCTGGCATCACAGAGACCTCTGAGCAGCATCACTGTCCTCCCCAGCTTCTGGAAGAGACAGAGTGCCTGGTGGGAGGGAAGGAGGGACAAGTAGTCCATACCTGATACCTGTATTACCTGGCTACTGGAAATGAGTCCAGGGGCCTAAAGCAACTTGGGAGTGATGCAGACTGCAGCCAGCCTGAAAGCACCACTGAAAACAGAAAGATGCCGTTATCCCTTCCTTATGACACAACAGGGCAAATCCTGGGCACAGCCAAGGACTTTGATTGCATATTGAAAACTAAATACATATGCTAATGACTTACATGTTGAAAAATTATACATTACACATTGCAAATAGAATATGAACTCAGGCTAAATTCAGTGTAAAACTTTACACCTGGGCTTCAGCATTGCTTGTCAAAAAATTACTGGGGTATTTTTTTTTTTTTTCTATTTTCTGTGTTAGGTTAAAAATTCAAGAAAACACTCTTGGGTAATGGAAGTACCAATGGACTCCTAATTACAATGATATGAACAGGCAACATTGTGTAAAATTTCTGAAACAAATTTTAAAAGCCAAGTTACTAAATTTAAACAAAATTAACAGATCTTGTGTATTTTTCTAATCCCTACATGTTTCATTATTTCATCTGTGATAATTTTCATCACTTCTCTGTTTTGAAAGTAATTTTATTTTTATATAAAATACATTACAATCAAATGAAATGCACTGATACGCTCCTTTTTCTCTATCTGAGCTACCTTCTCTAAACTGTTGCTAAATTTCTCCTAGTAAAAGCATTATTACAAGGAAGGGACTCCTCACCACCCACTCAGCTCCCAGAAGCCAAGGGAAAAAACTTAAAGATATTGTTTTTCTAATTTGACATGAATACTCTTTGGCCCTAACAAAACATTCCAGGTCTAGTGTGCATTTTAAATGGATTTTTAAAAAATTAGCACAAGCAATGCCTGAGCTAATTTTAAGCTTATACTAATTTTTTGAAACAAGGCATATAGCACAAATAATTACCTACTTTTCTCCATCCTTCCCAACTTTGACATTTAAAATGCTCTCCTTTTTAAGGACAGAAGTGTTCTAGGGTTGTGGAGTAACCTCACTTCTATGGCTTTTTAGCACATATCATACTTACTATGGAATTCTGATGTTAGAAATAGGAACAATCAACCAAAAGATGTCAGTCCACTTGATTTGAAGCAGGAATGTGATTTTTTTTTTCTTTCTTCTCTCCAGCTAATGATGAATTATTATATTAAAAATATATATTCTAACTTCAAAGAGAAGCTAGGTTGTTATAAAACGCAGGCATTCAGAATTAAGTTTGAAAAGATTTGACCTTTTGCACACAAAAACTAACACCTACATGAATGAAGTACTGTAGTAAGTGATGATATATGATGGATCATTTAAAATGTGTGTATGGAACGATGCACATTTTTTAAGGCAGAGGCAGATGGTGGTTACAGCACATCCAACATTTTCCAATTACTTTCCTTTTGCAAAATATATCCAGACCATAAAATATTAGAGAAGTCCTTGAACTTTACTAGAAGCAACACTTTTCAATTATAAAAAAACTTCAAAATATATTTCAGTTAAAATTTATGTTCAAAAAATATCTTCAGACAATCCCCTTCACCCTCTCTTACACAGTTTAAGAGGTTTCAAAGGAAGAGAGAATAATGAGGGGCTAGACCCAGAGAAGAATCCTAACATGTTGGATAGAAATTTAACCCAGTCTTCTCAAATAGGACATAGGCACTGAACACAAAATGTTGCTCCAGACTGATCTGCTATGAATATTGGGCTAGTCAGATGCAGGATTTTGGATTTGCCCAAACTCTAACAAAAATATTAAGTAATTTCAGAATGAAGACAACATAAAATCCACTACCTGCACAGAGTTTAAAAGTAAAATGGGGGAAAAAACCCACAGCACTATTAATGCTTTTATATAATGACATTAATATTCTTTTCAATCTTCATCCAGTTAGATAAAACTCTAGGATGAGAATTCAACAAAATGCACATTGGGATGACAATGGAGTACAAACATTTTAAAAACAAAAATCAAATAAGAAATAGGCTGGAATTGGACCCCAGTGTGAAGTGTAACAAAAGTTCACAAACACAGCTCCCTTCCAAGTTAGGCAGTAAACTGAGAACACATGGAGAGAAGAAAAGGCTGTTTGTATTGTTCCAAGAAACAGGACTAAGGATCATTCCATAATTGCATTAAGCAAATACAGTATAATATCTTACACAGTGAACAGTTCAGAGACACCATAGGCCAAGTGATTGACTGATCACATTACACTGAAGTTCTGTAAGCCATTAATTTCTTAATTACTACATTAATAAGCATTTTACACCAATAAAATTGTGTTCCATGGCAAGGAAATGGGGAAATAGAATCGTGAGACATTTTCACTTCATGTGAAATTTTTTTTAATATATACATTTTCATATTAAGGTCCAATCATGCATATATTTAGGATGTTCACGATTTCATGAGTTGTATGCAATAAAGTCTGAAGCAAAGATAAAAGATGGACTTTAAACACACTTACTGACCTGATGGAGCTGGGACAAACAAACACACACTCACACACACACACACACTGTGCTTTCAAGATGAACATTAAGTTACACCAAGCAATTTCCATACTGTAGGTACTACTTACACCTTCCAAAAATTGCAGTATTACTACCATTAGTGGCAAAAATAACCCCTTAGACAATGCCTTCCCATGAGTTTTCAAGTCAACAGGCACAGCTCAGCATAATGTCACCGAGACTGTGATGAGAAAATGAGAATTTGTTTCTGCTTTCAGCCCTGCAAAATTCTTCTTCAGTGGCTCTAACAGAAGTCAATAATGCATCTCTCAAGAAGTTTGCCCTGGGTATGCCCAGGACAAGGTCTGCTACCATGTTTTTACACAGACCTAAGTGCCTTCAGGCTGCAGGGGAGATGGGAAGAAGTACCGTACTACTATAATTATCCTGATTTAAGTGAGGCAGGTCTCTCGAGCAGATACAGTTTGATCTAAAGGTCCAGTTTCTTTCAGAGTTCCACCACGAAGACAAACTAGCTGCACAGTACACACAACTTCCTTATCTGCCTCACAGACACACACCATCCAGGCTAATAAGCTTTCCACCATCCAAACTGGATATAGAAAACAGGTTAATGGTTCTGGATCTACCTTACTCTAGAGAGCTGATCAGCCATCATAAATTAGCATAATTCTACAGCTTTGAATGGGTTTGACTTGCATCAACTGAATTGCCAGTTCTCAAAGGAAGGAAGACAAGATTTATTTCCAAAATTGCTAAGGACAAACCCCACAGTGCCCCTGACAGCCAGGATGCATTCCTTGTGTTGTTGATCAGGGTCCAGCATTGAGAGGTCCAAGAATCAGCATTACTTCTCACACTAGAAAGCTGTCATCTTATCTTCTGCACTGCTCATCTCTCTTTGGTTCTGCAAGTATGAAATAAAGAACATCCCTGGCTGCCTCTCAAAGGGGTTTCGGCCTTCCCAGCAGGACAGACGGTGACTGCAATGAGAGGGCCTCCTTCACAGGGAGGGCGAAGATGAGGAAAAGGGGGGATGGGATCTCAGAAGAATGGACAGGGATGGTAGGGACCACCCAGGAGATAAAGAAAACACGGGCTGAGGGGAAAGTTGGGGAGGCTTTGAGCATGTACAGTAGCTAATTGTCAAATTTTAACCATTTAGCCTTTTAAAACTTTTTCCCCCTTTCCTTTACACACACACAGAGTAAAAACATAGCTTGCATTCAGAAGTAACAGCTTGCAAAGACATTTAAACCTAAAGCAGGTATTTAAATTTAAATTTAGCAGAGCTTTCTCAGTGTTTTCTAATCCTGGCTCAAAGGCTGAACTGCGTTGAAATTTGTTACAAACAAGAATCTTAAGAAGTTCCCAGACTTTGATGGGCTTTGCTAAATTTAAACCTAGAGTGAAATTTTTATTGGAAATTACAGACTAAAAATGATACAGCCATAAGGAAAGACCACAGCAGAGCTTCTTGTTTGTGTTTCTCTCTTGTAAAGCTCTGCAGGATGGGTGTCACAAAACCTAGCTCCCTGTGCAAGCCCTAAGTTTCTCTCCTCTGGTTCTCTCTGGTCCAGGCTTTCCCACACACAGTTAAGCATTCCCAAACATGACTTTACAGCAGCTCCCGAGAGCAGAAGGGAGCTGGAGCACCAGGGCCAGACTGGCAGCCTGAAAGCCAACCATTGTTCCCAGAGGCAAGCAGCCCTGCAAGGCACACTGACTCCCTGTCTCCAGAGCAAACGGGCGCACAGGGCTTTTCTCTACCACCCAATAGGCTGGGGCACAGAAGCACTGTAATTTGGTGTTAATTGGGTCAATCCCCTACTTTAATTAAAATGAAATGCCAGCCCTTTCCCATTCTACCTCCAGTTACATTTTATTATTGATTAGCTAAACCAAATGTACTCTGGTGGTGGTTCCTTCACTTCCTTCACTGCACAAGTTGTCCGCAATTAGTTTCCCCTTCTCCCTTCTTGCTCTGACAGCATACTGTCAGGGCCCTGTCCTGTTCTCTGATACACTGGCTCAGTCACTGTCTCTCCTGGATCATCTCTGGTCCCTTTTACTGCTCCTGACTGGAACCCTGGATGAACTTCAAACTTGATTCATCACCTTGCCTTGTCTGGGGCTGTTGACGAGACCTTGATATCCTCACCCATCTCTGCCCATCCAGCTCAGATACTGCAGGACAGTGCCCTGGTTGATGAGGGCACTGCCTGTGCTAGGGTCACTGTCACCCTCATGGTGCAGCCCCGTGCCTACTCCTCCCTGAAATTAACAACCACTGCAACTTGACAGGACCTTCTCCTCAGTGAACCACCAACTAAGACTCCTGGCATATTTACTCTTTTAGCACCTGCAATAGTAGCAATAATTGCAGCAATAGCAGTGAGATCCATGAAGGGTCTACCATCTAAAACAGGTGTGGAGAACACATCATCTGGGAGCATGGAAGAGACCATAATTACAATGGAACTACTATTGGAAGAAGTAAGGTATGAGGAGGACAGTGTAGGTGAAGTCTGATGAACCAAATGGACAGAATGTGAAAATCAAGACTGCTGAAAACACGAAGGGGCTGCAGCAAAGTCTTGGGAAATGAGCAGGCAGACTGAAGGTGGCTCGAATAACGCTGAGTGCTCCTTTAGCAACAGGACCATGCACGAGGCAGCGTAGCATAATCTGTCCTTTGGTGACCTACGGAGGAGTGTATACCCAACCAGCATTGCAAGTTTCTCTGAGGCACAGTGACTCAGCAGAGGAAAGTACCAGGTTCAGTAGAGTTTTTCCTCACTGCACAGGAGGAGGGACTGCAGAAGAGCAAAACCTGTTACTCGCTAACCATCTGACACACATGTCACATCCAAGGCTTGCTGTGGTTCTGCTTCACCAAGGTGGCACAAACACATATCTACTATGTGCAGAAAGGACAAGCCACAGAGGCAGCAGGACTGGGAAGCCTGACACCAAATTTCCCTCAAGCCCTGGCTTTCATCAGACCTTCTTGGGGCCTTAACAAGGAACTGATATACTCTTGGCTCACATTCTGCAGAAATAAAACATTAATCTAAGCCTCTTGTCCAGCTCCTTATCTCCTGCTTTTCTGCCTGTTTTGCAAGGTGACACTCATTTAATATGGGCAGAGGCGAGACTAGAAAAGATGTCACATGCCTAAGAAGATATGTAAGTAAATGAATACACAAGTCTGTCACATACATGTGCATAGAAACATCCCATACCTAGGAATATCCAGGGCATCAAAACTGACAGCTGCATAAACTGTGACTCAGTACATCACACTGAAGACCAGAGAACAGCACTGCTTGGCAGATCTCTCCTGCCATCTCAGAACCACTCACCCAGGTCTATGAAAATTTAACACTGCATCTCATCAGAGCATGTGTATGTACTCATTACTTACATGCAGCAAATTCAAAGAAAACAAAACCAATTATGACATTAAATGTTGGGCTAATCTTATTCAGGAAATCATTTAATTCAATACAAACAATGAGGTACTATTATTTTTTTTTCCCCCAGGAAATTTTATTTCTATGCCTGCAAAAGAGAATGAGAATAACCATATATTGTGTCCCACAAATGATCTGCAACACTCTTTAAGTGCCTGTCTTTTTTAAAAGGGGTCATTCCATGCACACTGCTCAATTAAATCACTGTACCTCTGGAACCAACGTTGGAGTTTTACAAAGGCCATAATGCAAGCAGCATGTAAGTTAAGTGTATTTTCTATATTTATATTTAAATATACTGAATTTAAAAACATATTCATTTCCATATCTGTCCCTATCAGAGCCACAGGAATCTTCAGCTAAACTATTTTAGTAAAGATGAGTTTCAGGAATTTAATGTAAAACAGGCACTGATCAAGCTCAGTCACTGGGCAGGCCAAATATATATATATATTTTTTTTTTTTACCATAAAAAGTGCAGAAGTTCACTCATTGTGTTAGTTTTATCCCACTCCTGATTAATGCTGAACATTTTAACAATTGTGTTCTCTGAGGCTGTTAAAGATCTACACATGCAGGCTTTGTATTTTTTTCAGAGGTGCTGTAGCATGGAGCTCATCTTGTTTTCTGCCAACATAGATGCTATAAAATTATGCTTGATTCTGTTTACTCCTTTCCTCCCCTTCCCTCCCTTCTTCCCTTTTCCTCAGCCTTATCCTCCTCCATGTTCTTGGGTGGGCAGATTCATGGGGAGACTTGGTTTTTAGCATAGCCACCAACAAGCAGTTTGCTACTCTCCTGAAGCACATCTGGGCTTTATATCAGGCCTTTAATTAATCCTCAGTGAAAGCCAAGCTATGACATTTTGACTGGGCAGGCTCCAGTTTTGGACAGGTCTTGATTTATTGCGACTGAGTCTCAACCTACTTTGATTTATTTCAGCTTTGGGGAGGAGGGCAAGAACTGAACAGAAAAAGCACTGTTGGATGCAGAACATGTGATGCACGTAAAGGACCTCCAGAGTACTGTGGACCAAATGACAAACAGCTCAGACAATTTACAATAAAAATAAAATAAAATAAGCGCAAGTGATGAAAAGATTTTGGTGAAAGAAATCACTTAAACCAACAACAACTACCACTATCAAAACGAGCAACAACAAATAATAAAAGACTTAGTGAACTAGCATCAAACAATTCAGCAGAAAGTGCCAACGAAGGAAGCTCATGCCTTATCTCTAAGTAAACAATAAATCCCTGGTCACTCATTAGTGTTAATCATGCCTCTCATCTGCATTCAGCTAAATACAGAGAGGCAGGACCAATGCTTTCCTGATGAGTCGCTTCCAAAGAAAAGGATGTTCTGCTATTGTCTGCCAGCTCGCCTTGGGTGGATGTCCTTTTGCAGGTCTCCCTCTCAAACAGCACTGTGCACGACATGAAACGTGCCAAGTCTTCTGGACAGCAGGAACAAAGGCAGCCTGAGCCAAACTGTTCATCTAAATAAAGCAACAAACATCACAGTAACAGGAGCCACTGAATAACAAGTCCAATATGCTCAAGGTATAAATCTTTCTTGTTTCTGAGGGTAGGCCTGCTCTCTCAGGCCCTTTTCTTGGTCTGTTTTAATTCAAATTCTGTTGAACAGACAACTTGGCAAGTATTTTCTGAATATTATTGTAGCTACTTCCAATCCATTCCTGCTGTGTGTACACGCAAAGGAACTTGGTATCTTGAAAATTCTAATGGAAACAAGTAATTTTGTTGTTTTCCTTTAAGTATTTTTGTTAAAAATTCAAATACCCTTATGTATCCCACTCTTACATTTTCTTTTCACCAACAGAAATTCAGTCTTTGTTGTGTTTTTTCTCCACTAACTATGGAGATTTATGGTCCTATGAAAAGAGAAGAAAAAATGGAGTTCCAGCAAATAACAAGCAAAAAAAAAATTAGTGTAAAAAACCTGGTACTTTATATTTACAGACATCAAGAATTGATGTCTAATAGACCTCTAGCAGGAAAAGATGTTTTTCTGAAAGACTGGGCACCTGCTGCTATTAAAATTTCAGTACCACCTCAGATGCTATCCCAGTAGTCTCCACACACAGCCTTGGAGGACTTTGCACTCCTGTTACACCCTGTAACACAAGACAGCAGGAGCAGCAGCCCATGCATGCACGTGCAGGCTTGCCTCGAGGCATCTGTGGCATCACAAAGCAGAGGAGGACACAAATTGGATATGAAAATATTATATGCATCATCTCTAAAAAGATTACAACCAAGGGACTGAAGACATTAATAACAAGGCATCTATGTGTTAATTTTTAAGTTTCATGGTGAAATCTGGGAGAAAGGCCTACCGTACATGGCTGATCAGATGCCTGTGTAAGTTAAGGCACAGTCCAGCTGTGTGCTTTGCCACCATGCAGGTAAGCAGCAGGATTCAAAGCTTAGGATCACTTGGGTTTTCTGCTAATTGGAAACAACTGCAGTTTTGTCATCTGTAAAAAGATTATTTTAGCAGCAGTAGGCCGACAGGACTATTTGTGCTGCGAGGTTACACAGAAAACCTGAATTTGCTGTCCTCTTCCCTAACCAAGTGGGCAGGCTGAGCTGGCTCTCTGTGCCCAATACAAAATTACAAATTCTTCAGAAATTTAGAATATTTGTAAGCCAGTAAATGGGATCCTGCAGAGCCAGCCCCTTTTCGTTTCAGGAGTAGAAGTCTAATTAGTGTTAAGGACAATTCTCAAGTCAAACTTGTCTACTGAGCACATCCTTCCCTCATCTCTCTTCACTCTGTAAGAAAACTAATCATCAACATCTAATGCAGATGCCTGCTACTTTGTATGCATGTTTTTGTTTTGTTACCCACTCAGGCTAAAGAACTTCAGTCTCCTTTCACAGGCAGAATCAAGCACAGAGGCAGCTGGTGGCTCACTTTGGCCTGAGAGCAAGTGATGAGAGCACAGCATTCCCCTATAAATTGGGGTCTTATTCCCCATCTTGTATCGCTCTCACACAACCCCCAACACGAGGATGCAGTGTTATTTCCATCAGCTGTGGTACCCCTGAGTATAAATTTACTTTTCTCTGCCAGATAGTGCTTCTTTTAGTTGCTGGGAGTTGGTTCTGGGTGGGACTCCAGATCCTAGCTTTAATCCTGAGCACCACCATTTTGTCCTTGCTTACAGGCAGTTTTATTTTCCAGCTTTATCTGCCTTTATGAAATAAAAAAGTGCGTGTGATTTTTCCTTCCAAGAAATACTTGTTATAACACTGTAAGCTCCAGCAGTACTTTCTAAAACCAAGACAGAGTTTGCAGTGACAAGTTAGACTGTTTCACTGGAAGAGACTTTATATGAACCATTATGTCAGCAAAAGCCCATATCTAAGAAAAAAGGTTCACTTTAAGATACTTTGAATAAAACTGTCAGCTGGGTTAGGAGTCAGCTGTTTTTCAAGCAGCTCCAGAACATAAACAACTCTCCAAGACATTTTTAAATAATGATTTCAGAATCTGGATTTTTTCCCCCCCGACTTGAAATATTTTATGACACATTGTATTTAAATGATCAGACTGCTACAAATCATTGCAACTAATTGCCTGTCATCAGCATGCAATTTCATGACACAATTTGTTCCCTATGAATAAATTAAGCCAAGGGAACTGAGTCTTGTTTCTCTTGACTTTAGTGTATTCTAAAAGTAAACATAAAATATGCTTGATTCTGCTATTATTTAACACTCTTTTATGTAATCACTCCAAAAGTATTGTGCGAAGTGACGATTAATTTACTTTCAGTTTAGGAGGACTTTTTACTGAAACTTTTTGTGCAAGCTATACTTTTACACATGTGCCTGTTGGTTTTACACTGCCTTTCTTTAGATGTGACCTTATGAACACGAGCAACAAAAAGGCCTCCTCTAAGGAAAGTCTAATTTAACTTAATTACAAGGAGTGGGCAGTTGAGCACCAATTCCATCATTCTGTGAAACTTGAGCCTGAAAACTAGCACTGGGCAAGCCAGGTGAAAACTCTTTATTATGCTACCTGGTTTTATTTGTAATGTGCAAAATGGCATTTTAATGTCTCCTGAGGTCACTTTTGGAGCCAAATTGTGGCTGTCCTATCACAGGCGTACTGTGTAACTCTGGGCAGGCACAGAGCCTCTTTCTCTTCCACTGGCCTCCCTGTGCACAAATGCAAGATACAGTGAATGAAGTCCCAAAGCCAATAATCACATTATTAGAATATTTCACTCCAAACCAGTTCCTGCAGTTGGTTTTCAGCATTGTCACTCCTCAGGTTTTCCAAGGGGGCAATGAGGGAACTCACAGCCCTACAGTCTTCTTGGGGCTTGAGCACTTCACACATGTCCTTACCCTTTATGCCTACTTGGATCAAATAATATATTTTCTAAAACAGCACCCATATTTTTAAGATGCCATTTAAGTGCTGTACATAACATTAAAGTTTTGACATTAAATGTGCTCAGACCATAAGAACTTACACACACCACCAATACCAGTTCTAAATTGCTACTACCTGCTCCGAAAATACTTTAAAAAGGAAAAAAAAAAAAAGAAGAAAGATTTTCCTAGAGAGTAGGCATTAGTTAGTCTGGAAAAGGTTCTTGGAAGGGAAGATCCTTGGTGCTCCCAGAAAATAGAACACAGCAGAGCCCTGCTTTGTGGCAGGCTCCCCCTTGCAACCCAGAATCACTTCTGCTACCAGTGCTATCAACTCAGAAAACCACATTCCAGTGGTGTATACCATGGATAGGGCATGTGAGTCACAATGTGTTGAAATAAAACATCAAACAACCATAAACATGGAACATGCATGTATCGGAGCAGTGGGGAAGACCATTCTATCTCATACCTCCTGACACCTTTCCAATATTCCAAAATCTGCTTGTAATCTGGCAGATGAACAATTTTAGACTTGCACTATTTTTAGTATGTATCTACCTTGGATATCAGTAATAATACCGGAAATAAAATGAAAAGGCTATACAAAATATTTTTCCCCTGTCAATTATTTCCCCTTTAAAATGAACATGATATATTAAAAACCTTATACTTGTTGAATTTAAAACACCTCAGACAAAGAGATAAATTCCCACCAGACATGGAGAAGTAATGTTGGTCTGGAAATAAATGCAGTGCAATAAATTAATAGGAAGGGGGGAATGTGCCTGTATTGCATAAGAAATAGACTGCATTAGCAACACAAAGCATTACTTTTTCTTGTAAAATAAAGCACAGTGCAGCAAGATCATATAATTTGTACCAACTTTTCATTATGTCAAAAGCAACATGTGTGCCTTGTATTAGAGCATTAGGGTTGCCTTGATAAACTATTATGGTGTAGAGTAACATCTCACTTGATGGAGGAGGTTAAGGCAGAAGTAGGAGTTCATGCTTTACTAGTGAAATTTATTGCTCTTTAAAGAAATCTGTAAAGTGCACTTGGAAGAAGGAAAGCCACTTCATATTAAAAAGAATAAGAATCCAACCCATTTGCAGATCAAGAAATAATAATGCACAACTTGCACTAAAAAAAATATCAGCTTCTAAAAAGTACAGAGACTGTTATTATGATCAAAGGTAAAGAGTAAGCAAATGTGCTTGGATTGCATTCAGTTCTACAAAACAACCCCCAATAATTTGTCCTTGCAGAGAGGCAACATTTCAGAAGAATAATTATGGATCCCTTAAGTTTCTTCCTCAAATCCAATACTAGAGATCCTTCTAATCCCACCGCACAACAGAAAATTTGAAAGCAGATATGTGGGCCCACTCATTTCAGAAGCACCACTGAAATCCTTATTCCACTAGAAGCAATGGAATGGCTGCCAAGGTTGCTCACACCAGGAACTGAGCTGTGGATCTGCAGGGTGTGCGAGGACGGACAACTGCTTGGCTCCCTTGCTTCAGTCAGCCTCAACCCTCCCTCAGAGCAGGAAGCAATGGGAAGGTTTGAAGGAACCAGCAGCTGTTTTGCACAGCCCTCACTTAAGCTACGAGGCACTGGACAATGCCAGGGCCCTGCTTTTACTTCATTCTCCTCTTTGATGGCCTCAGGCAAATCCATCTCAGTCACACTGCCAAGCTGACTGGAAAGAGGGGACAAGAAAACACCAGTGTTGCTCACCTACCTTGCAAAAGCAATGCTCCTCATACTTCTGAGGAAACACACAATTCTCTCACTGCAGAAATCATGTGGATTTTGAGAGGAAGAGAGAAAGGAGTCAAGCAGAAGACAGCAATAAGCTTTCTTCACATACTTAACCTGGTAACCAAGTCAGCCATCTCCAGGGAAAAATTAAAATGGGCCAAAGAAGGCCAACTGGAAAGTTCAGCTGCTCTATCTTTAGTACATCAATGTTGGTTGTTAGGTCAAGGCTTCATCCAAAAACACCTACAGCTAAAATTCAAGTATTTCTGCTACAACTAAAAGTGGCATATTAAGTGCACCCTGTGGGTTTGGGGAATGTTTCCCATTGAAACAAGGAAAAAAAAGGTTGGGTTTTTTTTCCCATATCCAGATCAGGAAAGAACAGTCACTCTGCTGATAACCAATCTTCTTAATAATGCACAGAATACTAACAGCTAGAGTACAATAAAAGTGAGGCCTGACATTTTAATTTATCTGAAGCATTTCTTTCAGGGAAATGACCTGAAGTTGGAGGACTAAAAACTTTGGTTCTGGGAATGCATTGCCCATGATGTTTTATTGGCCTAATTTCTAATGAAAACAATTACTGTATAGTGAGGATGCTACCACAGAGACATAACAACACTATTAACTATTTTTGACTTCCAGTGTAAATTGAACCATTATAGGGTTTTAAAAATGTCTTCATTAAATTTTAATGATCTGTTCTAAGGGACTTTTTTTCCTTTATTAAAATTCAAACCAACTATGGTATAGAGCTTTCTCAGAATGTGGTACACTATTCTAAGCTTCAAATAAATCTATAAATCATAGATTAGTTAATAAAGTGAAACTATCTGGGTTATTAAAGGTGGGGCTGGTAGCAGTACCTGTTATTAATGTTGCCTAACATTTACCAATAAGAGATGCTGCTTCCCACTCTTTAAAATGTTGCCAAATACCAACTGACTGAGAAAAAATTTCTTGGTTCAAAGGTGGACACTCCTGGTTGGCTTTTAGCTTCCTTTTTTTTCCCCCACTCACAATGGGAAAAAGAGCAAAGAAAGGAAGGACAAATGTCAGTTGAAGGGATTCAGTTGATTAAAAAATACATTTCATTTGTATTAAACGTCAATATTTTTTCCATGAACTAGGGGTCTCCTTGTTGTAGAATTAGTATTTGAAATTCTGCATGTAGAAGGTCAAAGAATGTTTATGAGAACATTCCCGCACATTTTCCTTAAACTTGCCCAATTCATAAAATTTATGTGGACTACAGTGGAAAAAAATAAAAGTTAAAATCCTGATTTACAAGCACTGAAGAGAGACTTTTGAGACCTTTGTTGTTAAATGTTGTGAAGATTCACTCCACGGTGAACACGCTCCATTCCATGATGGGGCACTGGTTTCCCTCCAGGCACAGCTGCAGCTGACCAGGCTGTCTGGTGCATTCACTCCCTACGTCCAGGCAATCCCATCTCCCTCATGAGATTAATCTCTTTCCCACAGTCTCATCTAGAGTTACCCCAGGTTAAAATCACAAGACTGACTGGAAGGTGGAACAGATGATTTTTTTTGTTGTTTGTTTAAAGTCTGGCTTGTTTTCACCCTGGTTCTATACTGTCACCAGCTAATGAGTAAACTTTGTCCTGCAGCATGCACTGAGGTGGACTGCAACAATGGTGCATATACTGCATTACATTATTTAGTCTCTCTGCTGACATCCACATGCTTTCTACAGGCCTTAGAATAAGTGAAAGGATAGCTCCTAAATTATTGAGTCATAATTTTACTTGGGTTTTCACAAGTTGCCAGACAGAGCAGAAAATTAAAATCACAGGAACACAGTACACACTTACTGTTATTTATGCAAAGTACCTTAATTTGGTATTCTCACAAAGAACAGGCTACAAAAGCAGAATTTGTCAGGAGGACTCCTGTAATTGTGTTATTTGATGGAAGAGATACTTCACTCAAGCCACAATGGCAGAATAGGTCAGTATCAGAAACATGACAACAATACATAATTTATCAATTTGGAAACCTTATACTTGAAAGAAGCCTTAGTCTAACTTTTCCATCACTCCAACTGAACTGTAAGACCACCACTGTAACAAGACCACTTAGAAAACCACCGGGGTGGCCTTGATAATAATACACATATCATTGTTGAGGCACAGGAAACTAAACCAGATGGTTTTGCTGAGGAAAGCACTTTTTCCTGGCTTTGTAGAGACTAAAAACACTAATAGGTCAAACATGAAAGTGCTGAAAAAGAAAGTTAAAGGAAAATCTCTGTAAATAAGAACAAAAATCTATTTACATATGTGCTTCCCTCACAGAAAATATGTCTGCAAGAAAATAAAAGGGGAAAATGATGCTACAGTTCTGAAATAGATGAGGATAGTTTTCTGAAAGGTCTAACAACAACACTTACAGTTGGACTTACAGTCCACCATTGCTGGAAATCAATGCCATATGATGTGTATTAGACAGAATACCTATATGTTGTAATTAAAAACTTTTTCTTTCCTCATTTTCATGTTTTAACTATGGAGAACATTCATGCCTATTGCAATAAAATACTTACTTTCTTGTACAATCTCTTTTTATCAATCATCTCAAACTTAAAGAAAAAATAGCACATAAACGAACCTATTAAACTACATGAAACTGAAAGTAAATTCCACAGAAACCATTCACGCACAGAAACATAAATTCACATGCACACATTTATACAGGCTGTGTATGTGTCTGCATGCTCACATGAATAAAGTGTGTTAGGATTTTCTCATTTATGCTGTAGTTATTTAAAATCATATTATTTGCAGACTTCAGTATTTCAAAAACCACAAAAGACTTGGTTTGGGTTTGTTTTTCTTTATTGTAGACATCATCTACACACGTAAAATTAAGATGATAGCGTGTTACTCTGCTGAGAATTGCAACTATTTCTAATAGACAAGAAGTCTAATCTAAATTACATGCACTGAAAGAAATGTGTTATAAGGTCCTTTAGCATGCAGTCGTATTTACCAAAATGTAAGCCTTTATTTAGCATTAAAAAGGAAAATGTTCACTATTGAGGTTATTCTAAAACATGTTTTCTCTTCATAAGGGAAGCTTTGCCCATATTTTCAAAATCTGGAAGAAGATGTTTGAGAATTATACCTACATTTTGCTAGCACTAAATCATGCTCTAATGAAAAGAAAACATAACTATTTAAATTTCAACTTTTCCTCTGCTTGTATGGGAGAATGGAGAAGAAATGTACACTGAGGAAAGCTTCACTATATGCTTCTAATTTGTGGCAGTCCATTTTAGAGCTGCACAGATATAGCCTTTGAGAAAATGTTTGGTCTTCAGTCCCATTCTGAAGTTGGTAATTAAAACCAAGGAAATAAAAGAGTAGTTTCTGAAGCCAGAAGTCAGGTGGGGCCACAGGTACCCTACAGAGCTGAGGGAGCCTGATGGAACCTACCTGGACAGCAATAAAGAGAGAGAAATTACAACAGTGTGCCACAGAATCCTATTTTGATTCTGCATGAGAGACATTGTGGGGAGACACCTGTTTGGTGGCCAGTGACACCATCTACCACCTCATATCAAGACAAGTTTAGGTTTGGACTATTTCAGTTGAGGCACAACATGTAAAAATAACTTACTAAAATAATGATAGCATGATTCGACCTGGAAATCCACTTATCTATGTATTTTCCCTATAGACTCAATCAGTCAGGGAAGACAATCTTTACTTCTGGGATCTGCTCTTCCAGCAATCTTGTTGTGTCATGAAGTGTCTGTATTGCAGTGCCAGTGCCTGTGGGTCAGTGTTGGGTGAACTTCACATCTTTCATTTGAAACCAGCTGGGTCTGTGCTGTCACCACTTGTGCAGGCTGTATTGTAGCCTGAGAATTGGGTCATTATTTGAGTGGATGCTTGAATGTATTACCATGGTCAAGTACCACTTCCTTTATCCTGGCCACCTACCTCCACAAGTCCTAAATATTTACACGAGGAAATCAAAAAATATTCTGCCCTTGGCAAGTGCATAATATCTTTTGGAAGATACTGCTTTCTCAAAAACATTTCAGCATGAGACTTAGTTCTAAATTAAAGATTTTTAAACTATTAGAAAAAATTAGGGATGGAGTACTCATTGCCTCATTGTCTTTGATACACATGCTTCTAGAAAAGGTACTGCTTCAGCAAGTACCTGTCAAGAATTTTGTGAATGTTCAGTAGTTGTTCCAAAGGAGCACAGTCTATCAAACTTTTCTCCTAAAGGTTTTTGGAAGTCCTGCTGCTCTCACAATTACTTCACCTAGATGGAAACAGTTCCATCTAGAGCAGATTTGATTTAATTTGAAGATCAGTTAGGCTTAATAGAACCATAGTTTTCCCAGGTCAGACAAGCTGATGAAAAGAAAAAGTTCTCATTTGGAAATATTCAAAGTACACTTTACCTGCAAGGCAAGCCCATCACCAGGTGTTTGAAATTATTTCTCAACTTTTGTTAGAAGATATTCACTTTAAACATAAAAAAACTAAGCAATAAGGAAGGAAAATCACTTTTCCCTTCAGTCCATACCAAAAGGGTAATCCCCATTTAGAAACATGCCTTAAATTTGTGAGCCAATCTCATAACTATACGAGGTATTGATAGCTACACAGACAGATACAACTGACACTTTCTTTTTGTAACCAACAGTCCTTAACAAAGCAAGACTCTCACAAGGAAGAATCCAGCTGGGGTGGTGAAAGGATTACCCAGAAAAAACTTCAAGTCTTAGCAGACTAAGGTAAAATGTATCTCAAAAGACAACACATCCTTAATGCTACAAGAAAACAACACCACAAAACTAGAAATGCCTTGGCCAATAGCCTTACTGGCTGACTCCTTTTCTTATGCACAAGAGTAAAGTAAAATTTTAAATAATTCTTTCTGGCAAGAGTTTTGATATTTAAACATACACACAAACATACAAGAAGGGATTTCCCGCCACAGCAGTGGTAGCAGTTGTTTCCAAGGATCAGTTTCTGCCAATTAGAATAGTAAATAGAAAAATCGTAAGTAAAAGACCAGGTGATGGTGACTAGAGATTTAAACAAAGATTAGATTTTACTATTTGAATTTCAATATGTGCAAAATGGTCTAAGAAAATAAAAAATGACTGTGTATTTTGTTGTGCATTTTAATCACAGACTAAAGGATGAATCAGCACCAGTACCAATTAAAAAAAACCAAAACATAAAAACAAACCTAAGATGGATATTCTCTCTTTAAGCAGTTTCACAGTTTCTTAATATGCTTGGTTGGCCCGTACAATAACTTACTATATGACTTATTTATAAACAGTTCTCTTTTGCTTTGATTTTCTTTTATATTATTTAAATATAAATTAATGGAAGCCAATTTCCATACATTCTAAATATCAAATGCACCCTGATTTCACCATGAATGTAGGCACACACCTAATTTTAAACATTTGACTAGACATGTAATTAATTGAATTGGAGCCACTTATGACCCGATTATGAGTTCTCTGTAATTATTGCTTGAAATACTGCTGAATTGCTGCCTATTGAAGGCAAGAGAAAATATTTCAGATCTCTATGAATACCTAAAGACTATTAAAACTGTTACCTTTGACTTCTTCTTTTAGTTTTGTAAGATCAAGATTCAGGGGCTTTTCCACAGCTTTCATCAGTGCAGTACTTGTGCTGTTTGCACAAAACTGAGGTACGGCCAGTGCAATTGCAGAAGGCAACCTGAGCATCAGCAGGTGATAAAGAGGAAACTGAAGCAAAGGAAGAAAAAGCCTCAGCTCAGCAACTGAGGCTGGTGTGTCCAGGTGGCCCAGAAGGCCAATGGTATCCTGGCCTGTACCAGCAAGTGTGGCTAGAAGAGGGATTCTTCCCCTGTACTCAGCACTGTACTCAGTACTCTTAAGGCTTGATGTAGTGCTGATAATTGAAAATACTCAGCTGATAGTCTGCAACAAATAAAGGGCCTGTTATCCTCACAAAGCAAAATATCCACACAGAAGCTTCGTATGTCAATAGCATTGATACATTATTTTTCTGCTTCCAACTCTGTGGCATTGATCCTCATCTCTAATACCAACTCATAAGACTTGTGCTGGATCACAGCAAAATCAATAATGAAGAAAGGGAGAGCAAGAGGCAGCAGCAATTTCTGCCAATATGTTAATAGTTACTAATTTCAGATTAAAATTTATAATCATACACCAAAAATTTTCAATGCCTACTTATTTCTATTCTGTTCTCTTCAAACACTGAATGGAATCCTTTTCTTCCAGTGAGCTGGACTTCCCATTTTTCATTCACCAGCATAATGCTGCTGTACCCTGTTCCTGCAGGTGGCAGTTCAAGTGCCAAGTCAAAATCCTAACCAAACACATTTTCCAACTATTCTCCACTGATGGGAACCTATGTTTAAACCTCAAACTTCTGAATCATCTGCTATCCTCAACCCATTCCTCAGTGGGCATCCATATGATTCCAAGCTGTACTGTATACAAAGAAGTTTGCCCAAAATCACAGTGGCAGTCAAATAAACTCATATAATCAAAGCCCAAGAATCATGAATTTTGCTTGTGCTTTGAAACCACCAGACATTCTCAAGTCCCACACATACAGGACACTGTCTCTCCATGAAGTCAATGGGAGTTTGCTTATCAACTTTCACGAGACCAGGAATTGACCCATAATATTTAATTAAACAACAAAAATGAATGTATTTATGGTTTTATTATTATCCCTAATAAGGAAATAAGAAGAAAGAAAACACAGTACATGGTCTAGTCTATATGCACATGTGTTACTTGTATTAATATCGATGGGATTTAAAGCTACATATGGAGAGGATAAGATATATCCCTATGTGTTCAGCCATATGCTTAAGGAAGCTCCCCAAATGCTTGTAAATATGATCATGCTTTATAACATACTATGTATTTATTTCAACAATGTTAAATCTCTAAGCCCTACTTTCCAGTCCATTAAAGCCTCAAATAATTGTTTATTTCCAGTTTAAAGTTACCTTATTTTTTAGCCATTAGAAGTCTGCCTGTAACCACATTTCCACAATACTCAGGGAATTAGAGAATTGATAATAAGTCTCTCATTATCTGAAGGGATACCTCTCTGGGATGAGAAATACTAAAGATGAACTATATTTTAGTGAGGAATTCTTTCCAGAAGATTTTGGGACAGGCCCAAGATGTGTAGCTGAAAGGCCTGGAATGCTACTTGCACAAAAAACATGTGTTCATGCCATAAACCTCAGAAAACTACATTCCTTCTGGAGGCCAAAGGCCTTGAAAGCTAGTCATCTTTCTGGATAGACTTGTTCTCACTTCCTTTTTGATTTTTAAGGTTTGAAGGATAGCCTTGATAGGCTGAGGGAGCTGGGCCTGTTCAGCCTTGAGATGACTGAGAAGGGATGTATGGCATCAATGTTTATCAGTAGCTGATGGGAGTGTCAAGAGGATAGATCCAGGCTCTTGGTGGTGCCAAGCAATAGGACAAGAGGCAAAGAGAAGAAACTGATACACAGGAAGTTCCACCTGAACATGAGGAGGAACTGTACTGTGCGGGTGACCACGCATTGGAACAGATTGCCCAGAGAGGTTGTGGAGTTACCCTCACTGAAGATACTCAAGATCTGTCAGGACACAATCCTGTTCAATGATCTCTACGATCTCATTGCTGCCTGAGCAGGAAGGTTGGACCAGATAAGCCACTCTGGTACCTTCCAGCCTGACCCATCCTGTGATTCTGTGAACACAGGACAAGGGTCTAACCCAGAAGGCATGAAAGGTTTATTTTGGATTTCCCTTACAGAAGAAGACTTCAGGATTTATCCATTGATTTATGACCTAGTGTAATTTATATTGGAATGAGATAGCTGAAGTTTTTATGAAAAATCCAATGCCTGTTAACAAATCATATTCATTATGTTCATGCAACTGATAATTCTTATTTTATGACTTATCTTTTACTTTCTTTCAGCTGAGACTTGGTAACTGATTTTATGGTCACTCATGACCATAGTTTTATTCATTAAAAAGATGATTGGGATGGTTTACTGGTTCAACTGCTTCATCTAATGTTGTAGCCACAAAACCATAGTTGTGGAGGCCTAGTCATTACACTCATGGTGCCCTCAGCATCTCATGCAAATGCAGCACAGAACCAAAGACAACTTAGTTTATTGCTGGCTGCCAAAAAACACCTTCTTTGCTTGCTTGATGTAACCCTTTTGATACCAAGGTGATATGGCTGTTTATCTTTCTTAATGTCATCCAGGACATCAGTTTATAGGGAGGTATTATGATTTTATTTTCTTGCTCTTATTGATCATAAAGAAGACTTGAGAGCTCAGCTTTTACTCTACCTTTAAAGTCTCAATTTATGATAAAAATCAGACTTTTGTGTACTGACATACTTCTTACTTTGTAATATAGAAAACCAAAACAAACAGTCGTCATCTTTTTAAACTACATCAATGAATGGTGAAGTCAAATCCGGTTTCCCAGCAAGGAATTATTAAAAGACAGAAATAGTCCAATGACCACAGGAAAACTTTAAGCACCAAAATGGGGACAAAAATCTCCTGGGGAAAAGACAATATTTCCTACATGGTCATTCATGTCTCCTTGTAATACAATACAGGGGTATTGTTTGTTTGTCTGCTTAAGTAGATGGGTAAAATAAAATTAGATACAAATCCTGAGTACACAAACATTTCAAACACTAAATGCAGGCTTATGTGTTCCAATACCTGCCATTACAAAAATGTTGTGATGCTGGTTTATAATGTATAACCAAAGAGGTCTTTGATTATTAATATATACATAATTTTTGCCTTATTAAAAAGGAACCAACCTCCAGCAGGATCTTTCACTTCAGGTCATACTGTATCTTGCTGAAATCTTAATATTGGTCATAAAATTTGTCAAAAGAAGAGAAGAAATACTCTAAAATAGATCCATATTGTAGTCCGACCCCTTCCCCAGGAATTCAGGCAAGGAATGTAAACCCGAAGATTTATTTTTCTGTTCAGGTCATGCCTGGGGTAGACTGCTGTGCTACTAAATTCCCTAATCTGAAGTCAAGAGCAAGACAAAGTTAACAGACCTCAATAGGCAGGAAAAAAAATCTTGAGATAGCCCTCTGTGAACCATAACCTGAAGTTACAGCAAATGAGCCTTATCCCCACCACAAGGATGATTCAGAAAAAAATCCCACAGTTTACCTCAACGTAGTCCCTGGCATGGCCCCAGTCTCTCTTAGCATCCAGATTGCCCAGGCTGAAACAATCCAGCTGTCCAAGGTGAATCTTTGCTACCGATCGGCTAATCTTTCGAGTGACAAAATTAGCCCCTGGAAGAGAAATAAAAGGTAGTATCAGCACAGTCACAGTGGCAGACAGCTGGCCACAGCAGACACCTTGTACAGCTCAGCACATGGCATTTTCAGTCTTCACTCAGTCCCCTCACACCACCTAGACCCATGCCATCTTTTATCATTTGAGCAAGCTAAGAAGTTTCCAGTGCAAGTGTCACATTAGCTGCACTTTCACAGCAAACATCTTTCTTTGTGGAACTTCTTAAGCATTCCTAATTTGCTGCCTCAGTATTCACTCCAGGCATAAAGCCAAAGAAAATCGTTTGGAATGTCAGTTCTTAAACACAAAATGCAAAAGGTTACATAAAGAAGACAGACATCTTAGACCACCCTCAAGATTTCTGTTGCTATTTCTTTTTTCCTTTTACATTTTTTCCCCAAGGAATGCATATATCTAAATAAATTTGTTTATTAATTAAAAAAAAAAAATCGTGACCATGCAAATACTACGTATTCTCCAAAGAACTGTAATGGCTAAATACGTTCTACTTTTCTAGTTATTTGGGATTTTTTGTCCCTCAGGTTCAGTTAGATCATGAAATTGTGATTTCAACTTTCTCAGTTGAAGACTGTACTTTATCATATTACAGTATGTTGTTCACTGTATCACTTTGGAAAATTTGTGTACCCATGTCTGCTCCCAGGGGAGTTGCTTTAAACAATATTTTTTGTTATTTATTTTCAGATCTTGATTTTTGGATTATCATGGCTGTGTTTCTAAAAGGTGGTCATAGTCTCCTCAAAAGCAGAGGGATTTGAATTTAGACCAGAAGTTTGGGCTAAACAAGCCCAATGACATTTGCACACTAATGAGCCACAAAAATTAAAATTACATGCCTTTTTAATAAAAAAAGATATCATTAAGTGGTGACAGATGATACCTCCTCCAAATGAAAAACAGGAAAGTTAGTGAAAATGTCTGCAGTTGTAAAATGCTCTTAGCAATTTTCAAAAGTCTTAAGTAGTGTAGCTTATGCATTCAATGCATACACGCAGTTCTTTTCACTATGGAACTCTGCTCTTTAGATATGCATCTCAACACATTCTGTTTCCTGTCAAACAATAGTAGGTTGCTGCAACATTATTAAATAACATGAAGTGTCCTTTTCAGGCTACTGATTTTTCCTGTAAAATCAAGAGCATGACAGCACTTTTCGGTGACATTTGATTTTACTACAAGTAAACCAAAAATCATTTAAAAAAAAAAGCACACCAAAGAAGCATACCCCTAACACCCATGTGGAATGAAGACCTTAAATAATTCAGACCTTACCACAGGATTAAGATAGAATTTTAAATTTTCATCAAATTCTGAACTAATTGCAATTCCAGTTACTAGCCATTCAGGATATAGCATTAATTTGTACCTGTTCTTTAAAGGATGAAAATTATATCATTTCCATATTCCCTGAAATATATATGAATATTTTATATTCATATATAAAGGAATCTTCCTAAATAGTGTGATTTGCAAATTTTCAGAAACAAAATATAGTCCAGAGTTGTTTTCAAAGCAAATTTCTCAAAAATTGGACAGTATCAACCCTGTGACTCTGCTAATTGTAACTTCTGAAAGCAAAGTATTATGGTTTCCCTGTTCCTGGCTTGACAGGCTTGCAGCAGGACTGGAGTTCTGGCTTAACAGAAACCAGTGACAGAGTCTCTTTGGCTTAGTCAGACTGGCACCTTTTCAAAGATTGCTTCTATTCTTAACTTATCAAAGCGCTTTGAGACCTTCACACAAATTTTTGCTAATTAATTAAAAACAAATTTAATCTATCGCAAAAACTTACTAGGATTAGCTCTAAAACTTCCTAACCTTCTGTACTGAAATGATTTTAGTCAGCATTTTTATTTAGCAAATAAGAGTTAAAGGAACAGGTTTCTTTCTAGGATTAAGTATATGGTTTAAAGTTCCAGGCTGCAACTGAGTAATAAGCAGAACTGACTGCTTTCAACGCTACATTCCCATTTGCAGCAAAAGCAATGAGAGTTCTAGTCACCATCTGCATTAAAGCAAGTTTTACTGTCAACCTGCACAGCTAATGAATGTCAACTTCCCTTTTGGAGCAAATGCTTCCTCAGCATGAAAAAAAAAAGAGCATATTAGGTTGTGTGAGAGAAAAAACTATTATGCTATCAATTTAACTTTAAATATATGAAAGATACTGCACAAGAAAGAGCTGATTTGTATAGCAGAGCACAACAAATACTAGTAGCTGTGGTCTTCTCACAGAGTCACTGTTAACTGGAGAGAAACAATCCTCAAAGATATTCTACAAGCAAAATCAGAATATTCCTGAAAAGGCTGAAATGAAGAACTACTGAGCATCACAATGGAAAAAAGAAAACCTTTATTTTCCATAAATATTCCAGTAAGGGTTCCACTAAATAATACCAACCCTCTTCTTGGAAGAGCCTCAGCATTAAAGTTGTGGAAGAAAACTATGTTACTGTTCATTCTGAGAAATGTGATTGGAAAATTTTTTCATGCACCCAAGGACTGAAAGGCACATTTCAGAAGCATTTAAATGATATGGTTCATAAATAATGTTTAAGTACTGATTCTCTTCAAACACAGTATCTTAAAATATCCCATTGCACTCTGTGTTTGATCCCATGCTATTAAATGCACATCATAACTAGAATTTGAGCTGGTGCCCACTGGAGTCACACAAAATAGTTAAGGCCATGTCAGCGTTTCCACTAAAAAGCCCTGTCCTAGAGGTTTGTAATTTGGCTATGAAATCTTGCTTTGGTTTGAAATTCAGCAGAAGTAATATTTTTTTCCTCAGGATTGATTCTATTTAAGAGGTCCAGGCTGAGTGCTACAGATACCTTTGTATAACTGAATGCAAAGTATTTTTTGAGTCACAGAAATGGTTAGCTTCCTTCTTCCTCAGAGGTAGTGAAGACTTGCTAATGTTGAACATACAGGAGCATTTTTCTCCACAAAATGGCCATTCAGTGCCAAGAACAGTGTCATCAAAGTTGCTGGTGTGTTAACCGCTTTACCCTTTATATTGATTTTCATTGGATCAAGACGATGCAGCAGCTAAAATGCCACCAGTTATCACAGGTGAATAAAGCCTAATTTGTTATGCTACTAACCTTACTAATTCACCTGGAAATGTGTTGGTGGTAGTGACAGAAACTACCTTAGACTGGTGGGAAGGAGTCCCACACTTGTCTCCTGGCTCTGCAGTTCAGAGAGGTTTCGTAAAACACAACTCATTGATCACACCTGGTATGAATAAATGTGGAGACTTCAAAATGCTGTAACATGGTTGATGTATACTGACTTATTAGAACACTTTTTCAAAATGTGTGTGGGTGGCATATGGCTGGGAGCTCACTATCCTGCAGTAACCCAGAGAAGAATCATTCTTGCTGTCAGAAGGGCCAAACATACTGGGCTAAGTGCCTTGCATAGTTATCTATGCAGTGAATACATCCTAACCATGATGGCCCACATCGTGCTCTGGTTTGCATCGCTATTGGCAGCACTGGAATTGCTGCAATGCAGCATTAGAGATGTGGCCAGGCAGAAGAGATGTGGCCAGACCATAGCAAAGGATGCTTTGATGTGTCATTTCAGCAGTTCCAAACAGCCCAAATTAAGCAGGGTCTGACAAGTTCCTACATTTTAAAAGGGGCCTTTAACAAAAGTTTTCATGACATCAACAGCTCTTTCAGGAACCCTAGGCATTAGCTTAGATTTGTTTCCAAACCCAAGCCCTCCCTTTGAAATCGTTAGCATTCCAATAGGAACCATAAGGTCTGATTTACAAACCCCATTTATCCTAGACAGGATTTAAAGCAAGGATTCCTCATCAAGCAGACTTGATCTGTAAAACATATAACTTGTCAGCAAACCACTGCAGGAACAATACCACAATAAAAAGAAATAGCAGAGGTATAATGCAACAGCTTTAGCTCTCCAGCCCAAGGCCTGTTGACCACTGCACTGCCCGGCTCAGCGTGGAAACAGCTCATCCCTTCGAGAAGCATGCTGCCTACATCTGGCAAAGGTGCAGTTTTGAAAGCTGGACACATCTCTCATTAACACATATTTAAAACTATTGCTTTAGGAGGCATGGTCTAAATGCACCTACAGTTCCAAAGCTGGATTGCCCCAAGACAGGGAAAAAAAACCAAACTTAGTCTCTGCATCAGTACCTCATTCCTTTTATTAGCACTGGGGTTTCATCCTTCATGTATCATCAGGAACCTGCCTGTTGGAAGTAGGTGTTTTTCTCCAGAATCTGTGGTTTAGAAGAGGCAGCCAAATACATGAAGTAGCTTTAAGAGACAATATTGTAGTATCTGTTTCTTTTTAAGAACCATCATTTTCCAAGCTCTCAAGACCACATACAAAACCCAACTAACGATAAAACTGTGGTCTTAGAAAGACTGCTCTCCTTGTAAAACACTAGTTGTTGCATGCCTAAGAAAATCCATTATTAACCCTAGTAATATCATAAAATGACAATCAATCTTATAGAATTCAATAGCAGTACTTATCTATCAACAGAGATGCAGTCCTGGAACAATCTATCCAGTTCTCATAACACATTTTTCCTTCATTTTGCATAAAATATGATAAAAGGGTTTCTGTCTCTGAAGATGCTGACACACGAAAAAGGTTGGAGCTTTGTTGTTTTTTTTCCTCCAAGTTTCTCCTGTTCTGGCATGGATTCTAGTGGAAGCCTAACATGTTCAAACACATTGTGTACCCAGCACTTCTACTAACCCAGAGGAACATATTTCTTTTAACACATATGTGTTGTAAATGATACACTTAATGAGATCATTAAAATGTTTTGATTGCCTGAAAATCCACACTGCTCATCATTTCCATTCTATGACAACCTTTTCCATTTTTTTTGTAACAAGATGAAATGAAAAACAAAGCAACACCCAGATTTTCTAAGAAAAGAAGACCCAAATCACCTTACACTGATGAAAATCAGTAACAATCATTCCAAAGCAAATGGATTTATGTCACGGTAAACCAAATGAAAAATCAAGTTATACATCTTTAAATTAACCTTCCCTATTTTGGGTTTAAATGGAATTTCAAACTGCGTCTTGATTAAAACAACCGATACAGTACTGCATTTTGGTAAAACTAGTAGACCAGCTGCTTAATGTATGTTAAACATTCATGCATTTAAATTGTGAATCCATTCTCAATTTAAAATAACAAATTGTTCTTCTCACAACAACAGTTGTACAAAGTAGAAACATTCATTTTTGGAAAAAAAGGAAAAATCATTGTTAAAAGGGATTGTTTTTTCCTTTTACTCATTATAATATCCTACAAATTTTACTCAGCAGGTACAGTTACATTTGGATGATCTTGCCATCAAGTCCACAATCAGATTTTTGAAAAACAAAATATATATGAAATAAGTGTGATATGATTCATAAGCAACTCCTTGTAAAGTCATGCATGGGAAAAATCTTTCTGACTGGGGCAGTAAATAATTTTATTTATTTACTGAAACATGAGATATAGTGCTTTAATCCTTATATCTTAATCCTGTATAGCATAGCTGGAAATACTTTGTTTCATCATTATATTTTCAATCTTTTCCTCTGTTCTTTAAATTTTTTAAAGTACCTTATAGTGGTGGTTTTCTCAGATTTTTAATATACTTGAAATGTTTTTCAAACATTTTCAGTTTACATAGCCCAAACTATTTTCCAATGGACATGTATCTTTCTCTAAACAGGAAAGATAAAGCTACTGATAATATTTTTTTTAAAAGGTTATTCTTCATCAACCCCCTGGGAAACAACAGTGTGACAAAAAAATCCACAGATCTGAGACTAAAACCAGTGGTCGAGTAACATGAGGATGAAACGGCCCCTCCTTATCAAGTGACCCTCATTTGGAACTAATTTGAATCGTGTGATTTAAATAAAATAATGTGGTAGTAATTCCTTTAAATACTGGTGACAAAGATATCAATTGGTGTATCAACTGAATAACTTTGTTTTATAATATATTGATACACATTATAACCTTTCTGATGTCAAAATGCACTATTTCTGCTTGGCCCCATTTTCCATTGGCACATCAGTTTTCAACAGAAATTGGATACTGATTCCTTGGGTGCCCATTCTTTAGGTAACTGAAAATGCACTAGTACTTTTATATTTCAAAAATGAGGAGGTTAAGGCAGAAAGGTAAAGGCACAGAAGGGTGGGAATCAGATAGGGAGGGCAGCACAGTGGTGGGGGTGGATGGTCTTCAACCCCAGAGCAACTCTGGCCCTGCCATCCACTTGCACATAGAACATTTGGACAGCTGAGGGCAACAGGAGGTCATTGAACTACATATGGAGAGAACACAAATTAATGACTTTTATAATCTGAGTGGAAAATGAGAATGAGAGACAGTCTTTTGAGACGAGGCACAGAAATGTGGAGGGAGCACAGAGAGCAGGAAAATTTTTCTTTTTCCCAGTGGATGAGAAGATAGCACAAAGCCTACCCCAGGGGACAATTAGTAAGTCCTGTAAAAAAGATGCACATAAGAAGGGGAAGAGACCTACCAACCACCACCAGAGGATGAGAATCAGACATGGTGTTTGTCACGGCACAAGTCCCGCTCCCCAGGGATTCAGGGGTGCAAACCCTCCACCGGGCATCTGTCATCGGGGCTTTAGACTCTTCAAGACTGTTTTGCATACAAACAGATACAGGTTTCCCCTTCCCAAAAAACTATGACAGTATCATTTCTATGACTACACAGCAGAAGTTCTCTAAAGTGACTGTGAAAAAATGATGTTTGATCAGCAGACAATCTGCCTGTGTACAGTGAAACACAAAGCTATTGGATTTCACATTAGAAATACCACTGTTTGGGACTGATTACACTTCTCAGTTTTATCATATGGGGTTCTTAAAAGGACAGGGTGATATACCAGCAATAACTTTTGGCCAAAAGGTGCTATTTTAGTATATTTCCTCCATATAATTTTTCTTAAATTAAAATATTTTCCCCTCAGGAAGTGTACACTGAACAGGAAAAGGTGAGGCATCAAAGAGTCTTATAAAGGAAAACCCAAACATTAATATTGAAAACAATATGTAAAAGTGTTATTCCTGTTCCCAAGTTTATGTTATTAATGGTGCTTACATAAACAGAGCAGTGTTTCGCTTACAGAAAACCTAACCTTTTGCTCCAAATTATTCACTTTGGTTTTTTTAATCGCAGTTCATACACACTACATTGTAAAATAAAGGTAAATGTCTTTAGCCAATCTGATTTGCTAACATTCATTTCAGCTGTGTTTTTTAAATTGTACAACTAAGGTTATTGAATTAAACCTCTCATTTCAGCTGTCACAGAATTAGGCAAGCCCTTGCATGTATGAGCTGTGGGTAAACATGAGTGTGCTTGCCCATCAGTACAGACTCTTTAAGTTGTTAAAGCCTGTGTAAACAACTGGAGTTAAGTACATGCTTTGCTGAATTGGTGCTACAATAGCTAGAACTATATGCAACCAAAAGGAAAATCCAGCACTTGTATAAAACGGAGTTATCCTGCAGTCTTAGGCAACTTGAACAAAACCCCCTCTGATTTTCACTTCCCTAGTTAAATGGCTATCACAGTTCAGACATCTGTGCTCTTAAATTTACCACCCCTTTCCTTTTCTCCCTGTCTTTCCCCTCCTCCATCCTCTCAGCAACCAGTAGCACATCAAAAAAGTTGCTGTTTGATGGTTCAAGCTGAGACGTTCAGCCTTTACCCTTGCACTCTCTTGAGATGAAGCAGGCAAGGCTTTTAATCTTACCTGGTGACACATGACTGACTAATACAGTTTCTTGGACCTTCTGACCTCTGAGGGACTAAATCTGGTTGGTCTCTCAACCTCTCCAAGTGGCTGGGACATCAGTTTGCGGTGGGTCATGATGTAAACAAAGTTTTGCACAGGTCTTCTGAGACTTTCTGTGCACCCATAATTGTGCAAATTTCTTGAGTATAAAACGTATCATTTCACTTCAAGTCAGGGGGAAAAAGAATTTCCCTTTACATTTACTGTAGGTTAAAGACTGTAACAAGAGCCAGCCTTGAAACCAGTCAGATTTGCTGAGTCAGTGCTGATGTATTTTCTTGGAGCAAGAGAAATGGTCTGGCCACAGCCAAGTAGCTTATTTGAAACTTTGCCTCCCACACAAACTAATAAAGCAGTGCTAGACGGGTTTGACACTTATACAGTATAACTCAAGATGTTCCTAATCCATGTGCCTCCCTTTGGAACTTTGTTGCTCAACTGTTTTTCTCCTAGGACTTTCTTCTGAGAAAGCTTTGAGACAGTGGTAGTCCTCGAGGCACCCTTTAGGCCCTCAATACATCATTTGGTAAATGTGTTTTGATTTTACTAAACCACTGTTTGCTACAGGAGCCCTGGAATCACCAAGAAGGGGTCCTGAGAAAAGCTGAACCATTTTTTCAGGGTAATGGAAACTGCTGAAGGGGAAGAGCACATCGAGAAGTAACAAGGTGAGGGCCAGTGAGAACTGGAGGGAAGCAAAAAAAAAAAAAGAAATCTCAGCTTCTGCAAATATAGGAGGCACACTTTTTTCTAGTATGAGGTATATAAAATGCAGGGTGCTACATTTCCTTCCATCTTCCACGTTATAAATAGTTGGATTCTCAGCTAGGATGGGGTGAGAAATATATCTCCAACAGCACTGATGATCCCAACAAGTCATTGTACAGATCATCACTTGCAAAGGCCTACAGTTAGCAGTACAAGGACTCTTCCAGCTACAGACATCCTTTTGAACTCACAACAGACCAATCAAGTAAACACATGGCTCAGATGTAAGAGCCAAAAAAAATTCTCCACAGTGTGTGCTGTGGCATGCAGTCAAGCTGGTGTGCAACCCAGGGTATAAAGACAGCTCATGGTGCTCCCAGCCTACTCTCCCTGTCCCTGCTGTCCCCATTTCTCAAGCTCTGATGCTGTATAGGGACAAGTGGTTCTGCTGAAGACAGAACAGGACAACCCTGGAAGTCATTATTTTAGATAAAAAAAAAGTAACAACCCTGAAATGTAGTATTTTAACAACAGACCCCAGAAAAAAAAGCTTCAGTTGATTGTGTGAAGCAGGAGCAGAGGGAATAACCCAACCCTAAAGTAAGGCCCCAAGCCCTAACAGTTTAAAAAGATAATGGGGTGAAAAGGCAGAGACAAGATGACAGTACACCAGGAAGACCACAAGCCAACAAAGATGGCATGTCCCTTCTGGTCCAAAGGACTTGGCCATGTTTGGTCTAGCTGTGTTGACCTCCTCTACTCAGAAAGCCAATAAAAACATTATTTCACCTAGCTGTAGTTACTGCTCGTTGCTTAAACTTGCCATAAAAGCTGTGTCCTTACTGCAGCACGGGATGTGATCACTCTCAGAGGACCCTGAAGTTAAGCAAGGGTGCTACAGCTTCCACACCCAAACTCCAAACTGGAAACGCCACCAGACAGAGCGGCAGCTCTCCCACAGGCAGAAAGGGTATGTGAGGAGGTTGCATAAAAACCATTGCTAAGAGCAAACTCTCCTCTGGGACAAAGCCTGGGCATGTTGCTAATTTTCACTCTAAAATGAATAAGGCAAAGAAAAAAGAAATGGACCCTTATTTAATCAGAAAATATTTTGAACACAACCGGTGAGTAAAATTCTAATAGCTTTTTGAAATGTACACACGTTTCAATGAATATTCCTTTTTACTAATGTTGTCCCTGAAACTGAATCTCACTCCTAAATTCTTTCTCTGTGGGAATAGAGTTTCTCTAGTGTAATTAATAATAAAAATTAATATGCAGCTATAAAAACAGAGAACTCAGCTTTCTGGCATGATAAATTGGTGAAGTTTCACTGAAGTCAGATTACTTAAATTTACAAAGAAGAGGCCAAATTTAAATATACCACCATTAACAAGTTCAATCACCATGAAAGTTTTGCACAAAGAAATATGAAACAAAACATTTGGAAAGTGATTCAATGGCAACAAAAGAGTACCTTTATAATATGTCCATTTACCACTGTTCAGCTTGTCATGCTCACTACTGTTTTAATTACAGTATTTTTAAGAACATTTCTTCCTTTGTGGACTCCTGAAATTCATTGTTATCCTGTTTTTGTGATATTTCCCATTTAAGTTAGTTTATACTTCCTCTAGGAACAGAAGAGGCAGTCAGATCACCTGCTGTTCTGAGATGTCTACAATACTTGAACACAATGGGGTGAAACCAGGACAGAAAGTTAGCCCAATTCTGAATTTCCTGGCTTTGTATTTTTAGTGGGACCTTTCACATCATTTTAATATCCCCATAGGTAGCTGTGCAGAAAAACACACATGCACATACACATGCTCTGTACATACTCAGGACAAAGCTGTAAATTCTAGCACCAAAAGTTAGGATTATGTGTTTCAGTGTTGTTTCTGAATGCACAGTGATACCATTTTACAGAACACTTCTAGATTACATACTGTAATCTTTTTCCTAATAGGATTGCCACTTGTCCAGAGAACAGACTTGCTCTGAGACCAAAAACTGCTGTTTTGTAAGAAATGAAGTAGGCAAGGGTACTATGGAGCCTGAAGCTAACTAAAGGTAAAGAACTTCAGAGAAAGAAATGGTAGATTCACAGTTCTGTCTGATTAATGCCGTTACAGGAAAATGAACAAAAGCCTGGTGCTCGTGCAAATTCTTAAAAGGTGCTCAGAAAGTCACTTAAATCCAGGTTCTCATTTAGTCACTGATGAATATTCCTCTTTGTGCTTGTTACCAAGTCCTAAGGTGGAAACAGAAGAGAGTTTTATTCTGAACATGAACTGATCAATCAAGCAATGTAGACCTTTTAAGGTTTTTCATGCCTTAATTCCACACAACCCCTTCCCCCTCCCCTTGGCCAAAAGGAGATAAAAGTCCAAAATTTTACAAGAATTTGAGAAAATTAAGTATCTTGATATTTGTGAAACAATGAGATGGAAGGATCCTGGAAGAGTCAAAAAAGGATAAAATCACTCAATAGAGTAAATAAATCTGCTGTAAAAGAATGTTTTTCTTGTTCTCTGCCCACCATTCCACCTCCCCCACCCCAAGACTGAACATCTAGTCATTCCAGCGAGAGCTCTGCACCCCATGCAAGGAATAAGGAAGAGGAAGCCTGTGGGGAGAAAAACCAAAAGTGCAAACCAGGGCTTTACCAAAACACATAGGCACAAGTTTAAGTTTGGGGAGGCACCCCTCATTCGGTCATTACACAATTTATGCGCTAATCAAATTTTCAAAGCTCTTTTACCCTCCTTTCATAGTTCTCAGGATGTATTCATATGCACTTCATTTTTTATGCCCACACTAAGGTGAGGAAGACTCTAACTGCTGTAGCCACAGAATGCTTGAATTTTCTGCTTCAGTATAGAACACACTTCCAAAACTGGACAAAAATGTTAGTTTCCCAAAGCACACTACAGAGTTCATCTCTCAAAGGGCAGTTTATCGATGGGCTTGAGGAGTAGAGAGGGAAATCACTGAAATTTAACCCTGAACCCCACGTGAACTCAGGGATTGGGACTGCATATTTTCCACTGTCCTGCCATCTGCTGCTTCACTGCGCATGGTAATCTTTGGCAACCCCACTGAGAGCTGCCTGGGCTATGGCTCTGTTCAGACAGGGTGTAGAAAGAAAAGACACTGAGAATGTCATGGCTGACTGACCAGACTACTGAGATCAGAGAGATTATGCCTCATTTGCTCACCAAGCCCTGCCAAAAGCAACATCATTTAACTGCAGGTACTCAAAATCCAACAGGCATGCTTAAAGGAAAAGCAGGCTAAAAAAGAGGACCATTCATAACGCGCATTTGTTTGGGACACTGTAGCTATGACCTTTTGGCAATTACTCATGAGAGTTTTAAAACAAAGTTTACAGTGCCCAGCATTTCAGGTACAAGTGATATCTGGCAGAAACTATCACACCCAATTGCAGGACACACCAACCTGGGATATGACTCAAGGCAGGAGTAAAGAAAAAAGGACCTAATACCCCAGCAAACAGAGATAAACAGAAAAAAAACCCTGTTATTTAGCTGTTATTTTAAAGCAGCTACAGTCTGTTTATCTCCTGGCTGTGAAATGCTGCACAGTATGGAAGTGTGAGGGTTTGGTACTCATGTGCATAACCTTCATATGTCATCTCATGACAGGGGACCTCCCTTGAGCCAAAGCCAAATCTACATTTGTTCCCCAGAGCACCCCCACTAGGCTCCAGATGCAGCAGACAAAGAATCAGCACTCAGATTACCTCTGACCACACTGTTCTGAATAAGGGCCCCCAAACCTTCCAGTGATTAAACATCAAATGTTTACACACAGACTTACTGACTTTCAAAATGATGACTCTAAAAGCCAAGGAATATTTCAGAAGTGTCTTAAAACTGCTAAGGTGCATTTTTAGGGGTATTGGATCTGCAAGAACATTACTGTAGCATACAGAGTACTGTAGATTTTTTGAGTCTTATCATGCTGAAAACAACCACCTGTTATTAATGTATCTCCCTCCCTCAACCTCCCTCCTTCTGCCAGAAGTACTAGAAATAAAGACGTAATTCTATATATGTGTCTACAACAACATCCTGCCCTATTTCTTCACTCAAATACTAATCTTGGAAATGACAGTGTCTTCTATCTGTTTAGGAAAAAAAAGGCACTTCGATAAGATAAGCTTCTCCAGGGGCTGCAGAACTATGGTTGGCAGACATCAAGGTTGACAAATGTTCTTCTAATTGCAAAGGGACCCTGCAAAATTTTCCTCTGTTGGGGAATAGACAATCGCTGTCACCCTTTCTTCTTCCCTGCTGCTCTACTGCCTCCACTCTGTCTGCCTCACAGGGAGATCAGGAAAGAGACAGAAAAAAGCCATGTATGAGAAGAGAAACAGGCATCTTTTCCCCAGTTCCAGCTGTGTTGGAGCCAAGAGGCTCTGTTGTTTTGATGATTCCAGGACCCTCACATCTCATTTGATCCCTGCTTGACAGAAGTGCACAGCAGAGGTGGGAATGTTTTGCAGACTTACAGAGGGAGCTTCTGAAACCCTTAGGCTGTTCCCTCCAAGACAGGGCCCTTCTTTCTGTGAGCTGGAATCAAATAACCTCGACACCAACCTCTGGTTAGCAAGCAAGACAGGAGCAATGTGGTAAAATGAGTAAGGCAAAGAGATCAAACATGCTTTCCACTGTATTTTTCTTTTGATTCGAACGTGTATCATGAAAAAGAGTAGGATTGAAGTAACAAGTTACCCACCAACATTCTCAGTTTTAACTTCTCTGCTGCTAAGCCCTGCTGAATCAGAGCTCCCACTCCCACTCTCCTTCTTGACTCATAACCTCAGTGACAGCCATGAAGCTGGGCAGAGACACTTTATAAAACGTACTAAATGAAGCAACTTTCAATAATAACAAGGGCTGGCAGGTAGCCATGCTAGAGGAGGAAAGACCTAGTAGGAATGTCCTGGAGCATAAAAGTGTCTGTTGTTCTCATTAGTGGAGAGGAAGAAAATCTCTTTAAATGCTTTTTGATTCAAATGATCATTTGACAGAAACAACGGACAAGACAAATGGCTGTAAAACAAAGCAATTGGATTTCCTACTGCTACAATATCTTACTGGGCTCCCACGACACAATTTCTCTGTTATTCTGCCTTGCCATGGTAAAGTAAACTTACAGGCTACCCAGAAAACAGATGAGTGTAATCAGTCCTTTATAAATTATATCCCTTCACTCAAAGAAAGCAAATAACTTTGCCTGCTCTATAATAACTGTTTCTAATACTTCATTTATTCTTTAAATTGTTTATAAAACACTTCAAGAGAGGTCAAGATGAGAGGGCAACAATAATTGGAGATTAAGGAGACTCTCTAAGTATTTTGCACCTGTGAGTAAACACTTTGGTAATTATTATGATATGAGATAGATCTACTAAAAAACACCCAACAGCTTATTTATGATTTTCTTTGACATACATGTTATTTCATCTGAGAGAGAGCCCTCATCTTTTCCAGAGCTATTTCAATTCAAATTTAAGCAGCTGCAAATTTTTCTGATGTCATGTGACTGGCAAGTCAATAACAACAGATTTAACCTAGTCTCCTATGGAAAGAACAGAAAGAAACAATGAGCCAAGGGTAAGTGATATTCTTATGAAGTTTTTTCCAAGTCCCCTGAGGAAGCAGGGACTTTCCTCCTCAGAGACAGATACATTAAAGCCCACAGAGTCAAGAACAAGCAAAACTGAGCCTGAAGGACAGAGATGTGAATTAATATGCAGGACTGGTGTTCAGGTGGGGTTTTAGTAAGGACTTCCTAATAAAAGGGGACATCATGTCCTTTTGCAGTCTCTGTGGCATGGCTCTGCCCACTCTGGCTTTTGTTCTTCCTGTGCCCATGTACAGCACTAGCAGTGGTCATGGCACCATTCTGGAAAAGGGAATGGAATAAACTCTGCAACACCATCTCTTGAGCTGCTGAGCATCCTAACTGTGCAGATGCCTAATGCAGCTATAGTCCAACATATTGATTAATATTAATCCACACTTTGAAAGTACATATGGATAAAATTATATGAAATCTTTAAACACTCAACCCAATGGTTTCTTTTAAAATAGTTACAATTTACCATGTCAGGAAAAAAAAATTGCTTCTTGGTAACTTTTCTTCACAGCCCAGAAGAGGCTAAAGAAGCCACTAGTGTCCCCTAATCTCCCTACCAATTTAAAAGAGAACCCAAAAGGAGTTCCTGAAAAAGAAAAAACAATCAAATTCTGAGTACTTATACAGAAATAATAAACTTAAACATGACGAAAATATTTGCTGAGGAATTTAAAAGTAGCCAGGGCTATAGACATACTGGCTTACAAAAATAAAGTTAAATTTTTAAGTTATTAAGAGTTTCAATGGAATTCAGTAAACAGTATTTGAATCATGACAACATACTCTTTATTACCCATTTTATATTGTAAAGTTATAAAAATGTAGATTCAAAATTCAGATTTTATATTATTCCCTTTATTTCTTTTTAACCCACATTTCCTTGATCTCAATAGCACAGTCATGTAGAGCTAGACACAAACACAAGCTTTCTCAAAACTGCTTCATTTCAATACCAAATCAATACAGATTATTTCCACATAAAATGGTAACTGAACCTCAGCTGTTACCTGAACCAAATTCTTTGTTTCTCCTAACACAGAACAGAACCAAGAAGAAAATACCTGATTATTGGATCAGAATAATTAACAGAGAACTTTCAGAGGAAGTTCCCTAGTCACTTAAATTTACATTTAAAAATTTTGCATTTTTCAGCTTGAACTAATTCAGAAACACCAGTGCAGATAAATAATTATTGTTCTGTCTGAATTAAACTGACTTGACAGAGTCCAAGAAAAATCAGAGACGAACCAAAAAATTTTCATGCTGTTTTACTTGGGGTTTTTTTAGTTATTGGTATTTTTCAAACATCACAAGTCCAGGAAACACAATTGTGTACAGGAAACACAATTTTTCTTTCATTTTTAAAATTAATTGTATTAATCTTAGCAGTGTCTCCCACAAACATTATTATAGATTAAAATAGAAATGAGGCTAAACTAACATTTCAAGGTAGCTGATGTCTACATCACTACATAATTGAGAAGTTCTGCTTTAGATGTAGAGAATAAGGCCCTCTTAAAACTATTTTGTTTATGTCTTGAAAGTTCTCTGTAAGGTATCTTTAAAATATGTAAGACTCCCAGGGCAGAGAAAAATTGGAATGGTCTTGTCACTAAACAGCAGGTTTGAAAATCAGATAAAGGCAATTGAGATTTTATTGAAAAACCAACTTACTGCATCTTGTGGCTGCATATGTGTTTCTTTCCTGACAGGCTACAGAAAAATAAGATGCATTTCTGTTAATCCATTGAGGATTAATCTTCTAATTTTTTGCATTTCAGTAGTCTCAAGGAAAAGCATGTTTTAAAACTATCGAAGCTTTCAGATTTTTTTTAGTCAATCCCAAGCCTTTTGTTTTAAATATTAAACTCTCTGATTTTAACCAGTAGAAACAACACCTGAGTTTGACTGAAGCCTCATGTACATTATCAGTTAGGACAATTTTGATTTATCCTCCTACAGAAAATTTTACTGAGCGCACAAATTCTTCCATCAGACTTTCACTTACAGGCAGCCATCTTCAAGCATCATCCACATAGTCACACAAATTTGCATAATTTTGGAAAAAATGAATGAACATTTCCTGATGACTCTGTGGGTTTCTGCATGGGTGTTGATGCCTGGTTATCACTGTCTATAAATGTGATGGTAAACCAGATGATATCACCACACCACCAAACCCACAACGAACCTGTAGAACCAAAGTGACAGGAGACACTTAACTTACTTGCAAGTAGACCAGAGTTGTGCAATAACTGCAGCTCACTAATGAAATCAAACCCAGAATTGCTTCATCCCATGATTTCAAAACAAAGAGCTTCTTTAAGTGCAATTTAAGATTATGATGCTTTTCTCAAGAAAAGCATCATCATGAGACATAGCAAAGATTTAATAATGACCTGTTATTCACTGGCCACTTTTCTGACACCATTTTGGCAACAGATCTTGGATTCACCAGCAGGACAAAAACTGTTGCCAGTTCTTCAGTAACATGAGCACTTTCAGAACTAGATAGCAACGGTAGCATTTGCCTACTGCTGTTGCATGAAGTCAAGCTTTCGAGTTCCCAGCCTGAGTAACTGTTACACCAATCTGGCTCTGCTTTTCACAAATATTGCAAAATCTGCAGGGACCATGAAATATGCTAAAAATAAAACAATTGTATACATGCTGCGCTCTTTTTTTAAAATTTATTCTTGAGCAAATCTCAAACATCACATGTATTTTTCACCAAAATTCAGATGATTTGAATCACTACCTGACAGGTGCAGCATATCTGGACATGTTATGGCCCAGGGCACAGGGCAGCTATTCAGAAAAGGAGAAGTACATCCACTGTCTAGTTTTAGACCATACAGAGGGGAGAGGTCTGCCCATAACACACGAGTTGCAGATGTTTTACCCCAACTGAGCATGAGCACAAGTCACACTGCTAGCACCAGTCCGTCCCATTCCCACATTTTCCCTAAAGGGTCAGCACTTGTGAAGAGGAAGGCACATCCCTGATGCAAAACACGTGTTAAAATTAGCAACTACTGGCCTGATTTTCAATGGCAGATACATGCAATACTTATGAAAACAAACAGCAAGGGAATAAAAGAGGAGTATTTTGCACGATGCTTGTTGTGGTCACAGGACTGACTTTACATTCAGTGGCACTTCAGTATAACTGTTTAAAATTAAGTATAATACCGGTGCCATCCCAAACCAACAAAGTTTTTAAGATCATGGATAATTTCCAATTTACTCCGTTTTTCAGCATTACATAAAATTTGGGAAGTTGAAGAACTTTTCCTGACCTTGGGAAGTGCACAGTGTCTCCATTAAATCTTGAAGCAGGGCAAAAATGTTAACAAAAGATCTCGGTGGTAATTTTTACAGTCTGCAGCATAAAGAAACTCAGTGAGAGAGCACAGAGTGTATGACACAACATGAGTATCCCTAATGGATGCACACATGCCTACCAGTGACTCAGAATATGGGCATGAGGTGGGGCTGGGAAGAGGAAGGTGTCAGCAAGAAAGCACCGAGAAGATTTATAACTTAAAAAAGCAACTGTTTCAAAATTTTTAAAAAAGAAGTGGAACATAAAATATTTTTGAGGGCCATTGATACTTTTTTCATGTCTTCTTGATTTTTCTTAAATCCAAAATGAGCTCTAGATTTTTCCAGACTTGCACTGCCTATACCTAGGATTACTATAGGATTTTGTAAAGTTTTGCAAATACTCTTAATACACCTATTGACGGATATTGATGCAATGAATAAACACCTTAAATTTCTTTTAATATAAGAATTGTAATATAAATGAGAAGGGAAAAAGGATGTAAACTGAAGGTCTGAGTTGCTTTACTAGATAATTCTCAACTACTTATAAGTCAATTCACATATAATGGCATGAAGTCAAGACCTTGACTTCAAAAATAAAATTTCATCTGTATTCCTGCAACATTTCTATAGCAGTAGTTCTCAATCTCACGTGTCCTAAGGCAAAAAAACTCAGAGAAAGTAAAGAAAACATGATACTGTATTCTCTCTATTGGCTTGAGTTTCATTTGTTTTCCTGTACCAAAGAGCAACCCTGAAGGGTTTCATGGGAAACCTGCTAAGACTCTGTCTTAACAGCTATCATTCTATAGGGGTGAGATACCATAGAGATCAAAATATGCAACTGATATTGCAACATCTAAATAGCATGGGGTATCTGGTTTAATTACAATGCTTTGGGCCATAGCTTTCATTTGCCAATCATTGCCTAACAATTAAGTAGAACACAATTAAATTTTAAGAGTCTAAGAAAGGTAAATCCTTGAAAAGGAAATACTTTAACACTGTTGGCAAGGTGTGCAAACATCAACAGTGTGGGAAACACATGTAGCTAACAGCATATACACTGCTATAACTCCTTGTAACAGAGCTAAAAAACTGTTCAAAAATACTTGCAATTAGAGGAATAAAACTGGCACAAATCAGCTGTTGGGATTTTCAGCTATCTCAGTGACAGCAGGATATAAATGCAAAACTTATAAACGTAAAACTTTTGTGCATTCCCAAAAAGTACATAATGGGATGGTCCGAAATCAAACTACCTACACATGCAATGTTTGTCTGTGTGGTTTTGCTTC
This sequence comes from Lanius collurio, assembly GCA_020086605.1. Classification (NCBI taxonomy): domain Eukaryota; kingdom Metazoa; phylum Chordata; class Aves; order Passeriformes; family Laniidae; genus Lanius; species Lanius collurio. The sequence continues at coordinate 16,125,506 of JACBWW010000011.1, read as the reverse complement.
TTATTTTTAAACACATTTCTGGGAATTGTAAGTGAAACACTTAGTGAAATCAAGATAGAGAAAACTGTTCCTAAGTTCAAATCAAGCTCTGACCAAATGCACTAACCTCTCAGATAAAGCAGCTTACCTTCCTACAATTGCTGTAAAATCCCACTGCATGATGAATCTTATAAGAGGTGACATCCAATCACATTGCGTTTTTCACTTATTTGTTTTTAATGAATCCTGATAACTTTGTTAAGGAATAATCAGCTGACATTTCCTTCTGCAATATTTTGGATGGTGGAACTGTTTTATTCTGAATTAGAGTCCCTCCTGTTCAGTTTCCCGTATTTGAAACGTCTCAGTGGGCTAATTTCAAATAACTTTCTGAAACAACATGCACTTTCAATAGATTTACTTTTGTTTTAATTTTTTTTTTTTAAATTATGCATGACTAAGTAGAGGGAATTGTCAACCTTTCAGAGAGCTGTTTTAGGGAAAACAGGATGCACACTGCTGAGAAAATGTTTCAGACACTAAGATGGTCCAGGTAAGTCTGGCAGTCACTCCACACCTACAAGCTGTATGACTAGGCTTTCAAGTTTCTGCACCTGGTAGATGATGCCCACAATTTGAAGGCTGTGGAGTAAGGCCTACAGCGTCACATATTTTACATCTTTGCAGTAATACCCAAGACCCTGAAGATGAGTTGTAAGCAATTTCTAATGGTTTTTCCTTCATCGTCTCAGGGGAACACTGATGTTGGATTACATAACAGGAAGAAGACAAAGCATAACACTAGTGTATCACATGAGAAATATATATATTTGACAGAATTTGAATCATAGTAAGACACAGGTCTTCAGAAGGTCAAGAAATCATTAATATGGCAACAATGACTAAATTATTAAACATTCATTACTTATAAAATATCAACAATGTAAGGTAGATTAATTTATGCAACATCTCCTGCAACAATTCTGGGACCTTCGCTCTTTGTGTGATTTTTTAAAATTTCTTGGCTGTATTTCAGTATACAACGACATTTAATGAAACACAACAAAACAAAATAATCATGTATATGCAACTGCAAACAAAAATGGCTCCAGGAATTTCTTGACAGAAGCAAGAAATACAGAAGAGGTTGGCCGTGGCTGAGTCCCCACGTCTGGGAAAACTGTATCCTGCAGTATGCTTGCTTCTCCTAGACTCTGGGTACCACTGAACAATGACTTAACCATGCAGTCAAGGGAGGTGTTATTCCCCAGCTGAAGTGGTTTCCTTCAGGGAGGATGTCACATGCAGCAGCTTGGACTGCACTCCTACAGAGCCCTGGACTGGACAAGCAGTGCACTGGGGTGCATCTTTCATGCCTGGTCTCTTACCCATCAGCTACTGGGGTCTGAGATGACCACACTGTATCAATACTATCTCCTATACTCTCCCCTAATGTTCCAGCAAAGGCAATGGAATAAGTCAGCTAAATGGACTTCTGGCTGAAACCAGCTCTGTTCTTGTGACCTTCTGCAAACTCCGCATTCACTTCAAGCTAGTTTGTAAAATGCAAGGTGTAAATCTCACAGTTCCTGCTTGTATTTCAGTTCATGTTCTCATTTATACATATACAAGAAGAGCACAATGGTCACATTTTCTACTGTCCTTTGACTGGGGAGAAAAAAATGTAAAAAAGGGAAAAAACAGGGGAATAGGCACATAAAACACTTTATTTCTAAAAATCCTGCTACAAGTTTGTGCATTAATGAAGACATAAGAACACTACAGGTGAGATACATACTCTGCCACTACATTTCTCATCACTGACTTTCATAAATTCCACAGCACTTTATTTAAAAGTTTTTGGCTGATATTTAATTAGAGAAAAAAAAGTCTGAAAATTTTAGTTTAAGAAACCAACACTGATATATATTAATATAACTTGAGGAACATTAAGAATTACTTGGTAAAGTTTTCTAAATTTAATAGGTTTGACATTTTGTAAATTGTGTGGATACTCTGCCCCTTCTTTTTTTTTTTTTTTTGATTAAAACCAGTAGAAATCAATCATGGAAGATAGCAAAACTTGTAATATACTTTCTTCTCAACACAGGAAAAGTCACAAGAGAGCATATGATTTAATGATGAAAAGATGCTTCTGATAAGATAATAAATTGCTCAAGGAGAGATCCGAGTTGTGAATGCAGCTGTTCCAAAAAGTCTAAACCCACAGGCAAGAAGTTTTTGTACAAACTATATCCATAACTACTTAGATAAATTAGTGCTAGACCCCAGAAAAGTACATCAGATAGAGAAGTGAAGAATCAGGGCTACTTTGAGACTGAAAAGGAAAAAAAAAAGAGATGGTAAAGATTACCACTAACTATTGTTTCAAAGACTGAATCAAAAAGATTTCAGTAGTCAGACTGTTCAACACAATATCTTACTTCATCAATGACTCACTTTAGAAAAATATCTTTTTATATTCTGATTCAGTTCACTTACATGATTGTTTCATCCCCACACATGACAAGTCCCATGGCACTGACCTGGATTACCTGGATGCCCAAAACTAGGAACAGGCAGAAATGGTCTCATTCTTCAGTTCTTATCTCAGATGTCTGGTATTGCTTTTAAAACACAAGCTCATGAAGGGAAACCCACTCATATTTTGGTGTGCTCACATGGCCTTCATATCTCAGTATTGGCAAGCATTGGGAAAGGATCACTAGAAAGGTACAGTTAATATGGCTTATTAGCAACATAAGAAGCAGACAAAAAATCTCCACATTTTGTGATGTGCTCTGATCTGTATTAATTGGTCAGTAGCAGGTTCAACATCATCACAATTAACTGAATTTACTTATTTTGTAATACCGGATCTTTTTCTAGGGGAAAACGTGTAGTTAGGTAAAACAGAAGAAAGGTATTACCTGGCAGTTTTCTATTATTGCAGTCAATATTGCTGCAAATCCATTTGTGCAAGTAGTCCCTAATGCCTACATTTATCCCCAGTGACGTCTGAGTGCATATGCAGATAAGGGAACACCTGCATGGATCACTTAGCAGGATCAGTCTCGCAGCAGGGAGAAAAAGCCAGTAAGAATGCATGTCTTCAGGACACTGCATGCTTTCTCTGTTGAAACATGCAAACTAAAAAGCATGAAATGATCTTGGCTGCTCTATAGCATATAAATGTCTGAGTAAGTCCTTTTACATTGGCCATGGTACCTTGCCATCAAGTTTTCAATGTGCAAGGCAGATGATCCCTGATGACACCAGCCAGCCTGGATTCTTCTCACCCAGAAAGGAGTAAGAGAGTCACAAGCAATGCTCTGCTGACTTTTCCTATTTAGATATATTCATGGGTTTGAAAATTTTGTATTAAATGAAGGAGATGTAGCTCTGCACCGAAAATTTTACACACTTAATGTCTTTCACAGGCCTAAACTTACCAAAAAAGCATCAGGAAAAGCCCTTTGTATTTACAGTGGTACTAGGTTGACCAAGCTTCTCTTGCACAGAATGTGTCTTAGGAGATTAGCAGTTGGTCTCCTCAACCATGGACATGAGAAAGGGAAATCTGCAGATGTTGACTACATCTCTATATAGTAGATGCAGAAGAGCAGCTGTTACAGTAGGGATTGCACGGATTTCTTGTGAAAGTCAGTAGCAGATGTCACCATCTGCTTCTGCCTTCTTTATGAAATAGAGGCGAAAGGGAGACTAAAAGCTGATTAAAAAAAAAGGTAACAACAAAAACCATAAAATCAAAAGACACACACCTATTTACAGTGAGTAGGGGAAACTCTTACCCCCTTCTCCCTGGCAAACCTGAGATCCAGATGCGCAATAAATGGAAAGAGCATTCCCCATTCTGTTTAAGATACAATTTCTTTTCATTTTAGTCTTACCACATGTACTTTGACAACATTCAGCCTGCAATCTAACACCTAGCTATTTCCACCCTGGCTGAAAGAGATCACAGAAATGAGCAGTTGTATCCTTTCCCTCTGGCTATACAGCAATGGTCTGATGACAACTGCTTTACCAGAGTTGGTATCAGACACACAAAAATTCCCTACTGAATGATCTACACAATGATGTCATGTATGGAGGCAAAGTGCTACTCAGGGGAGAAAAAAAAAAAAAAAACAACAAAAACCAAACAAAACTTCTGTTACATTGTGTCAGGAAACATGCTGTACATGTTTGTACATCTTGGCAGATTAAGATCAGATGAGGCAAGCAATGAAGTGGTTAACCAAATCAGAAAGTTATCTCAGACATCCAAAGGCACATCTTGTAAATCTGAGACAACTTCTTACACGAAGAGAGAAAACAGTAAGGGCTTGTCTGGGACGAAACAAATGACACTGTCATTAAGTAGTTTGCTTTCCCACTCAGAAAAGGAGGTATTAGTGAGATCCAGAGCCCAACAAAAGAACAGGAATCTTTCCAATGAAGTAAAAAAGGTTTGGATCAAGCCCCAGCTTTCCTGAAAACTAGACTTGCTAATTGCCTCACTCTTCCACTGTCAAACCATCATCTCACTGAACAGCAATATCTTTCCAATATTGCTATAGGGCAAACATTTCCACACTGATAATCCTGGGAGACATCTCCAACTACCACCAGCAACTTGATTGCTGCCACCTCCCCCATTCGGTATCCCATAATGTTGTGGGAGGGGAGGGGAAAAAACCACTCATCATTCTGGAAAAGTTTATTAGGTTTTCTTTTGTTTGTTCATTTTTGAATACACTGTTTTGTAGCTAGTGTAGAGCATATTGCTTTTCAGCTCGTGTCATACTTAGACACTAAATAAGCTTCAGAAATGGAAGATCCCATTCACCTTGGCATGACCATAAATCAGGAAACTCTCGAGCTACACCTGAATAAAATGGATGAAAGTAACTGAAGAAATTAGCTTTAGCAAACTATACTGCTAATACAGGTCTTTTCCCCAAAGGAAGCAAGTCATGCTTATCTTACATTACCAGACCATTACTGGAAGTACTATGCCAGACCCTCAGCTGGCATAAATTAATACGACCTTACTCACTTCAGTGCAGCTGCGTTGATTTATGTGAGCTGAAAAGTATGGACTGGTCAAAAAGTGACTATTTCATCTTACAAAACTGTAAAAGTGACTAAGTGAAATAAAAGGGAAATCAAATGAGAGGCCGTATGTATAATATAAAGAAAATGATAGAAAGTACTACAGAAAGGCTCAAAGTATACGTACATTTTATTACGATTAGTCTAACATAGCCACTAATTTTAGTTCATATGAAATTTTAGAAATTTTTTTCTGCTGTTACATACACATGTATCTCTTGAGTATAGACCCAAGTACTTTTACAATCTAATAATGTTGTACTATTCCCAAATTAATATAAAAGGCTCAGGCAGCGGGTTTAGCCAACCTAGAATTTATCACTGGTGTTTTTGCAAAGTCACTCTGATTGTCAGAACATGAAACATCATACTTAAAAGGAAGCCCACACAGCGAACTTAAGTGCTCAGCTTTACACTATGGCGTCACACCTCAGAACTACTCTTGTTACTGTCTTTCTCTTATAGAGTAAGATAAAAGTAGAAAACCAAACGTTCCCAAAGCCAGCACTTCTCTCGAGCCTTTGTAATTTTGAGAAATATGAAACTTTTCATGTTAGACTTAAGCACTCTTTACCCTCATGAACTCCATGCAGATTTCCCTATTACTATACAGGCTACATGAGATTAACTACTGGTGCTCCTTTCTGAGTTTAAGCTGGAAAGGCTCAGAAGAAGAATTGGCATTTGGAAAGAAGAGGTGTAGATTCCTGAACTCCTTTTATAGGGAAGGAGCTCTTGATATTAGACAGTTCTCATTTTCACTAGGCTTGTGCACTGCTGCCCCAGCACTACAATACCAGAATGCCATACAAAGAGGGATTGTAGCAGATGCACTTGACCCCCTTATCCAAACCAGCAATATAGGCTCCAAAGGACATAAACACCTGAGCTGTAGCTGGGCCAAGAACTCCTCCAGGAAACCCACAAAGGGGCAAAGTAACACAGGGTGCACTGATGCTTAGAACACATGAATAGTGGGTGGTTTTTCCAAGACTCAGTTATTGAGGAACAAAGAAAGTTGAAGGTCCAAAGGCTCACATTCATAACTTTCCCATCACGTGTAATTCAACTACAAGGCAACTACTTTATTGCACAAATATGACAGACTAAATGAGTCTTCTCTGAGCTCTCCCTGCAAGGCAGCATGGCTGTGTGGCAGTGATCACCCCTTGAGTTAGGACAACTCTCAAAGTTACTCCTTGAGCCAGGAAGACCTTTCTACTAAAAACAGATCTTTGGATAAATGCAGTTTCAGTTCTGTCTAAATTGCAAGTGGACTGCTTTTCAGTGCCTCTCCCCTTTATCTGGCACTCACCTCTAGGTTTAAGATTCCTTACCTGAGACTGAAGTATCACAGTGGAGAGACCCCTTATTCACAACAGATGCTCAGTAAGTTGCTGATAGCATGGTAAATTAATACTAATGAATGAATGAAAGAATCAATTTCGATAGACATAAATAATTGTAAAGGTCTGAGACTAAGATTGGAACTTGCTGCACCCAAGCTGCACCAGGAGTTTAGAAACCTCATGACTCAATGGGTCTCCCTTACAGTTTAGCACTTTCAGTCTCTGTGCAAATCATTCTAAATTGATTCTAACTCAATTTTCCTTTGTATGTTTCATCCATGCAGTAAGCAATAGAATGAACCTTGCCATCAAACTTTGTTAGGTCATGTTTTTATAAATTTATATTAAATTCATTTTTGCTAGTACCTTTGTGGGTGGTTTTTAAGCGACTCCACACACTTATTTACAATACAGATCATGAAACCAACTCTTTGCAGTTGTTTGTTCAATTCAACATCAGTGACCAGCTTGGCAGACAACTGCAATTCACTGTCCTTCAACATAAGTACTCGTATTTCAAATACAAATACTTCTGTATTTGATCACAGCCCAAAATACAGGCTCCAAGGTATGAAAAATGCATTGTTCACCCTTCCCATTGCCTTCCAGTGTAGTGTATTTCATGGATCCCTGACCACAAGGAATACTACAGGTTTTTTCCTACAAATACATTTTCTGTGAGAAACTTACAGAAATTTTCAAAAGCATGAATAGAAATTCAGATATGCTCTGTCCTCTAGGACTGATCAATTCTGCACCTCAGCAAGGGGCACTGCTGCAGTCTTCTGCTCTTTTCTGATTCCTGGCCATTAGGTTTTGTGTGGACAAGATGCAAATAATATTACCATCAATGGGATGTTATATTTGATCCATTCAGTGTAACCCTAAACCAACTGAAAGAGTGATATCTAGTATTGGAAGAAAATATGTATTGATTTATTTAGGTATTCCTGATCTTTGAAATTAGTATAAAAAATGGCTAAATCAAAAAGCATTTTAAAACTTCCACGCATATTACCAGCTTTGCATAGGAGTTTGAAATCCCAGTTAAATCCTCTTTTCCTCCCAAAGTGCCTCTGCAATCTTCAAAAATATTAGGAAAGTGAAAAATGGCTATCAAGAAGCAATCTCAAAAACTACTTTTATTTTGTTTTCTTATCTGTATGGTTTTCCAGACCTTTTCCCATATACACACTATGCAAATGGAACTGGTCTGTGGTTACAGCTGCCTTCATGGCAAGTACTCCTGCTAAGGCAAACAACTGGAACTATTTCTAGGACAAGATTCCTGTCCATGGCATAAAAGTCCTAGAACTGCACCCAGCGCACACACACACACAATGAAAAGTACAGCCTGAAACTTCAAAGCACAGATTTGGGTTCTCCATGGAGGCATTAAACATGTTGGAAAGAGACTTCAGATTGGAAACCTTATCGCAGGAGTGTTAAAGAAGGAGTAAACATCAGAGGGATCAAAGTAGCAGTGAGTACTGAAGTTTACCTCCTTCAAAATGGCATGAGTCTGTGGAAGAGCAGCAGAAATGGTAAATGTGTTTATGAAATTTTCATCTCATCTTGTAGCTCCTTAGAGTTATTAGAAATCATGCCAACCTAATATTTTTTATTGCCTATCCCCTCGCTTTTTCACAATGGTCAGAATGTTTTGATTCCACGGTGATAACTCAGAGTAATTTGAACATTGGTTTACAGCACACTATGAATACACCTCAATAAATTCTTTAATAGAAAGCAAAGAGTTAGGACTTCTAAATGAAACAACCTAGTGGATATGATTCTCCTTTAATTTTTAACTTGTGCTTCATTTGCTCCAGTGAAATGATACACCATCTTCTACTACCAATTACTGTAAATGCTGCCTACCCACTGTATGATGAGGTTTCACAGCTGTGAGTCCCAAAGACTGAAATTAATATTTAAATCCTATTGACATGGACTCCTTTTTTCTCGTGGTTTTTTTTTTTCCCCCTCTCTTCTAAGCTGAGTTCAAATTATGGTCTGTTTTGTATAAGTATCACATAAGTGTGATTAAAATTCTTATATTTTGTGCCAGGCTGTAATTTATATAATTGCATTTCTGTAAAACTTGAATTTATTTTTCATTTAGAAACAGACCACAATAAAAGGCTTCTGCACTGAGAATCCAGTTTTCTGTGTTAATTTAAAGTTTAATTTTAGAGTGTTTCATACAGTCACAGTACTTAAAGGGCAAAGGAAAACTGTCATTGTAAAAGAGACTTCTAATCAACCATGGACTCTTACTCAAACTAAATACCAGTATTAATTGTTCATAAAGTACTGCAAGCGGAAAAGGGATGATTAAGTGGAATTTAAGCTGTATTGCTACTAAGGATTAAACTGAAAGGCATTTTAAAGCCATGTGTTAAAAGCCATCTTGTAAAACAGTATGGGCCATAATTGAATTTTTTTTTTTCAAAATACAACAGGCTATACTAATTAGTCTTATTAACTTAGAGCATCTATAGTTCTGCCTCTCAATTTGACATTTATACACAAATTAAAATCTTGAGTATGTCACACACGAAATTGCATCTGTAACATAGTTGCCCAAATAAACGTTTAGAAAACCTGCATTTTTAACGTGCCATTTTAACATTTTAGTCTTTACTTATTAACAAGAGGGACACAAAGTTAGGTACACAAACGTCCCTTCAACGTTTGTGAGCTACAAAATGGAATACAATGCTCAAAAGGGAAAGCTGCTCTATCTGAGCTCTGAGGCAGACAGGAGGGCTGCATTAAATGCCATGAGTATGCTACAAGTCATGACACCTTCCCTCCAGAATTCTGGCAAGTTTAAATGAAACCTGTGGATGCATCGTTCCATTTTTTCCGATCAGATATATGCAAAGTTGAAAACAGTTTCATGTGGATTTTCTAACCTCTTCTGGGGCTCTCATGATTGAAGAGGATGCCGTTCACAGCAAAGAGATTGTAAGCTTCTCTGAAGTTCACCACAATCCAGTAGGCATACAGTTTTGCTGCCCCTGTAAAAATAATTTTGAAGTGTTACTGTAAAAATGTTTGACTTATACACAGTTCAGACACATACACATATACTCGTCTCTGTCACATACAGGGTGAAGTCCACATTTCAACAGCAGAGTGCTTTAGCATTTGATTAGTTCCCTATATGTGTCAAATTTTATATAGAAAAAGAATTCAGCCCAATAAACAGCAGCTGAATGGGAAAATCATATTCTGTGCAGCCTCTGAACTGGCTAGGAAACATCAGGGCACTTTCTTACTTGTTTTCTTATGCACACTCAAGCACAGCATTTTTTTCTTTTACAATATAATTAACACAGTCAGAGCGTGTGAAATATGCCACTGTAGTGACCTCTGTAAATTAAAAAAACCCCTCAAAACCAAAACAAAACCAAAATTACTTTGGAGAAGTAAAAGTGAAAATCTGGTGCCTTAACACTCAAATTGATTTGAAACTTTATCACCAAAGTCCTCCATGCCTATTGCTTTAATAAGTGTTTCAAATTTCATACTAATTCACAAAGGAAGAGAAGAGCTTTTGGGAGTTTTCATTTAGGCAACAAAAAATATGAAACCTTATCACTTCAGCAGTACCTCATAACCCTTTGTGAAGGAAGAGTCACCCTATCCCCCTTCTTCAAGAGCCCTTCACCTCTGAGCTGAATGAACAAGGTCTTGTGAAGTGAGATGCTAATTTCCAACCCCCAGGCAATCGCAGCAAATACTTTATATATAGTAATTCATAAAGGTATGCCTCTCGACATGTCTAGTCACTTTAGCTCTATCATCATTCTAATCTCACACCCAAATGACTTCAGCCCTGAGACATGAGCAGGGAGAACAGACAGACAAACACTACACACACACCATCAGCGCTCCTCACCGTAAGGCGATCTTGGGTAAAAAGGAGTGGTCTCCTTTTGCGGGATTTCTTGCACTTTTCCAAAAAGTTCACTGGTGGAGGCTTGGTAAAACTTCACAGAGTTGATAAGGCCACAGGTCTTAATAGCATCTAGGAGCCGTAGGGTGCCAACCCCATCAACGTCAGCAGTATATTCTGCTAGGTCGAAAGAAATCTTGGGGAGAGAAAGAAATAAAAACCCACCAATTTTACAAGGGGAACCAGAACATGTTGTGATCATGTACAACCAAACAAAGCAATACATCACTTGCCACAGACCATCTAGATACTTTTGTACAGAGTAGATGCTCAGTTTACAAAAGTACCCTCAAAGGATTTCTAAGAATAAATAAGTAGTTCCATAAATAGCCAAACCAAAAGAGTGGAGCTCCCTGGGAATATTTTCCCACGTGAAGTAAGGGGTAAGCCTCCCCACGGTGGGAACATTATCAGGCACTCTCTCATTTCCACAGCTGCCCATTTCCACAACACTCACTTGGGCTCAGTATCTTTGATACCCTTTAATTTGGTTATAATTGCACAAAATATATTTTTAAAAAGTAATAGGACAGAGAGCATGACAGCATAAACATATATACACCCTGCCACCCCCCAACACCCAAACTTTAAACGAGGTTTTGCACTTTAAACAGACATCAAAGTTCACAGAAGAGTGGAAACACCTGCTATCAAATGAGATTCCCAACACCACCTGACCAAGGTGTACCAGAGCTGTGGCTTTTGCACAGAGCTTAGGGGCATCATGAAGTGTGATGGAAAAGGGTAGAGGTATCCAAAAGAAAACTCAAATCTCCAGATGACACACTCTTCAAAGTAGCATGATGAACTCATGCCCACTGGTGGGCCAAGATTCCTTTTTCTCTCCCCACTCCAGTATTTGTAGTTATCTTTATAATGAGCTTGTCTTGTGGCCTATACCACAATCAGTGCTCAAGTCTAAGTTTTCAGAGCGTTTCAAAAACATATTAATTATTTTCTTTGCAGTTACAAAAGAAAAAAAAACACAAAAAACTGGGGAAAGAGGTATATTGTGACCACCCCAATCTGCAGACAGGAGAAAACATGCTCGGAAGGGAGTTTCACTCTTTGTTTGGTGGAACAGCCTGTTTTGTTGAATGTTCCAGCAAAGTTCCTGGACTCTGAAGAATTTTTTCCCACCAATGCACATCCCAGAGGCACGTTCCTTCTTCTTTTTACATCCTCTCTCCAACCCAGGGATTTTGCTTACACCAGTTTTTGAAAAAATAGTCCCTGTTTATGCTGCCAATGTTATAATAAGTAAAGGTGAATGGGCTTTGAGAGCAGTATCCATGGCCCTGACCCAAATAACTATTCTATGTCCCCTCTGGCTGATTCAGACTGATAGCCCTCTATTCATTTCTCCTGTTAAGCCACTTTCCCTATTCAGTAACCACTGGAGGTTTAAGGCTTATTTACACAGAAGATGGAAAAAAAAAATTGATTAACTTGAATTTTAACTTATGGTTAATTTAATACAGGTATGAAATGATCTAACTTACTGTGCTCCAAAATAAAAAGGTTCACAAACAGTTTTGACCTGAAATAGGTAAAAATATGAACAAAACAAAACCTTACTTTTTCTTTTTTTTTCACCAAAAGAGGAAAAATACCACAAAAGGAAACCTGATACTTTGTCTTGTTAACCTGGTATGACCCAGCTGAAATTGAGCACTCCTCTACCAAGAAGGGCTGTGAATTTTTTGTTTTAATCCTTTTGGCACAAAGATGACAGCCACTTAAGGTCTTTCAACTTCAGTGTCAGAGTAACCCTCAGGAAAGCACCTTAATGAGTAGATGGTACAGTCAATAATGTACTAATGAACACAAATTGGTGTATTAACCATATATCCCAGCTGTCCAATGAAAGGCAAAACATACTAACTGTAGCAGAACCAGGAATTTACCTCTATTAAGGTCCTGTTTCCAACAAAAAACATCACCCTGAAATGCAAATCATTGCTTCCATATTCTACTACAAAGTAACTGAGGCAGTCTAGGAGATCCCAGATCATAAAACCTCTCAGCCAGAGGGAGCAATGCAGCCACAGCAGCAGCACTGGGAACTCTCTCTGGCTGGTGTAGAGACCAGTTTCACAAGAGATGGTTTTCCCTATTGCCTGATGAATGACCTCAGTCTTCACCTTCAGAAAACACTCCCTGGGGTGTGAGGTAATTGTGCCCCCACGATGACTGGGTCTGAATGTCCCCAAGCAGAAACTGCCAGTTTTGTGTCTGTTTTGTAATGCAGACTGCTGTTCAACAGGGTCAGGACTCAGACCACTAAATTCATTTCATTTTGGAGTGCAGGTTAGACAAAAATGGCATTCAGGACAATTTTTAAAATTGTTTTATCCACTAGAACATACAACACCAAAAATTCTGGACTGTTAAAAGACCCTGTGCAATGTAGGGGTGGTAACATTGCAAATACAGATAAAAGCAATCCAAATTTTAATTTGATTCTAATTCAAAGTTAAAAATGTAAAAGGGTTTTATAAAATACTAGATCAATTAAGTAGTTACAAATAAATCAGGGCAGAGCAGGAAAAGGTGATAATTTATCCCTTACGACATAATTCCCCTCTCCTTATACACATTATTTTGTGCAAGACTAGCAGCAAGACTGGAGTTAAAAAAAAAAGAAATAAAAAAAAACAAAAGCAGAGACTTCATTGAGAGGGATGTGCAAGAGAGAACAATATGCATGCATAACAAAAATAAAGGACTGAGTTATAGAAATCAAATATAGATCAGATTATAGAATATAGAAATCAGATTCAATAGATGTTACTCTTACAAATAATCTTCAATGAGCTCAAGAGTAAAATCTTCACTGAAAGAATAAAAACTTCATGGAAATTATTGTAAAGGTAGGTGTGTATAAAGGCTAAAACCAAGTCGTAGTTTAACAAAGATTAAACATTTATCCAGTGGGAAAAAAAGAGCTTAGCTAGTACCTACAGATGAGAGTTTTCATACTGCCTTATTTATGACAACTTTCTTGAGTGCCTGAATTAGGAAGACTGTCTTCCTGTACACCAATAAGGACAGCAATGGTTCAGAGGAGAAAACCCAACACAGATACTCTTGAACATGCTTTGGAGAAACTATTCACACATCCATCTATTAATTTAGCTACCTAAGACACATGCTCCATTCTTTCCCCAAAAATCCAAAACTATCTGTTACTCTCAACCATGTAAAGCAAGACAACTACAACTTGTTTTCAAGGAAAGATGGAGTTTTGGTAATGACTGGAAAAGAAGCTTCTTTGGCTGGCAGAAACTCTAAATCTGAAAGTTTTCTCAAAGAGTACTGAAGAGTATGGATCCAATACTTCTTTGCCCTCTTTGGACAGATTTTGTGCCAAAGGGAAATCATGACACACCAGCAAAACAGAAATTGTGTTCTTGGAACATATGAGCACTCACTTCCCATGTACAATGGAGGCACCATGGTTTTGCAGTTGACATTGTTGACCACTAGACATACTCTAAAAGTATATTTTTCAGATATATCTATTTATTCCATTCAGTGGGTAGTGATAATTGTGTCATTAAAAGTGGACAAAGAAAAATAAGGGGACACTTAACAAAAGCACTTTGAGTTCCAAGTTTTCAGTTTCTGAACACCCTGTAGAATTTCCTCAAAGAATAGTAAAAAGCAAATGGAGTCCTTATGTACGTGGGAATTCTTTATACTGAGTATCTTCATTGCTGGATTTATCCCTAATATAGTACATTTCAAATACATTTTCAAGACAAAATTTCCACAGCAAGGCTTACCATAAAAAAGCATAGTTTCATTAGTTATAACACTTTGGCAAGCAGAGGACACAACATGAATACATGGTACCACATTATTTCTTCACATATTTTCATGTGGCTACAATCAGAATGAGTTTTGTGAACTGGTTTCTACCTTTTGAATTTGAACTTGTGTCCTCCTCTACCATTTATTTCTCTTTATAATCACCAGATTCAATGTCTACAAGAGATCTGAATTTAAGAGCAATGTTTTAAATATGATGTTTCCTAGCTGATCATTCAAAACCAAGCTTAGCAAGGTCTTTAACAAGATTTAAAATCTTACTGAAAATTATCAAAATGAAAACATATCTTACCCTCCAAAAGACCACATTCCTATCATGTCTATCAACACTATATACAAGACCGTAGATTTAATAGTACTTGCTTCTGACCAATGTGTTGTATTCAACAATGGTGCTACTCTGAAAGTTACCAATTTAGTGCACACATAGTTTTGGCTTTAGGAGACTCGTCATCTCTGCTTTGTCATTCAGAAGAACCCAACAGACAAGCTGTGATCATATTAACTATAAGTTTTCAATCAAAAAAAAAAAAAAGCATATGCTAGCAGAATATGCTTCAATGCTCTACCTAAGGAATATAAATAATGATTTGAAATTTCATCTCTTCCTTACAGTTTTCTCATAATCAGAAGATGGGATTTCTGGAAGGCTGGTGTTACAAGAGGGAACGTTATGTGAAGCTCCAGGGGGAAACAGGATAATATAAATGTAAATTATTTTTCTTTCACTGTAAAAGGAGAGGTGGGTAACCTAACTATAACATCAATTTAAGTATCATTATTCTTTTGAAAAAAAAAAAAAAGTAGATTCTTTAGGTTTATCAAAGGAGAAGATATGTGTATCAGGTCATTGAGAAAAGTTTACACCTGAAAAGCAAATCACAAAGCAGAAAAACTGCTCAGAAATGTTTCAAGTCTCACAAATTTCACAGTGGTTACTTTTCTGCATTCTTTAAAATCAATTCTGTTTGCTTTGAATATTCAGTGCAGCTTCCACTGCCAATAAAAACCACTAGGATCACTTACATCATCTCAGTAAACAAGCTGCTCAGTCCCTAGGAACAGGCATGTAAAGCATAAGATTCCAGTTGCTAAATCTAATACAGACTATGGGCCAAGCATTCCTGTAAAGTCCTAACACACTGCAAAAAAATCCTAGGGATTTCAGGAAATATAAGGAATTTGGGGTAGCTGAGATGTGTTAAGGGGATGGGAAAGAAAATGTCAGGTAATCCTCTAAGAGAATACAATAATTCCTCTTCCACTTCAGCCTCAACTTATAATGAATGCTTGCCCTCTCACCCAATAAAAAAACTAGTTGAAAGATACAAAATCCCCCAATTATAGATTTTGCTGTACAGAAAAATAATAAATTCAATAGTTCTGAAGTGCTTATTACCAAGCAATACTCCTGATATCTGAAAGCCTTATTCAATTTCTTAGCTAAACAGAAACAGATGAAAATGTAATGACTGAAATTTGGGATAAAATGAACACATCTTTTGTAGATTTATCTTCTTTCCTATTTAGTTCCCTGTTCTCTCATTATCAAGACAGAAAAAAAATAAAGTGATCTGTATAAAATTGGAGTATTTGGACAACATGATTACAAGGGGAGATTTAGCAAAGAAAAGATTTTTTAGGTGGAAGCAGAAGTCAACATTGTTTCTTAAAATGTATGTTTCATTCACAATATTGCTACAGCAAGAGACTTGGGGTAACTTGGATTTTTGAGCTACTTGTGATACAAAGGAATAAGCAGTGCAGTTGATAAAACCAGTACTTATTCTTCTACTTCTCTACCAGTGCTTACATTTTGGTCCTATGGTGAGGTTTCATTCACAGTGTCTCTGTCACACTATGTACTGCAGGCTGTGTGACTGGAGAGACTTCTTGAAGTGATTAAAAGCTTGGCTTTGACATCAGTGGGCCAGCATCTCACCTTCACCTCTAACTGTGAAGACCCAAACCAAAGCATAAAAATTACCTTTGTGCTGTTTGGGGATTTGAAATGATCCTTGATGTTATAAATAAGGGAACAGATTATCGATTTAACAATTATCCATTTATTTTGTACTACATTGTAGCTTTGTTTAAATGTAATTTTGTACTTTGTTGTAGCTTTGTAAGTTAAATTTTCTCTTGCAGTTTAAGAAAAAAAACCCACTTAGTTGTGAAGAAGCCGGCCTCTTATCAGGGCTTGCATTTACAACCCCCTCCTTACCCCTTTCGAAGCTGGCCTGCTGAAGAGTAGTAGATAAAGAAAAAAAGAAAAAAAAAAGAAGAGAAGAAAAGGGGCTGAATATGCAAACTAGAGCCGAAAAGACCCTTGGGAGTAAAAAAATCCCTAGAAAATAATAATTTAAAATGAGCCAACAAACTTTTAAGAAAAATGAACCAGGTTGCTCTATCGGCAACTACTACCTGGCCAGCTTTTGAGTTTCTTCAAGTAGTCACCCTAATGAGAAAGTCTATTGGAGCCACTGCCCTGAGGATGGTGAATTAGCACCATCACCTTCGTGTACACCTTTGTATACAGCCATAGCCTGTGAGGAACACTTGAAGGCCCGGCTCTATCACAGGGAGTGATAGAGCCGAATTTCCTCCTCCTCCAAGCCAAAGCTGGGGGCAACGAAGCTGGCCGGAGCCCCTACCCGAGCTGATCACTTTTAATAAAGGCTTAAAAAGGACCATCAGTCCTGCCCTTTCACTTGATGATCTTCAGGTTCTATAAAAACTTTCTTTGTGCAGCTGAAACACTCAATGATCAGGATCAAAAGGCCCCCTAACATATTCCACAGTGTGTGTTCACATGGCAATTTCTCATGGTTTGTCTGGGGTAAGTCTTCCTTACAACTCTCCTCCTGATAAATTTTAAGTTCTTGATGTAAACCTGCTGAAATAATCTTTAAATAGAACTACCTTGGCATTATTAAAACAGGTTTCATTTTTCCCTCTTAGGAGTAAAAACTACTACTTGCTTTTTGCTGGGGGAAAAAGAGAGAAAATAAAATTAACCTAAAGCAGAGAATAAGCATGGAGAAGTACTCCCATGAGTACGTAAAGTTTTATATTTATCTGGCACCCTATCAGTAGGGGTTGAAAGTTGGATTCGTTATTCAGTTTCTTTAGCAACTGAATCCTCCCTGGCAAACTGCAGGTGCAGTTGTAAATTGGACTCTCAAGGTCATCATGTTCACCTTTGCCTCTAATGCTGGTTTATGTGTGACCAGCTAAGAGCTACAGAAGAACCACCAGCTGCCTACTATTTTCAAAATTTTGATGCCACAATCCCTAAATTGGAATACCCATTCTCCATTTTAATAAAACAGTCTCCTACATCTTGTACACTTGTCTTGACCATTGGATTCAAAGGTGTGTTTGGAACAGATCTCCAGCAGAGGTAATCTGCAAATTGTTTACTCTTCTGCTCCTTTCACAACTACTGTAGCAAATCAAGAGAATTTAACAGATTAAAAGGGAGTTGCCCAGAGACAGGTCAAAAGGAAAGGGACACAAGCTGGAACATGTGAAATTACAATTAGATATTAGGGCAAAAAAGGAGTGCACAACACCGGTAGTCTCACACTGAAACAGGTTGTGCAGAGAGGCTGTGGCATCTCCATCCATGGCATCTCCACCCTTGGAGATACTCAAAATACAGACATCACCGTGAGCACATGATGTAAGCTGGTCCTGCTTTGTGAAAAGAGCCAGTCCAGATGACATTCAGTGATTGCTGCCAAACTCCAGTTGCACAGCTTTAAGAAGAGAGGGAGATGAGATTACAGCAGTGATTTCAATCTTCAAACATGTAGCAGCATCCAAGGAGCAGAAAGTTAATGTTCAGTGTGCAAGAATGAGGCCTGGCCTCGCAAAAAATCAGTGATTTCTACTGGAGGAGTAGAGAATTGTTCACAGCAGCTTTTTGGAGACACACAGTTCAGCTTGCTATTCATCATATCTCCTCCACAGAAGAGCTTCAGATAGAGGAATGCTCAGATCTGATAGTTAAAAAAAGTACCAAAGCGGAGGAGGAAAAGGAGGAGGGATATCACAGTACATGAGATTCAGTATGGCCATAAACCTTTGTCACAAAAATGTAACCTCCCCATTAGTTTTGCTTATCTTCTCATCCACTTGTTATTAATTTGATGGAACTGGGGAGTTGTCAGGGTTATGTGATGCAAAGGATTTATCTTGCAGAACAATCTCTGACCCACTGTTCTAAGTCTTCAGTTTCAAATTACAGAGACTAGAAAAGAAGCTTTTAAAAAAACAGCATTGAGTCTTTGTTCATTGTCAGCATGACTTTGTTCAGGGATAGCTTCAACAATATATATATGCACCCAAACTTTTGAGCACATGCCACATACAGCAAAGTCAGGATGGGTTTCGATGTTTCAAGTGTTGGAGCTTCAATAGCTAATGACATTGTAATACCTTAAAAGCTTTCTTACATACTGAAGTCCAGCTGTGCCAGAAGCTTTAAATGCTATTTAATAGAAAGACAAAAAGGGGCAACTTGCAGAGTCACTAGAGAACATTCAAAGGGAGATGTAAAAAGATAGCCAATTCATTTTGCTTTATATGTATCAGGGGAATAGAGAGCTATGAATAACATCCACGCAGGGAATGCAGTCACTTCCAAAGAACTAGCACCATTCTGACTCACTTTCACATATAAAGACATTAATTTAAAACATACAGGTTATTTACAATTCTAACATGACAACTATACTATAGTTTTGGAGAGCTTTTTTTTTTACTTTTGAAGCCTTTTAAAAAACTTTCATCTTGCTTCCTTGATGCTTTCAGAACACATTGAAACATGTTTTTCACAGAAGTCATAAAAGCATCACCACAAGCAAAAAAGACAGAAAGTAAAACAACCCCTAAAACGAGCAACCAGACCTTCACCATCTATCTGCTTTATGATTTTGATAGACTTTCAATGGATTGCTAGATAGACATTAAATAAAGCAATAATCTAGTATGGCAAAGCTTTGTTAACAACAGTCTCTCCTCACTTTGCCTTCCTGGACAAAAAGACTGCAAAACACAGCTTAACACAATGGATGTCCCCAAATACTGACAGAACCTCTGTACTGCCTAGGAGCAAGAATTAACCCAAAACTTTGCAAATTACTCTTGTACCTCTTACTAATCCATAAAGTAAACCATCCCTAGGTTTATGGGGCCTGTCAGATGTTTTGCCTTTTCAACCAGAGAAAAGCTATGTTTTCAGCATTTATTATCACTGGAGATTACTTCTCAGACTGCAGTTCTTTATTCCAAATGGCACTGGTAAAGAAAGATTAAAAGCAATTCCAACATCAGCTTCTCAGATACCTCTAAAGTACCAAAAATACTTCTCCCTTCATGACAAAATAAAATAATATTTCATTAATGGAGTTTTGACATATTTGATTGTGGTCTAGGGTCTTTTTTCCTTAAGGGCATTTAATCTGGGGAAAAAATGTACTGAGGCTATTCAGATCCTTTGTAGAACAACTTAAATTTATTTTGAAAATCTCAAGAAAACTTGCTATAAATTTATAAACTTTTTTTAAAGAAAAAAAAAATTTTTTGTTAGCTTTTCCCCCCTGTTGACCCATTATCGATATTATCGGT
The DNA here is from genome assembly GCA_020086605.1 of Lanius collurio. Taxonomy (NCBI): domain Eukaryota; kingdom Metazoa; phylum Chordata; class Aves; order Passeriformes; family Laniidae; genus Lanius; species Lanius collurio. The sequence goes on along the minus strand of JACBWW010000011.1, from coordinate 16,105,625 downwards.
TGTCTGACCAGTTCTCCAAGTTACACTTTTTATTATTTTGGGTTGGCTTTCTGTGCTATATCCAACTAGTAAGTGATGCAGCACAGCTCATGATAAAAAGATGAGAAAAAAGCACTGACTGCTGTTAAAGTCCTATGATTCATTCTGACCAAACTGTATACACTTTGAATGAAGCATCCATAGAGATATGACATATACTTTATTAAAAAAAAAAAAACACTTTCTATCATTATTAACAAAAGGTTTTAACTTTTACTCTATGGGAACCTCTGTGATTTTTAATTTTGTAAAATTAAAGGAAATTTCTCCTCCTCTTAACAACAAGAATTACTATCTTCTTCCTAACAGATAACTAAGGGTTGAAAAAGTTTCCCTGCTTTACAGGGATGCCCCAAGAAAAAAAAAATTAATTAGATCAATGTGCATGTATTACTCATTAATGAGACCATAAACCAAATTAGATAGACTGCCCATGAATATGGGCCCTGACAGGTGCAGACACAACCAAGTTACTGAAAGAAAACAAGTTACCATTCCACTGTGGAGCTGAGTAGTGCTGTCTGGAAGCACTCTTACACCATGCAAGACAAAGCAACTTATCTTAGCTCTCTTTTATTGTCAGCTACTCAAAAATCAAATCACTCCACTCATCACAGCCTAAGGGCAGAGAGGTACCTCAGCTCTGACCACACATGGGAGCTTGTGGTACTCCTGTTGTGGAGGAGCTTTCAGAACAGGACTTCAGGGAGACAAATGAGAATATAAGATTTTGATAAAATGAACAAGCATGTGCATACACAGAGAGAGAGAGAGAAAAAAGCAATGACATCTTGGCTTGGGCACAACGGGGAAATGGTGAAATCACACATTCAAAAAATGTGTAGATGTGGCACATTTTAGTGATGAAGAAGGCAGTGTTAGATTAGTGCTTTGACTAGATCTTAGATGAGTTTCCCAGACTTAACAATGCTGTGATTCCATCTAGGGAACAAGCTCTGCCTTGAAGCACCCGGGGAGAGGAGTTCAGAACTCAGAGTCCAACACCTGCATCTGTGTGGCAAAAGAGTTCTAAGTACTGCATCTCAGAAGGCAAATGATGTCTGCCCCATTTGTGCACTCAGTTTACTCTTAAAATAGTAAAACTACCACAGAAACACATTTTCTAAATAAACAGTATCGCTTCAGCCCTATTCCCCGCACACTCACCTTCCTCAGGAAGTCCATATTCTCCCCTTATTTGCCATCACTTACAATGCTTCTTAGTGTTACATCTATACAGACCTAGTTCTACTTTCAGGTTTGCAATAAATCAACTAGAACCAACTCTTCTTTAGCTAGAATTCTTCCAGCACACCTCAGACTTCTACAAAATTAATTAATGCCCAGGCCTGGTTTTTTTTGTTTTTTTTTTCAAGTTTACTGCATGTGCATTAAGAATTAAATTGGGATGGCTAATTGCATGGCACAAATTTGGATGGATATGTATGTACTGACAAAAGTCAGGCACCCACAGCTGCCACCTTCTCTGTTCCTGCTCCAGTATTTCATCAGGAATGACTGGGAAAAAGAATAAATATGCAATAGAGTGCCAAGAAATAAGTCACCAGGGTTTTTTATTGTTTTTTATTTTTTGAACAGGGCAAATAACTGCCTTTTCTTCAAATGCATAAGGTCATCTTCTGTGAAATTTTACTCTGAAATTTAACTCAAAGAAAGGACAACAATTCGAAAACCCAGCAGCATTCTTTTCCTTTTACCTGTTCTAGGGAACAGCTACTTAAAGACACTTGAAAACATTCTTTACCTATATAAAAGAGTCTGAGGTTTACACTAACCCTGAAAGAAAACCACAGAATCCTTCAAATTTATTAAAATTGAAACCAACAAACCAAAAAAACCTACCCACACCCCTTGAAATGCTAAAGTGGGTGAACCCTAGCACAGGAGCATTAATGCCCTTACCTGTAGTGCATGTACAGGCACTCCATACGATTAATTTCAAAATATGGGTATTAACAGCATCCATAAATACAGTAGCTGATGATGGCTTTGTTGTGAATGATGTAATAAACCTGTAGAAACTGCTTTCAGTAAACTCAGTGTAGTAATTACATACCTCAAAGCTGACTGTGATAGCTCTTCATCCTGTCTAGGAAGCTACTAGAGAGGAATACTCTATAATTCCCACTTTTAGTGGTCAGATTTTAACATGGCTATAGTATTTTGGAAACCAGGAGCTTTATATCTTCTCCAGTTGCATCCTTTCAGGGAGAACACTGCTGTTTTCTGTTTGATACTGAGCACTCTGAACTCCAAGACAATCCCCCACATAAAATGTTCTACTTAATCAACTTGTCTGTCTTAAAAGGATGTGGGTGGCTGGCAAGGAAGAAACCTATGGGATGAAATCTGAAAAAAAAATGTGTCTCAACAGGTATGTGGAGGTAAGGGGGAAAAGGCCAAGGGGCAGAGAGCATAAAGGAATGAGACCCTCTGGTTAAACTTTATAGAACAAGCAGGGTGATACTCTCAGAGAATAAATCAGTCTGTTATTTTCTCTGCTAGTATTCCCTTTACTCTACTTTATTCTTCCATTTTTTATGGACTACTAAAGCCTCTTCACTACAACTCTTAGAAAACAATGTATAGGCATAAATTTTAAAAGGCAGCTTTGGCACTCATGAGCCATGGTGATCATAAATCAAAGCAGAATGTTGCAAATGATTTGTATACTGTAGCCCACAACCCTAACCTCAGCCCTGTTTTTCACCTCTCTCTGAGGTTCTGACATGGAGAAAAGGACTAGGAATAATAGCTTCTCTTCATCTGAACGTTAAGGTAAACCATTCATAAAAAAGGAATATGGTAGTCAATTAATCGCAAAAACCCAACCAGTTTGTGAGTTTTCCCTCCCACCCCTAAGAACAAACATTATATTTCTTTATTGCCCCTGACTGTGCCCTAAAACAGCATTGCAGCTTTTGTCTCTAGCAGTGCTAGAAGTGACAAAAGACCATACTGACCTCTACAATACTGTGCTTCTCTTTGTCTATCCCACAGTGTGGCACTTGAGGTGCCTGTAAGGGCCCTCTCAGAGCAGCTTAGAGTAAGACTTGAGTAGAGTATAAAAAGCTCTGTCAGCTTTCAAAGTGAACTTGGCAGCCTCAGGATGAGGCATGTTGGAAAAGCAATGTGGAAGACAAGATCAAGTTGCCAAAACGTACTGAATAAGTCATTGGACATGATCAGTGGGAACATCAAATTTGACAAATAAGGTGAAGTCTGTAAAATTGTGAATGACTGCATTTTAGTTTTAAAAGAATATATAGCTCAGGCAGATCCCACGTCCCTATTGTATGTAAATATTTTATTTCAATTAGCACTTTTCAATCATGCTTTTTCTTTTCTGAATGACTCATGGATATCTCAGTCAAGAAATGGCAGGATTACAAGCACATGCCAACAGGGTGCATTTATCTCAAGAAGAGATAAATGTGGAAGGAGTCATGTAAATCTATCTCAGGATTTTTTTCAACCTGTCTTCCCTTCCAAACACATTTTCTCTACATGCCTGCAAGCCTCTATAAAACAGCATACTCAGTTTCCGTGTCCTTCCAAACAAGCCAGTACTCACAAGTATTTAATTGAAACTAAAAAAAATGTGTTTCCAGAGCATGTCCATCAGGCAAGAAAAGAAAATCAAGTTCAGTCTGTAAGTTTTATCACATAGCATTAAGCCAAAGAAGATGCCATTATACTAAAATGCACATACAAAAAAGGGAAATCTTTAGAGCTTCTACAGGCCACTGAGAGAACCCTGCTGCACAGGTCATTATAAGCAGTGATTATCCATGAGGGAAACGTGCGGAATAGCTGTGAAGTACGGCTGGATGAAAAAATACCACAAGTTAAGATTGGTGATTGAACATGACCCTGACATCAGTGAAGAACGCTATGTCTTGAGGCTGCAGTAAGAATTTTAGCTAATTTTCAGTGTGCTGACCCCAAGCTGCCTGGGGCTCTGAGCATCCTCACCTGGGACACAAAAGTTCCGTCAAGGAACCACAAAACATCCGGAGAAACACACCGGTGCTGCCTGTTTGCAAGAGAGGCAGAGGAAATTTCTAAAGTGTCATATGGGAGTTTGGAAGCATTAGTTAATTTCTGATCCTGCATCACCAGTACACCAATGAAGCTGCACTGGGAAGGCTAAAATGTAAATAGTGAATGGTGATGAAAAATTCTATAATTGGTAAAAAAATTAAAAAGCTTTGGCACGAAAGCAGAACCTCAGCAAATGTTTCACTTTCCACTCCTATAGATTTTAACACCTCTCATGTTGCAAGAATACTCTCTCTCTACACACAAATTTAAGCTGACTGTAAGCTGATGCAACTGTAGTTGCATCTGAAAGTATGTATTTTTCATACCAGTTAGGTTCTAGGCAGTAATCCCTTTCTCAGAAACTGAAAGATTTAAATGAAGTCATCGTTGCTAAGTGCACTAGTCAGCCTTGTATCATGTCCTCAGATGCACAAAGAGTACTCAAGGGTGAAAGTTTTTTATGATAATGTATGATTTCTGCATTAAATACAGAATTGCCATTATATAATTTTAGCATCTTGCCAACCTTTCTCTTTTTTTTTTTTTTTTTTTTTTTAAGCAGGAGCAGGAGGGAGAAATAAGGAGGTTGAACAGAACTGGAACAGTACTGTTTGTACCCTGGTGAATATTAGGGAAATGATAAATGATCCCTAAGCACACAGACTGATTTATGCAATAAAAAAAAAATACCGTGGGGTGGAGCCTTCGTGTGAAAATCTCATCCTTGGACAGCTAAAAGGTATGAAATGCACCCAAGTGTCTCAAACCCCTCAGGGCTGCAGTTAACTCATGATAACCACACCCTCAAGAACTGTGTCTTTTGCTCCTCTATTGGGTGTGATGAAAAGGAAAGGGAAAGATGTGTATTTCTGAGTATGAAAAATGAAAGACTGATAGTTTACATTAGTGAATCCTTTAAAAATCAAACTTTTAAGATTTCTTAATTTTTGCTAATTAACAGCATGAGTAAAGAGATGCCATGTCTCATGTCAGTACGATGAAGGAAAAAACAGGTAAAGAAAAGCCAATGAGGCAAACACACATTAAAAAATCCACATATATGCATAAATCAAACTTGTTAGTAGCTTGAAGTTAATACAGTAATGGGATTAATAAACACAACAAACAAAATGTAATTAAACTTCATTCTGCAAAGGCTATTACTTAGAAAATTCAAATAAACTGTGCTATCCCTAAACCAGCAACGTGGCTTGACAACCTCACCTGCATGCAACTGCAAATTTCTTCCTCTGTTTCTAGTTCTAAGACCACATTTGAGAGCACTGAAGTCTTACACTCTGTATTATTTTGTAAAAATCTAAACTCTTCCTAGAAAATTAGGGGATAATGCTAGCAAGTGTTTTATTGAGAAAAGAAGTGAGAATCAAACCATGTTAGATTTCTTAGCTATACTGGTCATGCAGACAATCCTCAGATTGGCCAATATATATCCAACTCAAACTAATTGGTATTTACTTACATCTTTGCTGTATGAAAATGAGGAGGCGTGTTTTTATGCTACAAGCTTGCCAAATTAATGAAGAAAACAGCTACTATGCTTGTAAAGTACAGCAATATGTCAGCCTAGTAATATGTTTAAAGGGCATTTTTATCCTTTTAAACCAGGAAATAAACAATGAACTTTCTTCCTGAGTGCAGAGATACTCAATTCCCTTCACTGAACTGATACTTTTGGCTCTCTGCATAACAAGAGCAAATACTGTGCAATGTAGCATCACAGGAACTTACCCTATGCAGGTTTGAGATCTAATTAGATACCATGCCAAGATGACAGCAATCTGATCCTAGTTGTATATCCCCAACACTTTCCCAATACTTCAGTTCCCATTGACATTTAACAACCACTAACGCTTTTGAAATTCCACCTTCCCGCACAATTCTAAATTCAAACTTCGTCTGATTAATGTATTTGTATGAGATTCAGTATCTGAAAATTAGCATGGTCATTAAATTGTACATAAAGACATTTCAGCACACAGTACAGCAAATATACACTGCATCTCAGAAGTCTGTTTCAAATATTTATTATTTTCTTCTTCCCTAGAAATTGTTAAACTGAAGCTGTTTAAGGAACAGATGTGATGCAACAGTTGCTCTAAAAGGCACATTCTTAACAGTACAAGGTCTAGTTCAGATTAATTCTTTAAAATCTGAAAATTCATCCTAAATCGTCCTCAGCTGAAAATTATTCTGCCTGCATTGGGAATTCTCATCTAACCTAGAAAATATAGAAAATTTTACAGTTCAAGACTGCAAAGGAGGGGATAAATTTTTTTTAGCTGTCATATTATTTTTCTCACATTTCCCTTTGCTATTCATCAAATCCTTGAATGAAGTCTTTCACTGCAGCTGAACTATGACTTCATGATGTTTCTTCTATTGTTACAAGAGGGAATGACTGCCTTGGCAAGGAGAGGCTGAGCTTTTAAAACGAAATAGGTATTTCTAACACAATGAGTCCACAGTTTATTCATCATCCATTCACAGCCCTGTCTAAACAAGGAAAAAATGTGATGTGCTCTATGGTAAAGATGAACTAAAAATTTCACAGCTGGCAAGCTCGAGGTACTGTTTTCTCAGTAAAGACTAAGGCCACATACAGGGAAACTGACTGACTGCTCACCAGTTTGGTTTTTGTTTTCCAATCTTACTTTACTGCCTCAGTCTTGAACTCTATAGAAACCCGTTAAGCACAGGAGTTCAATTTTTATTACTTGATTTTTTCCTTTTCCTTCACAACTGTATCAAAATATCCACAGAATCACAGAGCAAGTTGAGTTTGGAAGGGACCCACAAGGATTATCGAGCCCAACTCCCAGCCCTGCACAGCACCATACCCAAGAGTCACACCAATTCCTACATTTAAAATTGGGGTTTGGAATTAACTTACAATATTCCAGTATAGTTTGAAAAAAAAAAGTATTAATCTGCGCTTATTACAAAATTTCAGTCATGGTATATGTAAATGTATTTCATATCCCTTCCTTTGCAATCTGAGGGAACATTTCTATTTTTTGAACAAAAGACTGCAGATATTATCTTTGATAAACAGCTCCAAATCTGCCAGCATGCTGTCCAGACTGTGACTCCTCTTTAAAAGTTTATATTTATATGCAATATGCTTCGGAACAATAGGTCAACAAGTTATCTGTCTTACTCTTTATGTGTCTTTATCTGCAAGCTTTTACTGAAAAACAAATAAATGATGTAAATATAAATAACCTCAGCTTAACTAGAGCTAATTTTGAACCTCAAGTGCATACACAGGTTGAGAAATTTGAGAAGTTCCCCACAGACACAGGGTTTCACCCTGAGGGAGTTGATGGTTGGGTTGGGGTCCAAGTTCATGAGAATTCACCTTTCTAAGGAGAACACCATCACAAAAAAATATGGTATAGGCTGTCATGATATCACATATGATCAAAAAAGCTTAAGCACACACAATTGGTGTTGTTCTATATTTTTAAATTGCTGCTACAACCTGCCCTCCCCAACCCATAACCCTCCCCCAAGTCAGAGAAATTAGTCAATCTGGATCCAAAGCCTGGAGTCATTAGATCACGTTTTGGCAGAACCTCACACCCAAAAAGCTGGCTGGGCAAACAACCAGCACTATGCATGGGCAGGATACTGCCAGCCATGTTTCAGAAACTCAGTGGTGAGAGTAAGAATCCTGTACATGAGTGGGCTACAGAAAATGCATACAGCTACATACACGAGCAGCAGGAGTACTTTCTGGAATGTGTGTAACCTCACCATATCAATTCACACACTGAAAAAAATCTTAATTGCACAGTGAGCTACTCCACACTAGGCTAAGGAGAGCCATCAGATGCCTTGAACTGCAACATACACCCCAGAGAGGCTGGAAATAGGACTACAGCAAGGGCTTTATTAATAGGTATGAAATGGGCAAACTCCACATGACTTTACCTTTCCATGCCTCAAAAAACAGTCTTTTCTATTGCTTCATTCAAGTCCTGAGAATTAAGAAAATATAATGCTGTAATGTTTCACATTAGTCTGTCTTGGCAGCCTATTGCGTTCTGGCTGTAGAAGTGTCTGCTTTCAAACCCTAAGCCCTCGCAGCAATTATCCAGCTCTCAGACTAAACCTACAGAGCATATTTCAAAAGAAGTTACATCTAAACAGAGGGAATTCAACAGTGATCAATGTTCAACAGGCCTCGGTGGCAATAAACTATTTACTGCCTTAACCTTTTAAGTTTGCACAAGCGAAGCGCCCGAGAGCCCTGTGATGAATTAGCTGAAGTGTTTGGTTGTGAGCGGAGCAGCCGCTGCTTCAAATCATCTGTCCAGCAACACCGCCCGCCTTGCAGTCCTGCAAACAACAGCCACCCCCAGAGCCAGGGCTTTCTCATCTCTTCTGGGCTTCCACTGCCCAGACGTAGTTTCTGCCAACTTTTACTATGTCCACCACTCCTAATGGGGTAATTTTGGAAAATAAAGCACATCAAAAAGCTGGGTATGATCCTAATCATCTTTTTATTACCCACTTGATTATTACCTTACAGAAGACATAACACAGAGAGGACATCAGAGTGCACTCAGCACACTTGAGGCTGCAGTAGCTGATTTAGATCTGCTTTCCCCCTCTTGCAAGATTGCCAAAATAAATTGAAAGGGAAAAAAATCACGTCTATTGCATTAGTGTCGTTGTCACCAAGGCTTTCCCACCACCACACTGCTGAAATACAGTAAGAGAAAATAATTCATCACAGATGGCTGAAGACACCTAAGCCTTGGCAATGTACTTTTGGAAAGGCTGTCTTTACAGAAGTTAAGAGTTAGGTTTTTTAAAATTTCAAATGGAATTACTTTGTCCGTAACTTAAATGCAAGACTAGCTCTTTTATTGTAGTTGTCTTGGTAATTCTGAGATTATTAGGATAGGCTTTTAAAACTAGTGAGACCTCTGTAGGTCTTCTGTTTTTACAGTTTCAGAAGAATTTGATTTCTAGCACCATTGCCTGGAAAAAAAAACCACATAATCACCATCTTGTCCTTCTAGTTGAAATATCTTAAGACGTATTTTTCTCTTTATGTAGACATACGTATGTGAAATCTGTAGGCTAAGATACTACAAATCCATACTACAGTTAACTCAGATTTTCTAAATAATCTAAGGAAATATAAAATCAGTTTTCTGTTTTGATTTTCCATATAAAATTTGGAGATACAATTTTAATTTTTAATTTAATTTCTAAAGGAAACAGGACTTTTTGTTTTGTGGGTTTTTTTTTTTGTTAAATGCCACTTCAGTGTTTATAATTCAATTGCTTTAGTATGAAGTGTGCTAGTGTAAGAATCTGGAAGCTAAACCAGAAACACCAATAACAATTTCATACAGAGCAAAACATTAAAACATAGCTGACATTATTTAAGCCTGTGGACAATAAACTGAAAGAACTATCCACTATTCCGCCTGATACATGTGTAAATCCAAGGCAAACTATTACTGCAGAAGAAGCACATGTTTTGGTTGCTGTATTTACTATCTTCCTAAGCAACAATTATACAGATATAGTTAATACTACTTAGAATTCTCCTTTTTCTAGTATAACAAAGTCCCACATAACACAGGCCATATGACTTCACTCAGTCATTCCTATATCAAGCTGTATAAATAGCTAGTAGTTATTTATATCTCTTAGGCAAGCATCCAATCTTGATTTAAGGACTGCAAGTAGTGGAGAATCTTTCACTTCCTTTGGTAAGCCGCCCAAATGTTAATTGTCCTCACTTTAAAAAATTTGCACCTCTTCTCTAGTCTGAATTTGTTTAACTTAAGTTTTCAGCACAGGATCTCTGCATAATTGCCTGTGAGGTTAAGCACCCAGTAATATCAAACATCTTACTCCCATGTGAGCAGGATCGAATAGCTGCTTCACCCTTGCTTTAATTAGGTAACTCTAGTGATCTCCTAATGTAATTTACCAGCAAGACTGTTTTCCAGGCCTAAAATCACATTTGTCTTTGCTCTGAGTTGTTTCCTGTTCTCAGAATATTCTGGAAAGTGGAAGACCTGAGATGTTCTCATGTCAGGTTATATAAGCACTATTGAGGCCTTATTTCTACTCAGTAGCATCCTGTCAGGGTATCATCTTCACAGCTTTTCTGGCATTGTGTATAGTCCAGCACTTACTGCAACCTCTAAATTCTTCTGCAGCTCCTACTCTACAGCATACCAAACCAAACCTTTTCCCCTCCTTTGATGTAACTAAACTGCTTTCAGAGACAGAAATGCCCAGTCCTGCAGAGGAGGGAGCTCTGCTAAGGCACCTGCTGGACCCTAAATAGCTCCTCACAGAGACGCCTTGGGTTCACATTCCCAATACCTTTTCTTGGACTAAAAACTGTATCTTACCCAGTGCACTTAACTCTCTCAAGCCAAGTCACAAGAGGTAATAAACTACTTTGATTAAACCATTTTTTATTTTAAGAATTCAGAAACAGCAATTTATTCTATCTGCAAGCTGAAAAGTAACTCAAAAGTTCATAGCAAGTTACTAAGGAAAAAACCACTAGATTTGTGAGTGACCAATCTATTTGGAAACCTGATAACCTTTGGAAGCAAAGAAAGAGATAAAAACAGGGTATCTCACCACTCAGAGTATGTGAGAATGAAGAAATAGGGCATGTCTCAGCATTATGTTATAATTCCACCTTATTTCAAATAAGTAGTTTCTTTGATGATACCAGAAAATATTCAGAGAGATGGCTAATGATTCCTCAGTAAACACACTAAAAAAAAAGAAGTTATAACACTTTCCAGTTGTGGGTAGGGGGAGTGGGAAGGTCTGGTTAATGAAGCTACAAAGTGTTATTTCTCTACGGTTTCCAGGAGGGAAATTGGGTAACTTGAAGTAATGTATTCTTGTGTTTCATTTAATCAAATTATATGTTCGGAAACTTCATTGTTCATTTAGATTTGTGACCTCAGCAGGTCTTTTCAAAAGGCAGTTCCTACCCTGTTAACCCTGCATTAAATATAAGTGTACACTGGTACCTGGAAAACATCAGAAAATGGACCTTGAGCTCAGGACCTTGGGAGATACCACACAGCAGCAGAGAATTACACAGCTGCAGATGGGGAGTCCAAATTCCAGGTGGTCCTGACCCACCTCATGGCACAGATCTTGAGCAGAAGTGAAAGGTACATCACTGTACCCACTGGAGCTTTCCTTCCTGCAGTGCCACACAGAAGCTGCAAGACAGAGGTAAGTCCTTGCTGTGCCTCCCAAAAAAGACAAATCTGACATAAATAAGGCCCCAGCAAATACATCTGCATCAGACTAACCTCTCCTGGCTCTGCTGGCATCAAATAATCACCCATTCACAAGCAGAAGGGGTTTCAGACCTCTGGAGCTGATTTGCCAGATTAAGCTGCACTGATGAAGATGGCTTACCTTTGTCAGCATCTTTACTGAATTAGTGACCTCACGTGGATTGATCCAAAATGAAAGCAGGGGGAAAAAAATCTCCTAGATGAAGCAGACATGACCTTCTCTCTCAGGCTTGTGTCATAAAGTTACACTCCTGTATTTATCTCCTGAGTCACATCACAAAACCCCTCCATCTAGGGTCAAAAGGAAAAAGTAGACGAACAGCCCTGAAGCTCCTGAACTTTATGAAGTTTGTCACAATGCCTTATAAGACCAAAATATTCACTAAATCTACCCAAAATCCTGTTCAAGCAAGGCAAGTTTTACTACGGTTCACGTCAAGTCTTCTGTGTCTATTCCAATTTCATTTGCAGAAAGGAACACACTGGAAGTAGCTCTTTTTACACTCTAAGGTTGTCATTAGGTAATTTGAAAGCAAATTAAAGGTTTTCCCAAGCACAAGACACCTCTCTCTTGTACTGATTTCATTTACATTAGTTTCATTGCTTCCGTGCCTCTGCCAACATCACAGAATATGCTTTTTGCTAAACTTCATTACAACAGTTTAGTGATTTACCACTCCCCACGAAAGGGAAAAAAATAGTGTTTGAAAGCATCATGAGATGCACTTATTTTCTGAGTTAATGAGAGGAAAGAGCCCCTCTAAACAGGGACAGCCATCTGGGTTTTTTGGGAAAGGGAAAATAAGTCATAAGAAACACTCCTTTGGCTCATTTTGAGACTAAGCATTGTTTGAGTGAAATGATAAAAAATTTGTTTTTCTCCTTGTTGGCTTTTTCTCTCTGGCATGAAGGGATCTGGAGAACACAAATAAAGCAAACTTTGTAATTTCTGTCATGTGGCCAAAAAGCATTAAAGCTGTTGTTTTATATATTTCTATACACACAGAGGGTCTTAATTCTAATTTCCAGAAAGTAACAGCACACCTCCTTTGGGGTACATGGTAGAATAAACCCTAGGTAGAATGTACAGAGACATACACATATTTGCATTTACATGTGAGCACACAAGCATCTCACAAACACATCCAATTTGTCATATTCTGACACCTGCATAAGTCAAAAATTAATCTGTGTGAATCTGCCAAAAATTATTTTAAAGATTTTTCAGTAGTGTTGTTTACCAATTTTTCACAGTGTCTTCCCAGGTTAAATAGGAAAACAAATGTGTTAACAGTAATTTTTTCAAACCATAATATGCATTAAAAAATACAGAATATCTACTGGACCATTTAAACTACATTGTTTAATGGAAAACTTTAATAAACTTATTCATAGGGTTTTTTTCACATCCTTCTTAAAAAATACAATTTCAATTAATGGCAATTAGCCTCTAACTTTGAGAGCATTTTCTTTTGGAAGCAATCTCTTTCCACAGATAAACCAAAGGGAGAGGGGAGAATCAGACTTAATATACAAGGTTCCACAAGTTGTATCATCTTCCAATATTGCTTTGGGCTTTAAATATAGAGATATCTAAGAATATATAATGACTGTGTTTCAAAGTAGCAGTAGACAAGTTCCATTAGCTCAGAGAAAATAAGAGCATCTCTACATATATTCAAACACCTTTTTTGGCACTACAAGACAGGAAAAACACATTATGTGATGAGTAGGAGTTTAATTACTGCAGTGCTTTGACTTGATCTGTGTAAATACAACTTGTATTATCATATGTAGTGTGAACAATAATTTATAAAGACCTTCTTAAGCTATATTAGGAAAGAACATTACACATTAATAGGCAAGCTAGGCTATACATATCAAAGGAAAAAAGAGAGTAATTTGTCACTTTCCAATAGGTGCTAAAAGCCAAACAACAGAATGATACCTGCTGTACTCTGAAACATGCCCATTTTCCTCAAGCAATACCTGTTTCCCCAAAGAGCCCACCCCAATTCTCCCAAGGAGCAAAGCCCCCTGTTGCAAAGATGAGAAGGCAATGTAGCAGTCCACTACAGACACCTGTTGACCTGTTCTTCCTTTGGAACACCACATGAAGGTCATCCAAGCCTCAGCCAAAATCCTGCATCCCGCAGAAAAGTCAAAAGAGGAACATAAAGTACCTGAGGTTTGTATTTTAGTTCATAGAAGAGTCCTTTTACTCTCTCAATATCTGCAGAGACCCTTGGCTTTTCAGCTGTGTATGCAAGTACCACTTTTCTTTGCTTGATGCAAAGACACGCTGTTTTGGTTGACATATACCAAGATTTTAAATATACAGTTTTGTAGGTCATAAAATTTGGCAGCAGCTATTCTCACAGTGTTATGGTAAACCCCAGTACTCATATGACATGTACACTGTTAACACCATTTCTCACAAAACAATTCCAACATTAACCTGAAAATCTGAAGAAAAAAGAAAGGCACAGAAATGGAATATCTGGCAAACTTTAGTAGACGAGAGAAGTGCACAATTATAGGCACATTTTCCTTCATTTCAAGATGAGAAAAAAAACACCAGGGGTGCCTTTAAAAAGAATTTTTTTTTTTTCTGAACTGCCTGCTTTTCTGAAGCATTGAAGTGAAGGTTGCTAGTCTGACCCTCTGGCAGCGCTGACGCTCACAGAGAAAGGAGCCGAGGCACGGATGCCACAGTGCAAAATGCTTGCAGCAGGAGGCCTGATCCAAAGTTTGGGGAAGCCAAGAGAAGCCAAGAGAAGCCTCGCTCCTGACCTCACGGCTTGTTGGATCAGGCCCAGGGAGTACACGAGCGAACCGCCTGTTCCATTGGCTCAAGGCACAGAGGGGAAGCTGTGCACACATAAAGTAGCACTGGGATACGGCTGCAAAAAGCCCAGGAATAATCACATAAAACGTTACTTCAAGAAATGGTAAAGAAGGAGCTTTGTCTTGAGGTTCTGGGAAGATTTCTGACTCTGAAGCAATTGCTGTATTTTAAGCAATAAACCACTGAGCAACTGTTACTGTATCTACAGCATATGCTACAAGATACTTATTTTTTGCGCTTGGCTGTAATCTGTAACACATTCTACAACTGCATGGGGAAAAATAACTGCTTAACACTTATTTGAGGGCATGTGTGTACTCTGAAGCTTTAAAAAGCTGTGTTTTTTATGGTTTCTAGAGCACAGGAAGAAACTACTGACAAAAGTTTCCCATTTTTTCAGTGTTTCCATAAAAAAAAAAAAAAAAAAAAAGAAAAGAAATAGAAGCACGTTCATTGAGGGGCTCTGCGTGAGCTTGTAGGAGTGAGAACTACCACAGCGATCCAGATGGAAAATGCATCTCAGTCTCCATGCTGCTCTTACAGGTTTTGACTTGCTGAAGGTGGGTGGGCAGAACTTGGAGAATTTGGCACCTGCATGACCAGAGTCTGTAAAGTAAGCAATTTGGCTATACTGATGCTGAGGAATGTTGAATAACATTGTGACCAAAATCAACTGCCTAGGTCAGGCACATACACGTGCAGCTTTTTCCTATATTCTGTACATTCTACGTGGTTTCTAAGGGGTCCAAATACCAGAGGAAATAAGTGCTTATCTGTCAAAGAGTCAGGAAAACAGAACAACAAAGGTGGAAGGGATTTAAAAAAATTCTTTTGCTGTCCTACCCCCAACTGAGAAGAGCTTGGTGCTTCCTCTCACTCCCAGCTGTTTCTAGTGCATTTGGCTTTAATCAGGTGCAGGGCAGGAACTCAACATCCTGTTGCCTTGCTCTGATTAGGAGGAGTCAAATTCTACAAATTGGCAGATTTCTTCTTTTAGTGTTCCTTATTTGATGAATCATTTGTTTTAAAGTATTTGGAAAGAGCCATTACAGAGGCAGTGGACCCAGCTTGTTGTTGCTTCCAAGTCTATTTATAACTGCAGCTCTAAGGAGTTTCAGCAGACTGCAGTTTCTTCTCCTTTAGCTCACAGAAAGAACCATCCTGTGAAAGCAATGGCATAAAGGGGCAGTGATAAAAAGCCTGAGGCACCCAGAAGTGGCAATATGCTAATAAAAACAAACAGAAATTTGATCAGAAGCTGTATCTTTGAGGTTAATGACAGTCTTCGATGTCCATTCTAAATAACGCCAGATTGAACATTTAAGCGATTTAAACTATTCCTCTGTCCTTGCATTTTACTCCTCTCATATCAAGATTTTGCAGCCACAATTGAACCAACTGAGCAAAGCCTGCCTTCCCACAGTTAGCAGAAGAAATTCTGTAACTCCATAAACATTCGATTTTTGAGGATAGTCGCTGAATCAGTTCATACAGCTAAAGATAGCACAAGAGCCATTTTTTAAAATAAAAAGTATCCTTTTATCCAAGGAAAGATAATGGCTTCCCTGACAATACAGTCAAAAATACACTTAGAAATGGTGTACAAAAAATAAATAGCATGACCAGTAAAGGTGTTTTTGTTCCTTCAGCACTGGAAATTAAAATGATAAATGAACAAATGTTTTACTCCTACTCCTTTTCACTTTTTTTCCCCTCCTATTTTAAATTTGAGAGAAGCCAGTCAAAGAAGGGATGACACTCCACTCTGCCCACGCACAAAATTTTCTCTTCCTTTGTTCCTTCTGCTTTGCATTCTCACATTTTAAAAACACAAAAATATGAGATGCTGAATAAAATGGAAATGTATTTGATTGAAGAATAAACTTGCAATAATAACCTTATTGTTTATAGAGGAATCATTCTCCTAACGGAGCACCCACATTTATTAAGAACAGTCTGAAAACCACAAATATCCAAGTCTGACTTGGATACCAATCAGTTTGGGTTCACCACAAAGCAAGGAGTTGCAGGAAAGATCTAGTTTATATATTACTAACATTCCCTGGAGCGTTGAGACTTTAAGTTTTTATCACCTCCTCATTACAACCTGCTGCCCAATTTTATCAGAAATTATCATGTGTTTTATGTCTGTAATGATTCAGACCAGTGTCTTCCACACAGAAGTTTTGCTCCTGTGTTTGCTAACTATAAAATGCAATCTCTACAAAGAAAAGTAGATGAAGGATACATCTATCCTTCAACAAACCAACAACAGCTCCTAAGAAGGCAGCTCCCAAGTAGACGATATGCCTGGTGTAGCCAAGTGGTCAACACCTGCCAATCTAGAAACCCTCAGAGGAAAAGTGAGATTAAGACTTCTTAGCTGCAGCCCCCTTCTGATAAAAAGCAGCTGCAATATGGAGACAACTACAACCAGTAGAAGAAAAGTTTTCCAGCTCCTGACCTGCACTCTCAGCTGGGTCCTTCACGTTTAAAAAGACTCAAAGTATGCCGTGGGGCAATGAGAAAAGCAGTGTGGTGCAGTCTTTCAAAGAGAAGCTAAAATAATTTCCTGGATCATGTCTGTCCCCCACATTTCACATACAGGGACAAACAAGGTACAGGAAAAAAATCTTCCAGGGCTCCATCCACCCTTATTGATAACTCAGGGCTGAAGAAAACAGACTTTAGGAGCAATAAGAACACAAGTTACCACACAGAAAAATAAAGATAACTGGTAGGAGATGCTTCCAAACCCTCCCCTCCTTTGATCGGGGAATAACTATTAGAAGCAAGGTTGCTTCCCAATGCTGCCAGTCTGCAATCAGGAATGAAATTTTAAAAGATATTTTATAAAATCAAAGTGCAGAACCACCATAAGCAAACTTTAAAAAGTTGACTTCAAAAAAACTGACTAACATAATTTCAAAATAAAATATCAAGCTTTATCCTTATCTGTATCTCAGTGAAGACCAAGCAGCTACTTGTTGCCATTTCATCGTTTGAAAAAATCCTATTTATTCCACTCAAATATAGGGCTGGTCAGCAGCAGAACACCCCATTTAATTTTATTTACTGTGGCTTTGAACCCATGGTACATTTTCATTATATAAAGTAGGTATTTAATTTTGGTATTTTTCTCTTTTTCCAAGACTAATATTTCCTCATTTGGAAGTTCTACAACTGATTTAAGTCCACTGATAAACAATATCCAGACTATATTTAAAGCTTGGTCATAAGAATTACTCTTGTCCTGTTGTGCATATCAAAAACAAGCTTAATTGCAAATTATATTCCTGTTCACTTCCAAAATGTGACAGATCACAGGACAGTTTTGATATTTGGGGATCGCTGGGTTTTGGGTTTTTTTTTTCACTCTGAAGTCCTCAGCAAAATAGTAAAAAACCCCAAAAAGCCCAAGGGGAGGAGAGAACTGCAGGGATTTGGACTTGTTCAGTTGGAGCAGAGCCTCAAGAACAGGATGGAGGCAGTACTATCCTTAGCATTTCCAAAAAGGGTGAAACAGAATAAATTTAAGAAGCCTTTGTCACTCTATATTCTTTTTAACATGGCAGTACAAATTGCCATTAAAGTGTATTACAGAATTCTTATTATTATTTTTTTTTAGGCTTATTTCCTATCATAAAAGGTATATCAAGAGGTTTTGAGGTCTTTTTTGTTTTGTTTTAACAAATGCATAATTTAACCACCAGAGTGTGTATGTATTTCTTCAGATAAAAATGTCCACAATGTTCTACATGATTAAATGAATCATTAAAATACTTAGTGATACATATCAAAGGGAATATTTTCTTCAGAGCCAGCGCAATACACTTGGCAAATAAATGCATTATTTCATAAATGTACTTTACATTTATAAATCTCTTTTGCCAACAGAATGAACAGCCTCTGTAAACCAAGACATTCAGCTGGCTACATTTTTACATCCCAGACCATTAGGCTAATCATTTGCAAGGACCTTGGAAGCATTTAAAACAAAAAGTACTGACTTTCATCAGTGTAGGTCAAATTCAAGCCCCATGTATGAGTGCAACATCCTATACACTCTATGGTAAGGCTCCTATTCTTGAAGCAGCAGCACTACTCCCTGCTGTTCTCATCTAAATGAGAAAAGCTTTCTTGTTTTCTGATCCACTGAAATGACCTCTCCAGGCTGTAGAACAAGACTCTAAAAACTTAAATTTGTGTTGCAAGCACTGGCAGTTCCAGCTCAAATAAGTTGGATTTGTATTCTGAAGTATATGCATTCTAAAACCAGGAATTTTCTTATCTTTAAATTTGTGGGGAGTTCCTCTGAAACCTTCACATGCTTACAGCCAAGTCCATATGGTAAGGTTACATTGTTGAATGAATCAATATTACTTTCATACGTGCACGCAGCATAAGATACAAATGCAGTATCACTACACATTCTAGTTTTCTTCACGCTGAACAAACTACCTACAATAGTTAAAGTCCTAAGTGAAATTTAATAGTCTTTACTCATGCAAGCTAACAGCTGGTCTGAGCTGGCTCTTCCATTTACGAAGCAGAAAGCAAAAATGGCAATATTTTCTACATTAAATCTAAAAAACAGAATTATTGCAATACAATTTTGGAAATCATAGCAATTTGTTTGATTAAAACATTCAAAACATTTTCCCCTTAAACATATGACAGAAGACATGAATCCTTCTTAAAGAATTAGAAAAGTCTTAAAGAAGAATCCCAAATCCTTCTAAGAACTGGGGATAAAAAAAATCTTCCCTCTGCCTTTTTTCCTTATTCTGCTTTTACATTAAAGGAAAGGGTGACAGAAGTGTTAAGGTCATTAGCCAGCCGGTTTTGGCCTTGCAGATGCACACTCATTAGTCAAAGAGGATCTAATAAGATGTCTCACCATCTTGGGGGATGAAGGAGTGACAGGACACACAGACTTCCTTTGCTGCCAGCATCTTAATTCATTCCAGAACACTCACTCAATCCTGTTAAAGGAATGACCCCTCTTCAACAGCAAACTTGCACTACCTGCAATCAAGACAGGATCTCACCCACAACTTAATCACTCACCAGCCACCTGATCAGAAAGGTCTCCTCCCAACCACATGTGCAGAAGGCAGCTGTTCCAAAAGGTGCATCATTGTCATTAAAGAAGGCATCCATATATTTTGTCACATACAGGTTGATCACAAAACAACCTCAAGGAACTTAAAGCACTGAGGCTACAGCAAACCACATTTCAAAACTGCATCCTTTTCCTCCAAGAGTCAGAGAAACCAGCACAAATTTCATGGAGGCATATGTTTTTCCATTCTCATTGTTCACTTTTTTAAACACAGTCCTGGAAGGCTGAAACAAGGACCCAGCTGTGCCATGGACTTCCACTGCAGGTTTGGGAAAGTCACTCAAAGCAACAGGTTGAGAGCTTTGCACTCAATTATAACATTTCAGTTGATGCCAATGGGTATAAGGCTTCATCCTCAATCCCATTGGTTTCTCACTATTTCCTGAAGAATAAGAATTAATTCTCTTTCAACTTCTCTTTATATTGCATATTGAAACCATTTTGTATTTAATTTTCTTCTTTATTCATACCTCACCCATTTCACATGTAGTGTCTTTGTTCCTGTAACAAACATCCCAAATTCTGCTGGTGGCTCCCACCTTGGTGTATCCTCATAGGTAAGTGGAGAATGGAAGTCCTCTAGGATGAGGAAGTTTTACCATGCAGGTTTCCCACTTCTGGAGAAAGTATCTCAAGCACCAGTCTTTGTACAGTATTAGTAAAGTAGGATACTATTTCAGCTGGGTTTCTGAATAGAAGTGGTTATGATTATACAGTCAACAAAAAAAAACTTTGGTAAGAGGCAATTAAGCACTTTCCCTGATTCACTCTCTAGAGCAGAATCCCTCTCTCCTGTAACTAACAAGGCATCTATGGAGACCCCCCTCCCTGGGCTCAAGTCAGGAAAGCGTGAAGTATTTACTAATTTGTGTTACCACTCTCTAATATTTATGAACAGTCCACTTGATGGCATCACGCCTGACAGGCACCTTACATGTGCATCTCAACAAATCCAGGCCAGGAAGAATCCTCATCTCACCTTGGAAGGCTCTGGGAGTCCCAGGCTACTCCAGAGAACCTGGCCTGAGTACAGACACCGAGGTCTCAGCTCAGGAGAGACTCTGTAAGGATCTTTTAAAAGAAAATATATATGAATTGCCTACAGATATGTTCCATAGGATAAAAAAAGAATGAAAACCTAAAAACCCTCCCCCTATAACAAATTGACACACCAAACAATCAGAAGTAGCCTAGGAAATTTATGGAAAATGTAGGTAGCAAGTTTTCATTTAATTTTAATTCATCTCTGATGAGTGAAGCACTGTATCTGTCATTAAAGAGAAACTACCTACAACCTAACTTCTGTCCAATTAATTTAATAATGCTATAAATTCAGTGCCTGTGAAATTAATATCTCCTCAATAGTAACTGATCTGCAATACTGTCAGAAAAAACAAGCACAAGTAGTTCACAGAAAGAGTAATTTTCTGTTAAATTTAAACCCAATAAAATGACATAAATAAAGAAAAAGTAAATCTATGCAAATAAACGTGTACTGGAAGATGCATTTGACTTTTCAGGAGAAATGTTGTAGTAATATCTGATTATATGTTGGTGCTTACATACAGAAAAAGCAGAGGGGTAAAATTTTATATGTAGTTGAATATATTTGCACAATTCCTGGTCATATAGTTTAAAGGAGAATAAATGCGGTATTTTATTTTTATTAATAATTTAGAAATTCATAGGGAAAAGATCTATACAAATGTAGCAACTGTCCATGGATAGCTGTGTGAATAAACCCTGCTCAGTTACTCTCTGGATTTCAGCTCCTCACAGGCTACACCACACTCAACTGGACTTTGATTTGTGCTTCATAATGGGAAAATGTGACATGTTTCCCAATTTAATTAGCAAAGAATTTCTTTTTCTTCATTTCCAAAGACAGCTCATGTAGCTGCACTGAACAGGGAGTCGACTAAACAATGCAACTTACTAGCACGGGACAAAAGGTCATTTGGAAGGGATGTGCCTTTAAGGACTTACAAAGGCTTCATCCTCAGTCCTGTATTAAAAGAGGAAGCATATCTCAGTAAAGGAAGGATGCCCACTTTAAATAAGGAAATGAGTTTGCAGGATGTACACATGCTGCTTTCTATTAATGATAAGCAAAGTCTACAGAAAAAGCAATAGACTTCTCCAGCTTTGGCAGGAGTCATCTTCTTGTGGATTACCTGTAAAGACATTTTAAATAAACAGACTGCAAATAAATGTCCTCAACCTCTTTTTTAAACTGATTTATGTATGTATTACAGGGATTAACACACACTGATTACTATACTCTGTGGCAAGAGATATAATTACAGACTGATGATTTTACACGTAGGTTAGAGACGGCAGCAGTGGTTTGGGGCAGCAAAAATTAGTGGCTGTAATATTTTTTCTTCTTCAAGCTAAACTTCACAGCTAGAGAGACTAGCCAGACTTAAGGTCTTCTAAGGATTTGCAAATTTCTCTCTTCACGATTAATAAACCACCACAAAGTGATTATTATTCTCCATTAAAAATCTATCATTTGTTTAAACATGTAATAAAAAACAGATTCTGCTTTGCAGCAAGGATTGCCTATATGACCACAAATTTTAAATAAAAATAGAAGGTATAGAATGTTTTGCTATACTCTCATTTCACTCTTCTGTGAGCACATATTACTTGACCACTGAAGCTCAAGAGAATGCATATCATGCATATAGTTCCAGAAAAACTGCTTTAAGACTGAAAAAGGTCATGAGTAACAATGTACAGAAATCTCTAATATCAATGTAATTAGTTTAAGATATACATAGACACACATGCACACACACAATCTTTAAATAAATATGTAAATCTCTCTATATGCACATTCAGATTCAGGCAGAAGGGTGAGGTCACTGCCTTTAAAAAAAATAAATTACCAGTTAATGCAAAAAATCAAGCTTCTTATCACCCTTCAACAATGACAGGATTTAGTGTTCCCATCCATTATTATTATTACATCACAAAACATTTTGGGTTTCAAAGGATGATTTTTTCCTGCCCCCTCCAGAGCCTAAGATGACCACAAATTCTGGCTGGCATAGCCATGCAGAAGTGGGCATCCTTCCAAACTCTGAGCAGGCACAGCACAGCGTTGGCTTACAGCTGGTTGAGAGAAGCAGGCAGGCTTGCTCCCTGCAGCTTGGACCATCACGCCCAGCTGGGCCCGGCTCTTGGTGCTGCTCACTTCTCCGTGTGAGCCACTTGGCACAGCCTGGCTAGGAGCTCCTGAACAAATGCTCCTTAACACTGCTTCCAAGATAAACATCGATGGACACATCAGTGGAAATTCACCTCTGGGTAACTGGCAAGAACAAGGCTTACACTCCCTACACCACAAAACCCAGCCTTTTCCTCTTTTTTTCATTGCCCTTTTTCACACTTTTAAGACAAATTTCCCATCCAGTCTTCAAAACATTAGTAAGCTGCACAGGGAAACTGTCGTGGAATGGAGTTATGAACAACTGCACACCAGAGTGGCCATTATTCCTTATTTATCCTCTTCCATCACTTTGCAGAAACAATCGTAACAAAATGAGGAGTGCAGGCTCAGACACACACTGAATACTAATACTCAGAAATACCACTAGCTGTCTTTCCCAGGTGCCAGAGCCTGACAGTTCTGGCAATGGTGACACCTTTTTTGGATCACACGCAACACTCTCATGTTATCTGAAGTGATTTTGGTTTTAAAGAAATGGTTTCAATAAGACTTCAAAATATCTAGCTCTAAAAAGAAAAAGTCTCATTACACAAAAATAATTTGTTCCACCAGCCTTGGAGGTGTCAACATTTCCATTATACACTCATGTGTTTAATCTTTATTATTCAGCTGTAAAAGTTTGCTGTTAGCCTGAAACTTGACATAATTTTTTTTAAAAAAAAAATTCAGCAGAAGTCAGACTGTGTATTATATTACATAAGTGTTTGGATTTTTAAAAAAGAAATAATTACCAGGATAAAGCTCTTCTGGGTGCTTGTGTAACTCCAAAACAAACAATTTTCCTTGAAAGTGTCTCTAGGTATTTATGGGAGAGAAGGAAAGAGGGAAATTAAAACTGACCAAGCAATTTCATTTATAAATATAACTTTCTGTATATATTTTTTTCAATCAAGTATTTATAAGGATTTCCAGCAAGCGGACTTTACACACACATATGGCAACTAAATGAATATGGATAGACCACAACAGGTCCCAAGAGTTGTTACTGTCTATTGGGTCAACAATATGCAAATTGAGAAGGATTTACAAGCTGGACCGTAATGGCTCCTCAGGACCCATTACTTCCCGATGGGTAAATAATACATGTTTTCTAAACTATTGCCATGCCAAAATACGTGTTTGCCCTTCAGGCTGTAAAGGTTCCAATTAAACCAATAGGATTTGTCAGATAAATAATACATTTAAAGAAGCAAAATACATGTTTAACTAAACAAGTAATGCACTTAAATGCTGACTGAATGATGAACAGACATGCCATAAATATTGCATATATTTAGAAGTTTATTTAGAAGGGAACCGATAAGCAAGAAAAACTAAAATAAGTTACTAATTGTGAGGGGGGTTTTCTCCCTCATGAAGGTGTTTGCAGACAATTCTTTGAAATATTTGTCAGAAATTAGACCGGCATTAAGATAAGGAAAATGAAAAATACTGAAACTGTGTGCATACAAGAAGCAACTACAGACATTACAATCTTTTAGGGTTCTAAAGGCTGTCACACTTCTCAAGTTGCCTGCATTTAATGGGACATCCGGTTACTAAGCCATTTTCCTGTCTCAGCATGCTGCTCTCTGGACTGTCAGATCTCCTCACACTTTGCTCTCGGCTTTGGATGAAGCATGTGAGCAAACCAGGAGGAAAGCACTGATGAAAAGTGTGAGAATTAACCTGATGATGGGAAATCCAAACCCAATGTTTGGGAAGGAGAGATAATGCACAGGCATGATGCAGAAAGCACCGAGGAGGAAGGAACAATGAAAAAAACCCAGAAGTCAAGAAGCTGATGGCAAAGACAAAGAAGGAAAGATGAAAGGTCATGGAAGGATCACAGGCAAAAGGGAAAAAAAAAATACCAAAGCAGAACAAGATGTCCTGTAGAATTTGAGATTCTGCAGAGACCTTTATCTCTACCAGAAGCCTGGTCAACTGTGAGACATATTTGACCAAGGAGAAAAGATAGCGAG
Organism: Lanius collurio; assembly: GCA_020086605.1. NCBI lineage: Eukaryota > Metazoa > Chordata > Aves > Passeriformes > Laniidae > Lanius > Lanius collurio. The sequence goes on along the minus strand of JACBWW010000011.1, from coordinate 16,081,018 downwards.
TTCAAGTACAGTACCAAAAGCAAGCTCGAGAAGCACTCAAACGGCTCACCTTTAATTTGGACTTTCATTTCCTGGGGATATTTTAAACACAGAGGCAGTCCTGCTTATTTTATGATACGAATTCATCAGCATTGGATGTCAGGAATGCAAGAACATGCAACACTCCTTTATCTCATATAGAGACAACACAGTCTAGTCACAAAATTCCTGGAAAATCTTAATTAAAATTATCCAAATTACAGAACAGTGGGCTTGTGATTGGCCAGATGAATCAATCAACAGCTGCACCTAATAGGAAATGAATGAGCAGAAATGACCAGAAACATCCAAAAGACAGAATGTAGCAGGAAAAGGTGCTGTGAAAGGAGCACAGGTGATGGAGTCTCAGACCCTCTGCTTCCAGGAGGGCTCTAATTCTAACCAGCACCAGGCAGTTAAAAGAAAGGCTGCAGTGGTTGGCAAGGAATTCGATGTTATTTTTGTCCTGCAGCCCAGGTAAACCTTTAAGTTAGGAGAGGAGGGGGTAGATATTGAAGCAAGCCAAATACTTGAACAAGACCTACATTTAGTCACAGCAGCAGAAACGTTCTTCTGTTTCCCTTTGGCTGTTGGGAGAGCACTTCCTAAAGGGAAGGTGGTGGAGCTTGTAGTGCTACCCTTTTCAAAAAGTAACCTGCTGAATAAAGAATTTCTTTCATATCTGCAGGAGTAACAAAGTGAACGAGATTCTCCAAAGGGCATTTTGCAACCCTTCATGTCTTAAGTTAACAGTAATTATTGAAACAATAGGCCTGGACAAATCACCGCTTGTTAGCTGCTCCAGATACAAAGGAAATTCTGTATTCAACCTCCACTTCCTTCAGCAGCACTCACATCTCACCTTTGACATTCAACAGAATATGAAAAAGAATTTTGTCTCAATTTTAATTCAATTTTTTTAGCAGTTTCTTTATATTGCAAGGTAATATTTTAGCAGCTAAAATAGTTCATATTTTATAATAAATTACATCTGGTGATGCATTGGGGAATAAAGCACTTTATTAATGTATTTGCCCTGCAAAAAGAAAGATGAGATTGTTGTGTTTTGACAAGCTTTTTAAAAAGAAATTAATGGTCATGCTCTGGGGTATATAAAAGTTTCAGTTTAACCTCCACCTCTCACAACTTGTCAATAATAAAAATCAGCAGGGCAAAATTAAATAATAAATTTTCCTTTCTGAAAAACATATTAATCTTTTCTGGACAGCTCTTAAGTCAACAAGGTGTTAATAAAACTCTAGGTGTATTGATGCAATATCCAAGCACATGTGCCCAAAGGAATCTACCACCACCCACAGCCATCTTTATCCAGCATGCAGAATCATGGACAATCAACTCTCTTGAAGACTTTTACTGTGCTTTAAATACTCTGGAGAACAACCTCCTGCATAGTATTTACAGCTCACAAATACTGTTCAAAGATGCAGGGTTTACCATTAATTTCAAAACTAGATTATTGAATCTATCAGGAAAAAAAAAATTAATATTTGCTGTCAGATTTAAACCTTTCCAACTACTAGCTCACACATAATAAAGGAGAAAATGGTAACAGGGGACTACAAAAATGGCAGGCTATAATTTTATTTATAATATATACCCATTATAAGGCATAAACAGGTTTCATCTAGATCTTACAATCAGCAAACAACTAAATTCTCTATTTACAATCTGCTGGGCAGGGAGGTAGAAGAGATGACTTCCTGGATCCAGAGGTCACTTGCCTAAACCTCAGGGTTCACCAAGTTGCATCACTCTACTTTTCTGCAGTGGCCATGGCTCAAGGTGTGCCAACCTGCAATAATCCCACTTAGTTCCCAAGGTTGTCACCTGGCACTTCAAATACTCAAAACTCCTGATCCTTGGGAGTTGCCCTTATCCTTTAAAGTATAGCTATTTAAAAGCACATTCACCTTCCCAACAGTCTCTATTCCTCTGAAATTTCTGATGGAGTCATGTCAGTCTGAAACTCAGTCAAAAAATCCCGCTCAATCTCCCCTGTGGCAAGTCCCCTGCCATTTTCTCACATTATTAAAAAATAACAGTGAACCTGAAAACTGAGTTTGGCTCCTGAGGTGAGTCCTGGTGTATAATCCTTTTTCTTTGCCCTCCTTTTTTTCCAGTTTTCTGCCTGGGACTCACTCTTGAGAGGAAAGACTCTTGTGACTCACCTGAAGATCGTCCTGTCTTAACACCGTTTCATCTAGATTCCTCATTTGGTGACCAACTGGGATATTTTCCTTTGTGGTTCTATTTCAAAGTCTAGGATATCTGTCAGTTTTATTTATATTATATGTGTATCTACTGTAAATGAAACTTTTATAAAATCATTAGCTAGAGTTAGTTATATGTGCATCAAACGCATGAAACACATGGACCACCAAATCAAACATAAATTTGAGAGTGCAATGGAGAAAGGAAATCCCCACATTCAAACCACTACACCTGTCTTGAACAACAGATTATCTGGATTAGAATGTAAAAAATACAATTCTTTGTTCTTCCTGCTTTTCTCATCTTTTGAACACTTTGTTCCTCTGAACTGACAATATTCACCTGCCTCATTATTATCTCCTCCTGCTTTTGAGGTATGGTACACACCAGTAAAACGTGTTTGAGCACCTGAAATAAAGAGCAGTAGAACAATCCACAGAAAGTGATCTCCCTTTGGCATGAGGGCTGCTAGCAATTCACCCTGGGTAACTATTTCTCCTGCTCCACACAATTGATAAGAATTAAATTGAACACCTCCATCAATTTAAAAGCATACTAAATTAATGTATATTGTTGATAACTATGAAGCCCTTTAAGTCAGCCAGAGATAGCAAAAATTACCATAGCACATCTGCTTTCATGCACTGCATAGACCACTTCCTTGCAAGCGCTGTCCAATCACATCCCCTGCAGCAGTTACACCACACCAGTACTTGGATAAGGGACATTGTGGGGATATTCCACAGAAACTCTAAGTTACACTGGGAAAAAGAATCTGTATTGAAGCAATATTTCAGGAAGTATCTTGGTAGCAACTTGCCAGCAGATATAACATCTTCCAGGTAAGAGGCACCTCAACAACCAGAGATGCCTGGGCCCTTTTTTCAGTACTGGTTGTATAACATTGTAACCTAGGAAGAAATCTTGCAAAGTATTTCCATTGTAGCTGTGTAAATCCATCCTGTTCAGATTTAGTCACTGATAGCCTCAATCACTTCTTCAAGCTGGTTTAAACATTTTTGCACATTTTTCTCCATCTTCTAGGATACAAGGTTTATAAAGAGTCATATCAAATAGTTCAGATGAGTTCCTTGGATTAATATGAAATGAACATTGCAGGTGTTTCATTGGAAGTCTTCTGGAACTATGATCTTAAAAGAATGTTATTTATTATACTTAGATGAAATAATCATTACTAAAATGAATGTTCTCCACTCTCCCACATTTCTTATTAATTTACTACGTTCAAGGAAAGGAAGGAAAACACTGTCTGGTAATAGAATTCATTTGCACAAGTTCAAAGACTGATACGTAACTCATTAACAGGATTTCTCATACTTCTTTCAAAGTAAACCAGAGTAAATTGTTTTAGACTTAATTTGTATCCCATGCAAATGCTGAAATTCTGAACAAGTTGAACATTTAACACTCCCTCCTCTTCTTCTATCTCCAGGAAAACCATTCTGATGACAAATTTTCCTCATGCAGAAAAGCAGTTTTGGAAAGTCATCATAATACTGTTCCAGCAGGAGCCATGAACCACAGCCTGAGACTTAGCTTTGCCATCAAGGTGACCAAACAGAAAGTGTTCAGAAGACTGCAGCATCATGAGATCCAAAACTCTCACAATGGTGCAGGGATAATCTTCTCTTGGGCACCTGTTGTCTGCAAGGTGAAACACTACGCTGGAGCGTGCCAAAAACCAGCAGTCAGTCAGCAAACTTCACCCAGCAGACGTGAAAGCCTGACAAGCTTCAGAGGGACACTGGAGACAAACCTGGCCTCATCACCATCCCGGTGGGATTTGTCCTGGCAGAACAGCATTCCACTGCTGCCACTTGCCTTCTCCAATTATTAATCTCCTGAGGACTGGGGCAGCTTGGATGTTTTACAGAGCACTCAGAAGCTCAAGGCCAGTGTACGAGGTAAGGGGGAGGAGTGGGGAGTGGAGCAGCAGGGGGCCAGGCCAACACACCAGCCCTTTCTGTAGTGAAGACCCCCAGTGCTGTGGGCACCTGCTGAGAATGAAGCAGGTATTTTCAGCAAGTGACATGAACTTTGCTTGGAAACTATCCTTCTGTAGTAACCTCTAGCTAATACAGGAGGTGATTAATAAATACCCATTGCCCACTTTCATCCCACACACCTCCCTAAAGCAAAAAACTAAAGAAATTCATTGCTATTCCTCTGTTTTTTAATCCACCCAAGACCCTCTTAACTACTGGGTTGTCTGTTCATCTACCCTGCCACCCTACAGGTTTCCAGATACTTGGGCTTAGGTTTGCTGCACCAATCCCCCACATCCCCCACATCAGACCTCTGTTTTCTGGGGTCTCAAGGCTCAGGAGCAGCTTGTGGGAAGCTCAGCATTTTCACCATTGCACTTGAATTCTGCAGAGCAGACATGGTTTTAAGTCTTTCTCCACAACTCCCCCCAAATTCAGTGCATTTCCAAAAGGTTAAGTTCACCCCCATGAAGGCTAGATAGTTAACTTGTGATTAAGTAAGAAAGTAAACATTGACAGAAATTTGTTTCCCCACCCTAAAAGTGCTCTGAACACGCCCCCCAAAAATTCTTCAAACTCAGTCTACCTTTGAATCTATTTCTGTTTCCTATATAACCACATTAAAAAATAGAATGGAAATAAATAGAAATGAAAGCACACACATTCACAGCCTATATTTATGTTAGGGATATACCACTCACAGAAAGACTGGTTGATCTCGTCTGCTCTATTAGCACTTGAAACAGATACGCTGATGCTGCCCAGAAAGGGGAGATGGCAAGGGCTAGAGTTTTACCAGCAAGCAAAAATCCCTGTACCAGTGCTCTGAAGTCCATTCTGTGGATTTTGCATATATTAAATGTGTACACATACACATATGCTTAGCTGTAATGGGGAAAACAGCTTTCTTTTATTAAAAAAAACCCCAAAACAAAACAAACTGAACCTTGAAGTTGTGCTTGGACTCTTTTCCCTTAAAGCTTATAGGAAACGAACCCCAAATGTGAACAAACCCCATAGTACAATGCTGTTCTTGTCATGAGTTCTGAATCAGCACCACAGCACATAGTGTATGTATTGAAAAACAGCTGTTGGGTGACAGACTGCTAGCTGGGAAGTTCAAGTTGAGTGAAGTGGTTAACCCACATCCCTTCCCCACTGATAAAGTGCTTTGATAAGCAAGCTGTACTGGTGAAAGCTAGCAAAAGAGCCAGGACTGAGACTTTCAGGAATGAATGTAACACTTGTTTTGTGGAAGCAACCTAAATCTCTTGCACGGCCCTCTCTACTTATATTTTACCAACCCATCCCCAGTTACTTTTAGCACACACACCTTCTGATTGCAGCAGAACCAATTCTTTGATATGTCAAAGCAATATCCTGTACCTATGGGAAATAAAACCAGAAAACTGCTAAAAAGCCTTCCTTCAACATTTTATCAAAGTATTTTTCTTGTATTCAAAATGTTAGTAGTGGTGTAGCATTAAAGAAAGGTCTGTATTTGAGAAAGCATGACTAGACTAACTACAAGCAAGAAACATATAGGCTTACTTTTTTCTTTTTTTATTAACAGAAAGTAATTCAAAGGAAAAAAATATTTCCTGGGATTAATTTCTGATCTTCACTAAGAACTAATAAAATCATTAGTTAAGTACAGATGTCATGCAAACATACAAAAACCCTCCCTCTTCCCCTTTTCACAAATCTTACATTTTATAAATATGTTCATAATCTGTAGTTGGTATAAAAAAATTCCACTAATAAAAGATGTCATTCTCTTAGCATCTAATTTGTCTAAACAGTCCCTATACACATACAAATTAATATAAGGTGCCTATCCTTCCAATACAATAACATAAAATTTCAGTTAATTAGAAGTAGGCAGCTACATATAAATACATCATTACCTACATAACAAGGCTGAAAGAATGCTGTACTAGAGATATACAAAGGCACACTGAATATTTTTCTTCCACAATATCCTGATCTTGGTATGTCTGTAGCTCTGACACCCAAATTCTTTGAAAACTGAAGAAATAAATTGCCTAACCATTGCTGCTTGACCCCAAAGGAACCCACTATTGCCTTGACAGACAGTTACTCATCTGTCTTTGCATTGACATGCACGTTAGCCTACCCATGGAGTAAGACATAGTCCTAGATAAAAAAAATGAAAGACGTATGCTCCTACAAAATCATTTAACTTAACATTAGATTTTCTGCTGCTAGCACTGAATAATGTACAGCAATAAGAGTAATAGAAAATCAGCAAGACCTCTTTCAGAAAGTTTTAATAGTTCTGTGGATGCACGTTTTAAAGAAAATTTAAGGGTTTTTTTTCTTAGCCTTTTGACATACCACTGTCTGATCAAATCAATCGGAAGTAATTTTTATGCATTTAATTAAACAAGTACTTTCTAAATATCTACATTTAGAACATTTGCAAAGGGATTACTGGTCAGGGAATACAGAAACACAAGTAGAATTCTGAAAAGACAGTTAGGAATTACCTAAAGGAAAAATACAACTAGACACCCTCTTCACAATTAGTAGCTAGCCAGAAGGTTTTGTTAGTATAAAGCATGTTAATTTTTAAGAAAAGCTAGGTAGAAGTGCAAGCGAAGAGCAGAATAATAACAGTGCTCCCTATACTTTAACTAAAAGCATATGGTGCTAACATTCAGAAATGTTACAGTGTTTGTTTTATTGTGTTCTTACCAAGAAAAAGGAGTGCTCAACCATTTTACTCCCTAAGCTTTCTTAATTGCCTTAATTAAAACTTGGTACAGCAAAACCAAAAAGTGGTTGGGGTTTTTTACCTTCTTGCATCAGAATAGAACAGAAATCTGAAGAGAATGGACTGCTTATAGGCCTAATTTGAAATCACTCTGTTTATTTAGGCAAAATTAATCCTCACTGAACTGATTATTGTTATTGAAGCCAGACAAATAGAAGAATCAATTTTATATTGCACAGAGTCACAGAAGTCTTACTGGACAGCCAGCAGTGTGTGTACTGAAGGTTCTGAATACTCCGATCATCTAGGACGGTGATGCCTGTGTCTCCAGACTCTAAACTGTACTCTGGCGTCTTGTCAAGTGCCACCTGTTTCTTGTTTTAAGTTGGATTTTTAATTCTAGGTCAGGGGCAAATGCATCTTGCAAGCCAGGAATGAGGCCTAACAAACTGTCCTGTACATTACAGTATAACAAGTAGTGAAGGGCCTCACCAGCTGCTTATAGGACTGATCACATCAGCAGGCAGGATGCTGTGCTCTTCTTGAAACTGCACAAGTGGACAGACCAGATGGGAGGGACCACCAAAACCCTGCTACTGAGAGAAGAAAATTCTTGCTGTCATGCAGACTGAGCAGGGGAATGACACTAAGGTCCTACTACAGATTGATAGTCACTTGTGGAAACACAAAGAAAGGACAGAGACAGCCATTACTGGCAAAACCAAATTTTTTTTTCAGAACTCTGTTCTCTGGCTGCTGCGAACTGGTTCTGCCTGTGGCCTCCTGAACTACTCATATCAAACAACTTGTGATCATGAAAATTTCAGCTTTTAACATAAAATACCATAGTTATTGCAGGGCCAAAACCAGAAGACAGACCATTTTCCTTTTTTCTTACAAACATGTTAAGTATCTAGAAGAGGCCCAGAAAACTGAAATTAGATCTCCTTTTGAGTCATCACAGTTCAAGACATTGGACTGGACTTAGATTTACTGATAGGTCACAGCACATAATTCAGGGGAATATTCAGTATCTAGATCACAGAGAGTAGCCCAGGCACCCTAAGGGAAGCACAGAAAGCATTGAAGGATTAGACACTGTGAGAAACAAAGCCCTGAGGACACATTAACACTGGAACAAAGCAGAGGTCCCTCACAGATTTGAAAGGTAGTCCTGTAACTTAAGAGTAACAGGGTGACCAGCAATGCACTTGACCAGATTTATGTCTTGTTGATATTGGACAGTTTTCTTACGAGATTTGTTTCCTCAGACAACCAGTCATTTTGCTATGAAACTTATTAAGCTCCTTCCACGGAGTTAGGAGTTGCATGTGCTGCAGGAAAAAAAGTTGCCCCATACAAGCATACTCTTCTTTAAACATAAAATGCAAATGTTCACTTTCCTATTTAAAAAAAAAAACAAACCAAAACCCTAAAAGATCGAATAACTGAAAACTAGAGGACTACAGAAAACTCTAACTGTTGTGCCACCAGAGGAGATTTTAGAAAACAACCAAACAAAAAATCATAACAGAAAACACAACCTACACAACTGCAATGTCTGTCTTCTTCTAACTCCTACTAGCTAAAATAAAATTGCATGGGAAGGGGTTAAGCAGAAATTGAATCTCCAAATATTTTGCCAACTCACTATTTAATACATTTGGAGGGACAAACCACTGAAGGAAGCAAAAATTCAGCTCTCAAGAAGGCTACATATTTCTGTAAAAATGTATTTTGACAGTCATCTCAGCACATACTGTGTTACACAAAAAAGCAAGACATGCTATGAAGCAGGTTTTCCATCATGCTAGTGAAACACACACCTTTCAGCTCCTAGTTCTGAAGTTTAAAGCTTTCATTGATGACAATATTATGCTTGGGTGTGAAAGCTGCCTGCCACACATCATCTTGCAAGATAAGCCTCCCTACACTCAAACCCAGCTTTCTGCTCCAATGGCCAAAGACAAGCTACCTGCCTGCTTATTCTGACAAGAATAGGTTTTACTACTGCAATAGCTACTGAAGAAATAAGTAGTAAACCAAGCCCAGAAATGACAGAATGAGGACTTTAGTCCATTTTTTCCCAGCATCTTTATAACACAAAACTATGTTGCAGCTTAGAACATATTTGATGGAATTAGAAACTAATTAAGAATAGTGTGCAGAGACTGTGTAAAAGCTCTAAGGACGTACCTAGAGACACTTCTAACAAATAACGTGCCAGGATTGTGACATAACTGTTGGGATATCTGATGGGACTTCTGGAATTAAGACTTGGAGAAAAAAAAAATCATATGCTCTTAATGAACACATGTAATCAGATGAGTTATGTGGAAAAAGAAGTTTTTCACACATTATGAAAGATACAGCTACATATAATCAAAATTTCAGTAAAATAAATAACTGTATTTCTCCCTTTGAAATATTATCTTCCCTAGTTGCTTCTTTTTGATCTTATGCAAAGGAAGCACACAATGCAAAAGGAGCAATAGAAAGCTTGTCCAGTCCACAAAGCAGACACAATATTAACTAAATACATTCATTCTTGCTTCTACTGATCTGCATACATGTCATACTCTGACAAGATATATTATTATATAGATATATTACTACACTTAATTTCTGATTTGGACCTATTTTTAATTTAATTTTATGCATTGAACTTCACAGAAATCTGTCATTTTTGGACAAATTAGAAAAAAAAAATGAAATAAGCAAAATTAAGATCTCTTCCCTTCAAGTATGTTTGACTCTATAGAGTAACTCCACTGCCCACATTCTTTCTATTTCTTAAGCCAAACAATTAATGATTAAGCTCTTTGTTAGACTCTTAATCCTTCATGTAGAACTAAGGGTCTGGCATGTTTGTATATAAAATTTCCACTGCATCAATGATAGAATAATAGAGGTTGGAAAAGACCTGTAATATTTCGAAAGCGGGACCAGCTTCTATCAGGTCACCCACAGGCATGTTCTAAATATCCCCAAGGACAGAGTATTGTGTAATAAAGATAAATCTTATTTCATGTCTTTATAAGAATTGAAGAAAGATGCAAAGTAAGCTATGAAGAAAAGATGGAATTATGTACCTACAAGAAGCAAAAATAACACTTCTTTCAGTGATGCCAGATCAGTTCCAAGATAATGAATACTTGATAAAGATACTGACTTTGTAATGTCTTGAGCAGCAACACTTTTGGTCTTCTGAAAACATGAGCTTATCAGTAATTTCTCTGAAACATCACAATTGAGTCTAATAAACACATGGAACTCAATCTGAGCTGAAGATGCTATCAAAGCAAATATTTTCAGCCATTTTTGACAGAATAATTGTAAGCCAAGAGCCATGAGGAAAAAAAATTGTAAACTTGCTAACTTACATTTATTACTCATGAGGAAAATAAATTTGAAGATTAATAATGTTATTACAGCATATCATAATTCCATACTTCATTATTCAAGCCTAGATTCTAGATTCTCACACACCTAACTTCCATGGAAACATGATTATTTTTACCAGATCTGGCCACAGGGAAAGAACTTTCCCCCTGAAACAGTGTTTCAGCTGCTAAAACCCAGAAACTAATTTGAAATCACACCACCTCTTATATACCATCAGTGTGCCCTCATTCACACAAAGATACAGGCTTGCCTCATATGCTCTGTTGTCAGGTTTTGTCTTCAAGTGGTTTTTGTCAGACATTAACCATTTGTGAAGCCAGTATTTTCCATATGTGCATTCTACTTAAGGCTGTGGGGGTTTCTGCTTTGTTTTTCTCAAGTTTATCTTAAGATATAGCTCAGGTTTTTGCAAAACCAAAGCTAGGGAAAACTTTTCCCCAATGTTTTAAAAATTCTAAACTATAGCCATTCTAGAAAAGCTGCATTACCTACAGAATTTCCAGTAGCAGCAACAAGATATGAGTATGTGGGTTAGAGGCCAGGAATGTAGATTTGCTGATCCTACCAAAAATCTGTCCTTGTTGAGTTTAAAAACTTTCCAAATGCCAGCACTTTCTTATAATTAACAAGCTTGAGTAATGCACTGGCCCATAAAAAGAGTTGCCAAAATCTCATCAAACGAAGCCCAAACTCAAGCAGACCTAAGTAAAAGGTGACAGTGTCTGCAAAACAATGCGCCTGTTGATGCCTGCAGAGTGAATAGGTTAAAGGAGGAATATCTGGTTTTAGTCTAACTAAACCAGAATAACATCTGTGTACCTCTTTTCACTTGGAAAATGACTGCCATCCCACTCTTCCTGTTCCCAATTCCAACTATTTGAACCACTGTTCCTGAAACATTCAAACCACCAAGAAGTGATGACTCTTCCTTAGTATTAATGGAAGTTTTATTAGCAGAGGTGATGTCTCTCAGCATCCCACCATGTCCTCACACCTTGGCATGATTATTAGGAATCAAATAGATGAGCTGGATCTAACCAGGGCACCGTGCACAGCCTCACCACCTCTCTGCACAGATATTTTTTTTGGTTCCCCTCATCCCTACTGCTGACCAGCTGACTACACAGTGGTGGTGTCAGAGCACAGCATGCCTGCACACAGTCTCCATCCTGCCCCTGTCATGATGCAGGTGCTTTCGTCCTGCACTCCATTAAAATTTACATTCTTCCTTCAGCTTCCCAGTAGCTGGCTGTCACTGTTCTGCAGGAATTCCAGTATCACCATCATCTCCATAGCTCCCTCTTCCTTCCTCAGATCACCAAGGGACAATATAGGACTCAACATGAGAGGGAAGAACGTGGAGAACATTACTGCCCTGGAGCAGCAGTCAGGAACAGTCAGAACTCAGATGCTCCATGAGACAGGCTTAGGACTTCCAGGAAAGGCATTGGGTAAGCTTTTCCCAACTTTTTTGATAAATGCCATTATAATACAAAGGTTCCTTTGCCTTTTCCTTTTATCATCCATACAGCAGCTGATTTAAACTTCCCCCCAAAATTACTATTATATAGAAAACAGCAGCTTGGAGAAGAATTAAACAACTTTGTGAAAGTTTAAAATACTTGAAAAGTGAGGAATATCCTTGTTTACATTTTATTACACTTAACCTTCTTCAGTAATTAAAATCCTCCAATTTATATTATATGCCTATAAAGAGTGGAGTCCTGTAATTACAAAAAAAAAAAGTAATTATTTCAATTGAGATAACATAAGTTCCTGTTGGAAAAGTACACACAAATAAATAAGTCGCAGACCTGAAATTATCATATTTGGTCATGAAAAGAAAATATTTGCAGGATACAACAGTATTAGGCTGCCAGTTTATACTGACCCCAATCCCTGTGCAATTTAAAACTAACTTTACCTCAGTGCAGGGAGATGCTTTTCCAGCAAACAATAACATGGATTGTTAGTAATGTATCCCAAGCATGAAAGGTTTTTTCTCCACCCTTTCTAAGAGAAATCCCATGCAGAATCCTTTTTCAGGTGAGAAAAACAATCCAAACAAAAATAAAAAAATAAATCAGCCTTATGCTGGCCTTTTAATTCTGATACATGTTTCAGTTACTGGCAAAGAATATGGAGAGTATGAATTGCTTGGCTTTGTTACATTTGGGAAAATTCCAACGATTGAAAAAAAAATAAATAAGATTCAGAAACAGTTTGAATGTGTAACAAAACTGATACCCAAGTCACGCCCCAGATTACTGCTCTTATGCAATTGACATTGGCCAGAATCCATATAAAAACATACATCTCTTGGTTTCCTGCTCTGAAATTTGCACTATTCCATTTCAAATCTGTGCTTTTATTCTTAAAGCCAGAGCAAGATTATCATACCACAGTGAGAATATCTCTGCAGAAACTCAATATAGCATATTTGCAAACCTATCCTCCCTTTTCACCCAAAAAATGATATTAAATTATGAACCTACTGTAGGACTACTAAAATAGTTATAAAATACAAACTGAAAAGGTGGGGAGAAGAACACTAAAAGATTCTACTTTTTTTAATGGAATATTAGAAAAAGCCATACAATTTCTCTGGCAGCTATGTTTATGATGCAGCTTTTAAAATCACACTTACCTTTCAAATTATAGAATTTCTTATTACAAATGTAAACTAAATGTAAAATGTTGAGCAGTAAATAGAAGATCCAGCCTGCATATTTGCTATTTTTTTTTCTTTGGGTGAGAGTTTACTACTACCTAAACCAAACCACAGAATTTATGGTGGTATTAATGCATGGGGGTTTTGTACTGTCTGACAGAGTTCATTGGGTTTTTTACAGCCAAGGAAGAGTTTTGAAAGATATCAGCCCCGCTATTTAAAATATAAGCCCGCAACATGAGAAGGAAACATGTTAACTCAACAATATATTCAGTCCATCATAAAAATTCATCTATTGCACTTCAGTTTACATGACTTATCAAGCATTTTATAGAATATGACATTCATTTGCTGTGAATAGTAGTGGGTATAGCTAACAGCTATTAATTCAGAGTAGTCTATGTATCTGACTACTGTTTTCAAACTTACTGTGTATTATATGCTGGAAAAATTAAGCATTTCCACAGAAGAAAGCCAAATGACTTCTGAGCATGCTGCACATTAAGGCAATATCCAACAACATTTTTAGTCGTCCCAAAAAACCATATTAATGGCACCCATATTTTTACTGGAAAGCAAAAATTGTCTCATATGGGTTTCCTTGGAGAAATAAACAGATTTTTTTAAAACTTTGTTGGGAAATATAAACATACTTAAAACCAGAGTTTTAAATATGTTAACACCCAATGCCAGGTGTGAAAGATACAGGAGTCACTTCCAGCACTTCTCTTCCTGCTCATCCAGCATGGAGAAGACCAGGGAAGGAGAACAACACTCCTATAAACAAGTAACTTAGGATATTTATGGTGATACTCATATTTGTGATTATACCCAGTTGACAAAACATGCAGCAGTCATACAATAAAACATTTACAAATCCACATACCAAATAAAAAGTCAAATACAGCAAGGAGATCAAAGATAGGAGGTCAGCAGTTGATGGAGAATCTTCTTCTTGGCAGAAGGACAGCTGTATTTTCTTTTTAATGTAAAAAACAAGCAAACAATCTCCAACATCAATCTGCCCTCAATGCACTCTTTAGAAAGAGCAAGGGATATGAAGGGAAAAAAAATTGAAGTGTTACTTAGTGTATTTTTTGGGGCTGGCAAGTTTGAATATGAGTTGGGCCCATATGAGCTATATTTATGTTTGTTTCACTCACAGGTCTGTAACTTTTACTTTATAGTTTAGAAATCACAGTATTGCTTTTCAAACATTGACAGTATAATAAACTAGATAACCCTTAGTACAAGTAAAAAGTAAAAAAAATAGGTAAAGCTAATAGCAGAATTCCAGTATTAATGACCATAGCACAGCAATGCACTGAAAAAGAAAGCTTCTCTAGTAAAAACGTTTTTGACACGTTGGTACTGATACCTCCAGAGCCTCTTCAGACAAACAGAGGAAAAAACAGTGCAAAATTTGAAGTACTGATAGATAAATGCAATTTCACAGAAATTAGTTTGATTTGGTCATTCATAAATTATGCTGAAGTAGCTGAAACCAAAAAGCGATCCCATGCACAAGAATGACACACAAGCTTAGCAAAAGCAGCAAACTATGCTCTGTCAAGCAATCCACAATCTTTGCTACCAAACCCAAGTGATGAGGAAGGCTACAACTAGACTCATTTTGCCCATTAAATATCTCAATCCAGTTATTAAAACACATATTACATTCTACTTTCTATCCTTTTACTTTCTACCCTCAATGTTCACTCCATTACTTAATAATCATTTGCATTCTGCATTTTCAAGATGGGATGCTAAAAATCTAACTAATTTGAGTAGGGAGAAATGGAGAATAATTTTTAAGGTTATGTGCCACAAGATAGTACTAGTCTGAGTTAAACTAATAACAAATATAGTCAAATTATTTAACAAATTTCAGGCAAAACATATTTTGAGTTTCAGAACATAAGCATACATGAATAGTTAGAAGTGTGCACATGTGTGCCTTCATATCACCAAAACACTGAGTTTGTTACACAGTTCATAAGCACAACTTGTACAATTTGGAATTAAACCAGGTAGAACAAATACTTATCTTCTAGGACAACTGTCAGGAAGTATTATTAGTACTATTACTACTACTGGTGCTGGTGATAACAATAACAACAATATCTACATTACAAAAATGTAATCCCAAGTATCACATAGTATAATTTGGAGGAAAACCAGATCAATAAAACATGCTGGTTTTTGTTTTCTCTGCATACTATGAACAACTTTAAAATTCAATAATTATCTGAACAACACCTCCTTGCCCTTCCCAGTCTGCTTTCTTTAAAGGCCGACAGTTTCTGTCCCCTCAGTCTATGCAAGGCTCCCCAGACAGACATATGCAGGTTAACAGCAAATCCATGTTGCACGTGTTAGCAAAGGACATCCAATTCAGAGCCAGTAGCTGCAAAGCTAAAAATTTGCCCTAGCCAGAATTTGGGCAGAAGATTACCAACAGGCTAACAGGGAAATTCAGCTGACACATGATGCCAAAAAGGATGCGGGGAGCGCAACAGACCTCTGGCACATTGGCAAAAAAAAATCTCACAGCACTTAAGAGTGTAATAACCTCTAACCTAGTACATAATGTTGCCTTTATGCATGCCTCACTCACAGGAACTTCTGCAGGTATTAAGCATAAGAAGTCAATTTCTAAGCCTCTCGGTGTACAACAATTACCCTATTGTCACTCGGCCCACTGTGCATTGTGAGTCTGATTTCGTGCAGCAATCTTGCTGCATGCTGTCATGTCTGGGTATGAAGACTATGGTATTTTCACAGTGCAAAATCCTACTTCAGGGACGACAGACTCACCCCCAGCTTCCTTTTTCCTCGGGTCCCCCTCCCTGGATAGCAGAACATTTTAATGCAGGCACCCTCACAGCAGAGTGATGACATTGTGACCTTTACTTACATTTGCTGTCTGAGATGTAGGACCGGGCCAGTGGTTTAAGGTGTTGAAAGGTATCACAGGTTCACTTCAATGCAGGTGTTTCAGAACTGATCCATCACATTTACAAGGCTAGACTCGGTGAAAAGCCAGTCACTTAAAATATTACATTAAAATGTGCTTCTAGTCATCATTTCTAAAACGTTCTCCTCAAATTCTTTTGGGAATAATTTGAAAAGTATGTTTTATGCTCAGAAGCAATAGGCCACCAGGTGGTTTTAACTTTTCCTAATTGGTTTGTTTTCTATTCAGATTTTGTTTCGCCATTGGTTCAAGCTCCACAGTTTGATGACAAGACAAACCAGCCAAGGAAGAAAAATACAACAAAATAGGGAGAAAAAATATTTCTAAGAAAAAAATAGAGAAACAGCTGACATTTCAGAGGGTTAATATGAAATGACATTCTCTTTAAAGCTACTACTATCAAACTACATTTTTTTTAATCTAAGAGCAACAGAAAATCGTATCTTCAAGCAGGTAATAAACTTGCCATAAAATCATGTTGGAAAAACCAAGAATTTTTATGACAGAGCTCATGGTCTTGATTTACACTTGGCCAAAATGCTGCTGTAGAAGTGGCAGTAGATTAGTTAGAGGATTACCATTACTACACTAATGCAGAAGGAAAATCATAAACTTTTTTATGTTTGAAACTATTAGTAAGTAGATGCATGGCATAAATATTTTTCCTAAATAGGTATATTTAATAAACATCATTTTGAGGTTCAAGGATAACGTCAGCTTTCAATCTTTTCCCTCAAAAGATTTCATGACTAATGGTGATAAAGAATGAATCAAGTACTCAAAGTGATTCCTATATTTATTTTGTCCTAAACCACTATGGGCTGTAAATCATGGATGGTAGTATGAAGTCATCTGTTTCTGTTAGCAATTGAACTGTTTTAGAGAGAAAAAGCCTAATCAGAAGAAAAAAAAAATCTTAACCTCAAATACTATTTTCTAACAAAAAAAGTCTTGAAAGCATACCTCTTTGTTTGACTTTTGCTTGAACAAAATAAGTCAGGGAAATTGTCATGCAGATTACTGAAATTTGATTTTTCACAAATAAGGAAAATAAAGTATGCAAAAAGATATGACAACAATATATGACAATGATATGACAATGGTTTTTCCAGACAAGTGACAAGAGAAAAGACTCTGTTAACAAAAAAAATGATGCATTCAAGAGGCCTTGCATATTTTTCATTAGTAGCAGGATGTTCATTCCTTTCAGCAAGGAAGTCTATTCATTGTTAAGATTTCCAAAGTACATCTTCTTTTGGAAATTGGTCTATTTATTAGAGAAATGGAGATCAAGCAACATATCCAAAGAAAGCATAATGCCCAGCCAAATTTAGTCAAAACCATGCTACAGACCAAGAAATGGCTTAAGCTGAAGCTGTAAAGCAAGATGGCAGTTCCACAATCTAGATGGCATTGCCTCTGTCTTTTAAGTTTGGACACCCTAAATTCCCTCTAGTTGCCCAGCAGGTGTTTTAGCCTCTTCACTGAATATTTTTGTTACCTAAAGCACATATCTTGATTCCATGTCAAGTTACACTATTAGAAAAAAAACCCAACAGGGCTGCTTCCCACTGCACGAAATTCTCAAGTAATGCTTGCAAGACAAGATAAAAACCACTGAGGGTGGGTTTGCAACAGAATTTAAGCATCAGAAAGACTTAAAGCTAATTTTGAAAGTAATCATACCCCTCCACTCTCTTTAACCTCCTGTTTTATTTAACTGAGTGGGATTTTCCTTTTTTAACTCAAAACTATATGAGTGGGAACATTTAATTTCAAATGTCCAAAGAGATCTCACAGTTGATTTCTCAATGTCTACTGCTTGCAGTTATCACTGCTGAAGTTCATTTCAGATTACCTAAACCAGGAAGACCATAGGACATATTCTGTTTCAATTCCAGGTATTCTGTTGTCCAGGATTTAGGGTTGCAATTATTTTGTTAAGCCACATAGTGGTCTTGTTCAATATTGTAAAGGTCTGTATGGCTGAATCCCTCTGCCTTCAAAAGGTGGTCTCGAAGTTTTGAGATGCCAGACTTCTAAAACTACTAATTTTGACATTATGCTTTGATCTGGAAGCTTCATTTTTCATAGCCGTCTCATGAAAACATCATGAACATAACAGGGTCACTCTCTCAGCCTTGCACTGATGTTTTTGGGAAGTACAGAGACATTACTAGATATTCTATAGAAAGTCTTCTGCTGAGAAGAGGATCGGGTTGAATTTATAAAGTGCTACATACATATTAAAAAACTTCTACCTTGGAGAAATTCACCAATTTCAAATCAATATGAAATTTGCCATCAGGCATGTTGCACTAGGAGATTTCATTTTCATCGCTCTCTTACCCCATAGTAGTACCTATATGCAATTTATTATACTATTTTACAAAACATTTTAAACCATCTCCTAATGAATGTAAAAGAAACTTGTAATTTGGTTACTTGTAATTTTTTTTGTTTTCAATATAAATATTAAAATAATACAACAAAAAAATTATCCTCAACAGGTTTCTCCACCCATTCCATTCTTATGATGGCCTTTCAAAGTCAACTCTCCTACCTAAAATATCTTGCTATAAACTGAATTCATACATAATCTCTACTGAAAATTGTAAAATAAGTATTAAAGGACTTATACTAATTTGGTTTTTATGGAAGGCACCCTGATCTGCTTTTAATACGTTCCCTAGCCTTAAGTCAGTAGTTTTTCCTGCATTCAACAGAATTGCGAAGTTTTCTACAGTTGCAAATATGAACCCCAGAGTTCTAGTTCTCATGCCTTTTAACTCCAGGTTATTATTTGTCAGCATTACAGGCACTGCACAAAATCTTTAGACATATTTGTGGACACAGGGAAATAATTTACTTTTCACATTCATATGATCATCTTGCATGTTGTTCTTTTCACTTAGCGATCATCATATTAGTATGGTAACTTTAAATGTTCTTTGGATTGCTAACACACACCACTTATGTAACTATACAGCATATGTACCATGCCCTTAATGCAGATCACATGGAAGAGCAAACAGACATCCAAGCTGCTTCATTCCAGTATTTTATTCTTAAGTGCAACAATTTCATTTCAATTCAGCCTCAGTGGCCATTTTTTTCCCCACTTGATTCTGTTTTCCATTACAAATTATAATCAACTGCTTCTTTTATTGAATTTATTTCAATGAAAGCCAGAAAAGATTTGCTAAACAAATGGCATGAACCAAGTACAAATTTCTGCCACATCAGTTTTCACAGGTCAGTGTATGCACCAATTGCTTCCTTCCAACCCATTCCACACCACACCAATTCACGTAACTCATCACGCAAGAGGAGCACACAACAGTTAAGAAACGCATCTTAAATTCAAACACTGGCTTATCACAATTCATTCATCTGCCTTCCTCATTGTAAGGAAGACTTACTAAAGAACATACATAAGGTGAAGGTAATCAAGAGAGAGGACTGTCAGATGTAGTAATTTGTGGTGTTCATTCTGACATGCATTTGGAGCGTTCCCCTATTTTGTGGATTTTATTAAGAGTAAATGCTAACAAAACAGTATTAAGAGCATATGAGTGTTCAGCAGAGGAATGGTGAGACAAAGCCTGTGGTTTACACATTGAGTTAGACACAAAGCCTAAGTGAAGTACTTTTCAGGTATTATAATATCATTAGTATTATTAAATTGAAAAGCTGTAGTTCCTGCTAAGAGATTACAGAATTTCCTTTGAGTCATAATGCTATACAGTTTTGAAAAACCCTATGGTTAGCTTCTGAATGTTAAACTTTGGCAACATCTTTTAAATTTCTATTGAAAGAAGACTATCAACACAATACACCATGGTAAGGTCCAGATATTTGAAAATAATATTAACCTAACAATAGAAATTTCATAACTAAACTAGCTATCTAGATTTATTCTGAATTCTTAGACAAACAGGATTTATCAAAAGGTTCACATATAACCATCCTAAAAGTATCAGAAAGCCAATGCAAGACATATTCTAGGCTGCAACTGTGGAAAACAAGCTGCACAACAGATACTTAAGACAACAGCAAAAATGGATTATACAAGGATTAGAAAACTTCACAGAAGACAGATTTGTTAATGACAATTCAAATAAAGAGAGTCTGAACATTACTTTCTTTTTTTTAAAACACTAATTCACTTGCTACCAATTTCTTCTTAATTCAGTGACCTGACTGCCTGGGAGCTCTTTCCAATTCCTTGCTAACTCAAAAATGTATTAATTTATTTCAAGATGCAGATGCAGTAGTTAACTGAAAACTCTGGATTAAATCCACAGTATCAACATTACACAGTATTTGGTCTTGACATCCACAGATCCAGAAGAGAGCAGGTTTCCTGTTTCTCTATTCCTGTCTGCTTCCTCTATCACAAATCAAAGTTTCTGGTTTTCCTTACCTACTCAGGACTTTTACTTAATTCTCAGAAAACTGTTCTTGCTGTCAAATTTTAGGCTTTACCTTCTTTCTCTTCCTAATTGAGAATTTGAAGATGCTAAGTTCATCCAGAAATCCTCTGTACTCTCAGAGGAGTTCAATATCCACCTGAATCTTCAGACCATCCCTTGCTGCCCTCTCTGTTCCAGCATTTGAGCATGTTTAGTGTTTTTCCTTTAATCTACTTCTCACATTTATAACATCATGTCATAGCCCAACATAACCTGAACACAAGGGGTCCTGAGTAGATCACTAAGATCTCACTAACATCACTGAACTAAAACTTCATGGTTTTGGTTTTTTGGTTTTTTTTTTTTTTTTTTTTTTTTTTTAATTTTAACAGAAAACTACCATGAATTTAAAAATACCAGTATCTTTTGGTTTAGGCCCTTTTGAGAGAAGTTGCGAATTCCTTCCCTGAAAGTTTTCAAGGACAGGTAAGATGGGGGCCTGAGCAACCCGGCAGAGCAAAAGGTGTCCCTGCCCATGGCAAGGAGGCTGTAACTAGATGATCTTTAATGTCCTTTGCAATCCAAACCATTCTATGGTTCTATGTGTTTTCTCTGCCTGAGAACTTAAGGTTATTTTAAAAATGAGGACAATGGTTAATGCAATACTAAAACAAGGAGCACAAGATCCCAGCCCTAGTATGGGCCTGCAGATTTTTATTCCCATGAAACAGAGATTTACCAGAAGTTGCTAAAGCACTTCTGACAGATGTGCTGTAACCCCATGGCAGCCAGGCAGGGGCTGCAGCCCATATTGTACGCTGGGCACCTGGGAAGCCTAAGGGTACATCCACTGGCAGCCTCATAGAAGCAGAATTTTTGGCTTTACCGGAGTCCAGCGGAGGTGCAGCTGACTCCAGGAAAAGTAAGTAAACTGGTCCCTTACCTCTGGCATTCCTGACTTACAGAAGACTTTAGCTTTGGTGTGTCTTTTCGCTCGTGATATACAACAACAAATGTACAAACAGCAACAGCCTAAAGAACCACATTGTGCATAAAACTAATGACAGAATTTCCTTGGTCATCTGTTGGCCATCATTTCTTTCCTACTTGCACTGTTATAAACATGACATCATAGCTTGTTTCCTGCTGGGCTACTCTTGCACAGAGATAACGAACTTGTACTCTGCCAGTACCAAAATCAAAACCAACTGCTTGACTCCAACAAACAGACAAGAAAACTCCAAACACTTAGCAAGCAAGTACTGAAGCTGCATAATTTAAAATCCCTTCCCTACTCTCAGACTACTCCCTACTCGGCAGTTTTAGAGGCACAGTTTTAATAAATGCTGCTGAAGAAAACAGAATTTAAATATTTTATTTATGGCTGTATATTCCACACAAAGCGTGAAAAGGGGAAAAACAGCATGCACATCTAAATATAATGGGCAATTTACTGTGGAAAAAGAAACCCAAACATACAAAAGGAGAACTTTTTAACTCCTGTTGTACAATCTGTTTTAGAAACATGTTAATAATGTAGGAAAAAAGGCCTTGATGCCATTTGTACAGCTAACTCTTGCAGGCATGTTCCAAGTCCAATAAAGAAGGTTAATGCTACAATGGCAGTGAGAAACATGCAAGTCAAAACACAATCTGGGAGGAACAAAGCACCCCATACAACCCAAATTTCAGCAGCACTAAATAATATCCCACCTGTCAGTATGTCAAACAGCTTGGCATGTTTCCATTACAAGACAAAAGTCACTTTTGTTTGTGTGTCAAATGTGCTCTGAGCAAAAGTGAAAAAAAAAAAAAAAAGAGAAAAGCTTTTGGAGAGTAGAGACAGTTCAGAGAGGTTAAAAAAAATCAACTGATAAATAACAACCATGCTTACCACCTTTGTGCTTATGTTAAAAACAGCATTTTGGTCAGCCAGATGTTACAAATATAGTCACAAACACACATAATGAACAAATTTAGACATCACTGATGCATGAAGATAACACAGGGTGGAACATGCCCTGCAACTTAAAAAATTCACTTCAATTTACAAATGGGATCCAAACAGACATACTTCTTAGTGCCTTGTTTTCCATTTCTCCATGATTTTTTTGTGCCCTGATTTATAATTTTCCTATAATCAAGAAAGAGGGGAAGGGCAGAAAGAAAATGGACAACATGATTTATTGTTGCCTCTTTATTGCCTAATACAATTTCACAAAATAAACTGATTTTTAATTTTTGCTTTAGCTTAAATAATCTCTTCTCTTTATTTTAAATGTGAACATGGAACTTGGATAGTGACAGAACAGATCACCTTTTCTCAATACAAGATGAATCTTACCAAGGAAGCTGGCGATCTGTCACTGGTTTCAAAACCCTTTGTTTATTATAGTCTCTTAGAAGTGACAAGAATTGCTTTATTCCAGAGCATAGGCTGTCAGACTACTAGGTTCAGGGGACAAGAAAAACCAGAGTTGGAAAATGTAAATGGAAAGATAGATGGCAATACTTCGCTGTTCTATCCCTGGATGCCAAAGAACTTCACAGATGTGAATTATAAGCTTCATCGTGGAAGACAAGTAATATTTAATGATGACAGTCATTCCTAATATGAAAAAAGAAGCAGCTCCTGTTCCAAATTCATTGCATTAGTTTACAATTAGGGAAAAAAAATAACCATGGGAGAATACAAAATAAATTTTAGAATTACAAGAAAGTATTTTAAGTTACCTAAACTTTACTAAATTTAGGTTATCCTTGAATAACTAAGAATTCGGGGGTTATTCCATCTCCTTTATCTCAGCCATAGGTTTCTGCATGAGCTCGGGGAGTTTTCATCTTCAGCTAAGCCTGGAATCTGCCCCATCCAAGCAGACTCTGCAAGACCCAGAGAAGCCCGTGCTCACAGTTACAGAGGTCCTGCTGAATGTAAGGCTGTAAAAATGTGCAGTGGAAGATTTCCAGGTTTGCAGAGCAGCTTATGTAAAGAGAGGAACACCTCTTGCCTTTGAAGCAGCTACCTTAAATTGTCCTTAATCTGGTTTACCAATTTGGTAAATTTTTCATGGAAACACACCCTGGAATCTTACCTAGCAGGATTGTAGACACTAAGCAGTTGAATAAACACACTAACTGGCATGATCAAATCAATAATCTTTCTAGACACCTACCTTAATTCTTAGATTGAATCTCCTCTCTCAAAGATTACGCTAGGAATTTTAGATGGTATTTCCTACTGCTGTTTGAATCACTTTTGGCTGGTTTTCAATAATTCAAAATTATTTGATCCAAATTCAGAGTGTGAGATTCACAGAAAAATATCATCCTTTTAATTGTGGAAGTCAAAACATACAAAATACCTAGTAAAATTAATTGCGGGGTACTGACTTCAGTCAACAGAAAACTGAGAACTAAACAAACCCGAGACAAGATTTAATATTGCCCCAAATTCTCTGTTTGAGATAAAAAAGCATTAAAACAAGACAGAGTCCTAGACCCTCTAAATGAGATAACAGCCACCCACAGAAAAATATCACCTGAGAAGAAAAATAAAATAATCCTCATACCTTGCAAAGTAACTGGGCACAGCTTTGCCAAGTTCTTAAAGCAGCTCTATCTGGACACTGGTTACTGTAAACTACAGCTCATAATCTACTATGTAATATCATGCCAGAAGCATGGGTTCATAATAGCACTCATCTTTTAGCTGGATGTTTTGCCTAGAATATTTTCAGACCATTGGTGACTATAGAAACACTTATGGAAACAACTCAGCAACTAATACCTGGTGTGACTGCATTTCCCATGTGAAGGAGGAATGGGGAAGTCAAGAGGACAGTTACGACAGCAGCCACTAAATGGTTATTCAAGATTATTTCACCTCTTTTAAAATGGGTAAAAAAAATGGTCTATATGAATTAATGTAGAAGTCAGGCTCAAAAGCAAAGCAAAAGCTCTTTGAGCCTGCCATTGCTCCATAGGAGCAAAACTTGTAGCTGTTTAGTTTTTTTAATTGTTACTATTGTTATTTAAGATTAGTAGGCAACTCATTCATATCACTGAACTAGACGAAAGGTGTTAGGAATGAAAGAGACCATCAATTATCTCATAAGGGAAGTCAAAGCATTTATGCTATTCCAGAAGAAAACAGCAAAGATTTAGAACTTATGACAGACTCATAAAAATGTACTTCATGTCCAGAAGGGCAGCCTTAATCTCACATCATGAAGATCTCAACCAGAAGGTAAGTTCGGCTGTTCTGAAACTGAGACCTCAAATCAGAAGAAACTTCTATGGCAATACACAATTAAATTGGGTTAAAAGTACTTTTTTTAATAAGCTGCCAAATATTTATTTGCATGCTTTCTCTTATGTAAGCACATATTCATGAATTAGAAGGATCCTAATGCAAACAAATTGTGTCAACACAGGAGAGCATGCTTCTCAAAAAAGAAAAAAAAAAAAAGGACAAACAAAACCCCAAAAAGCAATAACACACCGAGATTCTGGCTGAGTCAGAAGGCAGACTAGGTGGCAATATAGTGCAAAAATCCTTTCAAGCTGCTTTTTTGAAGCATGTTAATCCTTCTATAGCTATACAGAGCTACATATTCACTGCATGCAAAAGGGAGTGAGAGAGTGAAATCCCTGGTCCTACAAAGGTTGTTGCAAAGGAGCATGGTGGGAGGGAAGGGAGGGAAATCAGAAAAAGGGGAGAGCTCATAAAATGCAAGGTTTAAGGAATGACGCTGGAGCATATCCAAGATAAATCTCCATTCTATTTCATATTTTTGGGAGAAGCAGCAGGTTCTTCACACTGCATGGAGTAAGATCGCAAAATGCCAAGAATAACAGGCATAATTCTTTCAAGATCATTCCATCAGGATTTTGCAAATGAAAACAGATTGAAATATCTGGGAAAAAAACAGTTGCTGAAGAGAACAAAATTTTCACTTTGCTTTTCTCTCACCACCAAGCTGACTTCACTTTCCCTCATCTCACAAAGAACTTCTAAAAGACAAGGAGAGAAGCTGGCAAGTGAATACCAGACTACCTCATCTAGGTGAAAAACCAAACTGTTCACTGGCTGTCTTTTTAATATTTTATATGAGCCTTTCCAAGATTTTATTGGTTTTCTTTATGTACTTTTACTATCAGAGGCTCACTGATCTTGGAATATAAGCTAACAGTTGTGGTTTTACACCACAATGTTTATATTAGGCTGTCAGTGCACAAAGAAAATGAATACAGCTCCCACCTGCAGCTCCTGCTGTTAACTTATGCACATGGCACACGCACGCAGGATTCATGGAAAAAAACCTCTGCTGCATCCCTGGATTCCCTGGGAGGCCTCTCTCCAAACATCTCTGGCTATATTCACTCTCTGTGGTATCCCAGTGGGGCAGAACCAGGGCTGGCTTTAGGCACAGGCAGCAGCAGTCTGAGGTTGCAGATTGTTGGGGAGCAGCACAAAAACTCCCCATGAGGGTATCCATGCCCACACATTGTGTTGTCAGGCAGCTGGAGAGCCAAGTGGGCTGCTACAGCCCTGAAGGGAGAGGATGAGGCAGCAGCCTTTCCTGGCTCCAGCAGGACATAGAGCCATCTCTCCCATCTGTGGAAAATAAATTAATTTCTGCTACACCATGCAGAAATTTTGTTCCACCTCTATGGTAGAACAATTTACCTTTAAGTCCTCAAAAGAAACAATCAAAAAGCTTAAAAAATATTCTGGAACATGTATATTACAACAGGTACAGATGAGACCGCTTTTACCTGGTTTCAGAATATCATTATCTTTATTTCTAGGAAGAGTTATACACTATCAGATCCCCCCGAGTTTTATGCTTTTTCTTAAAATTCCACCTCGTGGCAGAGGGATTCTAAAAGCTCATCAGAAAAATGTTACTAAGAGTCTTCCAAGTTTTATTCAGTTATAACTGCTCCCACACCCCTTAACATTGTATGCTTTTGATTTTCAAAGTTTGTACTTGATTTTTAAGCCAGGTTCATGATGCACAAGACTGTCCATACTTTAACAATTAAAGGCTAACTTACATAAAGGATCAGAAGACAGAAGCACCTAACCAGTCTATGACAAGCTTTAATGTAACTTTTCTATTAAGATCTTTTGCTTTCCTCCTTGAAAGTGAATTAAGAAAAAGGAAACAGTTTTCAGTTACTGACATATAACATTGAAGATGTCAAGAAATCTACTTTCATTAAAGAAAGAATTTCATGACTTAGCAGCTATGTCTGTCAAAACAAGTACACGTCTGTCTTCTTTTTCTTTCCTTGGTCTAGAGAGGTTCATGCTCCCTGTGTCAGCATTTGGGGACCATGCACTAGCTTACACTATGCTTGTAGGACTAAATTTATAACTGGAAAACACAAACAACAATCTCAGCAAGCTAACAGAAGTCAGTTGACAGATATGGTAATACAGTCAAACAAAAATTCATTTTTTTAAAGAGTTACTTGACTTGTAATACAAATTGCTGTTTGATAAAGTTTAATTGGGACCAAAGCTGCCACTACAGTTAATTTTTTCATGTCAATAAAAGCCCTCAAAAATCTTCTGTCAAGGACACACCTTTTCAGCTGGTCTCCACTTTCTTTGAGAAACTTGACAGGTGCTTTTTGCATAGAAGAGGGAAGACAAAACTTACTTCAAGAGATTAAAATTTAATTCTTAGCAATTTTTGGCAACAAATGAAACATATTCATCATGTACCTGTGAACAGGGCAGCCAATTTAAAAGAAGGTACAATAATGTATGGGAAAAAAATGTGCTCCAGTAAGCAGAGAAATGAGTTATACTATATGCAGAGCATCTGTTAAGAGTTTTGCAGATCTTTCCAAAACATTATTTCTCCCTAACACTACAGTGAGCAGAATATCACTCAAATTTGACAGAAATTAGGGAGATTATCTGTGATAGCCTGCAGAAGAGCATTACTGAAACACCTCAGAACAAGAAGGTTATTTGTCACCCTTATCCAATTTTAGTGCCTGACATCAAAAAACTCTCTTGAGTAAATAAGGGGATAAATAAGGATAAATGCAAGAGAACTGGGAGACAGATTATTGCTTTTAAACACCCTTTTCTTGGAATCCCATGACAAAAAAAAAAAAAAAGGTTCCTTAATTTTTAAAAAGTCTCTAAACATATCCTGTCTACCCATCAAGACTGCAGAGAGGCTTTCTAAGAAAGAACACAATGCACAGCAAGGTCTTAAATACCAAAAGACAAAATGCAACAATGGCTAAACCCACATGAATTTGAGTAGCTGGATTGGTAACCCCAGAAAGACTACTTCAAGGTACGTGTAATAGGCTGAACTCTAGCAGCCCCAGCTATAAAGCAGAACTGGGGCACTTCCCCGATGTGAACACTGGCTTAGCAGAACACTGGTCATTATATTTTCTGTTTTAAACGTGGCTACAGGAAAATGTGCTGTGGGGAAAGATTCCAGCACCACAAGCAGTGCCACCCAAGCATGGCAGGAACAAGTTGTGCATGCCAGCAGGCAGTGTGCATCTGAATGTATATACAGAAAATACCTCTGAAACACGGAAATATTTGCATTGCATTTAACTGATGACCCACGTTCTCAGGCAGAAAGTTTTTTTATCTGCGGAGGAGAGAAAGTCTTCTGAAAATGTCCTGTAGTGCTGTTCAAAACACCCCAAAATAGACAACTGCAGATGTGGCACTGCCACCTTTTAACCATCCTTGAGGCAACAGCCTATGGATACCGCAGTGTGCAATCCACCTTGTCCCACATGTTTTACTACCATCTAAACATGTGCTTCAACATTCTTACTCTATCTCAGCGAGATGTGAACTTCAGTGACAGGCTAGGACCACATAAAAGCTAGGAAAACATTAGTTTTCTCCTCATCATGCCCTTTCCCCTCTTCTACACCTCCATCCACCTAAACAAAAGACATGGACGAGGAAGAAAACTATTGCTAACATAAGTTACTGCTTAGGGGAAAGGTAAAGAGGCAAGAGAATGAAATATTCCCTCATCCACACAGTGAAGAGATAACATCATGTGGAGCACAGTATTGACCTAATCAGATGAGCATTAATTCTGCTTGTACGGCTGAGGCAGGATAACAGCTGCTTCCAAGCATCATCAAGAAACACACTTTGTCATATGGCAAAATTACTCTTTTCCAGATGTTAAAATGGAAATCTCTTTACAATATCTTTAAACATGTATAACTTTCACTTTGCACATTAAAGGCAGCTTTAATGCAGCATTCCATTTGGTGTATTAATAGTGAAATCTTACTTGTCTAAACACAACAGTTTTGGCTGATGCCTCAGTATAATTTTGTCCTGTTAAGAAGCTTATATATGCTTGTTCACCTGCCATGATCCAAAATACCTGCCAGAAACTATTCTTGTTCTCTTGGCCATATTTTTTCATGAATGAACTCGCCAGTACAACATCAAGGTGATGTTTTGTTTTCAAATCACAAGCATAAAATTGTTTTAAATTTCCCACATCTCCCTTTATATACACAGAGGTTCTCTTTACTCCCTCTTCTCATATATATAATTTGGCAAGAGAGGAAGGGGAGTGTTTGTTTGGCTTTTTTTTTTTCAGTTGGCTGGTTGATTTTTACTTTTCCCATGCATCTGTTGTGGTTTTACTCAAAGTGCCAAACATTCAAGTAAATTGCAGAGCAGATCATTAATACTGTTACAAGCTTACTGCTTATTTGTAGAGAAAAGAAAAAAGTAACCTGACATAAACCAAGTAATATCAGAAGACCTTAAAAAAGCATTTTTCTAATGAAAGGAAGGTGTATGTGCTCATCTTACTCCCATAGAACCATTTTCTTCATACCAGCTCGCTCCTTAAACAGTAACTAATGTTTTGTTTTGATTTTTGCAGCTGAGTGAACTGTATTAATGGTTTCTGCCAAAACAGAAAGCTCAGGGGAGGAACTGAAGAACTAATTTATATAATCAAAATTAATTGGTAGTTTATATCTTCAGGGATTATAACAGGTCATTATATTTGATTGAAGACAAAGGAGGAAACAAAATTTTTAATTAAAATTTCACATTTGGTGCTGAAAATGTAAGTTTTAATGCTTTGCATTTTAGATAGCCACATAATAACTGTGTGTTACAGTTAAAAGAGGAATCTGTGGGGTGGAAAAAGCTCCTAATTACATCTTCATGAAATGAAGCCAAGTGACAAAGCAGTTGCTGCTGCTCATTATATATAGCTGCTTGGCTATATTGAATTAATTCCTTAGCACTTTGATTTTCACACCCTGGTTTATAGGCCTCTGATGATTCACAAGCTCAAAGCTAACGGTCTACAGGACTAGAGCCCATTTAAGTGTTTTTAATTAGAAACTCAGCAGAAATACACACAGTCCTCCATGGAAAAGTCAAAGAGTAAACAGTGCCCATTGGTACAAACACCATGGGAACCACTGTCTCAACATGAGATGTCAAAGGGTTCCCTGAAACAATAAATACCAGTACAAATTGCAACTGGCATCAGGATCTTAGTCACCTGAACTTTAAGGAAGGTTTGGGCTTTATAGCAGATATCTAGGAACTGCTTTTCCAAACCACCCTAACAATAGACACAGACCAATTGTCTCTTGTACACCAGATTAATGGCTGGATATTGTTAATGCCTCTTCAGGTCCAGTGGAAGATGGGATCAGTAACAAGTCAGGTAATGTGGAAAAAGTTGTGCTACTCATCATTAGCCTCCACAGAAACACCTCACAAGACTAGGGATGCCCACTTATAGAAAGCGTCTGTCCCTCAGGAACATTTGCAGCAAGCACACTAACATCCAAGCACAGGAAAATGAATCAACACCCAGGAACCTCCAGCTGCCAGTTCATCATAAAATTTTGACAGTGATCAGATTATACCTAGGGGATTTAGGACACTAGTTTTAAAACAGCCTCCAGTTTGCCCACACAGATATAAGACAGAAAAATCTTGCTCCTCCATTTCATTCCAGATGACTTGTTTAAGAACATTCTGTCTGCTGTGTTCACAGGCCTTTATCTTTGTGTCATAGTCAGGGAAAATCCATAACAAACTCCTTCTCATTCATGGAGATCCACAACAACAACTTTTTTCAAAGTCTACAAAAAGACAGAATTGTCACTGGAACAGACAGCGAAGATGTAGTGCACTTTCATGAGTAGCTAGAATGAGGGTAAATTGAGTAAATCAGGAGCTGTGACTTTTTGCAGGGTTTTTTTTAAACTTTTTTTTGCCACTTAAAAATAAACCAACCCCTTTCTAAAACCCACAAAAGCAAAGAACTCTCCTACAGTACTGTAACTCTGCAGTCCCCTATAGCTCAATTAAAATCTCTCTTTAGATTTAAAAACTGTTTGAGTTTTCTTCCTTGAGGTTCCAGGCTTACCTGAGCTAACAAGTGCCAAACTCTTCTACTGATCTTTTGAACAATAGGAATCTTATTACTAGAAAAAACAAGACAAATCCTACCACGAGATGTGTCTTCAAGGGTATTTCTAGCCACAAACTTCCCAGTTAGCTACACTCTTCCCAAAGATTTAATCAAAATGTGTTAATCCATCTGTGGAAGCTTGATATCACAGTAGCTTTTCTGTAGGTTAGAAGAATGGAAACCAGACTCTCTTATCCTGCTTGGTCAGTCCTCTTGTGGGATCTGCGCATCTATTTTTGTTTAGAGTTGTTGAATCCAGTTGTGGCATTAGGCAGCTACCTATTCCAAACCTCAGGCTGCAGTCACACTGCTCTCTATACTCTCATCCCAAAGCAACAACAACATCACCAGCAACAGCCGGCAGCACCTTTTCAAGAAAATATTGTAACTCCCAGATGGGCTGAGAGGAAGTTCCTAACACATTTTTGCTCTCGTGGCTTTAGAACTTCCAACAAGAGGACAAAGGGAGTTTTGGTGGCTGTGAAAAACCAAGTTGAGTCTTGCTAAAGATAAGTTTCTTCTTTGCCAGATCAGTAGTGAATGCAGAGGTGGAAGAGTGCTGGCACACCTTCTGCCTCAGCTATGTCTTCCCACAGCTAGGTGTAGTGAGATGGTAAGCATCTCCAGGAACTTCAGAAACACTCCTTGCACCTCAAGATGGCACAGACTGGACTCATGAGACTGAAAAAAACTTGAATTTTGGAGCATGAAGTAGCTGCTCATAAATGTGTTCACACAATACCTCCAATAATTTTTATCTGCAAGTGCATATGACAACTTTTCCAACTCTAGGAACAATTGTCAAGGCTTTTTTTGACTTGTTTAATTAATCAGGATACCAAGATCCCTCATTTTCCATGAAAAAGGATTTTTTTTTTCCTTTCTTTTCTGATGATACAATCACCTCCAAAATATTTTAAGGTTTAAGAAAACATCTTAACATTTAGGTAAGACCAACATAACATATCATTTTTATAAGGCAAGAGCTGCCCACATTTATTTGGAATTTTGTTAATAGCTCACCATCTGTACCTTACCGAGTCATTGCTACTGACAAATAACAAGGAAAGGAACACTCAAAGATTCTCCAAGAATCTTAAGAGAAGTTACAAGAAACAAAATTAAAAAAAAACCCAAAAACCAGAGGCTTTGTTCTTCAAAGTCTGAGTCAGCTTTTGTAGATGTACAGCAATTGCCTGCATATTGTAAACACAAGAGCCAATGACAATAATTTTCAGTCTATTTGTATACATCATAAATCAGTGAAAAAGAATCCTAACAAAAAGACAGAACTTTATACAATGAATTTCAAATATTTTAACAAGTGAGCATTGCACTATCCTGAGTATCAGAATTTCAGCTTGGTCTCACTTCCCAACAGACAGTGGCAAGGGAAGAGTTAAAATTCAGAACTGCTACTTTTAGCCTTGTGTTTTAGCCATTAGAACATGTTCTCTACTAATCTCATTTTTGTTCCTAAATAATTTTTTTTCAGTAGTGTTGATTGCTCCAAGGCTCCTATCTGCAGAACTCTAATGAAACTACAAGAAGTATTTAAACTTAAGGTTGAATTATCAAGTATTTTCAGGATATAGAAAGCAGGAAACAGCAACACATTATGTAATACAGCCATTATATACTGCCATAATAAATATTTAGAAATTCCAAGACTCTCTAAAGAAGCCTTTCGTGCACAGTATCAGCATTCATCCCTTCAGGGTGTAACATGCAGACTGCTTCTCCACAGGGAGTTTTATCTTATTTCATTTTTGTACTGCATTCCACCTCCATGTCGCCAACCAAATTGTTTCCTGTTTTATTGTACAGAAGACCAAGAAAACATTTAGTAGTCACTATCTGCTTTTAATGCAAACTGATCAAATTACCTAGGGCATGTAATATATCTGTTGTTATTTAAATGTAGGAGGTCAACTGGGTCACAAAAGGTCCAAAATATTTTTACATCTAAATTTTATGCCTAATATTGAAAAACATTTTAACATCTATCAGAATTGCTTCATTTTTACAGTAAAGACCTCAAATTTACATTTTCATGGTTATCAATTGCTTTGCTCTCTTAAGTAAGAGCAGTTTTACTTAATTCAGAAGGTATCTTTTTAATTTCATTTTTTAAGAACAGCACTGCAATTTTGACTCCAACACTACAATATAGTATTATTATTAACACTAAAACAATTTTCTCCTGAGAAAAGGGACTGTTCCTCTAACTGGCTATCAAGAAGGGGAAATTGGGATTTTAAATTTTTTTTTTCAAATAAAGTTATATTAAAATAATAATTTTGTTTGTTAAATTTGTCTAGTCTCTCATGAAAATTTAAACAAAAATGTGTTAAACACCCCTAAGTTTAAGTGTGATTAACTGAGATATAGAGGCTTCCCACATACTAGCACTGTTTACTAGACCAAGTAGTATCTTAACAACATATTAACTCCTAAGGTTTGCCATATCAATGTTATACAAAAACAACAGCAGAGCCTTGTGGGTTTGGTATGTATGGTTCACAAATCGCCAATAATCATGAACCAGTAACTCAACAAAGTATTCGTTAGCATGTTACTTTAAAGTAAAATGGAAATGACAGCTCTCAGTGCAAAAAGGATTTTAAACAATCTCATGCTTGCTCTACTCTAGAGATGCTTACAGCAGAAGTGTTATTTTTATGTCTATGCTTCAGAGAAGAGTCACTGTCATCTTGACTGCTTGAATTAGCAATTACTACTGGTATATGAAACAAAACCATGTCACCGGCTTATAAAACAAGTGTTCTGCTTTCTCTTCAATAGAAAAATACCAGTTCTCCAACTGACACTGCTGCAAGAAAAGGAGGGAGAAACCATCCTTCTCTCCTCCTTTGAATGGATCAGGCTCTGGCCAGGATCAGAACACAGCAGGCAGAGCACTGATCTAACCCAATACAGCAAGTACCGCGTGCACCTGTAACAAACCCACATGAGCTCTACTGCCCCAGAGGAAAAAAAACCCAAACACCTCAACCCAGAAGTCAAAGCAATAGAAATAAAACCAATGGATTTTTTGAAAAACAAACTAAAAAAACTCAATCCCCTTGAGCTTGGGGTACAGCCACATCATGACTGGAACATGCTATTAATAGCGTCTGACAGAGTAAAAACAGTTATCACATTGCAAACTCTGAATTATTCCCACAGAATTCATCACTTGAAAAAGTCTAAAGCATTTATTTTTCCAGAACAGTTTTATAAACATAACCTAGTCATTGGAATATGCAAGCATACTTTCTAAAGTGACCCATGCAATACCTGTGAAGTCTAAATGGCTGTAATACACATTCTGGCAGGGAAGCACACGCACTTCTGAGACCAGCCCACCTTTGAACCTCTTCACTGTAGCTTATGCTTTGAAGTAGGAAACCATAAATGGAAGTTGTTGCTTTCTTCACTTCACATACAAGATGAAAGGTCTTCACAAAAAGCATGTCGGATGCCACAACAACAGATCTTACATGAAAGGCAGCAAAAATAACACAGAGGAGCTACAGCCCTTGTCACATGGAACTACAGATCTGTGCTAGCAGCACAGCCCAAAGGAGCACAGCAATGCACCATCCTACCTTGCTGATGCTTTTCACTGTGAAATAAAGCCAGTTTTTAAAAGACAGGTGGATACTCTGCTCTGCACAAGTTTGTTTCCAATGAGCTAGCTAAGGGAACAGCAGCCTCTTAGCTACAGATACGCTGGAATAGGCCTCAGAAGTGTGGGTCTCTACAGGAAGGATTTGAAAAAAGTTAGACTTTTAGATTAAAAATTAAAAAAGAGGAGGTTTTGGTTTCAAATATTATGCATGAAGACAGTCCTGGTTGGGTGTAAAAGAGTAGAAAGGTAGTTTGTACCCATTGTCAGCTGCTCAGTAAACATGTCATCACAGGTGAAGCAGGATGCTGGCTAGTAGGTGGTGAAGCAGCCTGAAGGCAAGTCAACAAATTACTCCCAACTTTGTTTTCAGCTTTGAGAAACATACTGTAACTTTTTTTTTCCTTAAATTAAAAATTTACAATTTATAGGCAAATAATGAAGAACCCTGAACCAGGGGGAAAGCAACTCCAAATCCAGTGCAGTAGACCTTCCCATTTACAAATTTTACAATTAAAGACAAAATCTTAGAATCAAGTTCAGAACAAAGTAAAAATGAAGAATACTATCTTTACATGTAGCTTCTTATTAAAAAAATCCCAAACAACAACAACAAATCCCAAACAAAACACCAAACAAAAACCAAGTGAGAAAAATACTATTCCTGTATTACTGCACAGGAGGTTGTTGCTTCTGGTTTGATTTCTTTTAACTAGAAAGCCAAAAGCATAACAGCATTACAGCAAGCAGGCTGTGTTAAAAGCTGTAAGAAGGAGTTGAAGCAATATTTTGCTCAGGTACCAACACCAGCTGCACATCACCAAGCTTCTGCATGCTTGGGATCTTTCTCTTCTGAGCAACACCAGAGAAACATACAGGAAAAATAATTCCACAATCTTATGTGACAGTAACCATGCATGCTAAAAAAGAAAAAAATTGTGTGGCACTTAAAATATTCAACTGAACTTGGAGTATTTGAAGGTGACCCTGCTTATTGCAGAGGGGTTGGACTGGATGACCTTTAAAGGTCCATTCCAACCTAAACCACTCTGATTACATGATTTTATTTAATACACAACCATGATCTTCTCCATGGCTTTCTTCCCTTCCTCGTATCTACATACATACAAATACAACTGAACATTCTTGGCCAGGGGACAATATAAGCCTACAGCTAACCTGTACTCAGATTTGACAGAGATGCATACATTTTTCATTTAAAAAATTGAATTTAATTCAAAAATTTTCTTCTTAAAGTTGCCTGGAGAACTTTTCTCTTCCAGGAGCAAATAGCATAGTCTAGGATCATCTCATCCTAAGGACTGTACCTCTGCACTGATGATCTGCGGGCACACAGCTATCCTAGAGCTCATCCTGGGAAAGGTGAGGTTCATGTGTCCTGGGATGAAGCCCAGATACGCCTTTAGTAAACAAGTCAGATATTCTCAAAGTTAACTTGGCATGAAAAGGAATATCTAGCTGAGGGTGAAGACACTCTTCACATAACTCTGAAAGCTATGCCAGCTTCTCTGTGCTTGCGTAGTTACAGTGAGCTGCGGTCACTGAGAATGCGCTGCACAATCTTCTGATGCAACTTTAGGTTTTTTTAAGCAACCTGACAAAAGACAAATACCCTGAAAAAGTATTTTCCATTTTCCATCATTTTTTAATTATACTGTTCCTGCCAACTGCTTTATCTGAAAGCTGATTTTGACTAGACAGATAAACATGCAGAATAGCGCTGTTCACACCTGACCTTTTTATTTGGTAGAATTTTTGTTGGGGGTTAATGTTCTGGCTTTGGTTTGGATTGTGATTTTTTTGAGAGGGGGGAAGTCGGGAGGTTTTTGGGGGTGGGGTTGTTTGGGTTTTTGTTTGTTTGGGTTTTTTTTTTTTGTTTGGGGTTTTTTTTTTGGTTTTTTGTTTTGTTTGTTTGTTTGTTTGTGCGGTTAACTTTGGTGGTGTTTTGGGTTTTTTCTGGAGGTGGGCTAGTATTCCTACCTGTATTATCTCATTGGTCCCTGCAACTATATTCAGAAGAATTCCAAATGGCTTCAAGAAGACAGACATAAAACATTTGCCCCAAGGAGCTTCCATTTACATTTAAAACCACCTTGATGGCAACAGAATTATTTAGTGATAGGCATATCATGGAAAAGGTATAGCAGGATGTTGATGAGGGTTTTGTGCATGAAACCACCACTCAGAAAGCATTATCCCTACACTGAGTCTTGCCTTGATGCTTGTAGAGCATTTATTATTTTGTTTTACAAAAGGGTAATGTTCATATACCCACTCTTAGTCCTAAACATGAGATAATGCTCTGGGAGCAGGTTTATGTAGAACATCAACTTCTGTCAAAGTGGAAACACAAAATGGCTTGGGATGGAAGGGACCTTGTAGTTCCAACCTAGTTCCAATGCCCCCTCTATGGGCAGGGATAATGATGATTCCAAAATTCATCCTATTGGTTTCATACTGTTTAAATACAAATAGGTGACCTCTCTCCCATGTGTATCCTGTATCCCCCTTCCCACTAAGGAATTCAGACCAGCAAAACTATCCAGAAGCAAGAGTGGACTGCTGCAGATCACTGAGCTTTTGGTATCTGTATATTTTATATTTTTACATCTTATTATTGTTGTAGATAGTTCTATCCACTAGCCCCCCTGGGATAAGGTTTGGCCTATTTTTCAAGAGCAAGTTGAAGATTAGGAGGTGGGAACAGATGG
Organism: Lanius collurio; assembly: GCA_020086605.1. Lineage (NCBI taxonomy): Eukaryota > Metazoa > Chordata > Aves > Passeriformes > Laniidae > Lanius > Lanius collurio. Next base: position 16,043,719 of record JACBWW010000011.1, on the reverse strand, counting down.
TTTTAGTCAAAGCCCTTTAAATCAGTTCCAAAGTGTAATATTTTCACATACTCCCCATGCTTACCACCCACCTAAAAAATAAAAAGAATAAAAATAAGAAAGTGACAGAAAAGGAGAAAAAAAGACAAAACAATTTATTCGGTCTGGCTTTTGTACTTCAACTTGGTAAGTTTTAGTATGTAATAAAACTCCCAATTTACTGCACTTGTACTATTTTCATTACATTTAGCACATGACATGAGAAATACTTAAAATCTTTAGCATTACTAACATAAAGAAAATACCTTTGATGATATTCTAAGTAATTAATCTGTGCCACACAATGCAACCAAGCCTTATAATGATGCAGTTCAACATGGATGAAATGTGGTATCTAATAATAACAATCTAAGAAACAGTTAACAGAGCACTCTTTTCTGTTATCCTCTTCTTAATAAATTGAAATATCTTTTGTATAACAGTTTCTCCCACAGTGCTATAATGAAACAAACCAGGTAAGTGAAAAAAATTTAGTTAGAAGATAAAACATATCTGATAAATATCATAAAACAAGAGTGCAGTTCATGTAGCCTTCAGATTTCATTGCCTGTCAGGCAAGCAATTTGTCCTTTAAAACACAAAATTTTAAAAATAATTACTATATGTTTCCACATTAAGAGAAATACAATAATTAGAATCCTGTCAGAGAATTACCATTTCATAAAGATTCTTTAAATTACAATCATTGACAAAAATAACTATTTCTCTATTGACCTCATATTTTCAATCATTTCTAAAGCACAGGTTTTTAAAACTAGCTCTATTTGTGTAAAAGGATAGTCAAAGACAGTAATACATGTACAAATAACAATTTCAGTAGGCAAAACAAAATGTGAACAGCCCACCATAGACTCTCCAATGAAAAAAACCCTAGAAACTAAAGTTTCTCCTTATTTTGTAAGCCTAGGCTTACAAAAACAATATCTGTGCTCAAGTTTTTAAAATTAATCCACCCTCATTTATAGTAAACATTTTAAACTACAATTTTATAACATACTGACAAAAATGATATCTTAGATGAGTAGATTTAATTTAGCGAGTATAAAGCTTCTGATTTTATGTTTAACATAATCAGGTTGTACAGATTTCTTCATGTAGGCTAAAGAAAGCAAAAAATTAGCGCTAATTCATGAAGATCAAGAACCTACAGGAACCAGCACTTCACAAACACCAGCCCACTTAAAGCTAAGAAAATGTATGTCAGAAAGTTTAGTATTAGTGGAAGTGAATCAAATATACATTGCCACTTCACTGTTTCTCTTAAACTGTGGCCTGACATCACAGCACGATATTGCCATCCAGAAGGGATGTTACAACCACAGCAGAGCCCACTTAGGCCGTGGAAGGTACGTGGAGAAGCATCCCCTGTGCTGGAGGCTTTGCCACATGCTCAGCACAGCAGGTAGAGATCAGCACACACCCGAACCCAAGGGCACCTCAGCACAGGTGAATTGTGAGAACCACCTTTACTCACACCCAGGCGCACTCTGGGATGTTCTCTTCAAACTCGCAGGCCAATGAGTGAAAGCTACTTCAAAAAGACTAAAAATTACTCGTGACTTCTTTTTCATAACATTTAATGGCACTATGGAAAAAGTGCCTCTTCAAATATTAAAGGCAAAGTGCTCATCCTTCCACACCCCACAAAACCAAAAGTGCCAGCTTATATAAAAAAAAAATAAATCTAACCATCAATTAAAAGTTAAACTACATTTAAGTAAGCTTCAATTGCTTCCTTGCCTTGAAATGTAATTACATTTTCAATATATTGTCCTTGTAACCTTTAAATCTTCAAATTATTTATACTCCATGGCATTAGAAAGCCATGTTTCACTTTGTTAACAGTGCACGTTGTGAACATGTTAACAACTAACAGTAAATATGCACATGTAACATATCATTAAGAAAGACACCCCTCCTATAAAAATATCAGCATTTGCTTAGAAAAGTCAACTTTAATCTATACTTGATGACAGAGAGGATAATATATTGCAGTCAATTCTGTTTTATCAATGGGTGTCACTACATTAAACTTTCTCTTGCCTCCCCTCCCCCATATTCTTTTATTTTAAAGCAAACCATTCATGGATTAAAAATATTTCAGCTTTATTAAGGAAACCACTGAATCAATGGAAAAATTGCCCTTTTGAATGAAGACAGGTTTTCATACTAGATACTGTTACATGGATTTTTCAACCATTAAATTGCAACAATATTACTGCTCCTAGATTGAAAAATGTACACTGATACTTTCATAAATAACTTCTATTGATCAGTTGGATGTCATTAGTGGGAAATTCTGACTTCAATGTGACTTGACTCTAATCGTCAGATTTTCAATTATTTATTTTACACAGATGCACTGGAGAGAAAGTTAAAATCATTTGCTTTGACTTATTCAGTAAAAATAAAGAATACCCTACACTAATATTTATAGAGGAATTCTAGCTCAGTACCTTAACCACAAATGTAAGGCAACAAATTACAAGTAATAAACTACTTACACAATTTAAACAGTTAACAGTAGGCGATTCTCCAAAAACCACCTAAAGTTTGTCTTCAACTGACTTGTATGACAATCTTCTAAATTAGCATTCAGCATTTACAGGCTAAATTTCTAATACATATTCCTTATCATTATAAGCTATTAAAATAATATAATGTATATGTAGTAGCATTATAAAATGCAACCATTCACTGGAATTTGCAGCATTTAGTAATGGTGCATCTAAATGTGACAAAATGAAAATGCACAACACCTAGAAACACTGATAGCCGAAAAAAATCAAAGTATTAGTATAGTAACAAAAACCTGCAAGCATGAAATACTCCCAGGCATTATAAAAAACCCCTGCCAGTGATATTGAGTTGCCTTCATATCACACCTCATGACAAGTCAATCAGTCCCATTTTTTTTTCATTAAAAGTATTGCAACCAGCCTCAGGAACATCTAGTACATGAAAAAAAAGAAACCCAAACAAAAAAAACCTGAAGTGTTTTACAGAATTCCTTGCATAGTACTTTTGAAAGGAATTCTCATTTATTAGTTATTTACATACTGTATTTTTTCAATTAAATCGTAACTTTTGAAATCTGCAGGAAGAATTATATACCTGTTATTTCAGATAAACTTGCAAAGACTGCCAATGTAATTCAAGTTTAGACATGGAAGAGATAACAGTATAGATCAGTATAATAAAAAATCAGCATCTTACATTATCCTTTACTCAACACAAGTTTTAATCTATTTTTTTTCAGTGGAACTGTGATTTTAGATAATGTAGGCTTAGTAAACTAATTGAATCTTTTACTAGCTCCGAAGACTTAGGTATGCTGAATGTATGCAATGTTTCAGGAGCATTTTTTAGAGCTCTGCAATTAAATTTTACTGCCCAGCTAACTAAATACATAGGTTGCATATGCCTTGTAATTAAAATACATCATTTCTGGAGGATGTTCTATGCCATAGTGGAGTTTTAGAAACAAATCAAAGGAAAAATATTACACCAATATAAAATTAGAAAAGCTCCATGGAACTCACAGCTTGTTACACAAACACACACAGAGCTTACAACAAAATTCAAGAGTATTAAGCATATTAAAATCTTTAAAGCAGTGCTTAAAGCTTCTAGCATCCTTTAATTTGTTTTTACATCCTTGTTTGATGCTGTAGTCTTTGTTCTGATGCTATGCCAGTGAAATTGCATCACCATGAAGCAATATTATGCAAGAATGTCTGGCTAAAATTAAAATGCTATTTCTCAGCATCACATACTTACAGGAAAAATGCAGTTCAGACATTCACAATTCAATTATGCAAGCCAATATATTTGGTAAATACTTAATGAAAAATAGGGTAATGGAAAGCTAGCGTGCATAGCTGTAGAGGAAGATAACCCACCAGACTACTCCTGTTGCTGTAGTTACTCTTTTGGAGTACAAGTCTATCACCAAAGATGCTCAATTCAGTTCCACTTCAAAAAGCTGGAGCAATAAAAACTATTTGAAATTGAGGAGTTCTTAATGTAAAGGCAGACAGTACTGGATTTTTTTTTTTTTAAATCAAGCTTTTTCTAAATAATCAGCTATTACATGAAACATACTTAACCTCTACAAAACAACTTGCATGTTAGAGCACAAACACTGATCAAGATACTCTTTCTTTCCAGATCCAAGTGTTTTGCACAAGCAGGGATAAGTTCCTATGTTACAGTTCTTCAGCATCTAAATAAAACCAAGAAATTTCCTGAATAACTGTTTTCTGCCTTATAAAATGTAACACAGCATCATCACAAGATTAAACTGCAGCAGCAGTCTTTAAACTGTTCTGATTCCTAATTCAGATGGATTATCAATAAATACCAGATGTACCCCGTTTACAAAGCAAACAATCATCTCATTTACAGGAGACAGTTAAGACACAATATTATGAACCAGTTCCCTCAAGATTTTTGCTATAAAAATAAAAATGAACACAACATCAAGAGATCCTAAACATCCCAAAATAACAACTTTCACTTTTTCCTAGCCACAAAATTTATTAACAATAATGAAGTAGCAAAAAATAAGACTCACTACAGTTCCGTAACTTATAAACAAATAATGTTTCCTCTTCCTTCAATTTCTATAATGCTCACGGAAAAGTAGAAACTTGTGCCCATGGACTATTGCAACAGTGGAACTGATCTCTGTTCTGTCACCCCTGGCCACACAGCCATTCTAAATCATAGGGGTTCAGTGAGTTTGACTGTGCACGTCTCACTGCAACAGTTCTTTCACAGAAATGTTTTGTGTGATTTAACTTTTCTCAATGCTGTTTTACGCACTAAGAAAATAAATGAAACCATTTTTTACTGCAGAAAATACTTTATTTCTCTTGTTTTGCATGCCTGTAAAACATTGAGAAGCTTTAAGACGCACAGTCCATTTCTTCCACAGATGAAGGAAGTCGAGAGGATATACATACATTTTTGAAGCTGCATAAACCACAAAGCCAAACTTGCACAGAACAAAGAACAAATCTAGCATTACTCAGCAAGGAGACTGGAAACATGCACACACACATACACCCCGACAGTGTTAATGAAACTAAAGAGAAAAAAAGGAATACTGCTTTGTTATGCAAATACACCATTTCAAAATTGAGAAAATTAAATGATGTCATTCAAGCTAATATCCTTACCTCAATGGAAAAGTGGCAAGAGACAACAACAACCCTCCCTCCCCAGCAACCCCCTTGCAAACATTTCAGTGAGGTTTGGCTTCAACAGCAGTCTGTAGCATTTAGCCTCAAGAAGATTTACCGAGAGAGTTTTGGAACTGCTTATTTTAAAAAGCGTGCATTTGCTCTGCCAATGCAATTCATCCAGACAATCAGTGCAATGCATGTATTACTGCGTAGCCACAGATTTTTCATAGCTTCCATTTCTAGTGTTCAGAACAGCAACTTAGTAAATGGTTTGTAAAAATATAAAAACAAAACCACGTTATTTCTTCCAAGAATTTAATATGTCTCCATGCAAGCATATTCAGAGACACAAGGAAAAAGAAATTTTAAATTATGTAACAAATGTAACACTAAGCAAAAGAAAAAGTGTATTAAAGTAGCTTCATATTATTACTCATCCAAAAAATCCCACACATTTCCTTAATTTAATAGCAGTGCTTGGCCTGTGTTCATATGGTAGGTATTGCATATAATTGTTACGCCTAGATTTTTCTTAAAACTGCCACTTTAAGACATTAAATAATAATAAAATCAGCAATTGAATAAAAAAAACAAAACACACACAGACCTGCTCATTCTTCTGCATAAGCAGTAATTTAAGCACAGTGAAAATGCTCTAAAAGTCAGAGCTATTGCATTAACACTTTCCACGGGGTATGATGAACGATACTGAAAATCACCTACACTCTTGCAGACCTGTGTTACCCTCCAAGCTCAGTAAACTTCAACAGCTAGCACGATTTGCAACACTTCAAAGTGAGTCAAATATAATTTTCTTTAAATCCATAAAACATAAATTACACAGTGGTTTGGGTTTCTTAATAACTTGAAGAAGAGGGTGGATAGTTCACTAAAATATCAAATCTGGGGAAAAGAAATGTAATTATACGAGAAACAAGTTCTTATCAAAACAGAAACCTGCCAGGTATTCCCAAGTTGCTGCAATAGTTTTTCAGGCAGCTGGGTTAAAAAGCACCTTTACAGAAAGTAAACCCTTAACGAGGTCTATCATAAATATAAACAGTAAAGCTAATGCTCAGCCAGGATGGTTGCACTCAGAGCTGTAAGAGAAATAAAATATGTTACAAATTCAAGATAACACCCCATATTGGCTTTTCTAGCCTTGACATAATTTCTAGACCCACCATGCTATAGTAAGGTATTAGTTGTTATACTAATTACTACTAATAATAATTTCTCAACTTCTTTTCTATCTTTCTACTATGATATCTTAAAATTTGAGGGCTTGAGCAATCATTGACATCAAAGCCTTCAATTCCACCTTTTATTTTGGGATCGCCCTACTCTAAAATTTTGTATGCAAATGAGCATACAACAAAATATGTTAATGCCTACAATGACTGCAGCTATTTTGCAGCCATTAATTTTGCACTTAATAAATACTAAGCCAAACCCTGGACTAGTTTTATTAATCAAGCACTTCTAGAGACTGATCTGCAGCTTGACCCATTTTAATAGCAAATCTAATTTTGGGGATAAGGGTAGAACAGACTGCAGCTCTTTTCCTAAGAATGCTGACATTTAAGTAAACCTTACCAAAGAATGCTTGCCTGATTGAGGACTGACATTTCCTTTCTCTAACTCACTTAAGTAAAAAATAGGCTTTCTGGCCAACTCCTACAGTACCCCAAGGCAGCTGTATATCACTTTCAGTTGAAACTTGTGAATACTTTCCTTTTCTTTCTGTCTCTTTATTTTGACATGCATATTATGTTAGCTGATTTCAATCATGTTGCATGAGTGGATGACATACCTTAAAAGATTAAGTTTTGCCACCTGGGACTACTCCAGAAATTCAGTACTTTATAGCATCTCATACCCTTCTTCATCCTCTATGTGCCTGCACTATCAATAGTAGCTTTCTTCCCTATTTTATGCCTAACGACAAGTCTTTCAAGGCTGCAGTTGATACAAGTCAGCTTGAAGTGTCATCCCCCCCATTCCCATTACAGGATGGAGCTGCTCCATTGTGTACAACGCTCTGCTGCCATCTATTTGACACAAGAAATACAACGCTGTGAATGCCACAGCTGGTTTTGCCTTCTCTTTCCCCCACCTTTCTTTTCCCCTGCAGCAGCTGTTAGAAGAAAACTCTCAGGCAAGTTTTTGATCACTCCTCCCTGCTCATGCCCAGAAGCAGAAACCACTTCAGCAATTACTTTTGCACTAAAAAAAAAAAATAGTTACAATAACAGCAGAGATTTGATTATTGCAAACAAAAGTAGAATTATATGATATACAACTCTTTTCTAAAAAGGGAATCCAAATTAACAAACTTCCATTTATAGGCCAGTTCTAAATAAAGTCTGCTTTAAAGCAATTATTTTAAAATTTTCAATTTAATTATGTAGCAGCAGAGCTCCCTGGGCGCTTGATTTCAGCAGGTATCCAGACTTAACTGGGGCCATGGCACTGAATGAACATGGATTCACCGGCTGTACCCCTTCACTACACCAGACTTAAAATTCAGAAGTCAGTTAGGAAGTCAAATCACAGACCCTCAAAGCAGAAACCACACACAAAGCACGAGATGAAGGAGGTGGTACTTTATCCGTCATCAGGGTCACAAAGATAAACACCACTTCATTCATCACAGCATTCAGCCTGCTCTGTATGTGACTGCACAACACAAGAACAGCAGCTGAAAAAAGTCCCCAGCTTGCATTTGTGAAATATCATGCAAGAGACACTCGTTGAAGCCTCAAAAAAACTCCAAAGGAATCTATAATCTTCAGTTACAGATCCACGACAGTGTACATTCTGCTCTTTAATTACTAAACCATATGGAAAAGTCCTGTCTCAGGGCTCAGTCTGGTCCTTTTCACATCCCTGATTAAGTAGTACTACTTTTTTTTCACATGGTTGCTTTCCCAATACACTTAAGTAACCTATTTGTAGGAACGTGCTTCAGCATTTACCCTGGAAATGATTCATAAGATAAAACAGCAAAATGAAACACTAAAAAAGTGCAAACTTAGCAAGCTTTTCACAAAAATTATAAAAAATTTCACTATGATCCTAAAAAGCATATGAACTCTTGTGTATTTTTCTATAGAGAGGGAAAGGGCACCTTAGCTCAGAGCAAGAGTAGGGAGTAAAGGAGGGGCTTTGTTGCTGTAGGGAGGGTGCAGATAAGGAGAAAATGAGAGATGTGGAATAGGAGGGCACAGAGGCAATACCAGCTGGCAGCAGAAGCTATGAGAGTTCTTCTATAACATTAAAATATACCCATAAACATAATGCCTTAATTTTCCAGTTGTTATTAACATAAATAGCACTTGGTTTGGGGAGCAATTTGTTAATGCTTGTATTCGCTAATAAATACTACTACCACTGAGTGCATTATTCTATTGTTCTTTTTATGTATTCATAACATTTGCAGCCATAATACATATAGTTAACTATTAAAGTTAATCTGTTTAATAAAATTAATAGTTGCATTAAGTTTTTTACTAACACTTGGTTTTAAATCTATTTAGTCTGACAATACAAGCTGCAATTACCAGATTGTATAAAGTTGCCATAAATAGTGGACCAAGGGAAGAAACATATATAATCCCAATTACAAACTATTACTGGAATTACCTTTCCTTCCAGGCCACACAGAATCTGTTCGAACAGGTACTGCACACATTATACTAAAAACATTGCCCAAAATATTTTAAGTGTAAAGCTACCTAAAACCCAGCCACTCAAAAGGAATTAGATTCCTTAAAGAGTTTAAGGTACACACAGCAAAAAAACACATATAAGAATTTGGAAGAATCACTCGAGAGGATTATTCTGCCCTCTGGTGCACTCCATTCCACAAGGACACAGCACAACACCCAGGAAAGTATCTGAACAACTCCAACACTCTGAAGTTAAAGCAGTTAAAAGAGTGTGCTGAACTAAATTATTACAGTTCAGCACCCTACAAGATAATACCCTGGATAATACCAGCATGAGCAAAAGCACTGAAACACTCTGCAGGATAGAAGGAAGCCTAGCTAGTTTTTATTCCCCTGTATTGACAGCACAGAGCCCAACTGTCCTGGCTAAGGAGCATCTTCTGAAGCCCTGTGCAAGTACAGTATTCACTGGTGAGCAGAACAATTTTCCAGCGAGGTTGTGTTCACAAGGTTGGTGTTCTGAGCTGCCACCACCAGCAAGCAGATGACAGCAGACTGACAGGTGCCTGAGCACGCCACAGAATGAGGTGCCACAGGCCCACACAGGGGTCCCACGCTAATCAGAGGTACCCTAGGGCAGTGGGCTCTGTATTTATTTATAGCCTGATAGCAAAAAACAGGTTTGCAAACTCGGCGTTTGGCTAACAAATTGAACAGCCATACGTGCTAAATTAGAAGCAATTTGATATCATATTGGGACAATAAAATAATCTACAAAGTATAGCTATAAAATTCTCTAATGACATAAAATTAAGGTCTGTTAGGCGTATTTTTTCCTGTGAATAAGTTGTACTACATTTCTACGGAGTATTGCTAATATTCTTTAAAATTAACTAGACTAAACCTTGTTACAATGAACAGCCAAAATTCTCGTTCTATAAAACACACAAAAAATCCATTCATTTTCCCAGAAGCTGAGAGCTTCTGTGACATTCATAAGTTTAGAATCCATGCTATAATATAACAGCATACTCAACGATAAGAACCACAAGGTACAGTACATAAACCATGAATTATGCAAACTGTAATGAACAATTATAAGCCTTGTTACTAATGCAATACTGGCAAAGCTTTACAATTAAATGCTTGAATTATTCAGCCTACAGTTTCATATAAGCAATACTGTATTAAATAATAAAAAAAAGAAAAATTTAAAAAGTCCAAATGCCCAACACCACCTTTTTTTGCCATTATAAAGCACTGCAGGATCAGAACCAAACTGCATACCTACAGTTAGCACATAAAACAGAAGCAGCATCATTAAGATTTACTTGTTAATGATATTTATGTGTGATAAAAAAAATCCACCCAACAAATTAGAGGAGCATTACTGTTTAACCACATATGGACCACATTATAAAAACCCATCTCCAGTGCAAAAGAATTATTTTCAGAATTAATTTGTCAAATAGACAATGACAGCTATCAGAAGAAGCTATTTTGCTTCACTGTTACTGAGATACCTAAAGCAAAGGAAAAATAAATTGAAGCGTTTTCAGCTTTAATTGAGAGCTGTTCTGTAAGAAGGTCACATCCCCAAGCCTGGCTATTGAACAGAATGAGGACAAACTTTGAAAGGATCCCACAACTCTGCATCCAGGAGACTTCAGTACTCGGTCCCAAGATAAGTTCTTTAATGCCTTGACTTTGCTCATAGCCAAGCAGTCACTGAACATGTGCAGTGAAAATGTCTTCTTCATGTCAGACTGCCTCAGAGAGACACCATCCTCTCCTACACAGACTTTCTCATAGATGATTTTCAGCTATACTGACTGCAGGGATAGAAAAGTGATGGGGGAAGAATACTGCCCCTACAACATCACTGATAAAACTTGCAGGAGAACGTGAGCATTATGTATTTTTAATTAGCAGATTCACTTGTGTACTAAACAGGAGGATGTCTGCTTCCATGCCATGTTCCAAACACTGCTTTTTTCACTATGAAGTTGCAAGGCACCATCTCCCCCCAGCAATTATCACAGCCACAATTACAGCTGCAGGAAGAAGCACCCCATAAAAGATTGTGATAGGAAACGAAAAAGATGACCTGTTTCCCTTATGGTTCATATTCCTCAGACCACGAGGAGTCTGGGGATGCAAACAGGATTTACAATGTTACATAGTAGTAGATAAAGCTTTCTTCAGATAATCTAAGAAAGCTCATACTCATATATCCTAGTCCTCATGGGTGAATTTCACCATCCTGATATCTGTTGTGGGGACAACACAGAAAGTGCAACCCAGAAGGTTTCTGGAGGGCATTGATAACTTGATGGGGGTGTCTTAACAGCTCACAAGGGGAATGCTACAGACAACTCTTACAGTCAAGGAAGAACTGGTCAGGGTAGTCTTAGCCCACAAAAGGCTGAAAGACCGAAGCATCTGTCATAGGAGGAAAAGCTGAAAGAGTGAGGGTTGGTTAGCCAGAAGAAGGCTCAGAGAGTCATCTCCCTGATGTGTCACCTGATGAGTAGGATGGGAAAGAATGATTGAGACAGACTCTTCTCAGTGACAGGAGGTGAGGCAATGGTCAGAAATTAAAATATGAAACGTGCCATTTAAAAATATAAAAAAATTTGTGGTAGTGTGTGCTGGTTTTTTACCATACGAGTGAAGAAACTGCCCAGGTGAGGAAATAGGTTGCTCAGGAGGGTGATGGAATCTCCATCCTACTTAACACTTGACTGGGCAAAGTTCTTTGTAACCTGCTCTAGATGACTCCACTTTGAGTAATAGGGCTGGACTAGACAGATTCCAGATGTCCCTTCCAAAATTCAACCATTCCACAACTGTTGAAATTATATGATGTAAACTTTTGCTTGTGTACTCCAAGTTTCCCCTCTCTGTAGATACCCCACTTTCTCACCAACCAGCATGTAAGCCACAACTTCAGGATGCAATAAGAGACAAGGGTGAGCACAAACTTTTGCATAAGTTGGAATTTTCCTCCCTGGGCTCTGAAGACCTATGCACTACAGCTAAATTGGACCAGGCTATTTAATACATGCCTGATAGGACAGTAATAGCCATAAAACCAGTCAACATGTAACTGCTCAGGGACACTGAAAAAGTTTCAAGTGCTAAAAGCAAGATATCTTTTACTAAGGTTACACTGCCTTTTGGATTCAGAAATTTGTCAAAAAATACTTGCCAGCTTCACCAGTTCAATACAACTCAAAACAAATAAACAAAATTTTAGTGTTCAAATACTGATGAGATTATCTGTCCTTCAGGAAAAAATAGTTACAACTTTATATCTATGTGTGTGCCTCCTCTGAAAGACTGTGCAAGAAGAGACATTTATATCATTTTAGACAACCTGCATGGGGATAATTGATTTTGAAGACGTATCAGTGGAGGGATATGAATATACAGTTATGGATCACAGAATTTGGATTAAGTCATCTGCATGCTACTATACACAATAACAGATAATTATTTAGAATCAATATACTGTAAACTCCCATAAAAGTAAATTAAATGAAAAACAAAGCATGGCCAGTTCACCAGATTCGCGAAGAACTATAATTCAAAGCAGGAGGACATATAAAGACTGGAGAGAGAAAATGAGGCTGAACTGTTTATTTAGTAACCATGAAGTGAATGCGCTACTGTTTTCTGACCATCCCATGGTGAAGCCACAATGCAGAGAGCTAATCCCTGTTTCTCACCAAAACAGACAGGAATGCACACTGGATAATTTGTTCCTACTGATGATATCATTCTGTGAAGTTTACTGTTTTTAATAAGGAACAAGTTTCAGTCTTCTCTCACTTTCTCCCATGTACAAGATCAGCTCAGCCTCTCAGTGACCTACTTTATGAGTCACAGTACTCTCTATTTATGATTCAGAAAAATGTCTTCTCTGACAGTATTTCCCAGACTACTGTGGGTTCATTCCAAGAACCAATTTCATCTTCATTGGTTTCCTACAGGAAACCAGATCAACTTCCTATGATTTTATTTTCCTTCATTTCAGCATGGCCCACATAAACTAACTGGAAGTGAGAGTGACAGAAAACTTTATTCTGCATAAACACAAGCCAATACAAACACCACCAAAAAAATCCTGAAGACGTCACCAGTTCAAAGTGACCAGAATGTGAAGCAAGCTAAGATTAGAAGTTCTTTTCCCTCCTTCCCCAAACATGATGCACACAAGCAAACCCAGTAAGCTTATACAACCACAGTTTAATGCTAACAGCTGTTTAGGTCTCTGGTGAAGACATTCATCTGAACAGATGGTCAAGTTCTACTCCTTCTTTCAACACTGGGAATTGTTTTAAAATGGTAAACCCCATTGGACTGTTTGTAAGTCTTACCAATAACACAGTCAAGCCCCCAGCCACCTCAGTCAACAGACTCAGGGTGTCTACCTTCTCTTCTCAACTGCAACAACAGAAGTACTACTGGAGATGCTAGGAAGCAAGGACACCTTGAAGAAGTTCATCTAGACTTCCAGGAGGACTGCTAACATTGCCTAAGCATCAGCCTGCTGCATCCAGGCCAGCTTCTAATAGAGCCATTTTCATTGTCCTCTGGGACACATTAGATTTCCAAAAGCCAAGACTCAGTGTCAGATCTGCATTGGCTCAGAATCACAGAATAGTTTGAGCTGGAAGGGACCTAGAAGGTCCAACTCTTAAGTGAATGGCCTATATGAGAATCAAACCTACAACCTTGGCATTATCAGCCCCATGCTCTAACCAGCTGAGCTAATCATGCAGTGAGGCATTTGGGGAATAATCCTTCCCATATCCCATGGCAGAAGCACCACTATTACACCCCTTCCTGCCCTCCCAATGCTGTGACCAAGCTGTTGCAGCTGCAGCAGGCACAGGGAGACAGATGATGCTAGCATGGTACTAACATTCTAGTCCCAAACTAAGTGGGACAAGTAATTTCCACAGAGATTTCTATACAGTGTATCAGTTCAACAAAAGGGATGCTGGGACACCTAGCTGTGGACTGCAAATACCCAGCATAGTTTGCTGGCTCAGATTTCTCTCTGCAAAGCAGCAGTTCAGTAATCTTCTGGACCATCTTCTGCCCCTGGCCTCATATAGCCCTCTTTTATACTGCTGTAGGTGAGCTAATAAACCAGACCCATGTTTAACATAGATAATTCAATCATGTAAGCAAATTAAAAGCAATATTATTTTCATTTCATGTCGGTATTCTGCTGTGTATGCTGTCAATAACTTCAACGGGATTTCCTCTTGCTGCGTTTCAAGGCTTACAGAGTGATAGGAGCAACTCGCTGCTTTTGGGGGAAGGCTTACTTGGAAAACTAAAGCCAAACTGATTTTCATGAGGCTGAAATGAAAGCTCACTTCTTACCTCAGAGAGGCCAGGGAATATTATCAATTTAGAATGCTTACACATTGCACACAATAAGGATAGGACATATGACTGACACACAATTTATGACAATCTGCTACCTGAACATCAGCTTCAGTTTGTAATCATGCAGTATGAATGATGAGTAAATAGTGGTCACTTGGTAGTAAACTGACCTTTTACAGCAATGTAACTTAATAAATGTAAACCACAAAGTTATTGCCTCTACTATTCATTTTCTATCCTTTCGATGCAGTAGTACTTGCCAGGGTCAAATTACTAGTTTTTAATGAACCCTTTTAATTCAAATTTTTCTAACTTTATTTTTTGTAACCAAAATCCCAAAAGTGTTGTAATACTGCAAGTAGTAGCAGAGCTGTTTTCCCTGTTTGTAGGTCAATATTTCAAAGAATATCACCTGCATGAGAACTGGTATAGGCGAAGCCCTTCTAGAAGTGATGCATTCTGATAAATGTATTGATTTTAAACTAAATAATGTTGTTTTAAGTACTGCTTGGCCTGTACTGCATAATTTCTCAGCTAGGACTGATCAGCAGCAAAGTCTACAGCAAAAGTTGTTTCACGTGACAGAAAAAGCAGATTTTTAAACATGTGGATTTTGTTGACAATGACAGTTTAAACATTTTTATTCTGACGTCTTAATATATATTCAGTAGCAAACTCATGCAGTAATTTAGCACCACAGCAAACATGACTATCTTGACTGAAGGCAGTGTTTACCTGATGAAGTTAGGAGTTGTTAAAATGGCTATAAATGCTGCAGTCTAAAGTAATCAAGGTGATTTACCACCACCACCACAACCACAAATGCACAATTCTCTGTGCTAGAGGAGGCTACTCACCTTAACATGGCTCTGAGCTCCCAGGTTGTAAATCTCAGAGGGTTTGACTTCATTAATGATCTTCACCAGGCAGGTGCTGTCAGTGAGATCCCCATAGTGCAGCTTCATGTCTTCAGAGTTTAAGAACACAAAGTTAATACACTTTAATCTCACGACTGTATTGCATTCTTGGCCCATATCCTATTTCAGCTTAAGGTCTGAATAAATATTTATTGGAAAAAGTCAAGAGATCACTAGCTAAACTTGGTTTTGGTTGGTCTTTTTCCCCCTGCTTTAAGTACAAAATACATTTCCTCATTGGAGAATGAATACTATTTCAGATTCTTTTTTCAATAGTCTTATTTATCTAGCAACATTTATATCATTTGTTAAATAGCTTACACTTCATTTTCCCAGGTTGTCTAAATAACTTAAATGTCAGATACAGAATTCTAGTCACAAAAATAGGGCATTTTTTAGTTTGGGCTTCCAGTCTTCCACTCAAAAATGTTTTAAAAACTTCTTAAGCATCAATGGCTTTCTTCTCCTTCCTAAAATGTTGCACACATTTTAGTTTCTCACTGTGAGTAATTTCACAACACAACAAAAATGTGTAAGGTACCTACTAGATGAACATTTAGATAACATTACAATACCACCTGCTGAATTTGTTACTACTGTTTTTCCAATTAAAAAAAATACAGATACACACTGGAAGGGAATTTAAGAGAAAATTTAATTGTCAATGAAACATGCTTTGTGATCTTACACATCAAAATATTAAAACTGATTAGATACAGACGTTATTTAGCCTTTCCTGACTTCAGTTTCTTTCTAATTTGTGTGTAAAAAAGTAGGTAAGAGCATGAAACAAGCTCGTGTCAAAATTTAAAGAGCAAACTGCAATGATTTATCAAGCTGTCCTTGTTTTCAGACCCTGATCTGTCGAGAAGATACTGCAAAAGTGAAATTCCCAACACAGATATTTTTCCTTTTATTTAAAAAAAAAAATAAAAATCAAACAACCACACTGCTATTCACAGATCTTTCCAATAAAAAGTTATAACTATTAATGAATTAGCTGTTAACATTTACTTGCTATATTTATACAGACTTTCATTTGATGTTTATGACCTTAACAACCTTTTTTTTTTTTGTCCTGAGATACTAGGCTTATTATGAGGATATGAATCCACAGTACATTTTTTAACTGCTGTTGAGATACATGAACTTTGTTATTATTTATGCTGGTTTAGGTTTTTCTTTTTTTGTTTTACAGTATAAAACAGCAAGGAAGTTAACAGATCATGCAGTTCTCAAATGTTCAGCCCTGTACATTCCCATAAAACATGTGCATGAGGTTCTTCATGTTGATAAAGTAATACAGCCATGGGATAGTGTTGAAATTTATTTTCAAATCCACATCACTTGCAAAGGACATTGTGAAGAGACTTCAGACACAGCTGAAGCTGTGGCTAACAGGTAATGCTAGGCAGAGAAGAGATGCCAGAGCCCATGCTCCTCTTCCTACACCAATGACATGCAGTCCTGCCACCACCCCCAGGCCAGAGAGCAGTTTTCAGAGCTTCCCAGGGGAAGGTGGCCTGCCAGCTAGGCTGACCGAGGCAACAGGGACACCAGCACACTATTACCATAAATTTAATGCTCTCAGGGGAAGTGCTTATTTTGGTCCACCATCAAGTCTTCAAAGCTTCTGGCCCAAATGGCCTTTCTGAAGGGGAGCAGGGAATGAAGCTATGTTCACTTCCTGACCCATGGGAAAGAGGTCTTTCAAGAGTGAAAGGCTAAATGGAAAGACTTACTAGAAATGGGGTTTATTTGGTGCACAGATTTATAAACACAGATCAAATGTCAGAACCTTTGGGCTTTAGTAATATTATCCAATCTAAGAAACTCCTTAGCAAGCAACAGCTGGAGGGCTTGCTTTAGGATACACCTTGTCTTCCTTCCTGTGCTCCCAACTTTTTTCATACAAAGAGGTTCACTGTCTATGAAGAGCACCAGCTTGCAATACACGACTGATTCCTCACGGGAAAAACACAAATGGCAAAGATAAAATTAGGGTTTGCTCACATTAACCACTATTGCTTCTTTGCTTCCTCCAGTACTGCCTGGAAACCCATTGTTTCCAAACAGTTTCCATGGAGCAGCCTTTCCTGAGACTCCAAGTCCAATTCCTTCTCCTCCCATTCATATGGCTGCATTCTTCAGTTAAAGGAAAATGAGATAAGAAGTGGGGAAAAAATTAATGTCTGCTTTCTCTTTTCTTCCTTCCACTCCTCTCCTTAAATGTTTATATATATATTTATTGTGATCTACATTGTCTTCTCAAATCACTTTTCATATTCACAAGATGGTCCTCACAATGCACAGGTTCCTGTTTGATTTCATTTTCTTCATTCTACCTTGTGAGCCAAGAATGCAAGTCATGGGAAACAGTTCTTACATTGTTCTTGACAGAAAAACAGGTTTCAGCATTCTTAGAAAAGATATTTTGTTCCATTCTACCCCTCTATTAATAAGATATTTTAATGAGCAATGTACAGTAAGTAGCAACTAATCAGAGCAATACCATGTCAGAAATGAAGCATTTAAAAAAAAAGTTACAAGCAGAGACTAGGTGAAATCTATTATTTGCATTATATTATATTAAACTTGATAAAATTACGCTCTGTTTAAACATGGTGTGAAGCAGACTTCAAAAACATCACTTATTTACACCATGGAGATATTTGTTGTTAACAATACCTTAAACTGGACTACTCAGGACAGCATCAGTTTGCATAACTCTACAAAACAGACATAGCATGGAGAACTATATGCTTGTTAATGTGTTCAATCTTTCTGCTGAACTGGAGCCACCCAACATTTGAGCTGTTTCTCACTAAAGGAGCAGTTAATTTCCTTTAAGATAAAATAAAACAAATTTTTGCTATGTGTACCCTAAAGGTAATAATTTCAACTTTCCAAATTATCCTTGGTAACAGAGAACACAGCAAATTTCAGCCAAATTCCAAGAGCAATGACTTTCTGTCAGGTAAAGCAGGTACTCCCTTCCTTGAGTACAGAAATTCAGAGGGTCCAAAGATTCATTCTTCCTGTCATCATTAAGAACTGATCATGTCTTATTCATGCTCTCACACTGGCTGTTTCCAAACCTTCACCTCCATCAGACACCAGGGAGCTCATGAGGAAACAGAAGTGGATTACTCAAGACAACTGCCTCCAAAAGAACCATGTTTTACTATTCTAATATCTCAGTATTTTTAGCCTCACATAGCATTTTGCAGGCCCAGTCATTTTATAACTGTTACTGCCCAGCTATGTCTGAAGTGTGGCATTTCTACACAGCACAAAGTGCTTTCCTGGGACCCTCTCATATTTTCCACTCTTCAAAACTCACACACAGAAGAGTATCCATATTTCATGCCACACCTTCTTCAGAGAAAAATGGTCACTTTTCTTTCTGAGATAGAGCAGCTAGCTAACCATAACAGAAGGAAACCTGATTCCCTTCCTGTTCCCAGGGATCTTTCTCCACCAAAAACACAGCACCGGCTAAATACAACATATACCACCTTCAATATAAAAGCAAAGTCTTACTTCCTTCAATGTGAGCCTGTGGGTTCTTATAGAGATGTTCAATCCGGCCCGTATTAAAAGAACTCGACCGACGAACGATGCCATGCACCTGGGGATTGAACAAGGAAAAATACAAAAGAAACATGCTAAGCATCAAGAGGAAAGCATTCACTACCATCACTCAAAATTTTCATGTACATGGGCCTAACCCTTTTATCGGGTAATCAGAGCTCATCTCTATTCCTAAAGATAGACAGTTATCCAATTCACAAACATAATACTGAGAGATGAGGTCAGGTGCTGTCACATTTCCTTTAGCACCCTTGAGTGGTTTCCCCTTCTCCCTTGTTGACACCAGTAGCAGCCCAAACATGACATACAGTACAGACAACACACTGAATTGTCCCAGAGCACCATTCCCTAGTGAGTGAGACTTGACAACATTACTGGAGTTGAAGAAGCAATGTGTGAATGCCAAGAAAACCAGTGCTCCCTGGTTGTAAAGAAGTCCTTCTGAGAGCAGAGACAGGCATAGAAAAAGCAGCAGCAGGAGATGGGGCTATGGAAAGACAGAACGGGCAGAGTGGAGAGAAGGGGAGAAAGAAGGGAGACAAGGGAAAGAAGGAGCAGCAGCTGCAAGACCCAAACGTATTTTAAAAATGAGCTGTCATTCACTTTCTGGGGTGTTGGAAGAACAGCCAGAACAGTCAGTGCTGTTTTGTGGATCTCATGAGTCACCATTCTCCAGCGGGTTACAAGAGACACAGACAAGCCTAAGGCTGAAACCCAGCTTGGGAATTTCCTTTAACCTGCCACAATAAATAAGCTGGTGAAAAAAAGCTACACTAGTTCTGACTAACATTAAAGAAAAGAGTGTTTGTGCCTAATACATTAGAGAAATTGTTCGAACACTGACCCTGTTTCCTCCTGCCCTGTAAGACAGCCCAATGATGCCTGCTGCCAAAATTCATGTTAGCTCTGGTTACCAGCTACACAATTTGTGCTTGCACAAATGAAATCAAGCTTAAGCATCTGACTGCTCTCCACCTCTCCCTGCCTTTTATTTCTGAAAGTGATCCCTTATACTCTGATGCATCCTACACTTGGTTTGGTGAGGCCATCCCTTTACTCTCTGACTTGATGTTAATTTGTGAAAATATAGCAGCAGGAACAGGCAGTGTTCAGGGTTTTGGTTTAGTTTGGGGATTTTCGCTTTACAAACATAAGCTACGGTTATTGACAAAGAAGATGTTTTTCAAGTCCAAAATTTAACTAAATATAAAGGTGTACACAACTGCAGATTGAGATCAATTTTCTGATTTAAGAATGACATTGTGATGGCAAGATTTGAAAGAGCTCGTTAACTTCATCTTTACAACTTACAAGTCAAATTTATGATGCCAATTTCCTTGCAGAAAATCTCTTATGTGTCCTATCACGTTGCTCACCACATACAATGTTTTACAATTCAAACTAAACTTTCCAAAACTGAATAAAATATTTGCACTTTCAGGATCAATGAGGCACTGAGAAATGTGCCCCCCAAAAGAAATTTCCATCAAATAATGAATTTATGAAGACACATTATCAAAAACATGTAATTAAAAGCCCTATCAAAATAATTCTTTATAGATTTTTGGATAATTTATAGGCACATGAAGTTTACAGAAAAACACTTTCAAAAAAAGACACTTTCTTAATAACTTCACTTTCACAAATGATGCTGAAAATATTTTGAGTACTCAAATGAACTACTATTTTGCCAAATAAAATATCAGATGTAGCAGTTTTAAAGTAACTATTTTGAAGGAAGCTAAGTGAGGTGCTCAAGAACATGGGATGCTTCTTAGATTAAATATTAGGAAAAAACTTTCTTCATGGAAAGGGCTGTCAAGAACCAGAACAGGCTGCCCAGAGAAGTAATTGAGTGACTAGCCCTGTAGGTATTTAAGAGACAAGTAGATCTGGCATTTAGAGACATAGTTTAGTGGTGGACTTGGCAATGTTGGGTTAATACATGGACTGGATGATCTAGGAGGTCTTTTCCAACCTAAATGATCCCATGATTCTTCTAGCAGAATTAAATATTTTGGCTTAAAGTTCTCATGAGAGACTTCTTGAGCACCCAGTTATCTATCTCTGAATCAAGTCATGCTGAAATTCACGTTCATCTGCATGGCTGACCAATAAGTCAAATCCTGCCAGCTCAAAAGCTTGATGAAAGATTGGACTTGCAAGAGCTTTACATCTGCTAATGACAGTGATGCAAACATTTGACCAAAGAGATTTGCTAAGCGCAATCATCCCAGAACTTCAAAAGATTCAGAACAGACAAACCCAGAGAATCTGTTACATCCAGCAATAACAAGAAAACATGCAAACCCTGGGTTTTTTTTTCTTTTATTTCTTTTCTCCCACTCCTCATTCTGGTATGCACATACAAGAGCAAGAAAATGTGTCAAATCCATGACAGCAATGTTACCATAAGAAAACTGATGAAAGATACCTTTGTCTGCATGGGACAGGTGAAATGCAAACTCTGTGACATGCCAAAATGTGTACAAACTGGTTAATCTAGTTAAGAATGTATTAGTGGGTTTTTCTCAACAGAGGAAGATCTTTAAACACATTGAAATTCACAAAAAAAAAAAAAGTCAAATTAAGCATCCCAGTTAGGGAGGTAATCAGTTACCATGTGCACTCTTGTGTTCAATTATTTAGGAACAGAGGCTTCTAAACGGGAACACAGGGAAGAATTCCAAGAAATTAATGGAGAGCTGAAGAGCAGAAGAAAAAAAACTCTACCCAATTATAGTAACCTTTGTATTGTTAAAAGAGTTATATTTCATGTGCTGCTGGCAGTTCCCAACTTCATTGTGGACTAGAAGAAAACATTTGCTTTTGCCTGCAAAGGAGCAAAAACAACGACAATGATAGCTCTCATTGCCAAATGGAATGGAGTAATAGTAGATATAATCAATTTACAACCCTGAAAAACCAACTTCAATAAGCAAATCAATCAATAAAGCAAGAGAAAAGATGGAATAAGCAAGGCAAGATTAACCTGGCACAAAAGTATGGAAAACACAGACTGGCTGAGAAGAGACTTCTCACTAAGATGTGAAGCAGTATTACAAGAGAAGTAGTAAAATTCAATATTAAAACATGCACTAACTTTTACTAAAACCCCAGAAAATACTGCATTGTGGGGAGATTAATTTGACCACCCCATTTCCTTCCATTATCATACGTTTTAGAAGCATCTTTCATGACTAAGAAAGTAAATATTCTTACATTTATGCCCACATCAGTTCAAACCCATGAAATCATACCATAACAAAAGCAACAATGTGATTGTTGCTTTGCTGGACCACAAGAAATGTTCTTTTTGCCAGGGAAAATTATGCAGTAAGAAGGAATCAGACTCCCCTTATTTCAAGTAAAAAGTAAGCAAAAATCATGTGCTAAGCAATAATTAATTAACCCAAGAGAAAATGTAGAAAGTAACCGTACCAAAGTACAACTTGCTTAAGGTTTGTTGTTTGGTTTTTGCTTTAGAGTTTGTTTTTTTCTTTTTAAACAGAGAAAGCAAAATGCACGGTTTTCTTTGCTGAAGTATAACTGCCAAAATAAAAGGGGATTTACTGTGGAGAAAGAGAGTTGGGGAAAGAGAACAAACAAGAGATTCTTATTCCTTTATGTGGTATATTGCATCATAAATTATTCCCCAATTCCTTACAGTTTTGGCTCACACAGGTCGCTGCTTATCTGAGCTGGCGGGAAACATGCAAAGCAGCTATACCCCGAGGAGAAGAGGGAATCCACCAGTGGACATTAGATGATAAATAGTACAATAACCTGGCATGATTACAGGCCATGCTGCACATTCCTCTCTGGAGTTTTGATTTGTTATCTAGGACTGGAGTGGAAAACATACACAGAGAAGGACAGAAGCAGAGGAAGCGGGCTGGAGCTGCAGCATCCAAATGACTCTGTCAGCCCGTAGCCAGTCACCGAGTCACTCACCTCGTAGCCTTTTTCCAACAGGAACTCAGCCAAGTACGATCCATCCTGGGAAGAGTAAGATACAGGAAAATGTTAGAAACACATTGAATAGGCCTGGGAGATTTGGACCGCTTATGATCTCAAAAGAGGGAAGAAAAAAACTCAGAGTGAGTAGACTGGGTAACAAGCACATACTTTGATTTCTCCAGATTCATATACCAACCTAAAAATACTAGAGACTCTCTTTACCTAATTTTAGACTACGAAGCAGTATATTTTAAGATGACATGCTTACAAATGCTGGTTGAGAACTCCCATCTCTTGAATCTCTTCCCAAGTTCCATTATAAAGTGCCTGGGGATTATCTTTCCAAAATATCCTAACCACAGTCATTGAATTTAAACTATTTTGGAGATAGGGAAGGAAAAATACATTTTAAAAAATAGTACAAGCTTGGCATTCTCTGCAAACCAACGTGCCTCTGTAGCACCTTGTCATGCTGGCCTCTCCCTTGCACAGGCACTCCTTCCACAAAGCTTCTGAAGGGAGCAATAATTCTGCCTTGTCTGACCTACTGAGTTTTCAAAAACATCCCTAGCACACCTTATATTTAAGCCACAGAATAAAAGCCATTTTTATATTTTATACATATCGTTGAAGTTTAAGAATTTGGGTCATTTAATTTCAAGGATTTTTCTTTTTTTTTTTTTCCCATTCTTTGAAATCTTTGTCAAACGTAAATTATTAAGCTCCTCAGAAGCAAATACTTTAAAATACATGTTAGCACATGTTTTCCTGAAATAAGAGGATTTTCCTGGCATGACTATTGTCTTCATACTGTCTTTCAACATGTGTACACACCATTACAAACCCAGCAAAGTTTACCCCTCCAAAAGAGTTCTCTCTAACCATTCAGTGAATATTACCCACACCCAAAGTCTGCAGCTTTCACTGACTTCTTGAATTGGTTGTTACTTTAATATGCAAATGTATTTCACCAGACCCAAACTACTTGCTACAAAAAGGCCATAAAAACAATGAGATGCCACCTACGTTTACAAGTTTAAACTCTGTTATGTGGATCTGCTCTGTCATGATCATGGCCAGAGATATTTAAGGGCAAAACTAAACAGATATCTCTCTGATGATCCCTTAAAAGCGTGTTGCTCTAGAGAAAAATCTTTTTTTTTTTTACCTCAGATTAAATGGACTTTTGTTGCCTCATAGAGCGCCTACAAAGAATAACACATTAAAGCAAGAAATTTTAGATGCACTAGGAGGCCCTACAGAAGCAGGGCTGCCTAAGGGAAATTGCTTACTCTATTGATGGCAAAACCCTGGGGTACCTGCATGCAAAATGGCACAGTACAGTGCACAAGGGGCACGTTGCTCTATGTTTAAAACTGCAGCATTATAAAAAGAATTACTTTATGGTATAAATGCTTCATAAAGTCTCACACAGTCTAGAAGAGCTTGAAACTAAGAAAGTGTCAGCATATGTCCTTCTCCCACTACATGTACATGTGTGCGAGCACAATTCTTTATAGAGCTAGAGCCCTGGAAAAGCAGTCACCAGTCTATGACACCGGTTAATCAGGAAAGTAACAAACCACATGTGCCATGGCTTCACTGGAAGAATATGTACATCAAATGAGAATAACAAGATTCTACTGAAAGGATAAACTCAAAGAATATTTAATGGAAAATCTGGAGAAACATGGCCACCAAGGGGGAGAGGACAGTTACTTTTCATGCTTTTGTCATCTTTTTCATTAGCAATTCCTCCAGGATTTAGCAGAGAGGGGAAAACTTCCTAGTCCTCCTTGGTTGCTCAGTCCACTGCAGCAAACAAATATAAATAAAATAAAAAAGGAGGTGAAAAAGTGGGATACCCAGAGAGTGCAAAGGAGATGAAAAAAGAAAGGCTGTGATTACCTAAGAAGTTGATGGGAAACAGACTTAACTAGGATTGAACCCTGTCAATAAGGTCTTGTTCTTCTCACCCAGGCCATTGCTCAAAGTTTCCAGTCCCCTGGAACATTTTGAACCAGCAGTGGCACTTGCTTCCTCTGCGCTTCCTTTCCAGGTCTATCAAGTGATAGGGCAGGGCTTTACAATGAGTGGGAAACAGGCAGTAAGTGTGAAAGCTCCTGCTTTCTGGCTCTGGCACAGCACAGCTGATTTACTGTCTGGTAATCGCACACAGTGCAGATCCGCGCTGTCCTGCGCTGCGATACCGTATCGCACACGGCCCCAGGGTTCACGTTTCCCTTCCTTTTCTTTTCAGTACAGCAGCCTGTCAGTGTGAATGGCAATCACAACAGCCATCAAAGCCTCAAAGAGCTTGCAGCTGGTAAGGACAGAACAGTTTCCATCTTCTCCTAATGAGGTCAGGGAGTAAATATTAATAAATAAGCTCTGTAAAGTGGTTTACAATTTTATCCATAGGAGACTGTATTACTCATACAAATTCTATTATCAAAGGTATTGATTTGCATTTATAGTACAAACAGAGCCTTCGAGATACAGGAATCCCAGAAAAGGGATATTAAAGGAACTAGGTGTTAAATTATTATATAATTAAGGTGCTATTATACTTTATTTGAGAGCTTAGTTTTGCTAATGTAAAGTACCCAGCTAATGCTATTCAGTTTATAGCAAATCAACAAAATATCAGAACACAGAAGCAAATCTCTGTCTGTGGACAAATCAGTCTTGAAAGAAAATTGCCTACAAACTGCCTTTAAGTAGGATTACAATGAGGCCTGGCTCTGTACAGATATGACAGACCAGCTCGAACAATCAAAACCGTTTAACAAGTCTGACTAAATAAACCACCTCAGCTAAAACAGCTCCTCCACAGCAACTCTGGCACCTCAGATTTGAATCTCTGTGTTGTCTTCGGCCAAATAGTAGTTTGAAAGCTCATACAAAGAATGATACTTCAGCTGGCTTCCAAGACACAGCAGCAGGTTTCCAACTGCAGCTGCCTTACAACATGCCTGTAAAATTCCCAGACAAAAGAAAACAGCCACATAAACTAGCATGAGACAACTTTAGGATGCAATCTTTTATATTTAATACAGTAGTTAATGTCAAGAACTTCAATAAGCTTTGACACACTATCAAAGAAAAACATTTCCAACATGGTGAAGAAATTGAGACAAATGAGCTAGACAGTGCTTTGCCAAAATCATCAAGAATAAAAACAGTATCAAGTCTGACTTGATCCATAAGCGAATAATAGGATAATTTATACAGAAAAGTGAAAACAAATGTAACTCAATAGCCTGTTTAGCAATCCAATCTCCTTTATTTTGCAGTGTTGTGCACAGGCAAGTTCCATTTGCAATGAACTCATTTGGCATTTATATTGACACATTCAGGGAAGGCTGTAAAAGCAACCTGAAATGCAAGCCATCTTCATCCTCTTTCTTCGATGCAGGCAGTTCCAACACCCTTCCACAGAGCTCCTGGATTCAAGAACTAGCATTATCTAGGATGAATTCTACCTGAGCATTCATAATCCAGAGGACTCCCTCTTCCCCCCAGCTCCTCTCTACTAACAAAGAGGAGTGGAAGGCCTAGATGGATGAAGAAACAAGGGAAAAGAGACCAAGAGGAAAAAAGACCAAGATGAGGAGGAAAAGGGTTCTTTTTTTACTACTCTTGATGCTCCGGGAGAAGTATATGGAACGCTTTTTCAGAACAAGGGAGAAAGAATTAAAGACCTAATATAAAAGATGCAAGTGAATTATGACCATACCACTGAGGAGAAAGGGCTCTCAGTTGCAGGGGAGTAACATAAACATTTCAAAAGAAACATCCCCACAGTATATCAAGTATTCAGAATTCATTACGCCTTTGAAAAAAAGGCGTACTAGTTTTCCACATACCACAGAAGAGATCAAAGATGCTTATACTTATAAAATTCAAAATTGATTGAGGCTAGTGCCATGCCCTTAGGAATAACTACAAAGGTGAGTTCGTGAAAGTTCAGACTAAAGGTGGTGTGTCAATTATCAACCCATTCTTAGCAGTTCTCAATTCCTTTTGAGCTACAAACGATAGTTGTGCTCTGCTGAAGTTAAGTTTTGATAGGTTCAGTTAATCTGCTTGGGGAAAGTATATGAAAAAGAGGCACGCTTTCATCCATAGGTCATGTGTTTTCTTTTCAAAAGGCACCTTTGCCACAACATCACCAACAGTGCACAGTCACCATTTTCATTTAGCCTTGTTGGAATGAATATCCTCCCATTAAAATCTACAGAATCAGTGCCCCTGGTGGCCTTGCAGTTGGTTCATCATCTTTTGAACTTCTGCACAGCCAGAAGCTAATAGTATTTTAGAGACTTATTGAACAGGACTATGGAGACAGATCCTTTGGGAGAGGAGATACACACCCCTCTAAAACAACATCTAACTGATTTTAATAGCAGTCTCTAACAACTAATCATTTGTTCATAGCACTCCAGAGCAGCCTTCCTTAAAAATGAAAAATCCATGAGAGTAATAAAGTGAAAAGTTATTTTTGTTGAAAAATGCATACTTCTAATAATTTCCAGTGATTTACAGAGGAAATCAGTAATTTTTTGCAGATACTATAAAAAGAACAGTGCTACACTTTGTCTTAAGTCTTCAAGGTGATAATCGAGGTAAAGCATTAAAGCATTCATAAAAAATTCCCCATACTGAAAACAGGAAGAGCCCTGAACTCTGAAGTATTTAACTGATTTATTAAAGCTGCCACCCTCCAAATGGAGTAGTTATTTTGCTATTTTGATTTGTATTCTGGCCAAGTAAGAATATAAAAACAAGTGTCCTTTTGTTTCTGCTGTCAAAAGAAAAAGTCAAATGGCAATGTTAAAAAATATAATCTTTGTTTTAGAAGATTGTCCACTTAATCAAAAGTTTTTTAAATCATTAACTGCAGTGCAAAAAATAAAATTAAGCAGGAGGAAAAAGTTGCAACAACAAGAAAAGCATTCTACTTATATTACTCAGTTCTTTTCCAATTAAGATTTGTTTGAAGGCAAAAGAGAAGCAAAGTTGCTTTGGAAAAGTGAATCGCTGCGTTATTTCCTAGTCTGAGCTCCATCTGACCTCATGCCCTATTCCACTGGTACAGTATTAAGTTATATTAAGAGTTGCAACTGCAGTTACAAAAAACAGCAAAAAGGTTTTTCTTCCTCCCTCCCTCCAGTTGTCTTTATCTAAAACAACATTATTCACATCATCAATATTTATAGCTATTCTACTGTGAACCTCAGCATGGACCCCTAGCTTAAAAAGCAAAGTTTGCACCACTCTGCAGCTGATATGAACAGAATAAACCTCTGTCATTCAAGTTTGCTCCTTACCAACCAGTTTGGATTCAATCAAGCCAAAAACAGGAAGACATGTCAGTTCAATGTCATTGATTTTTAAGTTGATATTTAAATATCAACTTAAAAACCTTTAGTATAAACCCCATATGATATTCTACAATAATCAGCTTGTATCTACCACACAAACCTACCCCCAACATCTCAGCTTGGGAAAAGCAAATTACACCAACAAAATGAGTATATAAGTTTTTTTCCTAACTGCAGGAACCTATGGCACATAGTGTGTTATGTCCAAGCACACCACAAATTTCCCAGTGACAACAGTCAGGTTCTTGATAGCTTTTTGAAAAAAAAAAAAACCTAAAAATCATGCCCCTAAGCTCTCAGACTGTGGGCTGCTAGTAATAACTGCTAGTTCTCAGAGATGCCCAAAGAACTATTACTATAAAAAAGAATAGACTCGATAGAGAGCCTTCTAAAACTTTTAAAAGTTATGAGCCACAACACCTTTGTTTTTTCTTCAAATATGAATGTCTGGTATTGCATACTAATATATCAGTACACTAATATAAACCAAATCAACTTGGAACACTGAATTTGAGAGAAAACCAGGTATACTTTTCTGTGTCACTAGTGAAACCATAGGGATTGGAAGTATCTGTCTATAAACATGGAAATGCAAATCATATGCACAACACTCCAGACAAAAATTAAAATTCTAGTGTATGTAATGAGAAACCCATAACAGTTTTAAAAACCACAAGATTACTGCTTTGCACATCTCTATTTCTTCCTGCTTTCATAAATGTACTGGTATCAGATGGTCTTTCACCCTTCCAAAATAGCAAGAGCAGCTCCAATCAGCAGCAGCTATTTTGGACCTGCCTACCCTCAGAGTACCCAAACTAAGCCAGCAGCCCCATCAGGTAACTCCCACTGACTCAGCGGGAAACCCCCAATATGCAACAAATGCAAACTAATACCAAACACTACCCAGTGGAAACCCAAACATACAAAACCTAGTGCAGAGGGCATAGAAACCAGGAAACCCAGGACTAAGCTGAAGAACACGCCCCCAAAAGAGTAACTTTGACATCAAAATTTCAGGGTTCAGAATTGTCACAGTAAAAATCCATAAAGCCCTGAAATTTTGGGTTCAGAGAAAACTCTGTGTCTTTTATGTTTAGGCAAATGAGTAATTCTGTGAAGTGACGCCAGAAGGAAAAATATGAAATCTTGGCATGCCATCTTTAACATCCTAGAGTGGAAAACCAATAATATCAGTAATAATATGGCTATTTTTATAACCTGGGGAGGCCATCTGAACTTATGACCATAGCTCAACAGCCATCCTACCAGAAATAATGGACTCCTCTCACTCCTAGACTGAGCCAATTTTTCTTTCTCCAGCAGCCTAATGCAGCGGCGGAGGTTAAAGCTGTTTCCATTGTAGCATCAACCTCTCACATGGATGGCTCAAGCAGGCATTCTGCCACTCCTGCTCACCTCCTGAGTCTGTACTTTAAGTTTAGCTCAAGACATTGCTCCCTAACTGAGTGCAAGGTCAGTTGAGTCAAAACAGAACACTGCACTTGCTACCTTGTTTGCAGGAGATCAAAACCTAATGAAGGAGGAGTAAATGCGAGTAGATCAGGAAAAAGCTTTTTAATTCATTCTTCAGTACTCATCTTTACATATGGACATAATTTTGTCTGAAATGTAGTTTATTTACAGATAAACAAAAAACCAGAAAGCATGCTCCAGTTGGAGAAGCAGTGCACAGTAATCCAACTCTTACTTTCGTAAAAGTTTGCATAGTGAGAA
This sequence comes from Lanius collurio, assembly GCA_020086605.1. NCBI lineage: Eukaryota > Metazoa > Chordata > Aves > Passeriformes > Laniidae > Lanius > Lanius collurio. Next base: position 16,013,819 of record JACBWW010000011.1, on the reverse strand, counting down.
ATTTGAAAATCCTGTAGAAAGGCTTGTTTAACTTTAACAGCTCTCAGTCTTGCAATTTTGCTTGGGTGGAAGAAAAGTGCTGATCCTGTAGTGATACGATCTGCAAATCATGGGAGCAAACACTGTTTCTGGACATTTCAAGTTCTAGGAGTCAACAGCTTGCCTTACAGCTGGTCATAACTCTCTTTGGTATTGGCTCTCTCAGACAGCATGGTCTGAGGCCAGTTTTCACTGTTCTGGCATCTTCTGAAGCATAGACAAATTTTTTCAGGAATTCTGTTTGTTTATGCAATTTCCACCTTTTTATTTCAAGATTCTCAAACTTCTCAAGTTTCAAACACAGAAATCTTTAGAAGATGGGTTGCAATATTTTTCCGATTTATGGATTCAGAGTGGCCAAGAGACCAGCCAGCCTACGTGTGGTCATCAACACCCTGAGCTCCAGGAAGCTCAGATTTCTCTTTACACCAGTAACAGACAAAATAAGAATCAAAAGAACCCAAAGACTTTCTAAGAGTTCTGCAATTGAATAGAAAGTGAAAAATGTGATTGAAATTTCAAAACAAACAAGAAAAACCCTACAGAAATGCCAAAGCTAGATTCTTATGAAAAGTATGAATATTTGGACAAAAATATTACATATTCATTTACTGTCTTTACCCAACTATTTGTAACACCTTTTGTTCTGGAGAAATGGAAGAAACAGTAACAGGGGAGAAATTTAGTAAGAGAGCTCTTAGGAGTTGTTCCTCAGAGTTTACTGTACACACATGTTCCTTCTCCACACAAAAGGAGGATGCTATGCATTTTGAGTCCTCACTACATAAATCTACACTTTAGTTCATTGAAAAAACACAAAAAGATAAGAATTTTAAGATGACAAGTTCTTATGCCTTCTAAAACACATGCCTACAAAAAAAATGTAGAAAAACAATTAGGGAAGTCAAAGACATATGGTCTACAAAGATTTGAATACATTTTTTTTCCAATGTAACACCAGAATTCCATGTTTTGAAAAATCTTTTTATTATGCCAAGGAGCAGTTTCATATTTGCTGGATATTTTTATGCACAAGTAAATATGCATCAAAGGCTTTTTTGGGTTTTGGGGCTTCTTGCAGTTTAGGCTCTACTTGTTTTGTGTTGTGGGTTTTTTGTTTTTTTTTTTTAAATACACAATATATGTTCTATAGTATAACTGTAAATAAACATTAACTCTGTAGTAAAACATTATTGAATGAACAGAAGTGTTTATTCAGACAGTTCCTACCTTCCTCTTTAAGCAAAGACAACTCTTAGTGAGGATGGTTAACTATATAATAACAGCACCCATGTTCAAAACATTGAAGTATAAATTGGCAAAAATTGGACATTAGACCCAATACCACCATTCCACGTGTCTGTTCTTGCTAATCAAGGGCTCTGATGCCACATGGACTGAGCTTCCTGGTGGCAAGAAGCCAAGCAGGATAAGGATTATCTGGGCGATAGCAAAAGGATGCAGTGTTTTTTCAGAGGAGGTTGCAGAAGGTCATCCTTATATTTACAGATACCACACAATGCCTTGTGTACCCAACTTCACAGCTTTCCCTTGTCAGCTTCAAAAGGGGAAAAAAAAACCACCCAGTTTCATTAATTGCCAAGGTTCTTGTCTAAAGGAACTAGAAAAGGGAAAGTGAGCAATCGCACTTGCTTATCCTATCTGTCAGGAGCAGGATTTGGGATAGACAACCACCACAAAACCACCAGCAAAACACCAATTCCTTCAATTTATACAGTATTAAAAATCACCTGTAGTTTGAGTTAGCAAAAATCCTTTGTATCATCTTCAAGTGCAATAATCAAAAGAATTCTTTCAGCAAGGTAGTTTTCAAAAACAGCTTCCTAATTAAGGAAAGGACAGAGCAAGATCAAGGCAAAGTGACTGTTGAAATAGTTTAAAGATTTCAGAATTTTAAACAATAGTTTAAGTATTTACACATCTGTCTTGTTCCAATGAGTTATGCAGTTTTGCACAGATCTCTGAAAACAGAAGTACTATTTAAAACTTTCATGAAAAAGCTTTTAAGAAGCATCAAAACAGATTTATTTAAAAGACCTTGCCACAAACAAGCTTCTTTCACTTGCTATTGCACAAAACCTGAACCTAGTTAAATTTAACTGTCTTTGCAGGCTGTGGCGAGATGGAGTATATGGGACATTTTAATTATTTTTGTCTGTATTCATAGTGATTTCCTCTAATCTCAAGGTTTCTTTGCAGTTCATTTGAATGGCTTTGCACCCTAGGAACTACAGGAAATTCTACAGAAACCACTCTGTCTCACGAACTTTGTAAACTGCTCTGTTACATTTACTCCCACCAAAAGCCAAACACCACAGGATTACAGTGTTACTTCTTTGAATTTAATAAATACTTTAATTGTCAGGGGACACAAGGGTACACTTTAACTGAAAAAACACAGCAGTTTTTGCAAAAAGGCCAACGTGAGGAAAATAGTATCTACTTTTTTTATTACAAAATCCCTAGCACTTCAATACAGGAACATCCTATCTTTTTTTAAGAAACATTTACAATTTCCATAGCAGGCACAGTAAGAGAACTCTTGGTTTTGCTAAAAATCCAATGTAAACATGACATCAAAGTGTAAGGGGACCTCATTTTCAAGAACACAGGGACTCAAAACAGCCTATTTCTTTGAACAATACACTAGGAGAAGATCATCAGATGTGTATATATAAGCAGCTTTCCTAAAATGAAGTACACAGGTCCTCCTTTTAATGCTTTTAAGAATTGCAGATTAACACCACCATACTGTTTGGAATAGTCTTCAGGCTTCCTATTTGGACCTACCACGTGGCTTTTGCCTGAGCTGAGCCAGCACTTCCATCAAATAAGGACAACAAATAGCACCTTATACCATATGAATCTTCTGAAATGCTTATAATGCTTAATTCCTACAATATGCTCCAAGGCAACAGAAAAAGAAGCTTCCATGCTGGACTACATCATACATGGAAAACTAATCTGAGCAGCCCTTAAGGAGATTTTTATCACCACACCAAGTAAGCTACTCTGCATCAAACCATCTGTCTTGTCCCTCTACCTCACTCCAAGAGAAGGAGCATCATCTATTTCCCTCCCATCCTTCCCCTAAAGGGTTATCTGTTATTTAGAAAGCTTGAAGAGGGATCATAACAGGACTTTTGTTACCTGATTTCACGATCTGTGTCCTGCTCAAACTATACACTACAGGGTACCCTTCAGAGGAGCATCCTTACTCTTCAGCAGCTGATTGCATTTATTTAGGGCATCAGGAAATACACCAAACAAGGCCTCAAAAGTATTAGTGAATGCTTTTGTACTAGCAAACATGCTGTCAAGCAGTAGGTGCACACAACCAAACAACTTAATTGCTCTACTCTATCCTCACAGAAAAGTCTGTTCAGACAACATCGCACCAGCAGGCATTTTGGAAGAAGTTGCATGCCTTATTGCAACCCACAAAGAAGTTTACAACAAACAGCTTTGAGGTGATGGCAAAACTCCACCTTCATGATCTAAGGCATCACAGGGACACCCCTTCCTTCCCTGTCCCTCTCAGAGGTCAGTCATTCTGCCTGATACACAGCACTACATCTCATTCATTCAGAGCTGTGATTAATGCTCTAGTAATCTGTACCATCTGCTGTGTACAGGCCATCCACAGACACAGGCAGCCTTCCAGCCACACACAAACACTGCTCTCATGGCAGACTTCCAAAGAAAAACTGTGGCTTTGTGTTCACACATCTTGTTTGTCAATATTGCTTTGTTTCTCCAAGAACCTGGCAAACCAACGGGCTGGGAGGATGCTTGCTAGTGCAAAGCTGCTTCTTTCAGCAGGATACACACAGAATGCTTTAATTACAATGTGTAGGTATCTGGATGATCTGTGAGGGAAACAAACTTTTCGAGATATTCTAGAAAGTTTGTTTCTAAACCATACAACAGCTTGAGATACACGTAGAGAACATTCCATTTTTTCTGCACAGTTTTACTCAAGACAAGGGTTTACATGATGGAATGTTCAAAGAAAACACTCCCAGGTTTTCTCATGTAATTCTGTAGGACAACCTCAACCTGGCACTCAGCCATCAAGTGACTAAAGTTTGCATCAAAAGGTGAACAGCAGGGGGCCCAGGGAGGGAGTGAATAGAGAGGTGCTCACCCTGCTGAAGCATAACAAAAAGTTCCCCAAAATTGCTGGGACAGGACCAGCAAATACTGACTTTGTTACTCTCCAGCTGACATGAAGCTGAAGTGAAAGTTGCTGTGCTGATCTATTCAGATAAAGAATGCTATGTCTTCCCACAACTCTTGTCAAAACTATTTCCCCAAAGATGCAGGTGGCCAGATACCTCTTTAGCTACTCTTAATGAATTTCCTACTAAAGGGATGCCAAGATTTTCTTCTCCTCTCCATGCACCCATGTTAACATACCTATGGTACATTGAAGATAATCATACCTCATCAAGTAAAGAACATTTTATGTAATCTTGCAAAAACCAGTCTTCTGTCTTCTTAGTAGTTTGCTTAGGTAAAAGCAGTGGCTAGGCTCACCACTAGCTCTTGAACAGCATCAGGAATTATTTGAACACGAACATTTCATGCATGAACTCAAATGTCTTTCTAATCTATGGCAATTAGATTTTCTCTTAAGAACACACAGAAACAAGTGAGTATATTCCCACTGGAACACCCCATGCCCTCAATGGCTTAATTGTTCTATGCTTCACTGATGCAGAATCATAATGGCTGCATAGTATTGTTCTGCTTCCTTCACCCTTTCAGGGAAGCTAGCAATTTGTAAACACTTACTTCATTTATATTTAAATTTTCACATCAAACTGGGAGAAGTTCACCAGGTTGAAACGCCATGATCCTAATGACATTCTGTAGAAGGTGGTCAGGAACACAGGGACTGGCTGTCCCAGATGCCCACAGGAAAAATAAACAGAACACCTACATTTTAGGCACTCTATTTTACAGTCTTCTCCATCTTCACATATCTGTGCTTTTTTAAAGTCATAGAAGTTAGTAGCAAGGTTAAGAGCATCTTTATAAGGTGGTTCTTTACTTTGCCTATATTTATTCACAACTTGAGGAAAATCCTGATAAAAATGCATCCTACAATACAACTGGCTAGACTAGTACTGCAAGACACTAAAAGAAATTGTCTTTCTTCCCTTATTACGCATAGCAAGGGTAAATAAAACAAATTATTCTTGTTGATTAAATCACAGTTAAAGTGAAAATAGCAAAGTAGTTTCCACAATTTTTGTGTCATTCTCCTGAAAAGGACTAAAACTGTAAAAATGTCATGTAACAAGAGGTAGAGATGTAGTTGCACTGTCCCTCCTAGTTTAAAGCATGCGAAGAACAGTCCTTAACTTTTGCCTCTGGCATAACTTTTGTTTGATCTCACCCAATCAACTTGAACTTGGTTTGAAGTCTTTTTTTGCCAAAGCATAAGATGAATGATTATGCATAATGTTGCTTATAAAATACTATAGCAACATATCCAAACAGTAATGAAAACAGGTATCAGGAATGAAAACTGACTAAAACATGGATACAAGCACAAGTCCCAGCAGAAATTCTTAGGCAAACTTACCCTTTTGTGAGAAGGATGAAAAAGGGAAAGGTTTTTTAACCACAGAAATATTGATAAGTGGCACATTCAAATATGGTTTTACAGAACAAGAATAAACATACTGATGTTAAGATTGCTAGAAACTGTGTGGTGGCTGCACCAAAACATTTTGAATTGAAAAGGTTTGCTGAAAGGTTTGAAGAAAAGCTTGAGCAAAAAATGAAGACGCTATTAAGGTAACATAAGCCTTACCAGCTTCTATCAGATCCACTGATCATGGCTCATTTAGTTAATTGATCTTTGATGTTGTTTTGTGGAACCATTTTCAATCAATTAATCACTTTAATGGATGACTTCTACTGATATTAATTACATTTTATAGAGAGAGATAGAAACGAAGACAGACCTATGGGGTAACCTACTCAGGGAACAGTACTACAGTTGAAAGCCTCAAAAAGAAACCTTTGGCTTCCCTGTCAGCAATCAAGTACATCGTGGAACAGTTGGCAAGACATTCTACTGCATCTCATCACTTCTTTTTCTGGCCTTCTCCCTTATAAAATTATTTCCTCTTGATATCACTAGACACACAATAACTAGGCTAGTTAACCTTAGTGTCTAAAGCAATCCTCTCTGCTTCTTTTCTATGTTCAAGCCAAAACAGGAATATTGCAACATTCTAAGAGGGTTTTCATCATTACTTCTTAAGAAAAGAAACTTCGTTTTAACTCTCTTTTGAGCAAATTGCCCATGGATTGGAAATATTTAAAAAAATAAGGCAGCTAGAATTTATATATCTCCATAGCCATATATGTTATGATGCACTACATTTCTTATGCCAGTAAAAATAAAATTGTTCAGGACCTTGCTTTATGATACATAAAAAGACTGCAAGTTATGAGTAAAACGTGACAAGGAACAGAGAGAAAAACAAGTATGCCAGACGCTGAACAGGAATGTCTTATTCTTAGAATTGCTCTAATTCTTCAAGCTTCAGAGTGTCATATTTTGTGTTCAGAGAAAGAGTTGTGAAATACTTCACAGTGAATTATCAGGGGTAAAAAGGCTATGGTACGAACTACTCAGTTTAATTTTACTTTCCATACATTGCACAAAACGAAGGGGACCTATGCTTTGTTTTTTAAAAGTGCACAAAAAGGCTTTTATACTCAAATCTCAAAATGGCTAAGAACTACACAGTATAAACACAAATACAATCCTTCAGACTGAAAAAAAATTTTTAATTTTTTAATGTTCACCAGCAATAATAGCTAACATAAGGACAGCACTAAGTACTTCCTCAGAAACATTTCAGTTCAGGATAATTAATATGTGTCTTTCCCCCTCTAGCTGAAGGAACACAATCCTTCAGATTAGAGGAAGTCTTAAGACCAAAGACCTAGTCACAAAAGGTTAATAGTAAAAAAAAAAAAAAAAAAAAAATTACTTTCGGATAAAGTAACCAAATCTTTCCTTTGTACTTTGAAATATAATGAGATGCTAACGTAACAACAAATCTTCCAGTATCATGGTAAATCAAATTATTTGTAGACACATAAGGTACCACCTCTGAAATAAGCCAGACATAAAATATCAATGCCACGAGTGCACAGCCTTGGTTATCATGGCCACCACCGAGACTCAGGGATGGAACCACAGAGCATTGCATAGTTTAACAGGTCTGCAGCAGAGGCTGCAAGTACCTTCCTGCAAAGCTTCCAGCATCAAGACACCTGAAGTCATTAGTCTATTTTAAAACTTGAATAGACTTGACAAAAATTATCTCACATACCATGGAGACTAAGAAAGACCTAAGTACCAATGTCGGATCACAGACACCCTGAAACACTTCCCACATAATCCACTGCATTAAAAACCAGGTGTTATCATTTTAAAGATGCATGTGAAGGCCACATTTTTCCATTATGAAAGCAGGGAAACTTTCTCCAAGATTTCAATTTAACCAGTCACCTTCATACTGTTCTACAGATATTTCTCGTCTTTATAATCTTTAGACAGTATTAATTGAATAATTCACCAATATGATGATTCATACGCAGGTGGTTAGCCAGCTCCTCTTCCTTAATCTGAAGAGCATTTGTGTGGTTGTTTTGGTTTTTTGGAGCTTGTAATTTTTTTTAAGCTTCTTTCCTTCACCAGTGGTAGACCACAGGCTGGAAAGGGTACCACTTGACCATGAGAAACAGCAATTCTTCTCCAGTGTGTCCCCAGAGGAGAAAATATTTGGCCATAACTTGATGTGACACTTCTGGTTTCAGCACAATATAACAATCTTTCAGTCACTGTTTGAAATTACAGAGAAACAATGAGCAGGTCAAAGTTCAGCTGTAAATTAACACTCTAATAAAAAATAACTTTAAAATAATGACATCAGCTAAGCCACTCTCTTGTAGACATCTTCTCACACCTGCAAATATAAATTACACAACAGATGTTGGAGAGACCGGACTAACTCCCCCCTCCTCTACCACAGCTGAAATACTGAGATTCTACAGGAGAACTTACACACTGTCACTTCGCTGTAAACTGATTACACTCATATCTTTTTTAAACAGTTGTTTCTGCTGGCATGCATATACATACAAAGAAATCAAACTTGCACAAAAACACGTGCAAACCTTGGTATGATTCTTCTCCAGTTACAGTAATGGACAGGAAAACTAGTGGAGCAAAGCAGCTCTAACCTGGTGAAAAACCTTTTCACGAACTTGGCAATTGATCAAGGAAATAAAAAATACTGTCTTGATTCTAAAGAGACCTGAGCTTCCACAGTTTGAAGCTGACAGTAACTAAAAGCTGGACAGATGGCTTGAGTTAGAAGCCAGTGAGAAGGAGCCCGAAGCTCCTTCTGATGTTCCTGGCAAGCAACTCATCAGCATGTAAAAGGAAGCCTCTTGTTCCCTTAATTCCTACAGAAGACTGACTGACATGTCAACCTACCTGAACCCAGACTGACAGCTGAGACTGGTCTGTCACAACAAATAGGTTTGTGTAGGTTTTGTTTGCTTTTTTTAATTAAGAAAATGCTATGCAATACCGTTGTTTTTTCAATTACAACACCACATTGAAGACAATCCTTCCTTCACAAAAATGAGGTGTTGGTGGAGTATGTTATGGCAAAAAAATCTAAAAAAAAAAAGCATTCTAGTTATTATTGTATCAGATGTGAATTGCATTGAGTACTTTGGGGTTTTTTGTTGCTAGCCCTAAAGAGAATCACAAAGGGAAAGAGGGAACCAAAAATTTCACATCTTACTGTCACTGATATTTGTTAGAGGAATGTGCTTACAGAAGTTCCTTTAAGTCTCAAAATCTTTGAATCTAAGACTTCAGGAATACAAATTCTAAAGGAAACAAGTAATTTGTAAAAGATAGACAAAGGCTGACAGACTCTAAGTCACTAGTATCTTCCTTTTCTTTGCAAGCTCTTATCATTTTACATGTCAGGGTTCTCTGGCTCCAAACACTGACCCTTTAAACCAATGGGTAAACCACAAGTAAACTCTGTCATTTTCAACTTCCACTCCCCAATGTTTGGTTCGAAACAAGTTTGCATGGAGCAGAAGAACACAGTATAAGTTTGAAATCATTAATTCAAAAGTAATCATACTAATTGAGAAAACGTATCAAGCAGATAACAAATCCATTTCCAGCTACTCCTCTTTAATCCAAAGGTACCAGAAGTACCTGAAAAACTTCTATTTTTCCCTAGAAGAGGGGCACAACAATGAAGCAGGAAACTTCTGCATTTCCACATTTCACTTTCAACCCTGTTCCCGAAGCTACAAGCTTCAGTAGAGATCTGTTGCTATCACAGGCAGCAGGGGCAGGAGTGGTTTAATCTAAGTCAGTACTGCCCTGACCAATCCATCTTAGGCACCTAGGCCCCCCCTATTCACAAACCAGCAGTCATGCTAATCCCACAAAGCTTTCATGCTTTGGAAAGGCAAAAAGCAGCAGGATGAAAGAGGTCTCCATCCACAGACTTCAGATAGCTTCATTAGACACTTCTACATTTGGGGGTTTAATTTCCAAGGAAAAGTCAAAGTTATAATGTTAATGGCATTTAATCTCACTGGAAATAAGACTAAAGGTTAACACATAGAAGCTGCCAAGCACACTATCTCTTGGCAACAGTTGTTGGAAACCCGCAAGGTATGGATGCCAGGTCTTTTTCACTTTTTTTTGGCATTCTATTTAGGATCACCTAAGTACAATATCCTCTTACAGGTAAGAAAATTTACAGTTCTTTCAACCATCTGCACTATCATCTTCAGAATATAGTCTGCGTCCACAGTAATTAGTATCGTTAGTATAGACATAAACTAAATCTCAACTTTTAATGATTTTACCAGGCACATGTTCTACAGGGTTTATCTGTTAGGCAAGAATTGCTTTCTTTATGCAGTCTTTGAAAAAATAATGACTGAATTGACTCTGCCACATGCCAGTGCAGAGTGCATAACACTCTGATGCAGCAGCTACTTCTGGGGTATTAAACAAGTCCTGCTGAAGGGAATTTAACATCATTTACAAACCTGCTCTTGGCCATTAAGAATAGTCTATTGAACAAGATTTCGGGCTGTTGCATTAATTTAGCTAACACAAACACAACAAGTCATCCTATAAAGAAGGTTCAGCTTCCACCCCAGAGAAAGTGGATTCCTCACTGTTTTTCTTTCAGAGCTCCCTAAAACATCAAGATTCACATACTTGAGTTGCTCACACAATCCAACTTCTTTCTCCATATGGTTCATCCCCCTTCCCTTCACACAAAGCTTGGCACATCCTAAAAAACTAATGTTGATAAAAGCTAATTATCATAATTATTTATTAACTATTAACAATAAATAGTATCTGTTAAACTCCAGGAAAGAGAATCTGTATAATTTTATGCCTACTGACATGCAAAAGGTTTCACAAAATTGGTTTGGTTTTTCTTCCCCCCCCGCCCCCAATTAAATTTGCTTCACAGCAAGCTTCAGAACTTTTTTTATAAGAGCAAAACTTTCAGCACTATTAAGTTACTGAAATAAGCTAAGCTGTCCTGTGAAGAAGGCAAAATGAGAACCATTTTCTTCCAATGAGTTTACTATTGAACTATTTGAGAACACAAGCTTGCAAATCACTTCCATGTTGCTAATCCTAAGCATTCTAACTATTTTATGAATGGTATAAAGCGTATCTCCCCACTGGAATTGGAATAAAAAGAGAGGAGAAAGAAAAGCTACAGCTCACACAGTAGCCATTGTTTGAATATCCAAAGTGGAAGCCAGCACTTGCATAACTCTTGATCTGCCAAACTACTAGTTTATCTTGATGAAATTTAGTTAAACCATCAGACTGCTTTGAAGGTGTATGTTAAGAATATTAAAAAAAACCCAAAAGTCAGCAGCAGCTTCCAGAAAATAGTTTCCAGAAGACTAAATGCAGATTGTAGACATAGCTTTAGATGGAAATTTAAATACACTTATGTCTTGCAAGGCCAAAAAAATACACTTAATTAGGAAACCTAAGTCTTACTAAAGAAATATATGTACCCAATTAATTTTTTAATCTCTACATAAAAGAACATGCTTGACAAGAAAAAGGATTGTTTCTGAAACTACTGATCCCACGTCTTGATAAAAGACTTCTATAAATATTACTAGTTAAGTTTTCACCAAGGTGGAGATGCTGGAGAGAAGAAAGCATATCCATCTCATAAAGCAAAATAAATTTAATATACAATTATATAACAGTCTTCACAGAACAGTAATGTCAGAACTACAATTCTCAAACGCATCAGCAGATGAATATCTCGTGTTTATATTCAATATGAAAGCTGAAACACTTCACTTTTAAGTGACCAGAGGTTAAGTTAAAACGAAACACCAAGAACATACTCATGCTCCAAAACAGAACAACCAATTCTTCAGTGACTCACAGACACTAGTATCAGATTTGGTAGATCAGCACAGACTTAAAAAAGTGAGACAGCAAATTCTCAGAAAGGTTGTCAGGTAAAAAAACTTCATCAGTTCATCTGTATTATTCTCAACTTTAATTACTAGATTTACAATAGTTACTGTATTTAAAAAACCCGCTGCCAGTCCTGCTTCTTGACAATATTTAATTTTACCGTAACTTGCACTTTCCACCTCATCTTTTCAGATAGCAATTTCCAGGATGAAACACTGCAAAATGATGAGAACTAAGCATGAGTCAGTTCAGGAGGAAGGGAAAGCTCAAACCCACCAGCAAAAAGGTAGCCCAAGTGGTGGTGGCTGGTTTTGTGAAAGCAAGCAAATATTTTCCTTAGTGAATGAGGTGAGGTGGAGTGCGAAGGAATCAACATTTGTCAACTCAACTTGGAAAACGAGAAAATTCCCCCCTCGAGAACAGGTGTTACTAACAAAGTTGCAAACTCTCATCCAGCCCCAATGGGCAAAGACAGCTGTCACAGTACAAACAGACATCTTAAAGCCTGTGTGGGTAGGGATAGAATCAGCTATGTTTATTCTGTGCTGTTGATTCTTTTCTGCAAGCCATAAAGCAAGTGAAGCTTCATCTGAGAAGAGTTAGAACACATGCACTCAGAGCCCAAGAGTTGGCCCTTCAGAACTGCATGGGCTGGGGCAGTCAAAAGGCATCCAGAGGAGCACCAAGACACTGATCCACTTCACTCAATGGGAGGAAAAAAGAAAAAAAACAAAAGGCAGAGGCTGCACAATTGTGGCTAGAAACCAGCAAAAGATGGGTGGCAATTGCAATGAAATTTTGGGAGCAGACTACCCTTAGAAATGTGGAATGTCCGTGAAAGCCACACAGAAATTTTGTTCCCAAAAAAGAGAACTCTAAAGCAGCCAAAACCATGCCTTTGCATGAAAAGAATGAGAGAAGCTACAAAGGTCACAGATTCAAGTTGTCTCAAGTTACAGGACATTGCAGTAGGAACACCAGCTCTGGAAAGGCACACAGAAATAGCTACCTTGCATCCTCTTCCCCTTCCATCTTCTCATGTTCTTAACATGAATGTTTCCCAAATTCTTCCTGAGACAGTAAAACAAAGTACTGACATTGCTATGGTCATGTTAGGCACTGTTGAACAAGTAATTTTCCAGTTTATTCAGCTTATTTTGGAGAATACAAATCACATAAAACATAACTGGTGTAAAAAAAAAAATCTACTTTCATGTCTGCTAACCCAACTGCAAGGAAAACATCATCCTTATTTCCAAAGTATCCACACAACTCTTACACCTTGTTCACAGCTTCAGACAACTACAAGGTTTATCAATAGCAACATCAAACCTCACCCAACATACTCACTACTCTCTAGAGCTGCAGTAGAAGAGAAAACCTTTCCCTACAGCTTTGGTTAAAGCAAAGTAGAGGACTATTCTCCAATTCCTACAAGAGTAACATCATTGCAGAACTTCTCTTTTTGTAACAAAGACAAATTTCTTTCCAAAAGCCTAAGTGTTCTTGACCAATTTACAGGCACTCAAACCTGCAATTCCCATACTTCCCTAGTAAGAATGCGTCATACGAGTACAGGAGATAAAAAATTCTAAGTAGATATCAATAACATCCCAGAACTATGCCTATATCTATCTGTATCTATACTCATATAAGAATTCCTTGCAGAGGAACAGCTCAGAGAAAAATCAACACCCATTTAATATTGTCTCATGTCTCAACCATACAATAAAGTCAACCTAACAAAGTCCACATTGACCAAAAAAACCCTCAGATCTGTAAAATGACAATTCCCTTTTTACTTAAAGTCAGACAAGTAGGATTATAGGTTTTAAGGTAAACTGTCAAAGCTGTAGCATTTCCCACATTTTATTCCCAAACCAGGTTTAGACTATTTACCCTCTCTTCCCACAGTGAAACAGCACAATCAAGAATCTGTTCCCCAAGACACACAGTACTTGTGAGCAGAGTGTCACATGCAAGATGTGGCAGTGCCCCCAGGTAACATTTAAAGCCTGACTCAAAGCTTAATAAAATTGGTGACCACAGAGTATGGAGAAAAATGGATAAAAGTTATTTTATTTTAAACATTTCATTAAAAACAAACAAACAACACCCAAAACAAACTCAAAACAAAGCAAACCACAACAAATACAAACAAGACAAAAATAACCAACTCACCCCTGTCAAACCAGAAGCAGGTTAATTCTAGTTCTTGGCACAGAAATCTGTAGTTTACATATATTTTAATTTTTTGGGTACCTTACAACCATGAACAGTAAAGCAAAATATATTTGTTTGTAAGGTTAACACATCTACAGCATCATTCTTTTGAAACAGCAAAGCACAAACACTTTTCTGTACTTTAAAAACACATAAGCAAAAGAGCACTATCCATCTAGCTAGGAAAAGATGATATAACACAACATAACTCTACTGGATCAGATCATACACCATAAATACTTATTGAGTGATAAATACTTCCCAAGAAGCATGGAAACAAGCTAGTTTGTAGGGAGACCTTGTACTCTAGCAGGATGATTACAGACATCAATTATCTGACTGCAGACATATGATAGTGGTGATACAAGTCTATACTGTACAAAACAGAAGCCACACGTGTGAGTCAGTCAAATCTTCCTACCAGGGCTCTAACATTAACCTGCTTATCTGAAATGAGAAACACCTTCACCACTAAATAAACAGTTACTGTTTCCTTGTAGAGGGGAAGGGGAATCCCCATTCCCTCCCACACTCCAGGCTTTTTCTGCAGCATCCTTTCAAGTCTCATAATTTTAATACTGGCTCTTTTAAATGCCAGTCTTTCCTTTCTCTTTTTGCCAAATGACTTGTTTTCCTTTAGCAGACAGAGTAGAGGCTGGAAAATATTCCTTCTTATGTACTTGCAAAAGAACATGCCACACTTACATGAGATTTGAACCTATCAAAACTTTTAGCTACAAAAAACCAGTCTGGTCTAACACAAAATAAACTAAAACCCAAAACAGGACAATTTCGGTTCTAGAAGAAAGCAGATTCCGACCATTCCTGTCACCTTTCTTGGTCTTCAATCTAAGGAGGAAAAAAAAAAAAGAAAAGTGATTTCACCAGAGGCAAAACACTTCAGGTTTCCATAACAAGGCAGGAAGGTATGATTAAGAAGTTGCCTGTGCATGAGATGCATTTTCTTTATTTTCTCTTACAAAACAGAGAAAGAAAAAGGCAATAATAACACAGAACACAAGTATGAGGCTCTGTGGTTGAGAAAAAAAATGAAGTAATTTTAAAACGTTTGCCAGGCGACTCCAAGCATTTCCTTTCTCATTCCAGGAGTTGGCATACAAACTAGGCACACCTTATAAACTCCACCACCTCCTGGCCCTAATACATTCCAGTTTTTTCTTCATTAAAGAAAGTTAAATGGTGTATGTATAAATATATGCCCAAACATTTACACACGTACATATCTTATCACATAAAAAAGACTGATAGTAGTACTAAAAATAGATGCATGCCTTGCCTAAATGTGAAAATAAAAGCATGTTTTCACTTGCAATTAAAGCACAATGAATAAAGTCACTGAAGGAGATCAACACTATATTCACAGATTGAGGGCATTTCTCCATAAATGGCACAAAAATCTCCAGGAATCATTTGTTCATTGGCATATTATTTTCTGTCAGTGGTGGTGGTCTTTTGCCACCACAGCAATAATGCCTTTTAGTTGAAGATATATTCTGGCATGCTTACAAGTCAGGAATTTTAAAACTATTTGTTGTTTGAAGTTTTAGCTTCTGATTCAGAAGCTTTTTCTTAGCAAAACTGACTCACTGAAAGCAAATAATTCTCCTTATTGGTTCCAAAATCTTCAAGCAATGATTAAGGAATATACTGATACACTGCCAATCAAGAAATCGAAGTGATACATTACCATCATTAATGTTCTTATCCACTCTTGTAATGAATTTCAAGCCCGACTAGCAGAAGTCTGTTCAAGGATAGTACAAAGAGGCCATAGTGGCTGCTGATCAAAAGGGGGGGGAAACAATGAAGTGGAGGAAGTAGAAGAGAAAGATGAATTTTTCACTTATGTTACACAGAGTAAAGCCATATCAGAGTCCGTTGTTATGCATTATAATAGGAAGGAATAGCTATTTGTGGCCTTGTTGGATGTGTAACCATGACCGATGCCAAGCCATTTTCAGCTGAAGAGACTTCATTTTGTAAGGGCAGGGAAGGAAATGCTTTTTCCCATATCAGACTCAAATTTAAACCATTTACCATTCATATATTTCAGCTGAAGCTCCTTGCCCAGTTTGCAAACTTAGATTGAGAGTCACCTTCACCCCTATTAGAATCTGCGTTTTGCCCTTGCCTGGGCAAATAACATAAGACCCGTTCACCTGTGGGACACACATGCTTATATGGGAGCAGGTAGGTGACTGGACTTTCCTTCTCATCCTAAGTGGGAATCTAAAACAGCTTTAACTGGCCCACCAGTACCTTCATTACAGGCCTGGGTTGGGTAGAACTGGCCACATCAGAGGAGGAAGAGCTGTGGTTTAGTCTAGACACAGCATTTCCCCTTTCCTTTACCACAGTCCTGCTTCCAGCAAAGATCCTTTAGTCAGGAGATTAAAAGACCACATTGCTGTGAAAGAAAAAAAAAAAAAAAAAGCAAACCTGCTAGTTCAAAAAGGAGGATCTCAGGACAAAGCAGCTGTGGCACAGCCTGGTATTCACATTATTTCCCTTCCTGAGGCTTTCCCTATGCCTAAAAAGGTAGGACTAAGCATCCCAGATCTTCCCTTAACACTGACCTGAAAAAGGAGATCTTTGTAACTAGTCTATTACAAGGGCAAACACCCATGTGTAACCAAACAAGCTCCACCTCAAGGGCTCCAGTTCTACTTAGCTGCTCTCAGCTTCCAGTTCCTCTAAGGCCCCCACCTGTTTCTTGACCATTGTAACATCACCAGTGCCAAAGAAATTTGTACAGCCCGCATTCAGCTGAGGCACCAGAACCATTCTTTAAAGGCAGGCACTGTCCTGGACAAAACCTTGCTGATGGGAGGAAAAGACTTCTGTAGCCTGCTTTGCGAGGGACTGCTGCACTGACCCACCCCGAGCTGCCAGGCTGCACGTACCACAGCATCCTGCCAGCAAGCTGCTACAGGGCTGTGTGAATTCTGTTGCCTGCTGTGTATTTTTTAATATATTCATAGTTTTAAAACTTTATTATTAATTTCTAGACACAAAATTAAATTAGAAGATTTGGGTGAATGTCATCATACATAAATCCTGACTACAGCAGGAAGACTTCTCTTTAAAAATACTACTCATTACTGCTGGATGATCTCCAAATATGCACTACATGTGCATTCAGTACCGGAATTTAAAAAAGACTAGTAAGTGCTCGTTTCTGACTCCACTTCTAAGCATGTCATGCCAGTGTGATTTGTGAAACATGACCATCATCATCCTTTGTTAAGAGTAATAGCACAGCATTTCAGTATCCAAGGTGCCTTTGCTGCTCTCTCTTCTCAATTTTAACCACATGAGTTTTAGTCTTTACTATGGTAGTCCATATAAGCTATAACCACTTCATTATTTTCCACAGCTACTTGAAAAGCTTTAATTTTCTACCAGCTGTGAAGTCTAAACAACCAACTACAGATGAGAACAGTTCAAGATTTTATCAATTGTATGATACCCATCTGCATTCCCAGTGCCAGAAATACCAGCAGTTGGTGAAAGTCAGATCATCACATACTTACTACTTCCATGCTCACAAGATGTGGTCACAACATGAAGAAGCAGGAGAGACAGTGAAACCCAGGACTCCCCACTGTAGGTCTGTATTTTCACAAGATCCATAAGATCTGCATCTTAATGCTGGAAATGTTTATTTTTTTCCTGAACCTTCAGAATCCTCTCTTTCCCACCTGGGTGGCAAAACTCCCTCCCCTCATCATCCCACACCAGAAGTATTGGGAAGCATTAGTTGTTATCAACATGGGATGAACCTGCTTCCAGTCTAGCTGAGGCACCACTGCCACTTCTGTTTTAGCATTCCTAGTAGAATCTAAGCTAGAATTAAAAATAAGTTTTACTAGGTCAAAATGGAAATTGTGTGGGCTGAAAGACCATTTTGTTTTCTAAGAACTTCCCATTTTTATTTCAAAACAAGGTGACACTTTTATGGCTACTTTTTGGTCCCAGGCATACTAAAAAGATAAGGATCCCACGTATCGTGTTTCTTTCTGCAGCTGCATGGCCATTTTTACTTTAATTTTTTTGGAAGCGAGTTCCCCTTTCAGTGTCAAAAAAATACCATTACTTCCATTTTCTCTCCCCACAGCCAAGCCAGCCTCTACTTCGAAGGGCTTAAGCATGAAGTTCCAATAAAAACTTCAAAAGTGAGTAACAAATCACCTTCAGACGAACCAACTCCAAAAAGTTTGACCGAAACACAAACCCACCCTCCCATCACACGAGCATATGTGGAGGACACCTTGCTGCTTGCACACGCGTGCTGTGCAGCGATGCTCTGGAGAAGCTACTGCTGGCAGCTCGGCGTGGCAGGCTGCAGCACGGCGCAGCACAAGCGCTTTCCCGCGGGCCCGGAACCCGCCGGGGAGCGCGGACAGCGCCGAGAGCGCTCGCTGAGAGGTGCCCGAGGTGCGATATCGCTGAGCCACCTCGTGGCACGTTCGCTGCATTGCAGCGCCACCAGGGCCACCAGGGCAGCTGCTGCCGCTGGTCAAACCCACACGCAGGGAAACGGCACCGACGGCGCTCAGCCGACGGCAGCCTCGTGAAGCAGCACCTCCTCAGTAAGGAACACACGAATTCTGCAAGTTAAGCTCCACCAGAGCAGCCAAGGGCTACTGTCAGTCACGTTTTCCTAAGCACTTGGTTATTGCAACCAATCGCTCCTTACAAAGCAACCTGCTTTGCAAGTTCTTACAAACCACAGTCAGGCTGTGCATACGTAACGCCTCATGGATGAGACAAATGTGGCCCACGGTATCAGCTGTAAAAAAACCTCAGAGATATGAAATTCCTCCTCAAAAGAAGGCCAAGAACTGGCATCTTTTAATGTTTATGGAAGACCAACTGCAAAGTATTTTCACATGCAACAGTTTTCATACACTTTCACACACCATCTTCAAAACAAAGTCCTACAATCCAAGGTTTGCTCTTAAGTTCTTAAATTGTTGAGCCAATGTAACTAAAGTGAATCAAAGGCAGAAAATAAGTGTGGGTCTTCTGAGGCCTCAGATGAAAAGGAAAGCATTTTTACTGCAGAGGATCCCTAGACATGAATCCACAGAACCCATACACATGAACTCTCCAAATTCCCTGCACACACAGGATAACCAATAAAGATACTGCCAGGGCAGCACTGGTTACTGCAAGTCAGCCCTCATGCAACAACCCATTTCATTCCACAGTGATTTATTTCCACTTCTACACCCTAAAACAGTACCAAAACACACAGCTGGTTTTTATACAAAATGAGCCTTCTGTGACCAGTGGTAATGTAATCTTCTTACCACTCCACTGTAACCATTACTTCAAGAGATCCTACTTGGAATAATTACAGTTTTACATTGTTGCTCCTTCTGGAACCACTGAAAGACAGTAGCTTTTAAGAGTTAAAAAACCCCAAAACAAACCACAACAAACCAAACACCTCACACACTTAAAGACATTTTAGATCCTTGTTTACTACTATATGTTACCCATAACTGTTCATAAATTGTTTCTGTACATGAACTATATATAAGGTATAGACAAATACCAACATGCTAAATACAGACTTTTAAAAAATAAGTCACAAGCCTCAAAACAGAAAAACTCATCACACAAGACCCTGGCAGAACGGAACACACCACTTATAGACAAATAAATAACATAGGCAATCTCAACACGGTACAGCATCACCAAGAAACCATCACCAAGTCTTTCCATCAGCTCCAAAATTTTCAAAGTTATGGAGAGGATTTACAAAGCCTTTACCAACTTTCTAGTCTTTTCACAGACATTAGGAAAATGCTAATAAGTAGCACTGTTGGGATATGGCACATCAGATACTTCACTGGAACACCAATAGCACGATTGACAGAAGAGAAACAGCCATCATTTATTTACTTACTGCCTTAATTGTTTCCCACTCTATCCTCTACTTAAGTCACAAAACTACAAATACTAATCTTGTTTCTAGTTCCTTAATAGTCTTGAGAGAGATGGAATGTAGATAACCACAGCACAGAGACGCTCTAACACAGGTTCCTGCCCACTTCCTACCACCATCTTCATTTTGCCTGCTTTCTTCCCTCCCTTACCAGAAAACTTCCAACAGTTTATAAAGTTTCAGGTTTCCTCACTTCGGCAACAAAAAGAAATGAGGGTTGGTACTAGCAAGACAAGACACAATCAGCAGCTGCAACACAAACTGACTTGAGGCACATAGCTGAAGAAAACCACTTAATCAACTCAATCTAAAAAGGCTTTTCTCTCAACTGATGGCTTGAAAGCTGTTAAATGGACAGTTGAAAAGAAAAACTAGGGACAGGTCATTGAGTGGGCTTGAGGGCAGTCCTAGACACCTTTCAATCTCAAAATATCCAGCCCGATCCATAGCTTCCAAAAGCCTTTCATACAAACTTGATTTACATTAGTAGAATTCTTCAAAATGGCTTTGCATCATTATCCCATTTAAGGTTAGTAATTTGGAAAACTCAAGTCATCCCATGATACAAATATCTAATCCTGGGATGAAAACACTCAGGACAAAAACCACCAAGCGATTTGACTACTTTGTGCTGTGTTTCAATAGGAGGAAGGCATCTGTATTATGTTTGTGGATTGAGGTTTTAACTAAAGTGTTAAAGAACTGCTTTTTCCTAAGGCTGAAAAACACATGTTTCTACATTTTCAGTCTGGACTGTTCCAATTACCATCAACATCCTGACTCAATGCAGTTTTAAAAATATATTCGCCAAGCATTAACATTAGCACATTCACTAACAGATGCATCATTTCCTTGCAGAAAATACCCAGATTGATTTCCACACAATTAAAACTTAGAACAAAATTTCTTAAGATTAACTTCCCCTTTTATCTCTCCTCAGAAGTTCTGGAGTTTGTGCAGAAATCATGAACACTTTACATCACCACACTTACTTGGCTGGAAAGACGTCTGCTGCATTCCATGAAACATCTCTGCCTGCTTGCAACGATTCAAGATAAAGACTACAGCTGATACTAACACAGTATTTTCACATTTAATAAAAGTTAAATAACCTTGGGGTAATAATAACACAAAATTTGTACTAACAGGAATGGATACACTTTAAGCAGTGAGGAAGTTGAGATATTTGTGAAGATCCAAATTTTGCAGAGATGCAAATCGCGTTACAATGATTAGTCAGTTTTGGATTTTAATGTTTAAGTTCAACCTGAATATGTTAACTTTTCCCACATAGGCAGAAAGCTTTAAGAGGTTTATGCTGACATTTAAGACTATGTCTAAATAACTCAAGAATATTTCAAAAATGGCAGTGCATGTTAATTTAAGTAAGCACTGTATATCAGCATGGGATACTGCACTGGTCTTTCTCTTAAAATAATAAAAACTAATGCAGGGTGATAGAAGGCATGTTTAGAAAAAATACTGTATTAAAATGTTAGAACATCAGATTATTACTATTTTCTATACTAATTTTATATACTAATACTATACCATTAGTATATTACTATTTTCAAAACAGTGCTCTGTTCTCCAGTTAACTATTGAAATAATGAACTGAGGGGCATTGAATGAGGCCTGTGACAAAAGGAATAATAAATATTCAATAACAATTTTTTAAAAAGTCTGAAACATTGCTAGAGTGCCCAAATTAAAACTCTTCAGCAGCTAGATTTTTAATCCCAGAGCAGGACTCAATCACCATAAAAGATACTTATCCATCTATATAACCATCACCAAAATATAGGATTAGGTTTAGACAGCTTCATGCAAAATACATTCACACTTCCCAAAAAGAAAGTCACAGGCAGGCATTGTGAAGGCTGCTTTCACACAAAGGGAGAAATTTGTTTTAAGATCTGTAACTTAGCACTACTGCTCAGGAAGAAAAGGACTCATACACATACACAGGGCTTCTGCACACCAGTAAGTATGCAACACAAAAATGCCTGTTAAAATTTTCTAAAACAGCTGATTCACATCTCATCTGCCCGTATAAAAGGAAATGCACCTCCTCTGTCTAGACACCCAATTTAAAAAGAGAGCAAATTTTTTTTTAATTTCACTTGATGAACACATATGCCAGAAATTTCTTTTATCTAACATCTTTGAAACTCACACAGTAGTTTATTCATGAAACTAAACCTGTAAACACAAACCAACTATTTAGTTTCCCTTCAATAGCAACAGCAAGTTTAATGACCTGTTTCACGTAAAAAACTCCACATAATCCTGTATTGTAGGCTTCAGCTGGTCATGGTTAGATAAATATTTATCCCAATTAATTTATTGTGTGTCATTAACTTTTTTAATATACAACATTTAAAATTCTTACTTTTGTTCTAGAACTGAGATTTTTCAAGAACCCTTTTGGTGGAAAGTCATGGTTTCATGAAGAGTACTTCAAACGGGACAATTCTCTGCAATGCTGCAACAGGTCTGGATTTTAACACTCCACTGGCAGCAGCTGAGGTTACCTCAAGGCTGACATGTTAATACCAGCCTGCATTTGCACTTGGGTTGAGAAATATAAACTCTCAGCTTTGAAAGGTTAAGTAAGGAAAAAAGAAGGCATTGCTTGCCAAGGGACCACCTGAAAAACAGCATTTCCTATGGCTGTGCTTTTAACCCCGACTTCTCCATAGCTGCAGAGGGGTACATGCAACACAAGGCTAACAGTTAACAGAAAAAAAGCTACTGACATTGTCAGAAGAATTTAGATTTTCTTTTTTCCCCATTTTTTACAGAAATTAACAAAATAAGAAGCCTATAGTCTGAAATTCTCCTGCACTGTACATTCCCACAGCAATGAAATCTAGTTGTTAATAGCATTCCCTGAATTAAGCAATCTGATCAAGATTATGAACAATCAAATCACTAAACTCAGGGGAGCAGGGGGAGGCTGCACATCTGTTTGTGCCATTAGTGGTTTGGGCTCTTATGAAAGCACAGAAGTAAGAATATGACATCCATGACCATTGCTTCAATCTTATGCTTCAGAAAAGTAACATTAATAATAGAACCAAAGTAATTTACTGACTTCTCCAGCGGTAGGAAGATAATCCAGCAGTTCTAGATCATGACATGATTGCAGATCAACTTTCACAGAAAATCTTCTTTATTTTTTAGCAGCTCCTTTAAGTTTTTAATATCACACTTATTTTTCACTTTAATGTACCTACTGAATTTATGCAAAGTTCAAGGAAAAGAAGAAACATTTTTAATTTCTACTCTCCAAGTGTAATTTTCAAGAAGCCAGCTATATTATCTTACATATTTACTTTCAACTGGAGCATATTAACACTGAAAAGTATTTTGATTCTACAGTAAGGAATACAGGAATCCAGAAGCTAGTTTTCCTTTTAGATTATCCAGCTACAACTGGCATAAAAATACTCAGCAAGGGAGTGTGGTGTAGTCCCAAGCCAGTAAATTTAAAAGCAAGTCATTCACCACATTTATTAAAACAGTTTTGTCTTCATAAAATTGTTTTGCCAATAAATCTGATAAAACAAAGCTCAAACTAGAGACAAACTGTTTTATAAAATATGAATGGTAGGATGTATTTCAGCAAAGTGAAATCTCCCCACAAGGGGCCTGTCAAATATGTAATTACTTTAAAAGCATCTTAAATGTTTCTAAAACTATATATGGCATGTAAACTAGCCATTTTATTATTAAGACCATACTTGGGTAAAGCTTTATGCAGTATCTGTTTCATTACTGGCTACCAGATGAGTTTCTTTAAGACATAGCACAACAAACACGCTAAGGATTGTTAAAAATGGCAAATTTCAGGCGATCTTTATGGTAAGAATGAAAAATACCACTCAAAGACTACCATAATTCTGGCCACAGATATGGATCTTAGTGCAAGAATTTTCCTAAGTCTGAAGTGTTCTTTGCTGCTAAAAATAAAGCCAATAGACCAGCTACAGCAAGAGGAAAAAAAAATAAAAACCAAACACAGCCAACTGACAAAAAAATTCAACCTTGCAATCAACACCAATCACCGATACAGAATGGGACTTAGACTTATTCGGGTTTATCCCCATACTTGCCAGAGTTTACATTCTCATGCATGTATCAGATATTATTCAAAAGTTCTTGTAATACAGCCATTTTCATAGTCTAACTACAAAAGTGTTTTACCATAAAAAAAAAAAGAAAAAAACCAAAAAATTCACAAAAAAAAAAACCCAAACAAACAAATGGCTTAGAAAAAAGTCTGTCCAACAACTTCCTGTATTTGATAGGAGCTAGATCAGGTAAAAATACCAAGCAATTGCATTTACTGGCAAAGATAACTGCATAACAACAAAGTTTACTCTTAATTGAAGCTGTCCAGAGCTTCTAACCATGAGATTGTCATTTAGTTTAAGCAACAATTGAACTCATGCAGAAAAACCTCTGATATTTTAAAAATGGTAAAAATTATCTCCTGATTCAGTGAAAGAGTACCATTTATCACTGTCTCTCTAATACTACTGGGATTATTGCTTGGCATAGAAACTGCTCAACTCTTGAGCTAATTAGGACTTTTCTGACAAAGCTTTTACAAGGAAAAGTCCAGGTAAATCAGACTTTTCATGGGAACATACTAGGGAGAACTTTTACTAAGAAAAACGTTGTGGTTTGTTGAGAACATAGGCTTTTGCTTTGGCTGTCCACTCTTCCCAAACCTATGGGGAGCATTTGTATATGGTCTTTACAGACAATCAGTAGACACAATATTCAGTTGTTTAATCTCAGCAACTAGTGCAAGAAAAATAATTTGGATGATTAAGTGAAAATTTATTTCAGAATTGCATTTGTGAGAGAGATGAGGACCAAATTGCAAATTTCACTGAGTACACAAGAAGGAAATATATTACAATTTTAGATGCCTGGAAAGGAAAAATAAGAGAGAAGTGATTCTTATCAAGTTGATTACATTACCTTAAAGTGGGTTGCCCCCACTTCAGCAGTCAGAAGCTGACAAATTCCTCTTTGCTTGTGTTGTGCTATAGCTTGTGTGCAAAAACATTTCAGCATAAAAATAGAGAGGATGCTACCGCCCACAGCATTCTTTGTGATTTAATCAAGTTTGATTCATGGTTACTCTCTGGTTCAACCCAAGGCCTAGTGTACATGTAATTACAGGCTAATTAAATGCTGTAAGAGATGTTTCTGTGATTTAAGGTGGGCATTTCTTAGGCAAACTTACATGGATACACTGTGACAGCAATTAAAGGCTAAATGGAGCAACTGCTCTCAAGCAGATCAAGGATCATGTCTTTTCAGACCGCCAGCTGGAGATCTCAGCTACCACCAGAAAAATTATTTGTTGCAGTGTTGCCTCTAATATACAACTCTATACTTCTTCTGTACAGATCTTCTCAAATAATTTTAAATTTCTTTTGCATAGATCTGTGAACAAATTGATCAGGAAGATTTGCAAAAGCCCCATCCTTCTTGATGACAGTCCGCCATCACAGCATACCTGAAGCCTCAACACTCCCTGCTGTTGCAGGCTTACAGGAATTTCCCAGGCATACAGAAGAAGCATACCCATGTGGACGTGCTGCCAAATCAAGTGAAGGTGCCGAGCATGTATTTTAAACACAACAGGCACGGTATGAACAGAAGTCTTAGACTTTCACACCCACCATTGCGCTAAGCTTTTATTTAAAAGCCTGTAAATGTAAGCATATGGAAGGTGACAAAAGTGCTGAAGATCAAGGTTTATTAAAAAAAAAATTGTTGCACATAAGAAAAAAGCTTTTTTTTCCATCACACCACGTTTGCCTGTTAAGCACAGAGAATATTTGACTATGATAGGTTTATTCTGAGCGTTTTCACTGAAAGACCACAAATCTCTTCAAATACTTGAAAGATAAAACACCACTTTTGCTGTTTTAACTTCAGACTACCTGTTACCACAGAAACTGCTACTCAGTTAGCAAGAGAAAATAGCTTTAAACAAGTCAATAACTGTTTAGAGCAAAAGGTATCTCCCATCTTTGTGGGGGCTTGTGGCAGGAAGTGCATTCTCTACAGAGGACAAATTACAAAGAAAATGAAAATGCTCACAATGCCTAATTTTTCCTGGATTGAGGGAGTAAAAGAGAAAGTTGAAACAGTGACAAAATTCCGAAGTCCAGTTTATTACACAAAGATGCATGAACCAAGGTGATGCTGCACAGTGGTTCGACATCCTAAGTAAAGAAATGTGGTTAAATTCAGAGAGAAGCTCATGCTGTTTACTACTCCTAACAGTTCTAATGCTCAGAGGCCTCACATCCACTACCAAAGGACGGAGTTGTCATTTCACATATACACCCAGGTAAGAGAAGAGACAAAAACATAGAAGAAAAAGGCTGGATACCTGATGCTTTGGGATTTCCAGAGGTAGCCTCTATCCCCCAACTATTTTTCACTCTAACTGGAATCTTTCACCATCTGTAAAACTGAAAATAGTACACTCAATATGTCCTCAACTCAGTATAAAGTGTTTCCAAGTCGTAAACAGACCTCTGGGATAAAGCAAAATGAAAAAAAGATGTGAGAAACCAAATAATGTGGCATCACTCCATTTATCATCCTATTATAGTGAAAAATACATAACTTGTTAGAAACATCAAGGGACAAACACAGAAGAAATCTTGCATACAAAAAAAACTAAGAAAACCTAAGTCTGTAGAAGCCTATTTCATTCTGCAAGTTTATTTTCTTCTTACCTCACACAAGTCAACCTTCCTGTGAAACTGCTGCTTTTCAAACCTCTTTATCCTTCAATGCTGTATTTTACAAAATGCTATCAATAACTCCTTTCAATACATGATTTCAACACAAGAATTCAATATTGTTTGAATAAACCCAAAACTTACATAGCTCAACCTATGCAATGAGGTTCAAGGTTTTCTAGTGTATAACTAGTCAAAGCAGTACTCAGTCATAGTATGAAATTTAAATCAGAAAAAAATTTTCAACTTACAAGATTTGAGTCAGTTTTAAAGTATTATTTATACTAATTCATTAGGATCCTGTCCCCTGCTTTGTCCAATTAAAAGCTTGCCATTTATGTTTCTGCAAGACTTCTACAATAAATAAATTTATCAGCTACAGCCTCTGCTGTCTTGACCTATCCATATCATATCAATTGCAAGCAAACATAATGGAAACCAGACAACAGTACCCAGCATGGCAGACTTTCATTCCCAGGCAAGGCTGGAAAAAGAACAGTCAATAGTGGCAAGGCAATAAACACAGACTGATGTTCATTTGATGCTTGATCATACTGTAAAAAGTCACCATGTTATATTCCTGAGCTGTCATAAAATACATTTTGCACCTAAAATTTAACTACAAGTTCTTCTATTAACACCTGTGAACAATTCACAACAGAAAATCAGTCTACACAGGCAGCACTTCCAGAAAATACAAGGCTAAATTAAATCTCTGGATCCAGCTAGCTGTAAATTACAAAGTCCTTACAACACGCCTATCAAATTACATGCCTTCCCTATTTTAATACCATTTTATATTTTATTTTATATTTTATCTTAATAAAATTGTTCAAAGGCCTTATGATCAAAGCAAAAAAAAAAAAAAAAAAGGAAGGAACAAAGTCCTCAAATCCCCATTTCCAATCTCTAGATTAAAGGCTGTGAGTTGGTCTGATGAATGGTTGTGACCCAAAACAAATTTTGGGAAAGGTTCCATATTGTAGGAGGCAAGGAACCTCACTAAGGGAAACAAATTGACTATTACTCTCCTGTCACTACTTTTACACAACAATATTTTTCTCTGTGTTTATCAATGTTCCCTTGTTCTGTTACACCAATCCCTAACTATGAGAAAAGCAATACTTTCAAGTGAAATTGGAAGGTCTCATTTTTAAATGGGTGTTTCTTTCAGACACCAGAACAGTTTTCAGAAAACTTCTGTTTCTAAACTAATAACAGTTATACACATTAAAATATACCTTTGCAAGTCTTGAAGCTCCAATTTCTTATTGAGACTGTGAGAGTCAAACCTAAAACCAGTTTTAATTAACTTTTAAAAAAGTGCTTTTTAGCATTGGTGACATATTCCAGGGCATTTCACAATTTTTCCATAGCAAGTTTCTCTGCTTTTAGCAATATTGCAAGATTAGGAAAATTATTATAATTTTCAGATTTTTAAATAACAATCAGGAATTCAACTGTTTTTTCCCCCAGGAGAGTGAAGTTATTAATAATTCGGTAGCTCTGCTATTATATTTCTGATTTCATAGCTCTACTAAACTGACCCATGAACTTTGGGTGTTGTACATTCCCAGTCTTGGTAATGTAACTTCCAACACTTCAGTCAATGGTCTTAGCAAAGGTAGTTCCTTAAATCAAAGTATTTTTATTTAAGAAAGGTCTTCTAAAAAGGCAAAAAGAAGCTATTTACACTTTTCTTTAAAGATATGCACATTTACATTAAAACCTTTACCCTAAAATACTACTGTCATTATAAATTATATGCTCATTAGAATGACTCAACCTCTCTTCTTATTTGAGGAAAGTGTTACCCAACCACTTGAACCTACAGCCTGCCCCCATAAGACTGAACAGGTGGTCAAAGCCCTAATGTTGCTTCTCTTTGCTGTATATTTGGAAACCATTAAAATAAACTGTGAACAAAAATATCATTAAGAGTACCAGACACCTGCCATTAAAAAAACACATTTTGAGTTAGTGTAGCAAATGTCACCAGGAGTTCTTCAAACTTAGCTAGCTTATCTCTAAGGTTTGTTTGCCTCTATTGAGGAGTGGGAAATTACTATTTCCAAGGGGAGGAAAAAATAAAAAAAGAGAAGGTGGGAAAGATACTCTTTTATCTTGTAAAGAAATTCTTAGCAGCTCTAGTGAGAAGATCCAGCTTCAAAGATGAATCTGCTTGAATAACTAATTTGCTTTAATTCCTGCATGCTGCTGGCTGTAGGACAACCTCCCATAGGACACTGCTAATTAGAGTCTGGTTAAGGTAGATGAATTGACATGTATAGCAAAGGATAACTCATTTACTGCCTGAATTCCTCCCCCTCAAATATGCATACCTTATAATAATAAGAAGAATAGAAAACTCATGTGCTACTTCTCATGTTTTAGCCAAGGCAGACAGATTTTTAGTGGTTTTGTTGTTTGTTTTAATTTCAATGCAATTTAAGTGCATATATTAAAATGTTTCCATGTAATTAAAGGCTTTGGAAATTAGTAGTACTACCAGACTCCAGTTTGCAAAAATTAAAGCAGGACATTTTCGCTATATATTTGAAAGGCTAGAAATCCTAAAAAACTTGAGGAAGCTGCTACCTATATATCTAGGATTTTATTGAAAACCTTCCACAACAGCATTTTCTTCAGCAGGTGCACAGAGAATACTTACCTCACTTGAATTTACTCTGCTTGATAAAGTGAATAACAAGTTTTTACAATGCTAAAGGAACTTTAAACAGAAAATCTGGAAGAAAAATAAGCTTTCTAATCTATAAAGCATAACCAGAGATAACCTTGTGCTCGATGGCAGGAAGGTTTCAAATCTGAACACCTTTAAAAGGTGCGGAGAAAGGAAGCAAGCTGTGAAAGAAACCTCTGCTTATCTCATTTAAAACCACTGATGATTGCCTGATGGGTGGTACCTTCCCTTTCTGCTGTTTTTGGTCATAGCCCAGATCCCAGGCTGAAAATCTCATCTTTACTCCTCTCCCCCAAGACAGTTAAAACTGCTTTTAGTAAAAAGGTTTCCAACTACTGATGCTTCAGTCAGTTTAACTGAACACAAGTTGGCCCCAGCCACAGGAAAATATTACTATTCAGTAAAGAAGCAAAGGACTATTAATTCATAATGCTAAGAAGAATAAAACCATATATATATATATGTACATATTTCAAAAAGAGTAACGCTCTCCTGGTTCAGAGAAGCAATACCAAAGGTAACACACAACCTGCACTTAACCTATATTTAATAGTCAGCATGTTTCATAATATGTAGGCTTTGAAAATTAACTCATTATCTAAAGCACTGAAGTGTATAGAAATACCAACAGAAGCCAGCAAGAATCATTATCTGACTTTAAAAACCAAGGGCCCCTGGCACCCCCAATTTTAAGGAACAGATATTCCCATTTATCTCTCAAATAACCCCTGGGTGGATAAGGGGAAAGTAATGTACAGACAGCACAGAAGGATTTGGCATTTATGCTCGGAAGAAAGCACGTTCCTAAACAGAGACAATTTTGCCCATAACAAGACTCCTAGTTCACCACAACAATAAGTTTTTCTCACATGGAGAAGCTTTGAACGAAATATATTTTAGTTCACTCGGGAATAAATCCTGAGCTCTAAAGGATTTCAAAGGAGTGCTCAAAAACAAATTAAATGCTTTGTGCACGATGGGAAAGTATTTGAGTGAAGGAAACCTTCAACACTTTCTGAAAAGCCACAGATTTTATCTTTGCAGTTAGTATAAATGTGGTTTTGCCCATCCTTGAGTTTTTAAGTTATTCTTATAAACTGTGGCAAGTAAATTAATGTCACAAACCTGTAGCAAATATAATTTGCTTTTACACTTCATTTTGATTACACTACAGACCACCCTTTTTCGAAATGCACCAGTTTTACCAAAACCAAGCCCAAACAACTAAGAAGCCCCTTACCAGACACACACATCCTCAGAGCATAAAAAAGGATGAGAGGTGACATATTCAAAATACAGTTGCAAAAAGATTTGCAAATGCTTTTCTTGTGCCACATTACTCAGGCCTGTGCAGACATTGGACAAAGTTGGTCATTCTCTGAATTGCTTGCAAAACTTGCTTAAGAGCCTGGAAAAAAAAAAAAAATCAGTCGAGAAAATAATCCTAAAAATAAAATTTAAAAAAAAAAAAAAAAAAATTCCCATTCTAAAAAACATTGCAACAGCATTCACTAAAGTCTCCCACAGTGGACCTACTATATTGTTGGGTGGAATTTGGCATTTTCCTCTAGAGTCAGTCAATAACAAGAACTCAATCATAAAGGTCCTGCTCACGGTGAGCGTGGCAGCCTCAGCTGCACAGCCTAATGCACACCAGTTTCAGCAACAGCTGGAAGAAAAGTCCACCAGAAAAGGTTAAAAGCTTTTTGGTTTTAATAAAGCCAGAATTATTTCTTTGTTAAAGAAAAAAAACAAAAGCCCAAAAAACCCCAAACAAGTCATCTCCTGATTCTCTCAATATTGCAAAAAAAAAAAAAAATGGCAGAATAGAGAAGGGAAGAAGAGCAGGGAAGAACAAAGAAGAGCAAAAAACAGGCAAAGAAGAGTACGAAACAAAGAGAAGAATGGAAGGGGGAAAAAAGGCAGAGAAGAGTGGAGATGTGCCGATGTAAAAGAAGGGCAAAGAAAAAACAAAGAAGTAATGAGAAGTCCACAGAACATCAAAGAAAGTTCATCTCAAGGAAGATGAGGGATGGTCCTTATTGAAGGTGCAGCTCTTCTGCTAAGAGTTCTTGTATTTAGAGCACCACACACAAATTTGATGCAAGCTGCTGTGCTAACAGAAACATACTTAACTGATTTTGGAAAATACTAATCTTTCAAACTGGAAAGAAACTGAAAACAGTTTTCCATTAGCCTAAAGACATTAATACTATTTAAAAAGATAACCATTTTGTAACATTTTCTCTTTAATATTCTTCTTCTTCCTTTTTAACTCAACTGTGTTTTCACACAGTTCATTAAGCAGACTCATCCATTTATTGGCTTTTGACAACAATCCTCTAATATTCATGGGGAAAATGGATTATTGCTGAAGGAGCAGTAATACATAGCTTACTCTTTGTATATCATGTGTGTAAGAATCGCTTAAGATCTGAATTATGAAAGCCTTTATGCAAAGCTCCGTCACCCACAAAAAAAAAAGGGTTGCTATAAATCTAAATAGCTAGAATTCTGACTCCTACTAAAAGTGAAAAATAATCAGTAACTTTTAACATGTGCATAAGTTTTGGTATTAAAGATGTCATCTTAATTACAATTAAAGCACTGAGATCATTTCCTATGAAAAAGCTGTTCAGGTTTATTAGTGCAGTGGAGAGTTTTCAATCTCAATCTTAAACTGAGAATCAAGATTTAGAGCAAAAGCATTTTCTGTGGTTACACAAAGTCTAACTCACACTCAACATATTGCAGTCACTTGGTTCAACATAATAAATCTACAAGAAGTTTCTGAACAGTATCAAAACTGATTAGACACCTGTACACACACCTCATTTCATTTAGATTAGAAATGCCTGTAGCAGCCCAGAGCCCTCAAATATTTGTGTGGCTAAAATCTGTGCTCATTTAAAACAAGACCATTTTTGACTGACACCTTTTTGATTAGCATGAGTTCTCTATTTCACATTTGTCAGCTTGCAGTGATTGTCGAGAGGGGTTCAAATCCCCATCTCCATCTGCACACAGTTACAGTGAAATAAGCAATAGCCACTACATATGTGAATTTTAACCTAAAAAGTAGGTTTTTGTTTTGTTACTAAGATGTCAGCTCAATGCTTCAACTGAAAGCTGGGCATACTTGTGGGTGAAGACAAGTCCATACCTCACATTTCATTAAGGTTGATCCCTCTGGGCACCCTCCATCCTCCCACTTGACACTGGCCCAGTACACAAAACAGTTCAACACAGCTCCATCCACTTCTGGCAGGGAAAGTTCCAGACAGGGGGAATTGTTTTATCACAGTGCTTTGGAGCAAAACATTGTACTTGCAACCCAAATAACACCGTAGGCTACAGCCTCATGGGAAACAGATACCAGAAGATGGCATGCAAGGGAGAAAGGCCCTGTAGATCACTGCCCCCCAACCAGGACTGTCTCGCTGACCAAGGCTCTCCAAGGAAGCTGGACAAAGGCAATGATTTCTTTCCTCAAAAAATGAAGGAAAGAATAAAGTGCATGCACCAAGATGCATTTAATACCTCCCTCATGGCTGAGGGGATGAGAATGGAGACAGGCAAGCTGAGGGAGAATTCCTCAGCTAGATTCATTATCTGCCTTTGTGGACAAAGAAGACCACCTTAGTCAGAGACTGCCAGAAAAGAGGGTCCTTAAATTTTGGAGGCAGAGAAAAGGAACTGCAGTGTCTTTCTACTCTTCTCACACTTGTTTCCGAAGGGCCCCCCGCTCCTCATCCACCACTAGCACCAAGTACAGTGGCCCCAGCACCCTCTATTTTCAAAGCACTCCCGCTGCTTCAGGGCCTGCTTCTCACATGGTTCTTCTACACCTTTTTTTCTCTCTCATTAATGAAAAGGGCAGAGAGTGATTAGAGGACTGAATCTGGCCAACACACCACATAAGTAGCAGTCTATAAAGCATAAGGTACTTTGCAGATACCTTATTTTGCATGGAATATTTTTATGTCTTTTGATAATTATGCACAAGTTGCTTTAAATAGTTAATAAACAGGCATTCACTGTTTCTATTTATCTAGAATTTTAGGAGTGACTCCCAGATTTAATTACCTCAGTACAGGAGACTTCGGCTATCCTTCATGTTTACAATATGTAAGAATGAGTGATTTTGCATTCTCAAAATTCAAAGGTATTAAGAGAAGATACTCAGAAAAAATACCCATTGGTAGAAATTAAACACTGCCAGCCTAATTATGCTCAAAACTGAAAAGGTTAGCACTAAGAACTCCAACACACAAGATGTCCGTCATTGTAGTACAGCATAAAGACTGCATTTGGCATAATATTCCAACACGGAACTGAAGGAAGGTTATCACTGTAGCACATGTGGTACTTGTGGAGCCTTTATACTTGAACTGGAATAAACAATGTCTGTTTCATTTTTTAAATAGTTCCAAAATAGCAATGAGTAATTGTTTTTCTAACAATAAAAAAAATTGTCACAAGCTGTTATTGAGAAACCAAAAAGTCATATGAACAGTCTATCCCAGGCAGCTTTCTAATGGAAAGACTGCTGCCCCATTTTAAACTTCAATCAAAACAGAGCATCAGACACTTCAGTCAGACACAGCATATCAAAGATTTTTAAAGGATGAACTTAAACACATAGGCTATTCATTTGATAGAGATATATACACCTGTCTCCACAGTAACAAGCCACATAGAACTTGAGGACTTTGGTTTTCAACCTAATAACTAACAAGGTGTCCTTATACTGTCAAATTCTAATGGCAACAAAACACTAGTTCATTTCAAATATAAAACTCCACACTTTGATATCAGAATTAGCAGTCTGCAGTTAATCTCTTCTAAAAGACTAAAATTTGCCTTTTGCTTCTCCACACACTTTACAGATTTCACTAGCACCACAAAAAGGGTCCTGAATTCTTCCTAGTTTCACTGCTCTGCCAACTCAGCTGCACCAGTCCTCATGACAGCCGTCCTCTGCCCTCTCCTCCTGACTACCACCTCAGGTAACCTCAACTTAGTCAACATCCAGAACACCTTTGCCCAGCTTCTTTAATTAGATCCATGGTGAGGTTTTAACCATCTACTTCAGCAGATGACTTCTGCCTCAGTTTTATTTCAAATCTACAACTCTCCATTTCTCTTCTACGTAATGCTGATCTACTTCTAACAGCCCTCACTTAGATTATAGCACAGTTCTGCCTCCTGACCCAAACTACCCAGAACACCAAAAACCAGAAGAGATGCTCTTAGATTTCACTTCTGGTTCCCAGTCCTCAGCTTAGTGAGGAAGAGAAATTCTATCAAGTCTTAGCTCTGATAGTCCAGAAAGTACTTCACAGACCCACAAGGACTCTGAGTCTTGCAGAAGAAGGTTTTAAGAATAGGAACAAAGTCAGCATGGAGAAAAAGCCTTCTCAGGAGTCTGACAAACAAGACCACAAATTTCCTATTTGTCTGCCTGAACAGACTTTTTAAAAGAATTTATGAATATAGCCAAATCAGAGACAAAAACCCTTGTCTGAGAAAAGACCTCGAGACCATGCTCCAAACCATTCACTTCACCCTAGAGAGGTACAAAGCTCATGCACCACTGTAAAACGTCCTCTCTTCCTCACACCATTTTCTCTCACAGCTCGTTCACTTGGATTGACACGTCATGAAACAGTCAATCCAGGAAATTTTAGGATCCATTGTAAAAGCCTGGCAAGAAACACAGAAAGCAAAATGGGACAGTCTTTTAACAGGCAGTTTATACAAAATGGTGCTACCAAACTCACCAATTATGATGGTAGCAGAACCCTACACAAGATCCCCAATGCTCTGCATCAACACCACATTGTGTTGCCAAATATAACCTGCATTAACCACTTCTTTCTTCCCTGATACATTAATTCAGACATCAGCAATTGAGGCTGGTTTAGTGCAAAACTGCATTTAACAAATAGAAAACACAAAAGCAATAACAAACTTTAAGCGGTAATTCTTGTCAATAAATATCACATATATTCCAGCAGTTGCTTCTAGACCTTCCAAATTATAAAGTATAATTTTATTTTGTTGTCTCCACTCTCAGTTGCCATGTCAGTTGTCCATAAGCAAACCCGACTCAGTGAGAAACTGAGGGGGAACAGAAAAGTAGCTCAGTTCACATGAGGAATCTGAAAATCCAAATGCCAGTGCTGTAAAACATGAAGCAACATAAGAAAATTGAAAATCATCCAAGCATAAGTAAGAACACAAGGATTTCATCCCACTCACATTAATTTCCTTCTTTAAAAATAAGGAATGAAATTAGGTTTTCTCTCTTTGTCAAGACAACATAGCTTGAATCTTTATAACACCTATTTTCTACAATAACCACAGTAAATATACTTTTTGCCAAAAAAGCCAGAAGCATTCGTATTCTTCATCATAGTCCAAGTCTTTTTCAAAAAAGGCTGCTACTACACCAAAGCAATACATACCTTCTGCAACAACTCATTTTGTATCCAGACAAAAAAGATATATATATATATATATATATACATGTAAAATTTTCAATAGGTAACATTCAGCAAATGACTTGAAATGTTCTTTCCAGAAGATAAGTAAAATTTTCTGCTGGAACAGAAACCTTATCACTTCCTGAAACTACACTCAGATGCAGTAGTCCCACAGCTCCTCATGGGTGGAAGAAGTATGTAAATCTCTGCACATCTGGACATGCTAAATTGTTAAGAGAACCAAATTGCTGTTGGCTAACTTTGTGGCTTTTTTAAGCATGCAAAAAAAGTCAACTCTGGGAATAAACTGGCAACTTCACAAATCTCAGAGTAGGACAGATAGAAATATCATTAATTACTTTGCTCGTTGCCCAGTGCTACATCACTGCATAGCACTACAGCTGTGATACAGTACAACTCTGTCTAGAAAGACACACCCTCCATAGCTTCATATCTGGAGAGAAGACTGTCCATTGAGGAGTTTTCCTCCCTTCCCACTCAACTTGGGAAGCTGAAGGGCTGACATCAGCTGTAAAGTCAGCCATCAGTTTCTCTGAATGCGTGGAAAGGGAGGGAGGGGAATGATGGCAGCGACAGCTGCTTGATGACAGTGCTTCTGGCAACAGGTTCCCTAATAACCAAAACTTAACAGCATAAGAGGTGGGCAGCTAATTTTCATACAAAAACACGTAAGGCCCAAATCAGAAAAGACACAATGGGAGAAAAGATCTGAGGAAAAAGGGGAGAAAGTTTATATACCGGAGGGACACAATTTCTTGCTGTTTAAAAATACTACCTTCCACCTGTGGTAAAAAGTTCAGGTTTAGGCATGACCAGATCTTTCCTGCAAGCACAGCCATGCATTTGCACCATGTTGGGAAGCAGACTTATCCAAGTATTGTCTTCAGCCAGGTGTGCAGTCACTCTTTAAAAGCCTGCTTTCAAACCAAGGAATGAAAAAAGTAAAGACAATAACTCTAGGCAAGTGAGTTCTTTCAAGGCATAAAATACCATAATGAGGCCTGAAAAAACGTAAGTACTGCTATGACCAAGTTTGCGTATATTGCATCCTCTTTTATGGACTAGGAGACTTTAGGGGCTTTATAGGATAAAAAATACCAATAAGATTATCAAGTTATAACTTGATTTTTCCTTGTATTGAAAAAACCTTCCCCATCAATATCTCCTTCATCCAAAGGGCTCATCTTCCCTTTCAAGGCAGCCCAGCCAGACCCACTGTCTCCATCCACCAGGTGGGAAATGTTGCTGTGCCACCAAAGCATAGCCCTGTGTGCAGGTGGGGAAGTGGGAGAGCAGTACAGTAGCACTGCATCATCAGTCTCCCAGGGAACAGGAGCATAACCCCCCTTAAGTATCTGTGCTGCATCATGCTGCAGAGGAGATAAAAAAAAAAATATCAAGATACAAAAATGGAGAGTATCCTCTGCTAATTTTCACACCAACATGAAATGAAGTTCAACAAATGAAGAACAGCCATTACAGGACTTCTAGGTCACAAGCCTCCTGTCCCCGGCAGAGAAAAAATGGGAAACAGTGGCCCAGTCCTGTTCCAAGCAGTGCTCTGTTATCAGATTTGGGATTTTCTTCTTCTCCCCACACCATTTGACCCTCCCCATTGATGGCAACAATTTCTCATCTTGATTCTTCACACACACAAAGTTTCTTTTCCCATCACAAAGAAAATTGACAAAAGTTTCCATGCCCACCTCAAGCTTCACTGCATTTAAGAGTTTCCAATGAAGGAGGACAGAGAGTGGACCTGACTTACTCCTCTTCAAATTCCATTCTCAAGAGGTCTGGACACCCAATAAGGTCCTCTCACAGCTGTCCAGAACAGCAGCTCCTCCTGAAAGTGTTTAAAGAAGTGACACAAAGCACCTTCTGTCTATACAAGCGTCATTACTTACTAAAACACTCACTACAAAGCTCAGTCACCAGTGTTCATACCTCATCATGAGGAATTCACAGGAAATAGTTTAAAAGTGGAATCTTAAAAACAGCCAGGTACATCAGAGGTATTGAGAAGGATCACTAAATCATGGCAAAAAAAGCAACCAAGGAATTGTCAGATTTTAATGACACCAATCCAGAACTGCTGATGCAGAGCAGCAATATTTACCTTAAGGCAGCTTGTCATGTTTCACCCTTAACTATTACTTCAGGAATATCAAGTTTATCCACAACATACTGCAAACACCTGGACAAAGCAATTCAGTTATTTAAACCTGTAAACAAGCTTTCTTGAAAAGTACTTTTCTTGTTCATGAACAATACATAGTGTCACTCTCTCGTGCTTCCACTGAAAGAGGCCATCGTACTTTTATCCTCCCTTCCCACTGCCAACCATATATACACGCTGTTTTCCCAGCACCCAGTACACCTGTATGGCCAACCAAGGTCACCTACCAACCAAAGAAGACCAACCAAAAACACCAGCAAGAAAGTTTTCAGGTGGAGCAAATTTTAGGAGTCCTCATCTTTACCTAGCTCTTCATCTACTAGCAACCTTAAGCATTAAACATATATAATCTTCCATTTCCTACCCTAGACACAGATAATGCAAAACCACCTCTCATGAGCTGAGGATTTAATTTGCTTGGGCTTGACAGCAACAATGCTGACAGGCCACTGGAATAACCAAAACTAGGGGCAGGAGACCCAGAATCTTTACCTTTATAATTTCTTCTTTTCACTCTCTAGTCCCCCCTCTACGTTCCCAACAGTTCCACTGGATTAGTCAGCCTTTTGCCTCATAACTAACAAACTGTGACTAAATGTATTAACAAGATAGCAGCGTTAGGAGTGTTAGTTCTGCAAGGCTGGTCTCACTGCTAATTAAGTCATTCCTCCTACAGAATCGCTTAAAAGCCAAGTAAGAACTTTCAACTAAATCCAGATCAAGTTCTTCACTATATAACCTGTTTAAAGGTGCAGCTATATACACACACATACTCCAGTATCTGATACAATTTTGAAATCCATATCAAAG
Organism: Lanius collurio; assembly: GCA_020086605.1. Taxonomy (NCBI): domain Eukaryota; kingdom Metazoa; phylum Chordata; class Aves; order Passeriformes; family Laniidae; genus Lanius; species Lanius collurio. Next base: position 15,975,024 of record JACBWW010000011.1, on the reverse strand, counting down.
CATTATCAATTGCACATAAGCTTCATATGCATTTTCCAAATGTCAACAAGCCCAGGCAGAGGCCAGAGAGAAAGAAGTGTATCAGTGCCACACCACGTCTGCTAGCCATGTTTCAACAGCAGTCTCAGAGAGGTTATAACTGGAGTTGAACACTGACTTTTCTGCTTTATAGATGCCAGGAGCCACACACAGAAAATTGCTCACTTCTGAAACAAATTACTCCCAGTTCAGTTTCTCCAGAGGTCAAGATAATTGTGTTCTGGTGTATTATTGCATTAACCAGCACTACCTGGTAGAGGCAACGTGCCAGCCCTCGGCTGCTTTAAAATGAGGCTCAATGATAACCGTACGAGGGAACAACAGCTTTTACAGTTCACTCCGTGGAGGGTGTTTCTCCAAGCTGTCTGAAGAGTGACTGTAGCCACCTAAGCTGTTCCAGATTCACGTTCTGTACACAGTCACTCCTTTGTCCTCCCACCCCCACCACACACACCACACACCAGACTCAAAGGGAAGCAATAGAAAGCCCTGCAAGGAGAACTCTGTCTTCCATCATCGGCTCTTCTAAAAGCACGAGACATCCCTATATACCCAGCAAGAACAGAGGAAAGACTTTACTACTGTACTCAGTCTCCCTCGCTGGTGTCTTAAACAGAAGCATACTGGCTTTTCTTCACAGTTTTGCTATACCTGGCATTCCCTCCAAGAGAGCAATGCTGCAACTATGCCTCCTTCACTGTCCTTGCCAGCCCAGCAGCAAGGGCAGAGCAGTAAAACAGAGATCCATGTTTTTTCCAAGAAGTCTGACAATAAAAACATCAGCTAGAGTGGGGCTGCCCACTGTCACAGGCAAGCCAGTTTCATTCTGCTTTTTCCCCCAACACAGAGCTGCACTTAAAAAATTAAAAGTAATGAATATTTTCAACATATGGATTTTTATGACCAAAAACCTCAAAAGGAAAAAGAGTCAAAAGGTCTTTCTTCAAAAATTAATCCTGGAATTAACGTGATTCATTTGAAAACTTACCAAGTGTAGTCTTATAAGAATTATTATACACAAGCACCTGTAAGGAACCAATTAAACTGTCACACAAAAACAAAGAAGTGCTACTTGTGGCCCTGTGATTAAGGCTGTGTCAGCAGTTTGATTTTCATGACTTTAACACCCAGCTGTAAAAATGGGCCTTCAGTAGAGGCAAGTTTATTGCACCAGTATCCATAGGAGCACAGTTTCTGCTTTTACTAGGTAAAATGCAAGAGTCAACCATATTTTAATACATTATCTCCAAATAGTAAGATCCAGAATCTGCAAATTTTTTGGGAAATAATCATTGCCAAATAGGACTACACCTTGAAAGACAGTTTGATAAATACTGCAAGACAAAAACTTAGTAGAGCACAAGAAACAGAGAAATAAGAACCTGTGATGTTTTGGCATGCATTCTTCAAGAATTAAAAGTATTCCAAAGAAACTGCACATTTTATAGCTATAGATCTTCATAGCTTGGCCACTTTTTGTTTAAACACAGAACGGCATTAACAGATTTATGTTTCAAAAGGCACCATTTGAGATTCTTCAAGCACGAAATCCATAACCAAATAACAAGCAATGATTAGCCCAGTGCACGCACAAAATTAAAAGCTCCACTTATGCTGACACAAGACCCACATCTGACCCAAACAAACAGGAAAAATGCAGTATCTCAATCAAACACGTCAAGGTCCTGCAATAAAATAGCATCTTCTTTTGAATAAAATACAGAGTTAAACCCCAAACAGAATGTGACCACAACTCAAAAGAACTTCTTCACAGTGTTTTGATGCTCCGGGCACACTGCCAGTACTCTGAATTTTATTCTATTTCACTATTAAGTTTAAATTACAAGAAACATTACAGATTAGCTTGGAAGGCTAACACCCTTGACTGTCCTGGCCGCTTTATTCCTTTACTGTCCGCTCAATGCCCAAGGACGCTGTTTCAGACGGGCCCGGGGCAGGGCCGGAGCCACAGCCCCGAGTGCGGCTCGGGTTAAGGGCTCAGCCCCGCGGCTCAGGGGCTCGGCAGGGCTTGACAAGGAGTGCGCCAGGAGTGCTGTGCTGCTTTTCTAGGTTTCCTTTGTGTTCCAGCTAGCTGCCAAAAGGTTCTATTGGGTTTTGGGGTTTTTCTAGTTCTTTTTTGCCTTTCCTTCCCCCCTCACCTCCCTCACGGGGAGCCTGCGGGGGTGGCCCTGGCGGGCCCATGGAGTGGCCCTGGCTGGTCCAAGCCTGGGTGTCTGTATCCTCTCCGGGAATTTGTTGTATTTTGAGGGATTTTTTTTTTTATCCTGTTCTACTCTGTTTTGTTTGTGTTAATAAACCGTTTGTGTTTGTTTGGGGTTTTTTTTCCACTTTTACTTTCTGTGACCCACTTGTCTTATTGATGGAGGAAAATGGGAGGCCCTTTTCCCTTCGGAGGAGACACTCACTACGGAGTGTTTCCTCCTGAAGTTTTGTCTCCAAAACCAAGACACTGCCTCAGTATGGAAAAGCAGTGATGTCTCTTAGCTCCAATACTACTATGATTTAATTAAATACTGAATTTTAACAGTCTGATTCCCCCATATACAAACTATGAGTTATATTTCCTCCACAAGCATAATGCTAAAGGCAATACCATCCTACTGTAAAGATAGAACCAAACTAGTTTTTCATCCTGGCCTTTCCTGCATTTTTTTTTCTTTACCCTACATTAAAACAAAGCCTCTTTATTGAGATAATCAGAAGAACACGTGGAACTAGAAAGATTTAAAGGCAATACATCTGCCAAATTCTGTAGATTTATAAACTCTCCCCTTCTTCATCTTTCCCTCAGTCACAGAGGGGGAAAGCTGAGCACACACATACAAAGTTAAATAATTAACAAATGCCACTCTCATAAGTTCAAATTATTTCCTAGTGAAAGCAATAATAAATTAAAAAAAAAAAATCATCAAAACCACCAGCACTGAAAGTTAAGAACTGATCTAGATGAAACTGGGGACATTTCACTGAGCATATTGAATAGCTCACAAGATCACAGACCTTCATTAGCAAAACAGGCTTGTATTTCGTTCAAGAAAATCTCTCTTAATTGGTTTTTGGCCACTCCATTTTCTTACCATCCAGGGCTATGAACTGGCCCTATCCTGCCCTTCAACACACAGACACAATATATTAGCCACCAACACTTGTAAGTAATCACATGAAGGTTTTACAAGGGGAAGATGGACAGTCACTAATACACCAAAGTGCCCCAGTCTCAGTGAACCAACACCAAACTCACCAAAACTTTTTGGAAGAAAAACCACTACTATTTTGCTTGGAAGCTTGATTTAACATCAAAGTCACAGTACACGTGTGAAAGCAACATAGGACATTACTGAGGCAAACTGAAAAATCAAACACACTGAGGTCAGTCCCTCAAAACAGAAAGAGGATCAGAAAGAGAGAAGCTGTGCAGATGATGCTCAGGAGGCAAGTAGGGATTTGGGAGCACTGTTCCTCTTCAACTCCAAAGCAGCAGCCTCAAAGAAACAGTACCTGTAAAAACATGCAGTCCCCATTTAGTTGCATATTAACACATTTACTGCACAATACATTTATTTTTACTAGAAGAAACAATTCAAGTAACCAAATTCTATCACCTTTGTTTATCCTGTAAAGTGTGTTGGATAAAATAAATGCTTCCTCTTTGCAAGATAAGGTGCTACTCAGGACAATAAAAACATAAGCCCCATCAGGTAGCAACCCTAAGCACCTTTCACACTCAGCAGAGCAGAGAGGGAAGCCTGGTGCTGTGAATTGTACTGGCTATATACTCAAGTAAGCACCTGCATTTCCTTAAATAAGCCTGGGCTCTCACTCCCTGAAACAGCTGCCTAGACAACATGCTCAGGTGTTGAAACAGTTAAGCAAGAAGGTTCCCAGCCCAGATGACAGAATCCATCACCAGTAACACCTGCTGGTATAAAGGAGATGAAACAGATTCAACTAATTAGTGGAAGCTCAGTGTCACATTTTGAAGCCACACCAAGTAATTCTGAGAAACTCAGTCTACATAACCAGTGTCAAGAGTAAGCTCTATGTCGACCACTGCAAGTACTTGTTACACAGCTTTCCCATCAGTCAATGTATTTCCAATGCATGTGCACACTTTCATTTTCTGCTTTACACACCTTCATGTTTTCTAAAAATAACTTAAACCATCATTTTACAGTTCTTTCAATTTATCAAAATCAAAACTATGGCATCATTAGGGAATTTTTGTAGTCTTGAATTTGCTTTCAATTTGCCAAGTCTGTGTTACACTTGTCTTCAACTGATCAAGAAAACAGATATGAAATCCTCAAGTATGATTAAGACTAACAGAGTTTGCATGTGACAAAGCTGAATTGCACTCTAAAAGGAATTAGGAATCAGTATTTCCCCATTTGAGTTACTCTCCAATTTTAAGAAAAATCTGATCTCTCTTAATGTTTAAACAAGTAAAGCTACAGACAATGAAATTATTTGAAATTCTAGCTAGACTTCACAAGTCAAAAATAGCAGTATAATAACGCCTTTCTACAAATATGGCTTTTAGAACATGACTAAACAGTAATTCAGCATAAATAGAAATGTGTGAAAACACGAGGATAAAACCAATGAAAATACAGCAAGTGTAATTCTGGAGACAGTCTTGAGACTCTTATTTTATAATGAATAATGAAAATCTCTAAAATTAGTACAAAATCCTCTTCTCATTTTAAAATGCAGGAAAAGAGCTTAAACAGTTACACTATATATTCAACTATAAAGTGCTGCAATAAGATTATAGAAACATTTAATGCCTATCAGGTGGCCACAAGAAATTAATCACATGAAGCAAAACCACACAGTTTCAACTTTTCAGTCTCTGACCAGCTGCAAGTACGACTGTTTTCCTAAAATGGACTGGCAAGGGCATAATGAAAAGTTTAATTCTTAGTCTTTCGTAACTTCCTTGCCTTCACATATCAGAATAATTCTCCAACTCTATTTTGTCTTCAAAAATAAAATTACATATTTTACTGAGCCTGCAGATGTACAACCACAGAGTCCTCACTTCTTTTCAAAGACCAGCCAGATTCTGGAACAGTTTCCAGTATCATTGCAAACACTGAGGGGAACAAAACCACTTTTTAGCAAAGATGCTGTAAATGTCTGCTGACACAGACCAGGCTTGGGCCTCAGCAGAGTAATACTTGACCAGTAAGTTAAATCAGCACCACAAAGAAGCTTCTCAGCTGTGCCTTCTTAAGCATTCCCATGGATCAGAGAGACCTCAAAGAGACACCTGAAAGATGGAAGAGTAGATATTTTGCATGCAGGCCTGAAGATACTGTTTATCTTGTAGTATTTTAATAGTATTTAACTTCAGAGGCAAAAGCATGCTAAATTTTGGCAGGAATACATTGACAGACTATTACTGTGTAATCATGGAAAGAATTACACTGACATCAAAACCACAGTTATTGAGTTGTATGAAATCCAGACAGTATAGCCAGAAATTTCAGCTTTCAAAACCAAACCTGCTCCCCAGTAATGTTTATGCTCTTAGAGAGGGTATCAGTACTAAAAAAGGCAAGAACAACAATCAGCAGCCAAAGATACGGTGTCTGTTCCTTATCTTTTCAACAGGGAAATCTCAATTAAGAGGAAGCTATGGGTCATCACCAGTATCACTGATGAAGCTACCCATTGCTAGTGCATCTAAAGAGATTCTTCATGCACCAAGCAAATGCTAGGAAAAAGAAAATAAACAAAATAACCACACTCTCGACATCATGCCTGTAATTTGAGAAATGGCAACCTAAACAGTCAGATATTGTTACCCAGTTCCAGAATAGCACCAACAGAAGTCTACAGTAAGACCTAGAGTAAAAGTCACATGGGAGTGCAGCAATCAAGCTAAAAAGCATAGAACTCAGAAGAAAAAGAAACCCTAAAAAATAAAAGGGGAGATATAGGAGTAGTCAAAAGTATTTCCTGCTTGACTGTGGGTTTTGTTTTCTGCAATACATACATACCAATTCAGATGCCTTGGGAAAGGCTTATTTCCATTCATAAAGTGGCAAATATTTTCAATCTACTTCTGGCATGGGTTCAGACACCATAGGATACAAATAAAAGAACTGTCTACTGTTTTCTAAACTGGGGGTTGGGTGGTTTAAGGCTTCCTTTGCAGTATGGTGAGATGCTACTCCAGACTGCCTCTGAATACACAGGAACAGTTACCATTTACCTAAGGCACAATCAAGAGCCAAGAGCCATCTCTTCAATAGCTGTGCAAGTGTCAGATATGCAACAGAAACATCTTCTCATTACAGAAAAAGCACTCAACTAGACACTTAACATGGTACAATTTTTTTCCTTCTGCATTAGCATTCACCACAGACTGTAGGAATTCTCCTTTGATGAGGATTTCCAAGCAGCAGTAAATTGATCAAAGGACAGCTGAAGCAAAGCCCTGCAGAAACATTTCATAAAATTTCACTGTATCTTACTACATTCAGTGGCTAGACAGATTTTTCTAAAACAAGGATATTTTCTCCTGTTATTTCAAAGGTGCTCAGGCCTGGCAAATGCAGCACAAGTTGGATTATCTACTTGGATACTCATTGCAAAAGGCCAAGATCTATGGCATTCCACATCCAAGGCAAGCACATCTTTGTAGCTGACATACTTGTTGGACCAGTGTGCTTAGCTGAGCATTGTTAACGAACTAATTGACAACATCACAACTAACTTTGACTGCACAATGCAAATTCATCAAAATGGAGTTGCCTCAGCATACACAGTATCTAAAGCTCTTCAATGGCACTTATCACTGAACTGCTACCACATCAAAGTCAATAGATTCGTTCTTAGACTTCATTCACTTACTGTCAAATTCCTGTTGAGTTACAGAGCAAAATCCATGTTTCCCATAAAAAAAAAAAAAAAAAAAAAAAAAAAAAAAGGAGACTTTAACAAGAAATACTCCTGAAGAAGGAAGCCTGCCTTGGGCATACTGCTTTGTGTGTATTTGTGACTAAATGAAAATTGTTGCAACATTCAAGTTGCATATGAGGAAGTTCAGCTGCTTAACACCACATGAAAAGCACAGGTGACAAAAGATAAGCCAGTTCAGATCAATTTGTTTGGCAGGCTTTACAAAAGCTTCATTGTGGATTTAAGTTGTAAAGCCTGTGAACACCCTCAAAAGGAACAAGCCATAAGGACTTTCCAGCAATAAAAACAGGAAACTGGGGAGAAACCCTTTTACCTCACCTTCTATAGTTTTGCTTAACTGAAAGATCTGGACAACTGCATCCCCCAGATCATATACATATGACCCAAAGGAATTCCTTAGCTGAGGTTCTGAAAAAGCAATCAGTGGATTCATATGAAAGAGGCAGGAGGTGACAAAAATTTTAAAGAGAAAGAAAATCTTTTTATTTTGTTCACTTGGCTAAAAAGCAACCAAAGTAGCAAGAAGAGATTTAGAGCAAGAGAGAACATACACCTGTGGAAGAGGAAGCTGGACATCTACCATGCTGCCAACTTGTTCTTGTGCTGTCATTCACCCAGTACTTCAAGGAAGCCATGCTTTCCAAAATAAGCCTGTGTTGTGCTGAAAAAGCATAGGAGAAACTGAGCTGACAAGCTTACAAGAACAGTCACTTAATCAGGACTCTACTCCAGACCCAGAAGTCTGAAGAAGTTGGGATAAGGCTGAAAGAGAAAGAAAGTACTTCCTGCCTCCCAGACTGAATGAAAGCATAAAGAAGTGCAAAGAAACCTTGGTACTCCTCAAAGACAAGCTATGACCAACAGGAAGCACCACTACGATGAACACCAGTATCACAACTGCACTGAAAACCTTTTATTCAACCTTTTATTTATTATTTATAGGGATCAGAGTGGTAGCTTTCGATGTGTTTCTCACACAGGCCATCAGCAGGTTCAAGAACTCCATTTTTCCTTGCCCTTCTGCATAGCTATCTATTTTCTAAGAAACCGACTCCCTTGTGCAGAAAGCTCAACAGTCAAAAGGATCTGAAAGAGATAATCAGAGGGAAAAAAAAGACCAAAATTTAGTGGTAGAAGGTCGAGTCACAGAGAAAAGATTTTTAAGAGTTCTCTATTTAGATTGGATTGGCTGTAGGTACAAAGAGGAGGCTTCATCTCTTTAAAACTTAAGGAAATCGAGAAATACCAGTTCTGTCTATGCCAGCAGTCACCAATCTCAATTAAATTTAAAAATCCCAAACCAAATCAAGATTAAACAAGTAGCATGCTGCTGGCAATAGGATACTCTGCTCTCCTTGTCAGTCCAGGGCAGTAGTGGCAAATAGCCCCCTACTTACAGCATCAGAAAATGAGAAATGTTGCCTGGAAAAAGTCATCTTCCCAAACCCAGTTTGGTTACCGTGCATAGATCTGTTTCATACCTCAGCACCATTAACATGAACTTTAACATTTTCTTTTTCCTGGAATACTTTCAGCATTTTATCTACTTTCACAGCAGGTACACATCCCAGTATACAGTACCTTGTAATTAACTGGCTGCTCACAATGTTTTTGGATCCACATCCTGTATACATCATGTTCAAACACAAGGAATCAGACTGCCTGCACTGGTCCTCGAATTAAAAGTCTGCTAGCTGAGCCAGGCTACCAGAACTTCCCTCTCCAGCATACAACTAAAGAACAGATCTCACTGGCAGTCACTGAGCAAAGCTGTGCAAAGATGGAAAAAAAAAAGGAAGTTAATTACATCAAGACACACATGAACTAATCCTGTATCAGCAATACTTTTTATTGTGAATGTCTTCTAGATAACTTACGTTCATCACTAACTGCATTATTCTGAAAGGCAACGGAATACAGATGAGCTCCCCTGGGAAGGCACAGAGAGCGACTAAAGTCCTGGACTCACAGTTATTAAAGAAGACAAAAACCCTGTGAATCTGCACACACTGGTGTAGAGCATAAAATACATATGAAAGGTATACACATGGAACTGTGTATTTATAGATTGCTATTAAGATAGAAGTTGAATTAGATTATCCAGTAGCCCTTCTCTCTCCAAAAGGGAGTCAGGGCAATCAAAGTTCAGGCATCTTTCTATAAATAGGACCTCTGTTTTCTCAGATAATACTGTAGTGTCCCATTTCAGTGTTTGTTATACTACTTTTTAGTAAAACTACCTTTCTCTTGAGAGTTTTGGATGAAAATCAATAGCAGCACTTCTTATTTATATCCTGTAAAGGGAAAATACCTGGAATTATATTTTAGGAAAGCTTAGGTTTCATGCCAGAGCCACTATTCATTTGCTGCAAATTGTGTTCAAAAAGCCTCTTATGCCATCTTGTCACAACCTGCAGGTGTTTCACTTCTAGTCCTGTGCAGAAGTCATAGAATCATACAGCTTCATGTTGAAAGCGACTTATGTGGATCACACAGTTCAAGATCCCTGCTGAAGACAGGGTCAATTATAATGCAGGTTGCTTAGGGCCACGTCCAGTTTGGTTTGGGTACCTCCAGGGCCAGACATGCAACTTCTCCGGGCAATTTCTTCCAGTGCTTGGCCCCCTTATCATTTAAAACAAAAGAATCCAATAAAAACCATCCCAAACAACACATAACCTCCCAAGCTCAAATGAAGTTTCTTGCATTTAAGTTTGTGGCCAAATTCAATGTTCCTACATCTCTGCATCCTCAAACTATGGTAAGGATGTTCAACACACATGAAATCCTCAGTCAAGATGATTCTTGGCTACTTAGAGACAGAAACTGAAATAGCGTACTTGGCTTCAACCAAGACAATATTTGCTTAAATGAAAAGGCAGCAATACTAATATTTAGCTTTACTCAGAAACCAAGACTATTTGTTTTAATGAGAAGGCAGCAATGCTAATATTTACCTTTAGCCAGTTTCAGCAAAGATTATTGTCCTATTTCAATGTGAAAAAGCAATCCTTTCGATTTTATCCTTCTCCTGGCAAACCAACATCCTGTCTCAGGTACAGCAGGCTACAATGTTTCTCTACATCTGTTTTTCAGGTATATATACATTCTCCAGTGACACAGGATCCCACCTCACTATTTGATTACAATACGGAAAGAAGCTTTCAAAAACATTAACTGTTTCCTCTACAACTCTTCTCCAAGAAACATTTACTTTATTTTAGCCACAGAGCATCAAAGAGTTTTCTAGTATATGACTCCATACCAGCTATTCATTTCAGGATTTTTTTTTTTTTAATATTAAGCAGTTACTCATGTTCTGCTATTACTGTACTTTGCCCCACCAAGTCTGTCTTGCTCAGTTTCATCTCAACAGCCAAATTTTAAAAAAAAAAAACAAACCAACACAATAATTTGACCTCAATTTACACCAGCAAATCTTGCTTTCTCAGTATCTTTTTTTCCCTCCTCTTGATTTCAAACTATGAATTGTAACACTGGCATAAAACTTGCAGTACACACATATAAGGGTTTGGTGTTTTAGAGGAATAGCAAAGGCTGTAAGCAACTGAACTTCCAATACAAAAGACAGAGACAGACCCCACGCTTTACACTCTCTTCAGGGTTGGTTGAAAGTTCTGAGGTTGCTACCTTAAGTTTTGCCAAATGGAAGTTGCCTTTGACAGAACTTCAGGCAAGGGAGCAGAAGCTGGGGCTGGTATTGGTGATGTAAGAACTCTCACAAAGCAGAGACACAACTGTTCCCTTCATCCACAGCTTGCAGTAGCCTCAGGGCATTTACTGACACTGAGCTCTAATGCATTGCTTCATACAAAACTCAGCTTTGAAGTGCCTGCTGAACTACCTTGGTCTACCTTACTGTCTCTCCTAGAAAAGCATCAAATGCAGATACGTATTATTTACTGCTCATAATGCAGGGGCAAGTGGGGAAAGTAGGAACATCAACATATAACCTCATAGTAAGGCTCAGACAGATTATTTCTTGGTACTTCTCCAAGAAGTCAAATATCTAAATACTTCTTCAAGTATCAATATAAGAAAGACAATCAGACTGACTGCAGTGCAATCAGACATTCTGAAGAGATATTTAAACACGATTTTAACAGATATTTAGTTGCATGGTCTAGAAAACAATGCTTTAAAAATGTACTACTTTAGTAGCTTCCAGAAATAAGCAACAAGCCATATTTGCATATACAGAATTACATTGTTAGTAATATTAGTATTTGATTCAAAACTCCCATTTTTACAGAGTAATTCTTCGAGTTACCAAGGTTTGAAAAGTCCAGCACATTTATTTTGCATTGGGAAAGCATTCTTACAGTAAGAGTCACATTCAAGTTGCTTGGGTTTTTAAGAAACAAGTATTTTCATTTAAAAGCATACAGTAGGCCTGTTTAATTTAAAATACATTTCTTTAAATGATGAAAAAAGTGCTATTCACTACTGGTCTACTAGCAGACCAGTACCTACATGACACTACAGAAATGTTTCATCTATCCAACCACAGCAACTTCCTCACTCTGGCAGTCATTTTAGCAAAACAGTGAAATGTGGTTCATCCCACTGCTGTGGTGTGAGAAAGATAAGAGAAATCTCAATACTGCAAAAGGAATATATAACACCACTGCCTACATGCTTAGAGTCTTTTATCAGGAATGCAACTGGTAGAATGATACTGATTTCACCATAACTCCATGGACAAATGCAGAATTGGTACAGGTTCATACATCTGCTTTGATTTAATAGAAACTAAGCTTCAGCCGTCGGAGCCAGAATGCCATTTAAGTTCTGATCATACAATTATGAAATCTGCTTTCCTTTGTGGCTTCACTGTGCATAATGCAAACTCCTCCTGTTATTTGGCCAAAGGTCAAAATCACCTCTCTATCAGTAACACATTCACCCTTGCAGATAGCTGTCCTCTATCTAGAAGAAAAGCAAGTCACCAGAACTGGCTCAGTTAACTGGTGCAGTAAGTTGGCAAATGGCATGTATCTCCAGTCTCTCACTAAACAGAAGAACTTGTGCAGACAGCCCACCTTTTTCTGGCTGTAAAGTCTTATGAATTCCATTATAGTCCCTTAATCGGGAGTTACAGTTATGCCATATCTCTATGTTATGTTTCAGTTAAAAGCTGCATCATCAGTCAATTGCTTCATTATCAAAGTATAACCCTATCTGAGCTCAACTCTTTCTCCACCCTAGAAAGAAAATCCCACCTTTTGTCAGTGGAAAAGATGAACAATCCACACGTTCATGGGTACCCAGAAGTTCTGAAAAATAATGAGTTGTCTGATTTTATCACTATCATTAAGCACACTTCCTGTGGCATCATCTCAACTCAGGAGGGGCTTCTACAGTTCAAGCAGCATGTCACTTGGCCCAGGAGTACTCTAACAAGAAAAGCACTACTCCACAATTGTCTAAAATTGTCATGGTCCATGTCCAGCTCAATACTTAGCTTTCACTTATCCTTATTTTGAGTGCCAGGCCCTAAGGGGCATTAGTTCAGCAAACACTCTCAGAGTACAGTGGCCACACACAAACAAAAGCAAGTTCCGTATACAATCCAACTATGCCAGCTCACTTTGTGCAGTAGCAGAAAGGGCACAGTTTAGATAAGGGGAGGTTACCATCCAATTCTGTTCTACACTACCTTCAGTCAGAAGAGAGCCAAGCCTTTATCTCCCACCTTGAAAGAGCACCAGTTAAAGGAAGAACGTGACACAGAACAATACTCTATAGCACAGTAGTTAAAGTAATTGCCTGGGAAAGACAAAGTCTGAGCTCTAGCTTGCACTTCAGCATACTTGTACATTTTACACATGGTAACTAAGTTTAAAAACATATTGCACTAGGATTTTCTTCAGGGAGGGGGACATGCAAGTCTGCCTTTCTCACACAGGAAACAAAATCCAAGTCTCCCATTTCTGGGTGAGACCTCTCCAAAGAGGGGTAAGGAACAAGTAGTATGGTGACTTCCTTAAAAGTTCACCTAAAAAAATAGATGGACCAGGAATCCTGGCAGCAGATCTCAAAATTATAGAGAGCTACAGGACCCCAACAGAGGCCTTTCCTAGCTCTGCTTCTTCACATGTTCCAATCATAAATAATATGTCTGTCAAAGGTTAAGCTAAAAAGGAAGAGCTGCTTTGAAAATAGACAAAGTAATATAGAGAATAAAGTACTGAAAGAATCATGGTGTTGTAGCTACAGGCCTCTAACTTACTATCTTTGACGAAGAGAAACACACTTCTGCCAACAACCTGGAAGACTTTTCACACAGCACCAAAGTAGTCCTTGGGAAAGCTCTGACTGTGCTCTTGCTAGAAATAAACATCAAGCAAAGTGTTAGTACACAGAAGAACTAATGTTTTTCCTCTTCTCAGACATAGTTACATCTCCATGTTAGATAGACAGTTGAAGGTCTTTCCCCAGCCTGCTACTGGCTGACAGCTGCTAACCCACAGGAACAGTATGCACCAAAAAGTGTAGCAAGAACACATGAGACCAGGCATCATGAGGTGAAACACAAGCAGTAGGTGAACATTCAAAGCACAGTGCAGGTTCTCTCAATTAACAAATAAAAAGCTAGTCTCTGGATTTACTTCCTTACAAAGACCCTGTGGTTGTTCCACTATAAAATAAAAAGAGACAGCATTGACTAACACTGTCTCAGAGTGGAAGAGCAACAAGTTTGTTTTGACATACTTTTTCACTGTGCTCATGGACGTCTCAACAACCCACACCAGCACCTTGCAGTGGATCTGTAAGCATACCAGGACAAGTCACAGTTGAAGGGGAAGAAGTTCTTCCATGTATGAAGCCATCACTGACTAAATGCAAGCCATAAAGGAGAAATGCTGTTCCACTGGGATTCCAAAATGAGCATTAATGGTTACTAGACATTACTTACTTAACAAGTTATACACATCACAGGAGATACACCCTCCAAGCAGAAGTCATTCAGTACCAGCACATTCTTAGACATAAGCAGTGTGCAAGGAGAAGAAATTTTTCCAGGTAGCGGGAGATATCTGCATTGCAAATAAGATGTTCCTCAAATATGAGTAAGCATGTCCAGGACAACTTTTCATATAGCACCCACTTGCCAGCAAAGACAAAACAATGCACAAAACAGTCCAACCAACTATCCCAGCTGCCTACTGGAAGTGTAGCAGCACAAGCCACAAATTGCACATATCAACCCTCCTGCACACCTCACCAGGTTAAAACTCACCACCATCATATCTTTTTTCACCATGCAGAAGCTGCTCCAAGGGAAACTGTGAATTTTTTCTCCTTCCATGCCATCTTTCTCCTGCACCTTCTGCTCAAAGCACCAGGACTCTGAGAGCATCATTATCCCTATGAGTAATATAGCCAAAAAAATTGGACACTGCAATGAACGTCACAAATACAAAATAAGCGGCCTGGGAAAATGCTTTTGTCATCCATTCAGGTTTGAGTATAAAGCAGGTACTGACTGTAAATGCATGGCTGCCCACTGTGTTACAATGGCAAGTGACAAAACACCCATTCTGATGACAAGCCTGCTCAGGTCACAACCAACGCTGGCTGCCTCACACCTGCACTGGTACCTTCCCCCCTGCAGACCGGCAAGCTGAAGAGTCCCAACGCTGGCTCCTTGTACTGTCTTTCCTAGATGCAGCTCCTTTCTCAGTGATGCTCACTTCACACCTCATCGCTGTACAGGGTTAGCTGATTTCTCAGGAAGTTCTGGTACAGGCTAATATGAGACAGTACAAACCCGACACATAAAAGCACTGGATCCCATGTTATTCTCACCAGCTGAAGAACACTTCAGACCCCCGGAGCAGCCAAGCCCTACTCACAAGGTGGTCTGCCTGCCTCTGACCCAGCCGGGGGCTGTCCGGGGAGCCCCAGCCCGGCGCGGAACTGACGGCACCAACTGTGAAGGGAAGCGGCCACCGACCTGCAAAGGCACCCACGGCGATGTGCCCCGGGGCCCGGGAGCAAAGGAGCCGGGCAGACCCACGCCGAGCCCTCCGCCGCCCCTCTCCCATGCCCAGCCCCAGTCACGGCTGCCTGCGGGCGCCTCGGGGCGGGTCTTTCCAATCCCCTATCCCTGTCCCTCCGCCACCGGGAGGGCACGTGAACGAGGGGAGCCTTGCCGTTACCTGCCCGGTGATGCCGGTAATCAGAGCCACCTTCCTGCCGTTCATCTCCTCGCCGTCGTCTCCCGGTGCGGCAGAGGCGCAGCCACACGCCTCCTCTGCCGCGGGCTGTGCCATCCTCCCGGCTCCGGGCACGTCCCAGGTGCGGAGGTATCCCGGGGCGGAGGCGCGGCCACCGAGGAGAGGCTCCCGGCGCTGTGGGCGGGCACGGAGAGGAGGATGCCTGTCGGCACCCGAGGTTACCTGCGCTGCCCCGGCCGCCGCGGCATTTCCGTGCTCGCCGCCAGCCCACGCTCCCGCCCCGCCCCGCGGCGGCCGCAGGTGCAGCCCCCCACAGGCGCGCTCCCGCTGCGCGCCCCGGGAGCGCGCCCCGCGCTCGGCACCGCTCCTGCCGCGCGGCTCAGCCCCGCAGCCAATCAGGAGCCCCGGCACTTCCCTGAAGGGGCAGGACACGCGCAGTGGCCGAAATCTGGGGCGGTGGTTGGCTGAGAGCGGGCGGAGCGGGGCGTGGCCGGGGAAGGAGGAGGAGGAGAAGGAAAAGGAGGAAGAAGAGGAGGAGGAGGAAGAAGAAGAGAAGGAGGAGGAGGAGCAGGAGCGGGGCTGCCCGACTTCCTGACCGCGTGTCTGGCTGGGGGATGCGCCGCCGGTGCCACGTGAGGCGAGCGGGGCCGGGCGCACAGCGCCCCCCGCGGCGCGGAGGAGTTACCGAGGTACTGCCGCGGGGGACGCGCTGGAGATCCCGAGCGTTCCCACTCTAGAAATACTTGGTTATAAACGGACTAAAGGCTTCTGGAAAAGGGGATCTACAAGTATTTCTTCTTCTGATGAGGCACTGGATCACTGCCGCTTTTACCGAGGCATCACGGCGCTGTATGTTCCAAGGAAGATGGTGCTTGCCCATGATTGGCTCTTATTCCACGAAGGAGTTCACATCAGTTTCCTCATTGCGTGCTTGGATGATGGGGCCTTTGCATATGCAGACAATCATAGCGCTGTTAATTTTTCTGTTCTTATGGTGCATTGTCAAAAAGTTTTCAACGTCATTGAAAACTGATAGTATGTTTTTTTTTTAAAAAACGTAGTCTGTGAGCATACTGCCCTTCGAATGGCACTGTACTCTCAAATTGTGAATGCTTTCTTGTATGCTGCTCCCTACTTCCTCGGTTTAAATTCCTTTCTTGCAGCCTCACCGTCTGCAGTGCTAATGAATTTTTATTATGTCATGGTTACTTAGCTGCAAGATGTCAATTTCTGAAGCCTTTTCTCGACAGCTACATAAGGTTTTATCAAGTTCGCAACATCAGCTGCTACTTGTGCAAAATGACTTCATCCCACTAGGACTTGCTTTACGGATGTACGGTCTCAGATTCAGAGAGGAAGGGCACCACAAATGAGTGCCACCCTCTCAGTTTTGAAATGGCACTGGAGAAATAATAGGAGATCAAATTCTGAGAGTTTCAGAATTCCATATTCCAGAAATAAGGCACAAACCTGTATTTGAAAATGTAGGATTTGGGATTAGAGGGAGTTAGGAACAAATTTTCTTCACTTATTTATGTGCATAATTCACTCTCCTGTTAGATCTGAGCTGCATAAAACAGTGCACGAGCTACAGCCTTAAAAATGTCCTTTATGTGGCCAGATAAGCTTGTCATTTCTGGCTTTCCTTGGCAGTCCATTCATTGGCTTGCCTTCTTTCTTGTTCTGCTTAAAAAACTGGTGAGTAGGGCTGACAATGTAAGTCCTGAAGCTGTGATAGAGGAGCCCTCATCCCTGGGGTCTATGTGTGCAGCTAAGAGCTTTTTTGGGTTACTTTCTCGGAACAGAATTTCTCCTACCCCAGTTGTCCAGTATCCCACAAGAACTATTTTTCATATGTTGCATTTTCCTTGACTGTTATTCCTAAAAACACTCTACTGAGGGGGGAAGCTGCTTCACACCTTTCATAAATTGCCTGGTTAGCCAAGTACATCAGTTGATTGATGACCTTTTGCTTTGGTTTTACTTTCAGGTGACAGGTACATCCAGCTCTTACCCTATTCAGGGCAGTAGCTCTCCTTCCTACTCAGTGGGTGCATTCCTGAGTGATTCAGAACAGAAGACTCTGCAATCTTTGTCACTTTTGTAACAGGAGCAGCCCAGCCAGACTTAGCTGAGAACATTTTATCAGGGTTCATACTTATGTTTTTGGCAATAGTAATACTAGAAACAGGCAAGTGAAGCCAGGCAGGATGTAGCCCAGTTCAGGTTCCAACTGACTGAAGCGTGACTGAAGCTAAAAAAAAAAAATAAATAAATAAAAACCATCAAAAAAGCCCCCTTTAACTTGTTTAAATTTCTGTCCCATTTATAAGTCTGGCACTAGTAGTTGTGGACACAGTTAGCCAGCTACCATAATCCTGCTAGGTCTGCCCTTGGCATGCACAGGCACATTCCAGGTTTAATGCACAAAGACTGTTCTGTCACCAAAGTCTTCCAAAGTACATTTACAGAAGAGACTGAAGGTTCACTTGTGGCCCAGGTACTAGATTTTACCTAAGTTGCTCTGGTGTTGACAGCAATTTATGTCAGACTGCAGCTGAAAACTGGACCACCAGCCCCCAGGGGCTCCAGGATTAATATTCACTCTTGAGTGCTAGGCTGCACTGTTGTCTCCTTGCTGCCTCCAGCACCTGTACCATGGCATGTGCTACCTTACTTAGAATTGTGTCTGCCCGCATCATAATCACTTTCTCACACATCCATGTAGATCCAGCTCCAGCTTCTAAAACTGGCAAGGCCCCACGGAATGAGGAGACAGCAGACTGATGCACGTCTGCACCTCCAGCCCCCTTGGATCCCTGGAAGAGGAGATGCTTGTGTGAGCATGGGTGTCCAGTGAAAGTTTTATGCCCAGTGAGTAAATGGTCTGACAAAGTCTGAGGAGACACAAAGAACAGCATGTGTAGCATTACCTTTAAAGCTGCCCCCCCAAGAACTGGGGGGAAAGAGGTAGGACAGATGTAAAGATATTAACTTGGTACTGGCAGATGAAAATAGGTATCACACGGAAAGAAAGGTGGAGAGCATAGCTAATTGAAGTTGAGCTGGTTTAACCAGGAAATAATGTAAAATCAGGAAAGAAGAAGCAGAGACACAAAGCTAGAGAGAAAATAAATGTCATTGAGAGTAAGGAAGAAAGGGGTAGTAGGAGAAAAGGACTGAAGTGTATTAGATCACAAAAAAAATAGCACCTTAAATGTTAAGGAGAAGTGAAAAGGGGGGAGAACATCCATACATTGATATTTTTTACACTTGAATACCACATATATTGCAGTCTTGATGATCTCAATGGTTAAATGGGGATGTGATTGCCTTTGGAATTTGGAAAGGTAACTGTTCAGTTTAAGAATTTTGTATTAATTGATCGTACATGCTAGCAGGAAATAAGTAGCCTTACTTTAACTTCAGAAGTAGAAACAGCTGATTTAAAATGCTGGTTTTAGTCACTGTGGGACAAAGGTTTCCCTAATTTTAGAACAATAATAGCATCGCTTATGCTAAAAGTGTGGTAAAAGCTGACATGATATCACTGCATCCTGTTCTGTACAGGAGTTAGAAGTTGTCATTGAACCAAGTGGAGCCCTCTTTCTCTTCATCACTCAGTGTAACAAAGGGAAAACTTTTTTTTTTTTTTTTTTTGTTTTTCTGGGGTTCTGAATGCTCCTCATCCAATAGTTTAAGCAACTTCCGCATCGTGGTACTGTGAACTCCATTAGAGTAGTGTCCATGGATCACAGAACACTGATAAGAATACATATTACTTTGCTTGTCTGCAGCTACCAAATGCTTTGGATTCTGTCCCCAACTGTGAAATCCATGATGACATCTAGGGGTTGTTCAAAACCCCACCAGGGCTGGTTGGGGACTGCAAAAAGGCAGCCTGAGGAGGCTGGGTAGCTCATCCAAGAGCACTGTCCTTTCTGAGGAGCTTTCGATTTGTACAGAAAGTCAATCAAGGGGACTGGTAGGCCCAGAATAAAGTACTGTAGAAATCGCTTCTTTTTCTACTTTGCTGTTTTAAAGTAATGGCAGCAAATAGTTGTATTCATTGACTGCACAAAGCTAGGGAACTCTGGAAAGCATGTGGAAAAGGAGGGAAGGCTGAGTCCAGGGGAGATCCATCACAATGTGAAAGAAAGTGCAGATGTTGGAGTGAGACGAAAGAGCACCAGATCTCATGAGGAAACGAGAAGTAAAGAATGGGCAGAGTGTAGTGGGTTGAATCTAAGTTGATAGATTTTTAGACCAATAACGCTTCTTACAATTTACACATTTAAACCGCACAGAAAGGCGGGAGTTCCTCTTGTTCCAGCTCGCCTGAGGGAGGTGGGGGGGCCATGGAGCCTCTGGGCCCCACTGGGCCGAGGCTGGGCCAGGCCAGGCTGAAGCCCCGGCCCCCTTCCCCTCTCTCTGATGCCACGGCACGGACCCTGGGTCACCGGGGAGGAACCATCCCAGAGCCCAGGCGGCTAAACCCAGCCATGGACTGGCACACAGCCAAACCCAGCCATGGACTGCTACACAGCTAAAAATCTTTCCAGAGTGGCTTCTTGGGACCAGCGGGTCCCCCCTGTTCCCCACATGGAGCCGGGGGGAGCCTCCTTTCTGCAGCCAGCACACTTCGGGCTGAACTGAAGAAAACACCATGCAGCCAGCAGCATAAAAAGAGCGAGGCTTTCCTCACCATAAAGCCTGAACAAGAACATTCTTCACCATAGAGGCTTCAGAGTCAGAGAGAGAGTGAGCCATGTGAGACAGAGCTGAAAATGGCACCGGAGAAAAGGGGCGGTGCCGCGTTCCTCGCGCGGAGCTTAAAAATATTTCTGGCATGCGGTGGTAAGAAACTGTAATATCTCAAACTGTTTGTCTCTTTAATCCATTTGAAGGGCATGGGGGGAATGAAGACTCACATGTGGCCCATGAAGATTGTGAAGAGTGCCTATGCCAGGATATATAGAAACAGTGAGAGGCTTTTAAGGATTTGTAGCAGAAAAAGCCATTGTGTTCAGGACAAAATAACCCATCCTTAAAAAGACTGATAACCCCATGTGATGGCCCATGTGTGTCAGTATGAAAAAACTGATATTTTTTTCATAGAAGAGATGTGTTATACCACAACAGATTGTTTCTTTCCGAACGGGTCTGTTGTTGGAGGCAGTTTGAAGAACCACGCAAAGGAAGAAGAAACCCTTTTTCCTTAAGCATCAGAAAGAGACTTTTCATGAACTGTAACACTGACTAGAATCCTATGTTGTGTTATCTTTTGTGCTAGTTAAAAAAAGAGTAAAGTGCTGAGAAGGGGTGTGTGTTTGTTTTAATTTCTTGTTATATCTTTTAACTTTTAATTCTGTTAGTAATAAAACTTTCTCCTCGTACTGCAACCATTTGAGTTTGAACCTGTTTTGCCTCACAGCTATCTAGTTTTCCTCAATATTTTGTTATTTTGTTTTCCTTATAAAATAACTGATATTTTAGGTGCTTGACACTTAATTATGTCAAACCACAACACAGAGACAAGAGGATGAATGGAGGGGAAGTCTCATAATTGTTTTTCTAACTTATCTTCAAGATTTGAGGGGATGTGGAGTGATCCACAATTTCAGTGCCTTGATGTGGTGACTTAGCAGGTGCAGCAGAAACAGGGTTCAGAGATGGTTCTGGAAAGTGAGCCTCGAGGCCGGGGCTGGGAACCGCTTGTTTCTCAGGTGGTTGTTGTATGCCTGACAAATCTTGCCCTTCTCTCCACAGGCCGTTGAATTTCTTTCCAGTAGGATCTTCTCAGTGGAAAATGAAGTTGAGTCGTCAGTGCTTCGACTGGGCAGTACAGAGGGGGGAAAATTCCTGGCAGTAGTGACTTCCAGCTGGAGCTCTTTGTGTTCAGCATTTATGGCCCGTTCCCAGCCCACAACATACTAACAGCCTCATTTTCCTCTTCACAAAGGCTCACCTGCTTACTTTTGAATGGGTGGGTAAGACTGGTCAGACTTGCTAAATTCCTAGCAAAGATTCATCCTTTGAAAGGCAGAGACTCAGTTCCTGTTGGCGCTGTCATGATGTGATTTTTACAGCACTCTGCAGAGCCTGGTGTTTCAAAGGCAGAGGCAGTGCCAGTGCCATGTTGCTGTCTCACATCAATCTCCAACACTACCAAGAAATTGTGCTACCCTGCAGTAAAACTGATGGAAGAGCAGGATCGAGGCTGGGCTTGGTGCCACTGTTTATATCCATCCTAAAAGTCTGCTCCTGGGAGACTCAGGTCTGGAACTGCACCATGACC
Source organism: Lanius collurio (assembly GCA_020086605.1). Classification (NCBI taxonomy): domain Eukaryota; kingdom Metazoa; phylum Chordata; class Aves; order Passeriformes; family Laniidae; genus Lanius; species Lanius collurio. Next base: position 15,953,532 of record JACBWW010000011.1, on the reverse strand, counting down.
AGGCATGCAAATCTCAGTCCCTCCTGTACTCAGTGCAGGAACAGCACCTGCATGAAGAAATGGGGATGCTGGCAGAGCTTTATGCAGCAGTGATGGGCTGTGTTTGGTAGCCTCAGGCACATGGGTGGGGCCATGGTGAGCTGGAGCCTTTCCCTTCTGCAGCACCTCTGGGTGGAGGCTGATGGTATGGGATTCTGGGCCATGGGCAGGGGCGGAGGAACCTGTTGGCAAGCAGGGACAGCCAGGACTGTGGGTACCTTTGGGACTTGGACAGAGCAGCCAGGGATCCAAGCCAAGCCCTGACTCTAAAAGAAATACTGTTTTGTTGAAAAGGAGCATGGCAGTGACAGTCTAGTACCTCCCTGCTTGTGGTCCCCAAGCAAGCCCCCTTGGTGTAACGTGTTCCTGAAGCACACGGAAATAATTAACAAATGTTCCTTTGTATCTCAGCCAGCACTGGAGGTACCTAGTTATGGACATTGTTTCTGTAAGAAACACCAAATAAATGTCCCTTTTCATTCCCAGAAGGAAGTAAAGAGCCATGAATACAAAAAGCATCAGGCCCAGCAATGTGTTAGCATATGCAATTGTCCCTTACCGCTTTGTGAACTGATGGTAACTGGACTGGAGCCACTGGAGTTAAAACACCTGAGAGAAAAGACAGGTTTGTAACTGGAAGGAAAAGGAGAATTCTCTGTACATGACTGATTAGAAACACTTTGCCCAACATGATTATTTCAGTATGTACTAGGAGTCATGAGACCTTTAAGGGGGATGTTGGCAGCTCTTTGAGAAGTCTGGTGATTGAAGTTCAGAAAAGGATAAAAGCATAATTTTGATAGACCTGACAAGTAAGTTTGCATATTTTAGAGAAGCTCACAAAGAGGGAAGCTGAATCCCAAATATCCAACTCCCTATGAGGGTCTTCATATGCAGTGCTTCCAGCAGGATAGCAGTGATACAAAAAACACACCATACAGAATGAATGCTGTCAAAATTTAATTGATAGGTTTGAAAAACAATGAGAAATCACTGGGCCTGGTGAGAATGAGAAACCTCAATATAAAAATGTGATTGATTACAATCTTATTTGTTGGACTTGGCTTCTTTTTTTCCTGAAGAGGGTATCAGAGAAGGAACTAAAAGTTATGTGATAAGCCTTGAAAGTCTACCTAAAGAAGGAGAAAAGAACAACTACTGGAATGCTGAGTTCTTCCCAAATGCCGCAATTTATACATATACACAGACAAACCCATTTATCTCCATCCATAGCCCTGATGTGTACCAAGAGTCATCTTTTTATTAAAGACATTTTCTTTATGGGGAGTAAGTTTCAAAAACGTCAAGTTTGTCCCCCTGTTGAAATTGTTCAGTCCACTCACTAATGTGAATGAGGACATCAGGGACTGCTGCTCTGGAAAGACATCAGAATATACTACAGGATTTCTTTCTTACACAGGTACTTTTTTTCTTGGTCTTGCACAGATATAGTCTATTTTACACCCAAATCCTTACATAAATCTTGTCCAAAAGACTTCTAATCAGAAAAGAAAACAACAACTCTGTATTTCTCACACTATAAAAAAGACCACCTTGGGAAAAAAACCAATGCACTCACAGAGTGGTATGGTGTCTGTTTAAGAGAGTTCCCATTTAGCAAGTGTTAGCTATTCAAAGAATTAACTGAAATGGGGTGGTAAGTCAGCATCTGTTCCTTGTCACTGAACTCAGGGCTATAGCAGAGAGCAGAGAAAGAAGTGAGTTATAAGAAATTTTTAGCAGGAAAATGGAAATAAATCACTTTGCTGTCCCATAGTCTGGATATTTTCTTAGAAGGTGGGTCAAAATACCTGTGGTTGCTTTTCCAAATTGTCTCCCCACTCAGAGAACAAATGAGTAGAAGAACATAGAAGACACAAAATACGAAGCAGAGGACTCTGCTTTTTTGGAATTGTGGGGGTTTTTGTAACAGCACATGTGTTTGGCTAGATTTATGCTAGTCACACTCTTTATATATCCCTCTGCATTTTATTTGTGAGGAAGTGTAAGGTAAGAATTAATGCTGTTGTTTTAACATGCGTATTTCAAGTGGGTAAAAGCAATCCCATGGCCTTGTGTGCCTGGGATGAATTGTTCTGTGATTAGTTTTGACCAAACCCAGAAGAATTATACACAAAATTAATCTTTTATTACCCCCATTACAATGCATTAACTGTTTGCTAGGTGCTGACAGAGTCAGAAACACTGGCAGCCCTTCTTTTGGTTTGTCACAGGGTCCCGGCTCTGAACCAACAAACAGAGCATGCTGGAGCTAGTCAAAGAGGAATGTGGGTGCCAGTGACAGGGAAATGACAGAATTCACATTTCCTTGAGACTAGAAAGAGGCAACATTACAGTAAAAGTCAACAGGATTTCAGGAGGACAAATTTCAGTTATTTGGAGAGTCATTAGGTAACATTTCCTGGAAGGCTGATCCAAGGCAAAAAAGGGAATTTAAAAAGAAATCATGTACCATGAAAAGAAATTTTATTAAAGGTGCAACTGCAAACTTTCCAGGTGCAGGCAATGGTCAGGAAGCACAGTGACCAACTTTGTTATATTCCTTTGATCCCTAACATGGGAGGAAATTATACAGGAAGTAGAAACTGTATCAGAGTACTAAAGACTTGTTTTCAACAGCACACAAGAGCAACACCAGATAGGCCAGTGAGATGATAGTCCTAGTGACTATTGCTTGTGAAATCCTTCTGTCAGTGCATTAATATTAGGAAAAACAGAGTTAATGAATTACTCAATGGAAGAGTAATTATTAGCAAATAATATTGAAAGACAACTTATTTAATGTCTTTTTGCTGAAATGTGACTGACAGTTAAGATCCATAGCAGAGGAATGGATCTATGCAAGATGGTGTTTTCTGTAACTGTCTAGAAGATGGGATAGAGAGATTTCTGTAAGGCTGAGTGGGAATGTAAATAAGTTAGAGACTAAAAATTATCTCCAATAAAATAAATAAATGGTCTGTGGGAAAAATTGTATTAATTCAACAGGGACTAATTCAAAATATTGCATTTGGGTGAGGAGGTTGTGGAACTCAGTATAAAAAATGCAGGCTAAGGAACTATGACATAGAAAGCAGTATAAAACTTATAATGAAACCAACAAAAGAATATTGTTCCTGAAATGAGGAAACACAGTACAGATACACATGTGTGATATATAAGTAGGTGAAGTAATACTGATGCATGGTTTAGTATTAGTGTCTCAAACAGGGTACTGTGTTTGTTGCAGGATGTTGAGAAGCTGGAGGAAAGCCATGAAAATTATCAAAATTCTAAAAAATATGGAAGGAAAGATTGGAAAAAAAATGGGGTCTTTTAGCATAGGAGTGAATGATAGTGTGGAGGAAGGAAGGACCAAGACAGTCTTCCAAAGCCTAAGAACCTTCTACAAAAATTTAGAGAGTTATCTATTTTCTGTGCTCCTTATGGATAGGGCAAGATATAGTAGAATTTTAAAGTTAAAAATCTATAGCACAGGAATAGATTTGCATAGACAGCTAGTGGCAGGTCCACAATTTAGTTCTCTGATAACAGACTAGATGAATATTCATCAAGAATGACCTGCAACAGTTGCCCCTGGCCTGGATGAGTGATATTCTACTTGATGCTTCAAGGATGCCTCCAGCCTTACAGTATTTGGATAGGAGTAGGATCTTGACCTCCACAGGGTCAATACCAAAGAATCCCACTAAATTCCTACAAGTTCTCAAGTGCCTGGCAGGCTCTCATACGTGGCAGTAGCTAATCCTATAGCAGCCAAGGGTTTATTGTGCTCTTCTGCTCTTCATGGACTCTTTAGGGTTACATATAGATAGCAGAACTGCATTCACAGGGTGAGAGACTGAGTCCCATAGATTACTCTTGTCTCACCCAGTTCATCACTTCCTTGTTGCTTGACACCACACTTTTTTCCAGCCATAAATTTGACAGCTGAACAAACACTTGTGACAACCCCAGTTTGAGGGAACAGCAGGGGTGAGGCTGGAAGGTGAGGGCTATAGCCAGGCTGGCTGGGCAGCAATTTCACTGATGAGGGGTGCAGTACTACAACACCCAGAAACAAAGAGCAGAGCAGGTCCTGTGGTAGTAACCAGGGTTAGTCAAGTCTAGTTCACCAGGCAAAGAGGCAAAGCCAAGGACAAGCCAGGATATCAAGTCTACAAGCTTGAGTCAGTGTCCAAATCAGTGACACACCTGGCCAGGCACAGGGACCATGGAAAGAGTGCCTTGGCTTGAACAGACTGCCTAAGCCAAGGGGACCAGACCCCTACTTCCTCAACTTTTTCTCATCCATGTCCTTCCCCAGCAGGGTTCCAAGGTTCTGCAAGGGCACCGGATCAGAGCTGGCCTCAGGGACCAGCTACCAAAAGTCTGGGTAGGGCAGTTCCTTTACAATCCAGACAAAAATATTTGCCATAGCACCAGAAAAAGCAAATTCCCCAGCACTCCCCAGGATGACAGATCCATGTTGCACTTTAAAGGATAGCCAGGCGCTGATGTAAGAAAGGCCGCTGATAAGCCACAGCTTGAGGAAAAAAAACCCCAAATACATGTTTTCAACCTCAGTGGCTGGTTTTAACCAGCTCATGCTCTCAAAGCTGTTGCCAAAAGAAATGAGGGTATGTTGTTTGGTTTGGTGGTTTGTTTATATTTCATTTTGTTTTGTTTTGTTTCATTTTGTTTTGTTTGTTTTGTTCTAACAGGAAGATTAGCAGTGACATTTCTGATACTCTCATTTCTGGTTTCTCTAGGCTCAAGAAACCAGATCTGATAATGAAAACACTCCTTCCAAAACATTTTCTGTGTTGTAGAATCCAGTGCTACACCCATAACCTCCCTGAGTGTAATTGAGGTTGTTACCACTTTTTATTGCTACAGCCCCTTGCCCAGCAGCAAAGTACCACCAAAGAATCTGGCCCAAAATATGCAGTATTTTATTTATGTTTTACAGTCACTACGTGATTATCGAAACAAAAAAATTTTCTTGGTTAACTGAGGAAAGATTTGTTTGGCAGGACTCAAGTCATCACGCCTGACGATAGCCCTGGTGACACAATTGGCCCGTGTGTTCAAGGAAGTGAAAACAGCTAAATCCCACCTCTGACTCTACCAACAAATCTGACAATTTTGGAGACTATAATTACTTGATCATCTTTGTCAGATGCTTTCACTGACTCATGTATTATGGACTATGAGGTAGTGTCTCTGCTTTCTGGATCAAATTAGCCATTTATGTGGCTGAGCCAGATGTTTTATAGAAGCATCTGCTTAATTCTGATGGTTAATCCTTGAATACTACCCTGCTCATCATACAGCCTGTTCTCTTTTCCTTCCAGGGTGTTTCTGAAGAGCTGTCTCTTCTGGTCAGTTGTACAGAAATCCCTACGGCTTGAGTGGAAGGGTGTGCTTTTGCAGGCACGCTTTGCCTTTCAAACTAAGCTATTAAACTCAAACAGAGAAAGATATTTCACCAGACTTCAAGAAAGTTCCTGTAACCACTTCAGGATGAGCACTGTTTTCACATTGAGAAAAGAAGAACTGAGGGATAGAAAGAAGGAAAAGGAAGAGATATACATAACCAAGATGGGGTTTCTATGTCACACATGCAGGGACCTCATCCAAAATTATAAATCGGCTTTATTTTCCCTGACAGCAACTGAACTAGCATTTATTTAAATGCAAACCCGAATCAGGTGAGATATTGGCTTTCTGCAGAATCAGGAGGGGACTCCGAGGACTCTCTCTGGAGTGGCCTCAAGCTTCTCAGGATAAACCTTGCTTTTTTCCATTCCCAGCACCACCTCAGCTTTGAACACCTAGGGATGTTTCTGGTTGCCTGCTGGCAAAATGGCACTGGAAAGAAATTTGTTAAATTAGCACTTCTTGCTGCCAGAAAACTTTTTGACTGCAAGGTGGGAATGTGAGAAACCTCCCACTCTGCACATGGGGCACACATTCGGCTGCTATGTTCCACTGGAAAAAATCTGCTGTAATTTCAAATAGAAACCACAGAGGTTTGAAAAAGCCCGTAGGAGACTCTTGAAGCTTTTAACTAAATTGTTTCTGTTTTTCTAAGTGGTTGTACTTTTAGTGCTAGCCTGCTTACTTATCGAACAAAGTCCTTATCATGACATCCAACCCAGCTTCTCATTGATGATGAGATGTTCAGCAATGCACAGTGTAACAATGTAAAGGACAAGATCTATACAGAAAAGACTGATTAGACTTTTTGGTGGTCTCCATGTTTCCAACAGGATTTCACACCCACATTTTTACCATGTTTTCTTTCGGCAAATTTCCAGCAGGTGTAAACTTCACTCAGAGAAATGGAGACCTCATTTAAAAAATAGGAATCAAATTATTGTCTATAAATAATGAGGTTATGTTTATCATCTTTTTAATTTTAAGACAGCAAGATGTCTTCCTTAAGGTTTATTGTCCAAGTGTCTCAGTCCTCAACACAGCTGGAACAGGCAGGCTTGCTCTTTGGGTTCTGTTGGCTGTACATGCTTAGGGAAGAATTGCAGTCCTGGACCCTCTATCACACCTGCAGCAAAAAACACAGTGGTCCAGATTTATCACTTCCTGAGCTCCATGAGCTTTGATTCAGACTCTCAAGTTCATCAGAAAAGTAATCAACAAAAACTACAGTAACCAAAATACTGTTTGGCAGGCTGAATAAAAAGTAATAAGTAACCTCAATTCATCAACCCTAACCTCAGTGTAGTCATTTAAATACTGAGCCTGTGAACTAGAAGTTTGGAAGCAAGCTACTCCAGTCAATGGAAAGACATTCACTAAGCTAAATGGCTTTGTATCAAGCTTTTACTGGATAGAGCTATAAAATATTTCCTCCAGAAGTTCTGCAGGCTATTTTGGTCTATCCACACTGTGGGGAAGGAAACTTGAAAACAATAGCTGGACAGACCAGTAGAAAATACATAAATATGGGCAATTGAAATACTGCAAGGTAAAATCTCGTTGGTATATAGCCAAAGTATGATCAGTATGCTTAACTATAGCTTGAAGACTGCTCTCCAGTGGCTGTTCAGTTGTACTGATTCATTACCCTGCATGGGATTCTTCAGAGTGCATAACATTTTCTTAAAAAGAAACTTTAAAATGAATATTAGGTGAGTCCCGGCAAAGGTGGAGTTCTAAAAAGATTCAAAGTATAAAGTATCAAGCATAAGACATCCCCTTTCTCTTAAAAGGAGAGTCTTTATTTTTAATCTCTTAAAAAGAGCAGTCAATAAGTGTACCAAAAAGATGTTTGTACTTTTGAATCTGGATATCAGCACATAATATATTTCTAGTTAAATTATTACGTAACATAATTTATTGTGTTAATAAAACACAAAGGATTCAAATCAACTTGCACAATGTCTAAGTGTGAGTGATTCACTTTTTCAGTCTTTTGGGTTCGAATCTTGTTTTAATACCAGCCACGGGTTTTTTTCAGCTAGAAGTGGTTTATATTACTGTGTTAATTATGTGAGCCTTTAAAACTGTGGTTTGGAAAACATTACACATCTGAGGTGCTTGTGCAAATTAAGGGATTAATAACAAAGATCTGTTTTCTTTGTTTTTAACTGGAGCCCTCAAAAGGGGTGTGCATGCATGTGGTGGAGCTGAACCAGGACGGGTGTGTGTCTGTGTGCATTCCTCTCCCTCCTCTTTTCCCCTTGCTTTCTCCTCAGCAAGATGTGATCATCTTGTGAGCCTCATGGGTGACAGCTGGCTGGCAGGTTACCTTCTCAGTCACCTGAGCATATGCCCTAAGCTAAAACCTAGTTGTCAGGTGCTAAAAAAGAACATGTATGTACCAACACGTGCACTCAATTGTGTAAATAAAAATAACAGCTTTCTGCCTCTTTATCTTTCAAAAAAAGATTGCTTGCCTTACTGGAGGCCAAAACACAAACTGTGCTTTAGCCAAATAAAAGTTATTAAGCTCAACAGGGCAGCTAAGTAAAATTTAATGACCTGTGACTTAGAGGTTACACCATGTGATCTAGTCCCTTTTGGTTTCCAATTCCACAAACCTAAATGGAATTTAAGCAGTGCTTTTTTTTTTTCTTTAATTAGAACATTGGTGAGACTGGAGGGGCCTATCTAGCTTCAGCCACACGTAGGTGTGGATGGATGGCTGTATTTACGTTGGGTAAAAACTACCCTTCTGCATTGTGTTTGGCTTCATTTTTGAGGTGGCTGGATATCCAGTCCAAATACAAATTGGCTCAGAATTAATTTCCACTTCCTATCCTTCCTTCTGCTTAAACAAATATAACCCAGGATTCAGCTTGCAGAATTCCTGGCTTTGTGGGCAGGGTTGCAAGACCATTCAATAACCAAAGAACACAGTACATAAGGAGCATGCAAGATGTATCCAGAAATTCTTTGGTATAATAATCTGACTCAATACCTCCAGTCAAGAAAGTTAATAATTATTTCCAAGTAACTTTTGCCAGACAGCTGTGCAATTGCTTAATCGCTTATGTGCTGACTCAGGAGTGAGACCTGAGAGGTATTACAGAGAAGATCCCTACAGAGAAGAACATGAAATAGATCAAAGCAGAAATTAAAATACCCACTGTCATAGGTCCAAATGTACCTTCCAGGTCAAACCGACAGAGCAGAAAACCTGGAAATAATGAACTTGGATTTTCAAGCAGACATCAAAATTCAGCATCTTACCTGCGTCTAGTCAGCTCTTGAAATCTTATTTCCAAATACTTTGCTCAAAGACTGAGAAGGACTTACTATGTGACAATCATTAAGCATCTAATTTGGCCATAAGGCAGAATTTGCCCAATAAAAAGCCTTCTCAGAAGTGAATGAGATACTTTATTATGGAGCTGTTCATTCATGGCGGTTCCACCTACTTAGCAACAAGTAAGTGAAGAAAATATTTGAAGACTTGTTATCCACCACTTGTGCCAATACATGGTCTCTACAGAATACTCTGCTTTGAAAACTTCTGTGTTAAAACTACTACCATAGCATATTGAGGATGACATAAGCAACACCTAATGCTTCCTTCAGTGTGGACTTCATTCTAAAATCAAGGCCAGGTCATGTTTTAAAACTCTCCCCTAGAATTATCAGGATTCCCTTCAGGACTGAGCCCTGTGATTCAGTGTATCTTGCATTTTCTCCTTGCCTTTTTTCATGTGGAAATAAAGAGTAATTGGAAAACATCCAAGATCTGCCAGAAAGATAAGGCAGCTGTAATTTTTAGTATTAAGGGCTTGCTAAAACTTTTAGTGAGTAATACTATGAAGTCATAGAGGAAAAGAACTGAAAGCCATGGCATAGAAAAGCTGAGGTTTGGGAAGCTTAGAAGTTTCTACTATTTGCAAAATTAGTAGACTGCACAGATGCTTGCATCCTGACTGTAGCATACCAACTGGTGAATCAGCTGGCTGTAAAGCTGGGTGCGAGGTAGTTCAGTATCTTCTTCATTGCTAACACTGATAGCAGCAAGCATGAAATATCCTTCCATTCCCTGATTTTCATCCCCAGACTATTTTTCCTCCCTTATTGCATGGCTACCTCTTTCTATAGCAGCAACTGGCACATCCCCTTTCCTGGGCTCTCCTTCCCATGTCGTGAATGAAGCACCTACTTTGTTCTGCAGTCTGTCCATAGAGTTGCGTAGATACATTTGCAGTTCCCCTTTTAAGTGACTGCCAACCCCTATTCTTCCTGAGAAAATCCATCTTAACTGTACTGCTTTTGTTGTTCATTAAATCCATCTTCCTCACCCAGGGCAGGTACAACATTCCTGCAACAGCTACTTTGCCTGTTTATATATATAAAGGGTTTGCATCCCAGTCTCAGCTGTGCTCTCCAGGGCTGCTCTGTCTCTGTCAGAAGGGTTTTCTACTGTCCAACCTGAATTCCCTTGCTGCTGTTTAAGCTCAATGTTTCCCTTTCTAATTGCCATAGACAGAGGGAAGGGATCATTCCCTCCTTTATTGCAGCAACCTCAATACTCATGTACTAACACTCTAAAGAAAACTCACTTTGGGCTTTCTTAACACTGACGAGAGTAAAAGATTGCTCTTAGTATATCAAAAATTTTACCTGTATTTCTGCAACCCAGAACCATGTGCTCCTGCTTTGCAACAGCGCAAAATGTTGATTTTCACTTGATTTATTGTCCACAGGTGCTCTTCATCCCCTTTCTGAAGAAATGGCACATCATTTGCTCTTTATCCTGTATGTATGTGTCTGATGGATCCTGCATAGTGTCCCATCTTTCACTTGACCCACTGGATATCATCCTATTCTTTCCATACCATTTCAGGGATTTGTTGGAATTGTTTAGCCTCCCCAGCAGCATGCATCCTCTGTCAGAACCACCAGCCTGCTTTCACTTGAATGCATACTTTTTAGTCTTGCAGACTGCTTAGGAACATCTTGAATAGCTCTGGTACTGGGCCAGATCCCTGTAAAAACCCACTCAGTGTGTCTTTCTAATTTTAACAGTCAGCCACTGAAAACTACTCTCCAAGCGTAGTTTTCTATTAGTGAACCTTCTGTGCTATGCTGCTTACCTTTATAGGTCATTTTGACTGATATTTGAGACAAATGTAATTGCAGTTTTACTCCAGAAGCAAAACTTGTATTTATTTTCAAGAAACTGCCAACAATATCCAGTCTTCAAAGCCAACTGATAATATTTTAAATATTTAAATGAAAAGCAGTTTAACTTCAGTAGTTATTTGGCAAAGCTCTTGAGAAGCCTCAGAGGATCACTGAGGTTTGTGGGTTACTGGTCTCCAAGAAATGACATATCTGTAATTTGCAATATGGGTAAATAACATGTGACTAATGATTTCATTTTTAAGAGAGCTCAGAGGGTAAGCTAGGGAATTGATTTTCAAGATTACAGCTGAGACTGAAAAAAAAAAAAGCCAAAATAAAATGTCTATATTCTGTTAAAAATCAAACTCACAGTGTCATTAAACATTAATAAACTGTTACTCATAACATTTGGAAGAAATATGTAGCAGTTTGTATATATGTTACAAAATAACTTCTGATGTATGTGGAGAAACATATTTTATCCTTAATTTAAAAAACATATGTGCATAGCCCTTTCCATTCACTTTTGTGAATATTACTGAGACAATATATTCAGTTTGAATCAGAATTTCCTTACAGAGCAATGTGTCAAACTTAAAGCCTTCATAAGTAGACTTTTCCTCCTCACAATATGCATTGCATATTAAGAAACATTTTCCAGCCATATCAGTCCTTACAGCCTTCATTTAAAGCTTTAAAAATGTTAAAGTGAATGGTGTAGCAAGGTGAAATAATACGGAAAGTGCAAGCATGAAAAATGGGATCAGTAATTTTTTTTAGGAGTCAAAGCAAACTGTGCTGGAAAGAAGATTAAAAAATAACCCAGAAGGTCCAGCTGGACTGAATAGGTGAACTTCATCTATAGACTCCACTTCTGTGAAGATGGAAAGTACTGAGATGCTATGGTGACCAATGTAGCATAAAGCCTTACCCTGGACAGAAGGATTTTGTATAAGCATCTTTGAAATGGTGTAAATTAATTAGGAGCATATGTTCAATGTGTTTCAGTAAAATAGCTACTTGTGAGGCCAGCAGCTGTAAAGTTAGTGGTCTTGGAGTCCCAAATGACTTTTGGAAATTGTAATAATTTAGATACTTTTTAGAAAGCACTGCATACTTACTTAAAATGTAAATAGATTTAGGCCTAAACAAATTCTTGTACAAAGATAGGCAAGAACTACCAGGTCATTTTCTTTTCATAACAGCAAAAGTCTGACTGTGGAATATGTAATGTTTTCCTTCAAGTGCTTTGTAACAAAGCTTTGAACTGTTTTATACAGGGAATATGAGCTGATTTCTACTCCTGCAACTCTCTTCCCAAGGCTTTAAGGAATAAACTGTAGCTCTTTAATGGTGTGCAGAGGTATTATGAGCACCCACCTTCCTTGGAATTGTGGTAGGTAGTGGTCATGAAATACACAGGTTCTTCAGGAAATCTGGCACCACTGAGTGCTGGTGAAAATGCTGAAATCCCCTTCTTTGAAGGGGTAGATGGGTTAGATTTCAAATAGAAGCTGGTTTGTCCTTACTAGTGGGGGGCTTCCAGAGGAAAAAGGTAATCCTTTGAAGGCTCTTGTTGTTTACTATATGAAACTGCCCCCATGGTTCATTGCTCACACAACTTCTCATTTCAGCTCTCTCCTCTCTTCCTCTTCCTGACTCACAAGTCTTGGAATTCATTTCTTTTTATGCTTTTAGTGCAAATGGAAATTTTTGTGCTCTAAATCTTGTTATTTCAAAATTTCCAGTAGAGTATCATTAGAGATGAGACTGAAATTGCAAAATAGCCAGAATATGCTCTTTTTGCTCTTCAGGACTTCTGATCTCTCTCTGCTCCCCTGCAGGTATTGCATCCCTCAACCACCCCAGACAAAAACAAGACTGCAAAGTGCAATTGCCAAGGAAGAACTTTCCCCCCTCAGCAAATAGGAGACATAAGAGGTTTAGAGTTTCATTACTGCCATCCTGCCAATCTGTAGACCCTATGCTCACGGAGCTAGACCCATTACAAAGATAACATCTGAACTGTTTTCATTGCAGGAGAAGAGGTTTATCTCCTCATACTTTGGTGTGACAGCTGTATCTTTGTCTAAAGATGCAGAGTTCGTAGGAGATATTGCTTGCTGGTATCAAAAGAAGTTCTCTTTCTCCAGAGAGAAGCATCCTTTTGTTGTTCAGCTCCAAAGGGTGCCACAACATGTGACAGATTTGTGCAGACCTCTCTGCTGTGGACAGTGGCTTGGCCAGTGCTAAAATTCATGACAAGCGGGAGTTCAGTGGTCAAAGGAGGGATCGTAGCCTCATTTTGTCACCAGACAGCCATTGGGTCTCACCCCTGGGGCAGCATGTGCTGCATCCAAGGGTGTGATGGCAGCTGTGGATGTGTACATTATCTCCAGTGGGCAGTAATGGATCAGATCCTGAGTCAATCCTGGAGGTCCAGTCAAAAGCAGAAGACAGGGCCTGAGCTGGAGCTGAAGACAAGATCCAACAAGGGTCTGAGAGGCCCATGCAGAGGACAATCTGCCTACAGCAAAGGTCTGAGGTGCAGCCAGAGACACCCAGATGCACCCAAAGGTCTGAGGTGCACCCAGATGCAGGACACACCCATGAGGCTGCTGAAGCAGGATCTGAGTGCACAGAACTGAGCAGAAATGGGTCTCCTGTATGACAGGCAGAGGTGTGTAGACAGGTCCTAGGCAGGAGCTGGTCAGGGCTCTTAGGACTTGTTGGTACCCTGGCAGGGCTACAGAGCTAGGATATCTCAGTGATGCCAGTATTTGCAAAAGCAGCATAATGGCTGAATTCCAGCTTGCAGAGTCACAGTGGGCAGGATGCAATTTTAACCCACTGCAGCTCCCAGCTACTTAAATATGGACACCCTAAATACAGAGGCATAACAAACTAATGGCCGCTGTGGCAAATCTTGGTGCTAGATGTCTTGACAACCAAAGGAAAGGTAAACTAGAGACACTGGCATTACAGATTACTGAGACCCACTTTCCCATTCTGGCATAGAAATAGCTCTCCTTCCCATGTTTCTCCCCTAGTTTCATTCTGTCACTCTCTTGGAAATCAACTTAGCTTCCAGAAATGTACCTAAATCTCAAAACCAATATGAACATATTTGCTTCTAAAGTTCGTATTTACTTCAAAAGCTCCTGTTTTTCCTCCCCAGCTTACTCTGTTTAAGTGTTTTCATGCTCTTCCTTTTTCTGCCACCATTCTGATTTCTTATAAATAAAGGGCATTTGCCAGGGTGAGCAGTAGTTTCCTGTTCATCTCTGAGAATGGTGAGTATCAAAGTTGGCTTAACAAAACCCTGACAAATCAGAAGTTCCTTCTATCTCCCAAACAAGACAGGAAGCCAAAATCAATATATGGACAATACAGTGCTTCTGAAAGAAGGCTTACTTTGGTATGTGACACAAAGGACTATATCTTTTAAAGTAGCAAAACACAGATAAGATTAATTTGCTCATTTCTTGGGAATTACCCTTCTACAGAAAAGAAAAGTTCATGTTAAGGTTTGTGTGTGATCTGGGATAAAGTCAACACTCCCACCTGCTGGTCACACTAAGCAAGTTTTATCCTTTTCCCTCTTTTTTTTTTTTTTTTTTCTCTTTCCTCCCTTTTCCTCCTTTAAAAAAATTCTCTTGTTTCTTTTTATCTCTTTTTATTTTTGATTATTTTCCTTTCTCTGTTTCTGTTTTTCTCTTATCCTTTATGTATTTCTTTATCTTTCTTTCCTTTCCCTTTTCAGATTGAAATTCCTATTTTCCATCAGAGACTATACAGACTCACAGAGATAGAAATAACTGCACCAGCCAAGATATAGTGTTGGAAAATATGCATCGTCAGAATGATATATTTGTTCTTTTTTGACCCCTGTGAGATAACTTGGGGTACCTTGCTGTTGTGAGTGGGGCAGATTACATCCCATCACTGCATTCTCATAGAACAAGTAATAAGGCAGAACAGACAATGTCTTCAAAATATGACAAATGACCTTTTGGATAATTTTTTTCAAAATCACTACATTGTACTAAACCTCCTGCTTGTCACTCACTGTAAACAGTATAATTTGGGGAATTATTATTGTTGTTGTTATTATTATTATTATTACTATTATTATGATTATCATAATCATCATTATCATTACCATTATTATCATCGTTATTATCATTATTATTATGTGGTGATAGTCAGGATCCCCATATTTCCCTGTTCATGATTCCACAGTAGCTCTCATGTGTTCCTAAGGAACATTTACAACTCATACCAGCACACTCTGCCTGAGAAAGGGTGACAGAATGCTGACTCCAAGCAATCTTATTTATTTAAATGACTACTTATTGGCCACCAGTGACTTTGTTTTCTTTTGTTCGAGTAGACACTTGAAAATGTAAATATGGTCTATGGAAACTGAAGGTCCCGCAGAAATTATTTTCTCCAGTTCCCTCAGAATCATCTGTTTTGCTAGTGCAATTGTCACAGCTGCAAGACAATGAGTAATTCTTCCTAAAGAAACTCAGCTCAGCAGAAATTCATTTTGCCAAGTAATCCTAACATATGCAGGATATCTCCCACACACCTTCCTATGTACTGTTCTTACTTTTTGCATACAGTAATACTTCTGTATTTTGATTTTTTTTCACTTTTAGTCTGAAAGCCAGTAAAAATAATGAGATACATGAGGGAAACGCAGTATTTTCCCTCAAAGCATTTCAATTACTTTCACTCTTTTATTTCCTCATTTCTGTAACACAAGATTATAAATTATTGCTAGAAATGTGAGAGTAGAAACAGAAACAAAATTTTAAAAAGCCCTCCTAATCTCTTATTTATAATTGAAAAGTAACTACTATAAATGGCTCTCTGTGATTATTTGTGTTACATTTCTGCCTATGGGCTCCAACCAGGAAGCACACGGGGATGGAATGACTTGTCCAGATTTGTGCTGTAAGCAGAGCCAAACCAGCGACTGAACCCACAGCTCAGTCTCAGACTTACAGCCAATCTTTTGGACGGTGCCACTCCCCTCCCAGCCAAGAAGCACATTTCCAGGGGCCTTAATAGCCAGTTGCATGAAGCCAGCCACGCTTTGCTTAATGAGCATGAACTCGGAGCAGAGTGCTGCTGCCTAATAAACTATTTCATTTAGAATACTTTAGTGCCTGTAGAAGGTGGATAAATCACCTAAGAGCCAAATTTCCAAAGTTATTCAAGCATCTAATTACACAAAAGACCATTGACCAGGGTTGTCAGAAGCACCTCCCTGTTTCACTCCCCTGGGATATCCATCCAACAGGTTTAGGCAGCTTAGTGCTTTTCATCACCTGACTGGGATTTTTACTGGGAAAACAGCAAAAAGGAGGTCTCCATATCATAAATATGATTCACAGCCAGTGCCAAGGGCTGGTGGGGCATCTGCACACCTTCCCTTCTTTACCTTGGGTCTGTATTAATTGCTGTCTTCAACTCTGCTAGAATTGTGAAGACAGGTTATGCTGTCTACAATTCTATGTGTGGGCTTTTCTGATGTGCTCTGGAATTCGTCATGACCATTCTCTAACCTCCTTTTTTCCCATGGAACAGCCCTGACTCATTGGATAGAACAGGCAAGCTGCTTGTCTCCTGTCTCCTCCAAAGTCCTGGGTTTGTTTTCAATGTGCTGAATAAATACTACGAGCAGGATGTGACACCCATCCATCCTAGCTTCCCACTGTCAGCTGTAGAAACTGAAGACACATACATACTGCAGGGAGTGCTCAAGAATGTATGGGCTCCCACATTTCTTGTGAAAATGCAAGTGCCTTTGGTGACAATGCTCATGTAGGTACAATGCCACAGCCTCACATGGATTTAGTCTCTCATTTCCACTTTTACAAGAAAGGCGATATCAGCTCCCCACCATCTATGCTGTGATAGCATGGTTTCTTCTTGCGGAAGTACTGGTTTTGTTCCAATGCAACAGTGGTAGGAGCTTTTCTTTGACATTGCTGCCCTTAAGTAATTGTTTGGACACCAGCCTAAGTGGTCCAACATAAGGGGTACTATGGTTCCACCAAAAATCTCTAACTTGCATTTACATTTTAAAAACTCCATTAAAATAAGGGTGTTCAGCCTTCTCAATACACAGAAAATTTCCTCACCTCTGTTGGTGTCTAATTCTGCCAGTTTGTGTGAAGTGTGTGTAACTCTGCATCCCTACTGGATCCATCTGCTGAGCCTGCCCAAGAGCAGGGAGGTAGTAGGAATAGCATGTGGGTTACTCCAGGATGAAAGGTATTCTAAAGGCAAAATATTTTGTTTAATTGGATAGTCTTTCAGCTGTATTAATAAAATATTGGTTAGCAATGTTTATATATACAAGATTTATCATGCTAAGATTGATTCCAAATTTAGATTTATTGTGCAAGAAAATGAAGAAAAATCAATCATGCTATCAATCCAATTTAATTTCCTAGCACTTTTTCTTCTGAACCAGACAGATCCCTGGAAATACACATTTCTTAACCAGAAATGTCCTTCAAACTCAGCCTTGATGCCAATTTGAGGCTCAGCTTCATCAACTAGTTTTTTTATGCAATGCAACACCCCAGTATTTCTGGCCCAACTGAAAGGGAATCCCTGGCTATTTTCAAAAGAAAGAAGCAATGTTCTCTTGTTCAATGAAGCACATTAAAAGCCCTAAGCATGGACTGTTGCTGTAAAGCTGGCCTCCCTACTCTTTTGCTGTACAAGATTTTAGCTCAGTCCTTTGAAAAAGAAATATATATATTGAGATGTGCACATTCCACCACAAACCTTTCTTCATGAAACCACAAGGTTTTTTTGCATTTAACTACCAAAGCCTAGGAAAACTTTTCCCGGTTCAAGGAAATCCAGATTTTACAGTACAAGCATGCACAGTTATGGGTCACAAACAGTTTTGACTTAGGTATTCGCTGACTTTTGGGAATAATTGATGCAGCTGTGTTTCTAGATGAAATATACCAATTTTTAAAGACTGTGTTTTTTATGTTCATATCTTTCTTGGTTTCAGTGAATCTAAATCACTACATTTTTCTTTTTGGATTATAGGTGTAACTACCATGGCTGTCTGGAGATGGAAAGTCAGTTGCCATTAAAATGCTGAAGCAACCTAGAGGGAAAAACCCCCACATTTAAAAATAATCTTTCTTTATTTTAAATCTGTCTGTTCTAAACCTAGCAACTTTGACTGCCTATATTCTTTAACAAATGTTAAATTAAATAAAAAATACTAGAGACAGTGAAGTTAATTGCTGGAACTGACACATATGAAATTGTTTAGTCTTGAATCTGACAAGGGTGTACATCAGTTTTTGGTAAACAAACATGGTGAGCATTATTTCTAGACAGGATATGTCAAGTTTTATGTGTGAGGGTGTCTACGAGGGCTCATTCATCAAATTGACGAAGGTGTAAAAGGTTTTAATGACCTCCTAAATCTCCTTCCCTGGCTGTCATGGTGAGATGCCTTCCAAGGTCGGTCACCCAAGCTAGCAGGTTCACTTGCATTGTAAACAATCATAGATCAGACTGAATTATAATTGTTGGTGGACTCCAGAGCAGGGAGGCCCATATATATTACAGAACTTTCTTGTCAGGGCAGTACAGGTCAGCTGTGTTTGTTCATGGACATATTAGACTTTGATTTTCCTGAGCCTCTGCATCTCTGACAGTGGTTCTGTTTCCCTATTGTATTTGCTGTCTGGACAGGATGTTCTACCAGAGGAAGTGCTCCTTGTGGAAAAGGCGTCAATTAGTTGTTCAACTGACCCTCGTTCCTACTACCTCCCTCACAGGCACAAGATTGATTTATTTATTTAGATATGAGCTTACATTTGTTTTATAGCTTTGCTAAATGAGTAGAGCAGTAAGGCATGTAAGTTGCTGAGTAAAGCAGGCAATAATGCAAATTTCCATTTCCACCATATGTCATCAGCCATTTATGTTATATATAAGATAGTTTTTGAGTGGAAGAAACATTAAAAAGGGCATGGCTGGTCAACAAGGTTAATTAATTTCTGTGTTGGCAGGCAGCTTTGTTTGAGAAGGCTGCGATGCTGTAATCATCTGAGACTTTCAAGGTTTTGCTGAGGAAATGGGTCATTGAAAAACACAGGATTTTGCATGAATTGTCTGATAAATAAAAGAGGGGCGAGAAAATTCTTAGCAATCTAGTGTAAGTACCAGTAATCAGTAATATGATACATTAAAACACATACAAGTTTTGGGTACGGTTCCTCAGAATAATCTATTCCAATGCATTGGAAAGTAAACATTAGAATACCACAGGCAGTTTTTAAAAGAGCGCTTGGTCCCTGGGCAGAGTTCTGGCAAGCAAAGGAAAGCTCTGCTTGATCACACAGCATGTGTTATGAACTGAATTTGATTTTATAGCTTTCCAAAAAGCTGTCCAAAAAGAAGGTTGGTTGGTTGTTTTTTTGGGTTTTCCTCCCCCGTTTTTTGTGTAAGGGGCTCAACCATCTTAGCATGTGTTTTTCCTCACCCAGTTGACCTAGGCCAGGGAGGTATTCGCCAAGAGGGTAAGCAACTCCCAAAGGCAGGGACTAGAGTGCATAGCTCACTGGTTCAATTTGGAATAGTTGGGCTTTTGCTCACCTCTGCCATCTGGGCTCCTTATTCGTCACCCTCTTTTCAAGATTCTCTTCCTCCTTTATTTCTTTATAATAGCAGCAGCTGAATTTTTACTCTACCATGGTACAGTTGCAATGTACTAAGGCAACGCAAAATATCTTTTTCTAAGATGGCAGCTCTCAGATATTTCTTAAGCGCTTAAGAAAATAAGCAAGTGAAAACTTGATATGAAGGCAATGTCATTTGAAACCCCACACCTACTGCAACCAACTGGAGAAGAAAGATCCTTTGTGAGATAACCATGTCCATAAAACCTAAGAAGGATCTTCCACCCAAGTAAGCCTCTGGGGAAGGGACGTCATTAACTTCTCACTACAAAATTCACCCATGCCTTTGACAGCGTAAAAAGAGAGATTTCACCTGCTAAGGAAAATTCAGTCATAGCACATTGGTCTTAGTGAAGCTTCATATGGATCAGACCTTTCCCTCTGGTGTAACATGAGTGCAGTAAGGCAACCTCAAGCACCATTTTTGGTATGTGTGGAAAAACCAGGCGCAAACTACCACAAATAAGAACAATTCTGCTTTCAGAAGGACAGCCAGATGGAAATCTTTTGGAGGATAGCTCTTTGATGAGGTTTCCCCTACTCAGGTTTGCATTGTTTGTTTTAAGCAGAGTGTGTTTAAGAGCTTATAAAATTATCAATGGGGATGAAATTAGGAAAATAAAATGCAATTATTTGTCATTTGGTTTTATAGCTCATGTTTCACTTGAAATGTTGTTGATGCTCAGGCTAAGGAACCCCAAGTGGAACAAAACCACAGAGAGTTTTGTGTTAGGCTGCAAGGCTGTCATTACCAGACGCAGCAAAATGTGTTCAATTTTGTAGCTAGTCAGAAGAGATGGCAAATCCTGCAACATGATCTGTCTACTGGGTATTTATAACACCTCAATGCCAGTCGCCTGAGGCAATTTTTGAAAACCTGTAGTTTTTACTTGGTTCTTCTGTGTTTATGAAGAAAGAAAAATTAAACCAAGGGAATCTTCTTCCCAACTTACAAACAAACAACAGAAAGAAAGGGTAACAGAAATGATAGAATGAAGCTTTCCTTCTGCACCAAAAAAATGTCATCTGCATCAGCACGCACTGTGAAATAATTTAATTATATTTCTATGGCATAGGAGGGTTATTTGGCACTCTGTCATCGTTTTATTGCAAAGCCTTTTTCCTCAAGTCCTATTGGCAACATGTGGTTTCTGCACATTCTGGAAGACCCAGTGGGAGTTTTTAATTTTACCAAGATTTAATTGAAAGTAAATAATTCTATTATTTTTGCATTGTTTTAACGCAAACACTTTCACATCTTACGTAATTACACGAATTACTTAAAGGCAATGGAGGTTTCTTCACAAAGATTTATAATGCCTTCAGAAACTAGTTTGTTCTGAGGGTTTTTATTTTTAGTTAAGGTATGTTTGGCTCAGCTTTTAAAGCGTAGCAGTTTTCAGGTAACTGGCCAAACAATGTAACATATCTCAATTTTAAGAGAGCACTCTGTCTCTCTACTCAGAAGATGGAGTTGGTTGGAGGACACACAAATTCACTAGTCATTTCCCTCTATGAGTCATTTATAATACAGAATTTAAATAAGAAATACTTGGAAATCTGGATGATTTCTTTGGACTCTTACCAAATTTAAATATGAACATTTTTATATGACCTCTCTAATTACAAAGCCCTATACCTCCTAATAAGATAGGATACTCTATTGTCAGAGTGGGATGGATCGCCCTGCTGTTAAAGACACTTTTGAAAACTCCTATAAGGTGACTTTAGATTCTCAGACCCTCTTCAGAGGCACCTGAAAGAGCTCACTGGTGCTATAGAGAATGACACCATTTATAGAAATAGTTCAAAACCTCCTACGCAAAATGTCATGGCTTAGGAATGAAAGTTGACTAAGTTGAGCTTAACAAGGGATCTTTCTCTTAGGACTGGGAACTTGGGCATTCACTAAAGTCAGTCATGAATCAAAATTTAAGAAATAAAAAAAAAAAATCAGTGGATCTTGATTTAGCTAGGTGTGCAGACTGTACAAATCAGCAGGCTGTGTCTTCTGAATGCCTGTGTGCTTGGCCTCTACATGTACAGGCACAGGGAGCAAAGTACAGAACACTAGTCTTCCTCTTCTGGATGTATCAGCCATATGCACTACTGCTTTCTCAGTTGTCTTCTCCTGATATTAAATTCCTTACATTATTTAAAAGTATAGGAACAAGACAGTTTCCTAATGTCTTTCTCTGCACTTATTTTGAAAACTAAGAAAACAGATCTGCCATCCAGTGCCTGCCAAGTTTGGTTCTGGAACTATTTGTTGAGCAGAAAGTGCTCTAAAAATACATTTTTTTCATAGCAAGAAATAGAACAAATACACACTCTACACTGTCTACAGTTCTTTTCAACCACAAACACATATATAGTGTTCTCTGGAGGCTCAATAACAACTATTGGTCTCTGGGCTCTTTCAAAAGCCTGGCATAGCACAGGCAGCCTGTGTGTGCTCACATGTGTGCACACATGCAAGACATGGAAGTATCTCACCTTCTATTGCTTGACTGCACTTGCATCATTACATATCTTTGCATTTCTGCCTAATTGCATTTTCTAGACTTTCTTTGTAGCTGCTCTATCACAGAATCGCAGAATGGTTGGGGTTGGAAGGGACCCTGGAGATCATCCTGTCCAACCCACCTGTTAAAGCAGGTTCATGTAGATCAGGTTGCACAGAACCAGGTCTGGGCAGGTTTTAAATATCCCCAGAGAAGGAGTCTCCACAACCTCTCTAGCCAGCCTGTTCCTCTGTGCTCAAGCAAATGGAGTAGGCCAAGTGCACAGTGCAGTGGCAAATGATGCCCAGAGTTGAGAAAAATAACCAAGTCACATTTCAGTATTCAGGACTTATGTCCAGTGTCTTCTGAGGTAGTTTCCCAAAAATAGCTCACGGAATTATGAATCATTACATGATACTGGAAAAAATTATGTAGCATCCTGTGATGCCGACTAAACTGAAAGCTTGTCATGAGTGTATACTTAGTAGATATTTATAAAATCTGTGAATTTCCACTTTCCTTATTTCATGGCATATTTGTCTTTCTGAGCATCCCACGGCTGTACACCAAACACCACAACTTGCTGAGGTGTACTCAGTGAGAGAGAGTTTGATCCCAGTCGGCTGCTGCACAAAGGCGGTGGCAAACTTGGTGCATGATGTGTCAATGTGCAAAGTGCACCTGAAGGTTGTGCTTCCCTCGTTCATGGATGTATAGGTCCTTTTCATCTTTCTTTCTAGTTGCAGCCTGCTGGTATGCTGAAGCAATTACTGGTATAGAAATTTGAGGAGGGTGGGGGTGGAATTACTCTAATTAACGGTCAATTGAAATTTCCCCCAGTCATTGGTCAGTATATTTAAAGAATTACTACAGTAATTATATTTTATGAGCATGAGTCATTTTTCTGTTTTTAAAAAAAGTACTTCAATTTACCCATCTCTTTTAGTACATTTCCATTTGGTGTGGTTTGGCTGCATGGAGAAGTGTGGCAGCTGGTTACTTGAAAATATTTAACAAAGCACCAGATTCCTCAGCTCTGGCATACCTGTGGACCACATATATGGACATAATTGCAAACATCTGTCTACCCACCCATGTAACAGCTAAGAGGAGTCATTTAAGAAAAAGAAGGCTAAAATAGTCAACTTTGGGGGTGAGAAACTGCAGATCTACCTGTTTGTATGTTTATTTATTCATAATACATTAGCAGCTAATGGTCTTCAGAGACAAACCCTTTGGCCATTTTCAGAGGAGGGATGTCACTACGGAAATCATTGCTTGATTTAATGTCCTCATTAAATCAAGCAATGATAGGTTACAAAAAAGTATGAAAATTTTAAGAGCCTTCTTATCAGTTAAAGAAGGACTTTCTATGATGATGTGAAACAGCAAACAGGAAAACGGGAAATGTACCTTGGAGCTAGTTGTGTGAAGAATAATTGAGCTTAGATTTTGTGAACCATATAAATTGCTTTGGCGGTCAAAATTGAGACTTTAGATCCAAACAAACCTTCTCACCCTGAGGGAATTGTATACTAGGGAGCACTGATGAGTCTGTGCTAGTCCTGGTTTGATCTGAACCTCAGTCCAAACTCACCCTGACCCAGGCATCTTGAATTCAGTGATTTCCATCAAATTAAACAATTAGTAGAGTCACCTCAGTATATTTTTACACTCCAAAACTGGTTGTTTTTAGCATCTGTATTCAGATCTCCTGGAAGTTAATCTTTCACAATACCTTGAATATCGGGATATCCTTGCTTAAAATTCTTCAAGCTTTGGGACACTTAGAATCTAGACCCACAATAAAATCTTCTAATATGTATTACAATCACATCAGTTATACTTGCTGTCTGTCACACTCAAAGCATCCCTTTCCTTTAATCCACCTTTGCCTCTCCACTAGGCATTCAAACAGCAGAATGGTGGATTGTTGAGAGGTGAGGAATCCTCAGACCTGGTAGATGTGACAGAGCCAGCACCACAGTTCCTTCTGTAAGAATGGGATATTATAAAGTGAGAAAATTCTGGGCAGCTGTTCTGCTTATGCAGGAGCAGGGAGGAAGCTGCTACTTCTTGTAGACTTTCACCTCCTGGGTTTATAAACAGGGTGAAGATGAGTAGCTTAGAGTAGCTCCAATGCCACTTTAAATCTCTTCTAAATTACATTAGAATGCACAGTGAGCCTAGGGCACATTCTATACTTGGAGCTAAAGTGATTTGCAACAATCTTCCTCCTTGCCGAGTTAATTTTATGTATATTACATAAATATATTGTACAAGATAAGAAGATATAGCTTGTATCTCTTTTTTTCAGTGGGAGATTGTTCCTTGTACAGCAGTGCAGCTCTATGAATCCAACAAGAGCTCTTGTTAATACATCTGAGGCAATTTAAGACCCTGTAATATCCAGCTGACACAGCCCCACTGTCAGGGACTCCTACCCCTGCCATGGAGGCAGGGGAGTGGAGCACCCCAGCAAGGTTATTCAAACCCCTTCATACTGAGACTTCATCCATATGCAAATATTTTAAAGCTAAAACTGAGTGCTCAGTTTACTACATATGCAACCAATCCATGTTGAATTACTAAACTAAATACTAAGTTTTTCCTGTCCATTTATTTTCTCCTTCTCTTGTTGTTAGACTCCAGGTTCTCCTGAAAGGAAAGGGACATCTGTCTGAAGAAATTTACCCTGGGCAGAAAAGAGGTTGAGCACATGGCTTTCCCTGCTATGTCTCAAGGCTCAGCGAAAAACCATACAGGTGAAAAAAGATCTGTCAGTGCAGTGTTATGAGAAGCAGAACATGCATTCCATGCCCAAACAAAAGTAAAATTAAGGATGTGGTGTGGTATGGTATTTTCTTGGACTGATAATTTCTGGCTAGTCAAGGTCTGGATGTTTTGAATGAACTTCATTTGGCATTTGGATGTACCTCATGTTGATTTACAATTGAAATGATACTGTAACACCATTACTCACTGTACAACTCTAAAGGTGCATAAGATGTAAAATCTGCACCATGTTAAAAGGCAAGCTGGAAATCAGCTCTAAGCATTTGTTTTGTGGCACAAATTCTAGCCTTTTTGCCAAGCCAAAACGCTGTCTCCTGTCATAAATGCGACACATAAATACTGTGTAATGGGAACAAGGTGTCAGTTAGAGGCTTGCAGGTTCTGCGTAGTTCTTAACCTTTTTTTTTTCCTATTCTTTGACATATAGCACCACAGTTGTGCTACTATTAGGCTGACTAAAATGCTGTTTTCCAAACAGATGCAGTGAGACCTAGATCTATATCAGACAGACACATAAGATCCAAGGAAGGGCATGAAACCCAGGTACAGATCATTACTGATCTGGTGATTGCTAGTTTCTTTGTAGAATTGAGCTTCCACAACTGTAATTTCTGTTTATATGGAATGACAGGATGTTGTGGTTTGACACAACTAAGCATCAAGCATCTAAAATATCAGTTATTTTATAAGGAAAACAAAATAAGAAAATATTGAGGAAAACTAGATAGCTGTGAGGCAAAAAACAGGTTCAGACTTAAATGGTTACAGTACAAGGAGAAAGTTTTATTACTAACAGAATTAAAAGTTAAAAGATTTAACAAGAAATTAAAACACACACACCTTCCCCCCTGCTCCATTCTTGTCAGCACTTTACTCTTCCTTTTTAACTAGCACAAAAGATAACACAACATAGGATTCTAGTCAGTGTTACAGTTCTTGAAAAGTCTCTTTCTGATGCTTAAGGAAAAAGGGTTTCTTCTTCTTGCTTCACATGATTTCTCAAACTGCCCCCAACAACAGACCCGCATGGAAAGAAACAATCTGCTGTGGTGTAGCACATCTCTTCTATGAAAAAATATCAGTTTTTTCACACTGCCATCCATGGGCCATCACATGGGGTTATGAGTCTTTTTAAGGATGGGTTATTTTGTCCTGAACACAAAGGCTTTTTCTGCTACAAATCTTTAAAAGCCTCTCACTGTTTCTATGTATCCTGGCATAGGCACTCTCTCTTCACAATCTTCACAGGCCACACGTGAGTCTTCCATCCCCCCATGTACTTCAAATGGATTAAAGAGACAGTTTGATATATTACAGTTTCTTACCACCGCACACCAGAAGTATTTTTAAGCTACGCGCGAGGAACACAGCACCACCCCTTTTCTCCGTCACCATTTCAGCTCTGTCTCACATGGCTCACTCTCTCTGACTCCGAAACCTCCAAGTTGAAAAATGGTCTTATTCAGGCTTTATGGTGAAGAAAGCCTCGCTCTTTTTGTGCTGCTGGCGGCAGAAAGGAGGCTCCCGACGGCTCCCACCAGCTCCATGTGGAGAACAGGGGGGGACCCGCCGGTCCCAAGAAGCTGCTCTGGAATGATCCCAGCTGCGCAGCAGTCCATGGCTGGGTTTGGCTGTGTGCCAGTCCATGGCTGAGTTCAGCTGCCTGGGCTCTGGGACGGTTCCCTCCCCAGCGACCCAGGGTCCGTGCTGCGGCATCAGGAAGAGGAGAAGGGGGCCAGGGCTTTGGCCCGGCCTGGCCCAGCGGGGCCCGGAGGCTCCAAGGCTGCCCCCACCTCCCTCAGGCGAGCTGGAACAAGAGGAACTCCCGCCTTTCCATGTGGTTTAAATGTGTAAATTGTAAGAAGTGTTACTGGTCTAAAAATCTGTGTATCAACTCAGATTCAACCCACTACACAGGACAACCTTCACTGTCTCACTTATGGATAATTATTGCTAGAAAAACTCCAGCGAGCAATAATTATAACTCTGGAGAGATCCTGAGGTGCCTAGCAAGGATCGTGTCCCAAGTGGACTGAAGCTGGGATCCTTCTCCCCATATGCATTGGTTTAGTTATTTCAGATACTTGTAATTAAAGAAGCATTGAAGTCATTTGTCAGTAATTTGATGTCAACCATGATTTAATTGTAAGTAACCATTTCATTAATCAATAGATACAGAACAGAGTCTGTATAATTAACTGTAAACTCCAACAGCCACCTATTGTCTGAAGGCAGGGAGTTTGTGCCAATTCTCCTAGCATGTGTTGCACTTTGGAAACTAAACTTAAGTCACAGCTTGAGAACATAACTGGGCATGAAAAAACTGTATTCAGGGGTTTCAGTGCAGATGTAGACTGAAGAAAGCATCATGTCACAGAGAACAATGAAATGCTTCCACAGAACATTTGAAATAACTTTCCTCAGCGGGTGAAGGATAATCCTGTGGGACCAGTCAGCACATGGCATGGATTCAATTCCCTGCTCTTTGAGACTCTCTATAAATGGGCTGGACCCAGAGTTTTAATTGTTCTTGACATTTATCAGCAAAATACCTTCTTTTTATTTGTTAAGAACATTTTCTGTTTCTCAGTGGCATGTGGGTAAGAATCTTTAAGACTTTGAGGTCCTCTGATGCCATTTCCAGAATCGCAGGGTACTCTCTGCTTCAGAGCATTCCTACCTTTTTATCCAGCAGGTTTGCTAGATAGCACTCCTGCAAAACTTGTATGAACACCAGATCAAATGAAAGTAACACTTCCAGTTCCTTCCTTTTGCCTCTAAGAGTTCAAGTCATGAACGAAAAAAGACATATCAGAAGGAGTTGTCTCATGTTTAACTTATTTACTGAGTGTAATTATGACTTCTTTATAATTCCTGAGGATGGCCCTAATGAGGAATGACCAGTGTCCCTGATGAGCTGATTTCACAAAAGTCAACGGTGAGCACATCAATGTGTACTAAGTTCTGTTGAGGGTGCTGCTGGCTATTGGCCCTCTTCACCAGCTCTCATGATGGGAGGTAAATCAGAATCTGGCAGAAACCATGGAAAAAGTTTTTTTCTTTTCTCCATTCTCCATTCATCCCCAAAGTACTAAGGGGTTTGGAGGATAAAACCAACCAGCTAAAAATTCCCTCAACAGGCAGGTGGCCAAGAGAAATAGCAGCAACAACATCACCTGTCAGAAGAAGCACTCGAAAGAGATATATCAGCAGCAGGAGTTTGTGGACACTTCTCCACAAGTCCTGCCTCTTTGCATTGTGGGTCTTTGCACTGCATTTTGGTTTTGTGGTGAAAGAGGCCCCCCAAATTCCTTGGGAAATATGCTAGTCCTGAGAGAGAACAAGCTGATATCTCAGAAATGTGACCTGTTCCTTGGCTGTCTTAGAGCAGCCTCCCAGAAGGAATACTTCTGATGAATTGTGCTATATCAGCTGGGTTTGTCTGAACAAACTTTTCTGAACACCTCTCCCCATCATTTTTCCCCTCTTCTCTTTGGAAGTTTTATTCCGCACTTGAATTTTTTCATCTACTGGTGCCAGTGTTTATCCACTGGTTTAGAAGGACAAATCCTACTAAATCATGAAAAGAAACATGCAAATTTTCTCAGGTACTGTAGACCTGAGTGAATCCACTGGCATCAAAAGAATTGTGATGGATGATGTTCTGGCCTGAACAGTTTTGTGTGGGGTTAGGATGGAGAAAATCCTCGCAGGTAACTGAGTCCAGACCCCGCTGCTTCTCTTTCAGTGTCACCAATTTACCAAGGAGTCTAAATGCATAGATAGGTGGGGTGTTTTTCCACTTCTGTTTCTTCAGTGTCTGACTATCCTGATTATTAGAAATCTTATTTAGAGATTAAATTGATGGATATTATATCCATGTTATCTCCGCAGTGTCTTGTGCCTAGTCTCTTTTCCCTTTTTAGTTTTCTACTAACTGGTACAAATACAGAAATAAAATAATTGATCCTTGTACTTGAGTTACTGGATTGAATAAACCAATGTCATTTAGGTAGTGTGTCCTCTGAGCAGCAGAGCCCTGACACCACTAGCTGAAGCCCTGGAAGAAACAAAGTTGCATTTGGCTCAGACAATTAATGCCAGCAGCCTGAGCTTGCTATTGATGTGACTGCACAGCTTTCACTTCTCAAACTAGGTCACTCTAGTGACCTACTTTGCAGCAATTTTTGTGTCCACAATCACCTTTTTGAAATAGGTCACTTCTTTGTCCATTTTCACAACTCTGTTCCTGATTAAATACCTCTTTTCTTGAACACAAGTAATCAGAATCATAAATTGCATTTCAGATGAAGCCTTGAAATTGTCTTAAAACTGCCATAAAATTTTTTCACCTGCCACATCCTAAGATCACAATTACATCTAACTTGGGGATCATCATCATTCTACACATCAGTGGTATATCTATGCACATGTCCCTGTTCTCCTTTGTTTCCAACAGAAATTACTGCTATTCATCCTGGAGGGCTGGATTTTGCAGCGCTATTCACTTTCATTCCATTTCTATTACTTCTGCCATCTCATCCAGCTCTTTCTGCATGGTATTCTAGTCCTCTGAACCAATAGTGCCTTCCAACTTTGTGTCATCAACATATTTCTTAAGCCCACTCCTACATTTTGAGCCAAAACCACTCCTTGAGGAACTCCATTAATAGCCTATCTCCAGCCCAATACTTTCTCTCTTGACACTGAGTGCTGTCATCTCTCTAACCAGTTTTTGAGCCATCTTACAGCTTCTCTCCTAATCCCCCTTTTCCTTACCTATGCAGACGCTCTCTCACATGGCACCAGACCAACTGTTTTACTGAATTCAGAGCACTGTATTTCCTTTGTCTAGGAAAAATAGTCATCCTGAAGAAAGCTATTATGTTAGTCTGGCATGACCAGACTATGACCAAACCAGACTAAAAATGGTGTTTTCCATTTTCCAGCTTATCTTTCTTCTTTTCTATAAAATCTGTTCTACAGACTTGCATAGGGTTGCAAACTAAATGACCCCAAGATCACCAAAACAGCTTCTCCTCTTCTTATTTCATTTTGACAGTTGGTTATGGTGTTCCTTAGTCTTCTCCTCTGTCTCATATGACCCAGAGGGGGAATTTCTACTGAGTTGATGCTCATGGGCTGCTTCCCCAAAATTTCTGGAGTGAAGGGTAACCTGTCCCCTCCAAAGCAAGTTTGATGCAGCACTTCGAGCTCTGTTTCTAGCACCACAAGGCTAATTCCCTATGGGCATACTGTGTCTCTCTCCATTGTCAGTGTCATTGTGCACAAAGGGAAACAAAAGGCATGATGTCTCAGTTTTAGGAAAAATCATTATTAATCTCCACCCTGGCCTAGTGCATGGTTGTTCCTGTGCTTCTTTTGTGTTCAATTCTTAGTTACAGGGATGAAATTTTTTTGCTATTTTTTTTTTAAATTTCCTCTGTAAGGTCTAATACAGCTTGACTTTTGGCAATTTGTACTTTATTTCTGCACTTTGACCTCTTAAGGTGCTTCATTCTCTGCTAATTAGGCTTCTTCTCATTCTTTTTAGGCTCTCTGTTATTATCCATGTAATTTTTAAGGTAGATTTTTGTTTAATTCCTTCCTACATGAGCCCCTCCTACTTTTACCCTTACTTATGAAACAAATTTCAGGTATTTTTTGAATTCTGACTCAATGCAATCTCAATTTTAAGTAGCTGTTGCTTTTCAGCCTCTGTCAAGAAGTGAGTGACTTCTTCCTGAGGTAATTAATCTTCACATATTTCATGAACTTGTCATTATCAATCACAGTCCTAATTTGTTTCCAACTTTTTTTGATCAGTGCAGAGCCTAGAATACCTTTGCTCCAGACAAGTCTCTGTTCTATGCCTTGCAGAATAGCAGACTTCAGAGACACAGAACAATGCTGCAGGTAGTAAAAATCACAATAATAACCTTATAAGACTTTTTGTTCTGAGATATACATATTCATATTTAGAGAAAGTACGTTAACACAAAACTAAAAGGGATCCATCAGGCTTAAACATTTAAATCACATTAATGGAACCAAAATATGGTAATGTGTCTTAGCAAGCCATTGTACCAATGAAAGGAAATAAATTCTCCTGTCTCATAACTCACAGAAAAAAAAAGAGTTTTTCTTAGCACTACTAAATTGGCCAGGGGGACCCAAGATGTGTTTGGAGCAAACTACTGGGTAAGAAAGTATCATTTTCACAGATCTCTGTTTGAGAAAAAGTCCATACTTAAAGAATACTTAATATTGACACATTCTTAAGCCTCTGATAGAGATACCCAAATCCCATTCTCAGTGTTTAGTTTCTACTATAGCTAATTAGCCTAAAAGTGGGAAACTGATTGAGTTATTCCTTCTGCTTGGCTGGCTGCTACTCAGAAGTTGGTACAAAGGTATTGACAGCACCAAGCATGAAAGTTCCTGAGTTCCTCTTATGAGAGGTAACTATTGATAGTATTATGAACACTTAAATTTAATCTTTGCCTTTTACAGCTAGACCTGATCCTAACTAAAGCAATGGTGAAGGTCTGAACTGTTCTCCATCTGAAGAGAAATAACATAGGCTAGCACACAGAGTGCCAAAGCCCTGACACATTGCTGCTATTTTAAGAAGAAATATTTAAGTAGAAATGTCTGAGGTGGAACACTGAGACTTGCTGTTCAGGGCAGCCCTTGGCCAGCAGGAGTGAGGTATAGGCAGACAACCTTTAGCAGGATGTCAGGATGAGGCAGAACTGCCTTTCTGATGTTCATAAGAATGCATGGGCTACAGTCCTTGAGCTGTACAACAGAGAGGAAGGAGGAGTACAGTGGTGTTTCCTTACAGGCATGCTGTCCAGCTGACATGTTTGAGTCTTATCCAAGGACCACACTCAAGGGAATAGTAGGAGACATCCTGCCTCCCTGAGGCATCACAACTGAAGTGGCTCACATGCACAGCATATAACACGAGATTCAGGGCAAGGTTGTGCATAAATTGAGATGTCTCACCCCAGAAAAATATCTCCTACTAACTGTACATTTACTTAAATCATTATTTCTTATCACGTATGATGTCTTTGGGAAGATCATTATGAGTCATTAGGATATGAGTCCCAGACTCTTATCAATAACTGCATTATAGAACCCCATGTCATCATGGCCATGTTATTTCACACAATTCCTCCTAGTTAGGCAAAGAATTATCTTATCTAAGAAGATACCAAACAGTCTCTACTAAAAACAGATACTACAGGGCAGTGCTTTTTTCAGGCAATTTTTTGGAAACCAAAAATAGCAGTTCAGCTCTTAAACCTCCAGCAAACCAATGTTTCCATACCCCTACAGCCTTTTGTCTCCTGAATGTGGGATTTTTTTCCTTCTCTAGATGTGGAAAGAGAAGCAGCACAGAAAATACAGTAACTTTATGTGTCCTATTATATAGACATCAAGTTTTTATTTGTACCCACAATATGCAAAAAAATATCTCTCAGCTCTGACACTGACAGCCACATAAATTTCAGAGAGGCTCCTGCTCTGAGTCACTCTGTAGAGAAGTGTGTTGAGTGCACGAAATGAGTTTACCTCCTTCTTCTCTTCTCTGCCAGAGAAGACAGGGGCCAAAATCAGGATACTACAACTTTTTATACATATACCCACCTCCCACTGAAATTAATGGGAGAAGTTTGAGTGACTCCCTGGTTAGAGAGAAATAAGGAGTACTTTTAATTGTGCTTTTAACTGAAGCGTGTTAATTCAGCTTTATGCCAAGAAAGGGTTGATTGTGCTCTCAGGCAACCTCTTATAAAAATGCAATCCAGCTACTCTGTCTGGATCCTGGAAGAATGATTTGGACTCAGGAAGCTGGTTTTGTGGTAAAGGAAAACATCAAGTTCTGCAGTGTTTGAAACTGTCTGCATGTCTCCAGCCAACCTGCACGTCACACATGTGTTTCCTGGCTGTGGAAAGCCAGTGTCGAGCTGCCACGCAGTACCTGTGGCACAGAGTACTGCAGTGGCAGGTGCCTCCTATAGAAGCAAACACATTGCACTGGTGTAAACTCACCCAGATGATGTCTGAGAGCAGGGCAAAGAAGCCTGACTACTATGTATCTATCTGTATTTCTGACTTTATTCCTCTAAGCTTTTGATCACTTCAAAGTTTGATGGCTTCAAAACAATGCCAGGCATAATTCCTTCAAATTTTAGGAAGCATGCCATAAGAAAGCAATGACTGCCAAATATTTTTAATTTGTTAGGGATCATCCTTAATCCATGCCGTGAGCAGGAGCACAGTTGTTTTCATTCAGAATTTGACACTGGCTGAACCGGAGCATGTGCTGATACGCCGTATAATGCTAAACCTTAAGCCTTCTCCCAAGTGCCTCTGAAACTTAAAAGGTTTAAGCACTCATTTTTTTCTCACCTAAGGGGCAGAATAAATTGTACATCTCATCTGGCTTTAATTTTAGACAGTGTTAGTAGAATCTCCAGCATTGTAGTGGGGAATTGGCTGGAAACACCCCTGTCAGAGCCAGGGACACTACCCTCCCGGAGATTGGTTTGCCACAGCACAGGCGTTCTGTGCAGCTGATGCAAAACACTGTTTGAAATATGGAAACATCCAGCATTTTTGCACTGTGGCCAAGATAATCCCTCATTTCTGCCCCTTCACAGGGACCCACCCCATGGAACTGATGTGAGAGTTTAGCTCAAGTCATGGTGCGAGTCAGACAAGGCCAAATTCTGATCTGGGCTGCACCCACATAACTCTACCAAGGCAACATAGCTGAACAGGTGTAATTCAGAGAAGAATAAGAAACTAGCCTTAAGACAGCACTGCAAATTCAAGGCTTCATTTTATCCCGTGTTTTCCTTTCGTAGCCTCATCTTTGAAGGACTGCAGTTCTGCTCAGGTTCAGCCACCATGCACAGAACTCATTGTGGCATGGGAATTGCAGTTTGGACCTCATGGATCCTGGGCCTTAAGGCTGACCAAAAATATCCTCAGGGACAGCTTTGTAAATGCTCAGGATTCAGCTCATGTGCCAAAGTCTTACAAAGTGCTCATTATAAATCTTGTGGAAAATGTGACAGTGTAGTGAAATGTTTGAACTGGAGCAGTTCTTTTCTAGAAGCAGGATTTTCAGGGTGCTGTGCACTGCTCAAATCCTTATTTTAGGAGCATGGATTTTTATCAGAAAGTTGATAGATAATTAACAGGGTTTGGGTTTTTTTGGGTTCGTTTTCTTGGGGTTTTTTTTGTTTGGTTTTGGATTTTAAAAAAACAAAAACACAAAAAAACCCCAAAAAATGTAACCTTCACTCCATCTAACTGATTATCATAGAGAGCAAAAGCATCTAATTAGTTTCTTGCATATGTCAAGTAGAGAGCATCTTGGCAAGCCAAAGACATAAACACTAACTCACCCACATAATTTTACTACTGACTAAAATAAAACCATATGATGTTTCTGTATCAGTGCCTGAAAAAATTAGTTCACTAGAGTCTGGCACCATAAAGTGTCCCTAACACTTTTGTTCATACACATATAAAGTCTAATGAAAAATGGTGATAGTTATTTTCAAGGAATAGAGGAATAGCTGGAAAGCAGTTCCCCCAGAAGAGAAGTTACCTCAGCTGTTTGCCATTACTACCATCAACGTTAACTCAGAAAACGTTAAAATTGTAGTGTATGCAATAAACTAAATTTTATAGGTCTTATTCTATAGACAGTGAAGTAAATGAAAGGGCTCAGATTAAGTTCAGTGGATTTTGGAGCTGTCTCTGTGCTTCACACCAAACATTACAGATACATGTTCAAGCATTCTGACACTGTGTATTTCTCACAAAGCTTAGGAACAGTGCTACTAGTTTCAGGGATAACTGCATAGTCAAGGTAACATCTATCCAGAGGACAATGGTTTCCATCTGTTTAAAAGAAAGACATTGTTTAGTTATACTTTCATACTTTTACAAAAAAATGGCAGCAGAAATATACAAATTCTGGCTACAGCACTGTTTTAAAAACTACTGGTATTTAGCATAGTTATATTTTGACAGAGCAAAATATAAGTTACCTACAAAACCTTCTGTCTCAACTACCACATTTGAAAATCAAATGCCATGATTTATGTAATATCTTGTCGTCCAGGGATGTTGAAATATTTTAAAAATAAGAATGACCTTGAAGTATCCTCCCTTATTACTTCCACTCCACAGAGTGAAAGTGAGGCATTTAGTCTGCCATGTTTGATAAACATAGTCAGGAATGGGGACTGTAATGGTATTGCCTTGTTGTCTTTTTCTTCCATGGTATTGCCTATCTCTTTTCACCGAATCTGTTACTACAGCACACATCTACTATAGCCTGAAACAGCTGCTTGTGCACAACTCCTTAAAATTATCAGAACAGTCCACGCGACTGACAGGTCTGGAACAAAAGCCTTCATTGTTGAAGGTTAGGAAATGAAATGTGGGGTTATAACCTCATCCTGTGGGTGAGGCACTGTAGAACAGCATCACAAACAACTGTAAGGTGATGTGACAAAGCCAGGCTAAGACTTTGAGCTGCATTGCTTGGCACCTGAGGAAGAGGTTGGGATAAGCTTGGTCTGTAACACAAGTGCCTGTAGGTATGGAAGTTGATCAGCCCTGCTCTGATGCTCAAGTGGCTGCAGGGTTTGTTGTATGTCCCTACAGCACTGAGGAGTCTTCTCAGCTTTGGCAAACGAGGTGCTCCTCCTTCCTCAGGTCTCTGGTGCCCCTCAGACCAACACTAGACACACACACACACACAAACACGTGCTCCTGTTTGCTTATGCTCCCAGGAGCATGAATCCAGCATCAGGAAGACAATCTGTATGGAGTCCATGAACCACAGAAAATTGTCTCTTTTCAAACATTCTCTAGGACTTTCAGTCCTCTGAATCGAAGACCTGTTGGATGAACTCTTTTGTAGATGTCACCAAGTGCTGCCACTGGCTCCTGTGATTAATGGTGTTGTCCCTTGATGGTTCTGTAGTAGAGAGGACAAGAGATGTCCTGTTCTTTTCCCCCCAGGCACATGTGGCCATCCACAGAGCAGCAAATCCATTTGTTTAAAGCTAAGGTCTAATCACAATTCTGAATACTGATTTATCAAATGCCTGTAGGTTTTTTTTTAGAGACTAATTTTTGTTGCAGCATGTTGATTTGCATTAGGGGAAATGCTGGTGCTGTCTTCACCCACTGCTTCACACTGGCTCTGATGACTTCTCTGTGTGTCTGTTTTGCCTACTCACTCTGGGATGTCTCTGGCCTCCACTCAAAATGAGACATGTGATGTTTAAGTATACATGACAAAACTGTCAGACATAGTTTTCAAAATGAAAATAAGATGTCCAGGAATTCAGGAGAATTTATAAGCTGCAAAATAAACCAAATCTGGACATTTTCTGAGCCAAAAAAGATACAAGACAGGTCCAATTAACAAGGCATAACTATTTAGAATTTTCATTCATAATGAAAATGTTCAGTGATATAACCACAGCCAAAAGAAAAACCACACAGTTTTTTCATTGCAATTATTTTAAATAAAGTGTGTCATTTTTTTCTCAGCCTGATCTTTGGCACCAAGATAGAATTGTACTTGAAATGGAGCAGTAAAACACAATTAGCCTTTTTATTTAGCAATGGTAGTTTCAAATCTCTTCAGATCTAATAAAAATTTGTGGAGTTCTTGAATGGACAATAAATCACAGATTAAGATGCCTAGCAGAAACAAGTACTAGTTCTATATTCTTACAGGAAACACTTGATAATATAGCTTCTCTGCCTGTTCTTTGTTCTCCTCCTCCCCCCTTCACTCCCTCAAAAGATTTGATTTATGCCACCATGGTCAAAATTTCATTACCTGCTATTTAACCCAGTGGAAATAAAACCTGTCTTGAGCAATCTGGAATATGTGAAAAATCAAAGTTTGCTTTTTGATCTTTTAGTTTAGGATATTGAACAGAAACTCCTTTTCTTTTCTCTCAGAAGAAACTACTTTGATTTTTAAATTTATTTTTAAAATTTCTTTCAGCAACAAGGAATGGAAGATTAAAGAAATGGGATATGGTTTAGAAAACTTTTTTTCCATGGGTGTGCCCTATATGACAGTCTGTGTCCCTGAAACACCTTGGCTCAAATGTAGTAGCTGTGGGTGTGGTGATTATTTCCTGGCACAAGGAGGGACTTCAGGAAAGCACTGACTCTGCCTTCTCCACCCAGGCAGGTTCCTGACCTCTACTTACAAGTGACAAGAGCCCTCGTGTGCATAAATCCTACAGAATCCTTTAGGCAAAACCACTCACAGCGTTTGCATTGTGGGACTGCTCTCTTGAAAATATAAATGTATGCATAGCATGCCTGAGGGTACCCAGCTTTGAATTATAGAGTGCCTTGTGAGCAGTCGTGGCATTTGGTTTGAAGACACTCCCCCCTGCCTCCCTCTCCACTTCCCAGTTCTTATTTTAAATTCAGCTTTTCAAAAGCTTGTTACCAAAAATATTCTGATAGGTCTGTGGTGGTGCTGACTAGCACGAGCTTTGCAATAGAGAGTGAAAGATCACTTTATAGACTTCAGCTTCTTCCTGGAATGGCTACTTTTTTCCTTTCACTTCCCTCCAGCCTCCCCCTCCTCTTTTGGCAGATATATTAAAAAGAAAAAAAAGAAAAAAAGAAAAAGAGTGTATGGATTTATTGCTGTATGGGGCTGTTAGATGGGTAGCCACAGAGATCAAAGTGCTCTCTCTGCTGAACAGGTGTGGCATGGAAAGTGCCAATTCTCTCCTTTCTAAGCCCTGCCCTGAGGGATTATATTTTTTGGACGAGACTTTACACAGCCAAACCTGAAGAGAGGCTGAATTAGAAAAAAATTCGCTGAATAGGAAGAATGGACACAGGAGCTGTGTCTCCAGAACGGGCTTAGATAGGTGGTCTGACAGAGTACATAAGTAACACTAAGCTAATTCTCGCCCCATTCCTTTCAACACATCTAGCTTCCCCTGGAATGTTTACAAGGCAGCTTTGATGGTAGTAAGTAGATCATTAGAGAAACTATTTACAAGTGCAAAAGAGACTATTTACAAGAGATTGTAGTGACAGGACAAGGAGGAACAGTGTCAAACTGAGAGTATGTTTAAGTTAGAAATTGGAAAAAAATTCTCTACTGGGAGGGTGAAGCACTAGAACAGGCTGCCCAGAAAAGCTGTGGATACCTCATCCTTGTAAGTGTTCAAGTTCAAGCTGGATGGATCTCTGAGCAACCTGGTCGAGTGGAAGATGTCCCTGTCCATGTCAGGGGAGTTGGAACCAGATGATCTTAAAGCTCCCTTTGAACCCACAGCATTCTTATGATTTTATGATTCTATGATCAGTGAGCTACTGATCTGACCCTTGTGGTTACAGTGGGTTAGACCAGGAGATCTCTTTGCCTCATACATGGACCTCTTGTTTTCTTTTACTGGAAAGAACAACAGAACACTGACTGTGGTCAACGCCAAAAAGAAAAACACTCTATTGGTTCAAAAATTACTCCTCTCTCTTCTTCGTAGGAGAGACCCAAGTATTCTGATTAATCCTGTCAAGGAGACTGTGGTGGTGAAGAGGAGCCAAGGAACAACAGGAGCATGAAGTAGAAAAGGACAGGCCATAATTCAGGCACAAATCAGAGTAAAACTGCCCAGGGGCTGAAGTTTTTGGAGTCTACCAGTACTAAGTCACACATGGTTTGAATCGCAGCTGTGGAGCTGCTGCTGAGAGCTTTGATGGCTTAGGAGGATCTTGTGAAACGTCTTCACCAGGCAGAACATGGCTTAGGTCAGTACAGGGGATTCATCAAGGGACAAAGCAGTCAGCCAGTGAGTCTGGTCTTTGGAAGCCTTGAAGTTTAAATGGGTTTGGGTAGAGCCCTGCCTTTGTTTAAGCAAGTCCAGGAAGAGGAACATCCTGGAAAGATCAGGCCAGAGGCAATTGGGTTTGAGAAAAGGAGGTTAGGGGAAACAAAGACAAGAATGAGGTGCTGAAATGGGCTGTGCCCTCCGTAGCATCCTATTTTTAAATAATCTTGGCTGGAACTCAGTATTCCTGATCATTCCTCTGCTTGTCAGCTAATATCCTTGAAACCCACATGAAAAATCTGTTTGATTCTCCTTGGGTACAGATCTGCAGCACCATCCCTGCTGTACATCATGCTAACTCACATCCCTGTACAGTGATTCTATTCACCACTGGAACAGCTTACAATTTCCACAGCTTACCATTATCCATGGGGAAATTTATACAAAAACATCCCATCATCAAAAAGGATGTTACTGACTTTTGAAGTGAAGTACTCAGAAGTAAGGAAATTTCTGTGTAGACTACACTTACTCATGTGAATGAATTATGATTGGGACTTTAATTACATTGAACTCAATGATCTTGGAAGTCCTTTCCAACCTTAATGATTCTATGATTCTTTGGTATAAAATCCCTATCTTATTCAGAAATGGAAGTTGCCCTTTCTTCACAGTGAGTATTTATTTGGGGTATTTGTTACCTTGTGCAATGAATGGGAGAGGAATCTAGTGAGGAAAAAATTCCCCATGTGAGTGCCTCTTGTAAGACAACCACTTAGTTGATGTACATGTGTGATGTCTGACAAAAACTGTTCTGAAATAATATAAAGTGCTGTATCATGAAGTCTCTTCCTAACAAAGAACATGGACACGGAAGGCTTGTTTTCTGAAACAATGCATCAGAGACAGCTGATTGCACAAAATCCTATCTTCAGTGGCAAGGGCATCTGAGCTTTGAGCTCCTTCATTAAAAGGGATTGGGAATTCATGTCAATCCTGTTTCCTGTCTTTGTCTTGGTCCCCCAAATATTTTAGAAAATGTGTATATTTTTGTCAGGCATTTTAACATAGCTAGGAAGTTGTTCAGGTTTTTTTCCCCATCACTTCTA
This sequence comes from Lanius collurio, assembly GCA_020086605.1. NCBI lineage: Eukaryota > Metazoa > Chordata > Aves > Passeriformes > Laniidae > Lanius > Lanius collurio. The sequence goes on along the minus strand of JACBWW010000011.1, from coordinate 15,913,873 downwards.
GATTTTTTTGTGTGTTGTGGAGTGTGAACAGAATGCAGCTAACACAGCACCTAAACATATATTAACTTAAAGCTTCAATAGAGCTACTCATGTGTTCAAAATTAATGATACTTAGATTATGTGGGTTTGTCCTCCTAATGAAGGAGCCCAATGGAGAAGGGCTGAGAACTGTACTGGAAGTCAGTGGGAGTTGGACGTCTGACTCCCCAAACTCTCTCATAAACTCTTTCAAAAAGCCCTGCAATTCTGGGTTGATGCCCAAGAGACATTTTTCAATTCCATGTCAATACACTATCATTCAGCGCTCAGATCTGATGTTATTAAGTGAATGAGGCATCCATGACATTTATTTGCTGTGACTTACAAAAAGAGAAAAAAAATCCCCCGTGTGCAAATGCTTTGAGTATTCACTTGGTTGTAAACAGGCCGTTCATTAAGAGTATATCTGTGTTCGTTTCATGATTGCTCCATTTACACCCACACTGCACATGCAGAGATTTATCATCACTTGTTCTCTTTGCACAGCATTGTCTGCACAAGGAATGCATGTCATTTAGAACACAGAGAATATTACTAATTAAAGAAAAAAGGAATAGATGAAATACCAAGAGAAGGCATACAAAACATACATTAAGTCACTGGTCCCTGTCTCAGTTTCTCGATTTGGGAAAAGGGTAGCAATGGTAACAATTGCCTTTGAGTATGTATGAAAAAAGCCCAAACAGTCTATCTAGGTTCATATGACGGCTGCATGTAAGTGGAAATTGACCTTTGGGTACATTTGATTTGGGTAAATCTGAATCTGTTTTCAAAAGGACTGGAAGGTACCTGTCTGTTTTACAGACTGTAATCTGCCACATATCAGCTTTTTGTCTGAAAAGATCTAGCCATTATACTTATTCTGAAGAAACTACAAGATTTGGGAGAAATGGTGGGAAAAGTGTATTTTCTGTTAAGTTTTGGGTTTGCTTGATTCATGCTCAAACTTTCCTAAAATAGTCACTCTTGGAGAGAGAACAACTCTGGAAAAAGTTCAGCCAAGAAGGCTAAAGTTTATGAAAATAGTAAATAACTGAAACTGGGCCTTCAGAATGGAAATGTTTAGATGAACTTAATATTAGTGCTTTTACATATTGGTGCTTCACTGGTTTTTCGAGTCAGAAATATGGAGTGCAGGAAATGAGTGGGAGAAAATCACTGGGTTGGTTTTGCTTTTTTTTTTTTTTTTTTTCCTGCTGGTGTACTTTTAATGAAAACAGGAAGAAAATAGAATATGACATGTACATTATGTGAGATTGATACAGTTCACTTAGGCCAATGACACATCCTTCTGCTACCAGTGAATCATTCTTGGTGAGTAAAGTGAATTGCAAGTGGAAAAGTTTTGTAAAATTTATACCAAGTGTTGACATCATGCTTTAGTACATTAATACATAGTAAGCCCACAATCAGGTACCCTCTGCTGTTGTGCAATGAGGAAGATGAAAAGAAAAAATTAAATCCTGTAAGTATTTAAATTTTCTGAGGTTTGTAGACTGATGTTATTGACAACATAGGCACCAGTAAAATTTGGAGAACTCTTGGGGATAATAGATAAAATTAGAGCTCATAAAATTTTTGAGATATCATTTGATATGTTGCAGCTGCATTTTAAAACATGTTTTTGTTTACTTGTGATTATTGCTGCTTGGAAATACCAGTTTGTACAGCTTTCATGGTTACTTCATTTTCATGGAAATGCTCAGGCACTCAGTTAAGCACTTAACTTGTAAAACTAACAAACACAGAGCTTTCAAAAGCACTTGAAGTATATATATTATGCCTCAGAACACTCGTGTGAGATTCTTCCTCTCATGAATTTTCTACTGACAAATATATTCGCAAATATTACTTGGAAAGCAAATAGAAAAAGAATACTATTTATCTTATTTTCCCAGGTTTTACTGATGTGAATGCCTAAGCCTGTTCTTTGGAGCCTTTGCCTTCTCTCTGACAACTCTGTTTGATGTTCCACAGTTCATCATGAATAATCTCCCCAACAGGAAAGACTTTGGGGTTAATAATGGGTAAAAATGTCTGAGCTCTGAGTTCCTCCATGTCTCTATTTGTGTCTTGAACTGCATAAAGCATGGTCAAAACCTGAAGGATTGCAATTGTTCTTTGTTTTGTAGCCAGTGGCCAACCTCTCTCTTGCTCCTTGCACCCAGGTGGAGGAGAGGAGAAGCCTGTGTCACACTCCACACAAGCTCTGGAGCTGTCTGGGCAGAGCAGAATATAAGATGAAATTTCTGTCGCTGATAAGCACTGCCTCACCTCCAGAGACACAACAGATGTATGGAACAAGGTTATGGGAGTCTTTCAGCTCAGGGCACACCACTACAAATGCAGATCACATTGCTCTTTCATGGGGTTTGAAAACAATTATCACCCGTCTCTACAGAAACCAAATATTTCTCAAGAGTCACCTCTTTGGTTTCTGTAGTGATAATCTTTACAGAAGTTTCCATTTTTTGGGAATCAATCCTGTTACTTCTGGCAATGAGTGGAACTCATCTGGGCAACCCTCAGTGGCCCTCAAGATGCATCCTGATTTTCCTTCTGCTCCTTTAGCATGAACTTCAGCAAAAACCAATCTGACTTGCAAAACGTGAGGACAAAATCTGCTCTTACCATTAGCTTTGTCAAAGGTATAAACCACGAAAAACCTGCCAGGCACATCTGAAGGCCCTTGAACCTGGGGCCAAAATGGCAGTCAGAGGTCTGGCAGAATGCATGCACCCATGTGTAAGCAGGGAGTGGACTGAAAGACCTGGAAGCCATCAGGAGTGCTCCTGGACTCCAAGAGACATAAATGATGGATGAGTTAATGGGCATGAGGGTCCAATTAATATGCTTCATTATTGGACAGATTTTTCTAGCTTCATTCTCAGGGCTCTGGATTTTCTGAACAGACTCCTGGCAAAAATTTCTGACATTTCAGATACGTTTCATCTGAAACAGAGATAATTGTTTCAATCAATTACTAAATAAGTTTTTATTAGTTACTTAGCTGACATAGTGCAGTTCATAACTTGAGATGAATGTATGAAGCATTCAAGTCACTCTTCCTTCCTCAGCAAGGAGGAGATGGAATCAAAGAAGGCAACTGTTAAAGCATGGAAAGTAGTATGGGGAAGAGAATAAACCCTCAAGAGAGCAAAAGGAAAAGAAAAAGAATGAAGAGAAAACAGAAAGTACAATTAGAAAACTTCAATCTAGTAAACTATGTTTGTGAGGCCAGCAGAGGGGTAAATTTGAATCCAGGTCCAGTATTGGCATACATTCATCTAATGCCTCTTGCTGCAGAACATCGCATAAGAAAACTGTGATTTTTTAAAGCTTCTTAAGTGATGTGCGTGCACATTCTTGTGACTTTTATTTGGAGTTGAATGTTTGAATTTCTCCCAATGGAACTGAAAATCCTGCTCAAAGTACTCTGCTATCCAGACAGGCCAAGCAGCTCATGTGGTAATGTAATGCTACATAGATTCAGTTGGTAAGAAGGAGGAGTCGCAGAAATATTAATTTGGGGTGGGGAGAGGGAGTGTCCTTCTGAATTTTATAGAAATTGTTCTTTCACCTCAAATACTGTACTGAATAGTCCAAACTTAGATTTAGGCAATCAGAAGTTAAATCTTTATATCTATATATATATAGATAGATATATTTACATAGACACAGAACTAGCATATATTTTCTTCCCATTTACCATTTCTTTCATATTGAGTAGACAAAGATGTCAATGAAAATATCATTTCTCTTCTAATTTTAAAGTACAGCAAGCTCCTAGAAAGAGTAAAAATACAAGATATTTCTCTGACAAAAGTTTTGATAAGTCATGTTGCAAGCTTTCTCCTCACAGTCACGCATTGTGCAGGGCACAGAAAGTTCTGTCACAAAGTTTCATTCCTGTTGTTCTGGTAAGACTGTCCACATGAACATGTCACCTAGTGATTCCAACTTTTCTCCAGATTAATAGAATGTCTGTGAAAGCCCTTTGCTTGTGTTCTATGCATATAGTACGTAGGTTGCAAATCATTGAATTTACATGCCTATATATGCCTGAATTGACCATTTGTGGTTGTGCTCACACTCCCCAGGAGAAGGAAGTAGCTACCTACTCTTAAAAATGAATAGCAATATGCTCTTCTCCCTTTGAGATTTTTCTTCCAAGAGATATAGCTCAGCAAGGAACAAATGCTTTTCCATTAGCTTCTCTACATTTACAAAACATAAATTAATAGCAAACACGTTAATACAAAGTTCTGCTAGATCCATTACAAAGCCTGAAATTCCCTCCAAGATAAGCACCTATGCTTTATTTCAGATTACTGTAAATTATGACTGGCCCATTTTGAATTTTGACTAATGGGATGTGATACAAGAGATGTCCTTTGACTGGACAGGGTTAGATGTTTAGATTGACTTCTGATGCTGTTGACTCTGTGTGCAGCAAAAACCAACACCACTGCCGGCTTCTGCAGAAAATGCTTTCCTCTTTTATGCTCCATGGTCCTCAAAAGCTGCTGTTCCCACTGCCAAGAGGTGAAACTGTGTAAAATAGTATGAGCTCAAATGATGAAAGTGCAAGTAGCTTTCAGAGAAGTGGCAATAAAAACAATAAACAAGACTCAACCCAACAATTCAAACATTTGATTTTCAATTCAGCCTGATTTCCAGCTTCCAGAAGTCCCACATGTTCTGCCAACATTGCTTAGTGCATAAGATCTCTGGAAATAACTACAGAATTTCAGTTTTCCTCTCTAGGGATATATTTTGTTTGCTATAGTATAGTTTGCTATATATATGTTTAGTTTGCTCTAGTATGCTTACAAGTCCAAAACTATTTCTTAACACCACAGAGTCTGTAGTCAGAGGCAGAGATCTTAGCTAATCCTTAGCGTCCAAGAAGTACTGCAAGACTGAGCAGACAAGTCTTCACGTTCACTGTGTGATAAGGCCTCTAAGGATTGTTCTGTACCCATGACAGTCCCAAGCAGAGACAGTACGGGAAAGGGACTGAGTGTGTATGAACTCTGAACTCTAATATGGATTTTGATAATCATAAGAACATAGGAGGCCTTTTATTAATTCAAGGATTAAACAGAATGTGTGCTTGTGAGTGTAAGGTCCATATTTACCCCAAAGGAGTGACTCATCACAGCTACACCAAGTGGAACACTGACCCTGTTCTGGTTTTAGGGTTTTGTTGGGGGTGTTTTTTGTTGTTGTTTGGTTTGTTTTTTTAAATTTGTCTATTCGAAACATAATTAAATCAGTTTCAGAAAGATACTTACAGTTGGTCTAACAAGCTCTCATGCTCTGGAGACTGTGTTTCATAATGTATGAGTTCCAGGGTATTTCATATAGTACAGCAAATAAGCAAAGACTTTTTGAGTCCAACAACCAACTATTTGTGTATTTCAAGCCATCTCTGAGTTTGCATCCTGGAATTGCAGAGACCTGTCTCAAGGCTTTTTTGAAACTAAGCAAAACTTAGCTGTTCAAGACCTCAGGACTCATGTGGGACCAGGCTACTCCTTCCACTGGAAAATGAGAAAAGTAGGGCTGAGAAGGGGAGTCCTGGGAGACAGCTGTGTGGGAATGTTGCCTTTCTTCCTGCTGCCAGGGGGGTGATGGAGTCACCCAGTACCACTTAAACCCAGCCTGTCCCACATACATAAGCCTTGCTGTCCAAAGCCCTGTCATGAACAAACAACTGGAAACAGATGTTTTATTGCCTTGGCAGGGCACTGTCCTAGACAGCTGCTGCCTTTGCTGATTCCTGAGGCTGGTATTGGGAATGTTACAATTTTTTTAAAATTTACTTCCCAATACTTAATTTTCACATACAGAGACAAGATATCCAGTATCTTGGAAGGTAAGTCTTTTTCAGTTTGCTTTCTCAGTGCTTTTGAAGGTACAATGTACAAACAAGACATCTAGTTGCAGACTATCACCTACCAAAGGTCCACTGCACTGGAACCAAATGCAAAAAAATGGATCTAAAGTGAAAGCTTACAGTCAAAAAATTTGGGGTTCTGTGCAAAAAACCAACTTATAATTTCAACAGAGCAAATAGTTTTCACTTGCTCAGTCTCTGCGGTACTTATGGCCATTAGGGGCCCGGTATCATTTCTCAGACATGTATGAGTGGATAAACCCTATGCCCTAAAGGAATTCCAGTTAATGACTCCAAGGTCATTACCTTGTGTTCTTCCTATGTAAGCTCTCAAGTGATTTTAGTTGGCTATATTACCTTTTGCTTCCCCTGCTAAAAACAATCTTGCTGGCAGTGCTGCTTTTCCTCAGTAGAGGTAGCCACATTTCAATGACAGGTGACGTGAGCTCTGCAAATACAGAGCCAAATTCCATGGTAGTGCAAGAGCATGTATTTATGACAGCAATGGATTTGTGCCTGGTCACACCGTGGCTGTTGGAGGCTGACAGATGATAACATTGTCTGGAGTGAGAAGCATTATAAAGTTTTGCTGATGTAGCTACGGTAGGCAAGCTCTATCACAAATCTGTTTAAGAGCGTCATGCTAAGTCTTTCATAATACCAGGTATTTACACAAATATATTTCAGAATTCATCCATAAGTTATTTGGCTTTCATCCTTCAATCAGTCCATTCTTCCCTCCAAAAATCTGATAGTTCGTTATTTTTAAGGCATTACTTCCTTTATTAAAAGCTATGGAAAATTGATCATCAGTGGTATGCCACAAAAACTAGTATTTCATTTGGAGATTAAAGGGCCATACCTGCAGCATCATCAGCCCTGACTTGGACGTAGACTGCTATAAAATGGGCCCTCAAAAGCAAGTGTGTGTGTTTGTGTGTGTGTGTGTGTGTGTGTGTGTGTGAAATTATCCAAATGAAAAAGGAATTTTTGACATGTAAACAACTATTTGTCTCCTGCAGTCTTGAGCATAGACCCATTATCTTATCGTTCATTAGCAGCCTATTGAATTCACATAATCAGTAATAGCTTCTGGAAGCTGTTTGGCAAGCAGAGATGGAAATTACTAACTCACAGCTGGGTAAGAAAAAATGGCAAATACACATGTGGTGCTTGCTCTCTTCCCCCCCTCTTCCTTGGACACTGTAGATTTATTGCCTCACGGTATTCACAGATGATGTTTTCATAGTCACTAATGAGCTCCCAGCAGTTTTTTAACAATAACAGGACATTACTACTCCTAAGATATATTATGTGTTTTCCCCATTTTTCTCCATTTTGGTTGAATACTCAGAAGTGTGCTAGCTTAAAAATCTCCTGGTTTATTATTATTATGATTGATAGTCCAGTCATGTGACATAAATGACTGCTGAGGTGTAACTTTTCAATTGCTAATTTGTGTAAAAATGTAAAATACAACATTTTAACCTGCTGTTCATGGTCTTGTACATTAAAATGACAAAATACTTGTTTGGTTGGTTTTGTTTCTACTAGTGGAAAGGCAACATAGCAAAGATCAATTTCCAATAGTGTTGTGCATTCGTTTTCCCTCCTTGCAAGAATCTGGCTTCAGCTGACAGAGATACACAAGTTAAGATGAAAATATTTACTGGAAATTATTAAAATTAATTTGTTTGGAGATCTGTTGTCCTTCTATGCTTATTCAGCAAAATCAATTCATTCAGATACTGATCCAGGAAAGCACATAAATATTTGCTTTATTTTTATGCTCATGTTTTAGTTATACTAACCTTCAGGTAAGCCAGACAGTTTTCATTCTCATGAATTTGAGCTTTAATGCATAACTGTCTACAATAAAATCTAGATTTCACTTAGAACAGCTGGTAGTATGTTGTTTTCTGATGTTATATACAGAAGCTGCTGTCATTTAAGATTACAATACTTAGAGGCTGTTCAAGATGAAGTCACTTTTAATGTGTGACTATTTAATAAGCCATAATATGTAAACCTAAGCAAAGCTGAGTTTAGGAGATCAGTCTCTTATCCGCTCTGAAGCATGAACTCTGCTATCTTCTTTGCCTGGGATTGGAAGTCTTGGCTCTAAAATGTGAACCTAAAGAGTTTTCTGTTAGACAGACACTTGCAGCAAGCACTGTTCATAATACCAAAACTGTCCAGTGTCCCAACTACACCAATATCAACATGCCTAGTGACTTCATGGACATGGGGCTATGCACACACCTGAAGTAAACCTTGGGTGTAGCCTTTCACAGGTTTGGGACCAAAGAAGCTGTTTGGTGCAAATGAGTAAAACTGTGGTCAGGAAAACTCCTGGAGCTGCTGTTTTCCCAGTGAGCTTGTGTACCCTTCATAACACCTCCCAAGCCCGTTAGGTCTGCACACAGATCTGCTGTGGTTTTCAGAGAGTACCTGAAACAGAGGACGAAGTCCACACCAACTGAAATTAACAGGAGATGTGCCAAATGTTTTGGGGTTTTTTTTCTGTTTGGTTGTTTGGGTTTTGTTTGTTTGTTTGTTTGTTTGTTTGTTTTTATTTTGGTAATTTTCCTTTTTCTACATTCCTCTCCCCTTCTCTCTTCCCTTTGCAGATGATCTGGAAGTCAAGGCAGTAGGCTCAATGGATGAAAGAGGTTGTGGGATAGACTGTAAATTCTCGTAACCTGGGAAGGAGAGCAAAGATTTTCTTTGGTCTAATTTCTGTCCCTTTTGGTGTAAACTAGATTTTGACAGGAATTTTAGTTATTTCAAAATACTCTGTTCCATATTTTTGTTCCTGAGAGATACAGGGATGAGGAGCTGCAGCTCTGGTTTTGCAAACTTTGATCCTGAGTCTGTATAGAGATCCTTACAGCCAGGCATTTTGTTCTGTTAAAGCTGGATTAGATGACAGTTAGTTGGATTTCAATGCTATAATTTGTAAGCATGGACGCTTCAGCCCCGTGCTCTTTTTCAACCAGTTGCCAGATTCAGTCAACAAATGGTTCCAATTCTGCCCCACCTCAAATTCTTCTGACGTAAATTTTAATGGAAAACTGTCACTTTGAAAACCCAAAAACTCTGTCAAGGAGCTTAACATTTCATTAACAGATATATTTGCAGCCATTATCAGCAACTTGCTCCTGGCAACGTCCCAGGGGCTCTCCTAGATACAGTGGAAGTCTGCCCTTTGTAGCTGTTAAAGCTGTAACATTTTCCTTGGAAGTTACTTTTAAAAGTCTTATCCCCAAGCACCCAGTATCTCCCCCTCTCTTTGAACTGCTTAGACCATTTCTAGTGACTGAAAAAGAGCCAGTCCTTTAGAGCAAATTACTGAAAAGAGCAGAGATGGGGGAAGAAAATCACAGAAACCTAAGAGGAAAAATTTACTTTTTATTTGGAATCACAATGTCTCTATCAAAGTTTTTCTGTTTCCCTTAGACATTACATTCTCACAACTCTTGATTATATCACCTGCCTGACAGTGTTCAAATACATACTAGGTTTCCATTCCCATTTTGGAATAATTTTTCTTTTCCATGTAGCTTTTTCAGCTACAGACGGGAAGAGAAAAATTTTTAGCGTTTGGTGATGCTCAAAATGAAGAAAATTCCAAGTTTTTTCATGAGTGGTAGAATCTTGTCTGCCACTACAGGATTGTCTTTATTCTTCTGCCTATCACCCCAAAAATATGCTTGATTTCCTATGACAGCCCTCTCGGAGATAAACAACATCTACTCTGGCTAGTTCATGTTAATGCAGGGGCTGACTGACCAGCTCTCTGCAACCAAAGAAAATGCACAAAGTTTGAATTGAAAATTATTTCCCCACTGTGTTGTGAGGGAAGGGAGCAGACAGAGAGCTCTTCTCCATCCAGCTGCCAGTTTTTTTGAGGTTTGTGATGTTTCTACCCCTCTTCTGCACAGTCTAGGAAATGTGCAGTGGATTCAAAACATGATGACTGTTGGTAAAAACTGCTGAATACCATAATTACAAAATCTTCATCTTTGTACACAAAGATGATATTACTGCATCAATAAAAAAAGTGGGGATACAGTTCTAAGTGCCTCAGGTGGCTCTGTCCTTCACAGTTGAAATTATCTTGCTCCCAGCAGAGGCAGAGACTTCTGGTTCCTGCTAAAGCCTCAGCTCTGAGGTGGAGAGGAGATGCTGCTGCTGTCTCCTTCCAAAACTGCTTGTCCCACAGAGGCCAAGGCTTCCTCTGGTTATAAGCTTGTTAGAGGAAAGTGGTGACACGCTGAAGTTCCAAGCACAAAGTGGTAGTGTGGAATCATCCCACAATGCACCTGACTTGGAGTGGAGAACAAAGCACCAGGCAAAGCAATGCAATGAAGTGTGGATATATTTCCCTGCCCCTTATTCATATGTTCCAAAAAAGAAAAATGCTTTTTCTCATACAGAAAGCTCCAAATCTCTTCTCATAGAGAAGTGATTTGAGAGGCTACTTTGGGGGGCAGGGTAAATCATGGCAGGCTGATCATTTGCAGAACTCTTGTAAGGGAAGAGTAAGGGCCTGAGGTAAATGTTTTGTTGGAAACAAATCCCTCTAGACCAAGGTGACTAGGAAGTGTTTGCCACAGAAAGATATTGTGATAGACAGAACCTGTCCAGACTAGACCTGGAGGAAAGATGCTTGCATTACTATTTGCATTTTAAATATGAAGGGTATTTGGAGGTGTATGTCTTCCCCTGCATGTCATGGGGACTGTTCCAGGGAGGAGATGTTGAGGATGAGGATGTCTCTGTTTCTGAGTTCTGCCTCCCATTTTTAGTGCTTTGTGAATTACAGGAGCAGACACGATATGGCATGAGGGCCACATGGATGCGACACAGCCCTGCCTTGAAGAGCCCCGCTCCTGCACAGCCTGGTGCATTGGCTGCCTTCTGTGTCACCCCTGTCTCATTTCCACTGTGCACAGGCAGAGGTTGCCATCCCTTTTTAAAGAGAATACTTCATTTCCCTTCATAACATACTAAGGAACAGCTTTCTGATAGTAGGTAGGATATGTGGTGGGACAGCCATGGATTTGGAGATTCATCCTGTCCCCATGTTTTCCTCCATTCTGTTCTATCTCCGGTGCTTATCAGCCTTGGCCAAAGGCAGGGGGGTAATAACATCCCCGGGTTTGCTGCAGTATCCTCATGTTTTCCTCCATTCTGTTCTATCTCCAGTGCTTATCAGCCTTGGTCAGAGGCAGGGGGGTGATAACATCCCCAGGTTTGCTGCAGTATTTACATTCCTTTACCTGTACTCCATGTTCACCTGCTTTTATTGATTTCTTGACACAACCACAAATGTTGCCTGCTCAAAAATCCTGCTACAAAACCTGTCACAGAATTGTGAGGAAATTCTTCTTGCCTGGAGGTGTGCTAGCCAGGAAAGTGGCATCTCACTAGACAGAAGTAATGTTTCAGCTGAAGTCAGTCAGGCTTTTCCCTAAGAGCAAAGAAATTAAGATTTTCATGTAAGTGCCTAAAAGTGTGTTTACCTGGGGTAGATGTCCATGCCTGTTTCTGGCAGAGGACTTAGCCAGTCCTCATGGATGCCCATCATTCTTGGCAGAGGTACGGGGACCCCCCCAATGAGAAGAACCCAGTGAAGGACTGGGACACGGATTTGATGAACACAATTCAGAGAGAACTTGATGGACCCTGTGCAAGCAAGTGTTCCCCATCAGCCCCACTTTCCCTGAGAGGAAACTGAAAACAAGAAGTAAAGGCTGGATGTTCACAATGTATTTTAAACTTAAATGCCCTGATTTGGAAAGGCATGGAGCATCAGCATGTCCCATTGACTGTGGTTGGTAGCATAAGGCCCCTCATATGTCAGATCCTTTATTTAGGGCCCTAAATTTAGAACTTGGACTCTCATCAAGATGAGAAATATTAGCCATGGGTTGTTACTACTATGTGCACAGCAAGAGTGTACGGCTGTGTTGCTGCTTTCAGGCTATTTGCCCTTTTTCGTCTTTCCAGACAAACTCAATCCTGTCAGAATGTTTTTTGTCCTGAATTAGTAACATCAGATGACTATAATACAAGTTCTGCTGTTAGCTACCATCTCTGCTGTCAGACAATGGGGTGTTTTAAAAAGCATCCTAAAGGAAACTTCATTTTTCATTTCAGAAGTTCATTTTCATCTTCAGAGTGCAACATCATTCTGCTGAAAGATAGGAAACCTGTTTTGATTTCAGAACTACAGAACAGGAAAAGCATAGTCTTAGACTGAAAGTTTCTCCAAACTATGCTTTTTCCATTGCAGAGTCAATCTGTCTCCAAAGCTCTTTCTTTTGTTTTAACTGGAACAGGGGAGAAAAGATTAATAAGATTAAAATAGAAGAATAATTTTCACAGGTCATTTACTTCCTCTCTTTAATTTTTTGTAAAGATGGAGAACAAGGCAGTTAACTTGTTCTTACTATGAGTATTCAGTACAATATAGTATTACCCAAGGAAAAATCTTTCATTTCAACTACTCAATTATTTTCTAGTTATGTCTGGTTTAAAAGAAAAGCGAGTCTGACTTGGCTCAGTTTGAAGAATTGAACGTGAATTGACAATTTGCAGATTTGGACACCCCCTGGCCTCCCACACAAAAATTCATAAATACAGGGATAATATGATAAATATATCCGCTGATCATTTGAAACTCCACATAATTTAAAACTGGTAGACCTCTACTTGGAGACTTTCTTTCCCCGGCTGTTTCAATATGTGCTGTTACCTAAAGTCCAAATCAGCCTCACACAAAGTCGCTGAAAGTTTTATGTGCTCTGAGAACACACCACACCTAATTGCAGTAGGACATGGTTTCCTCGCCCTAAAGAGAGATTGCAGAGAGTTACAAATAATAGTCCAATTGCCCAATGTATTTCTAACGGATTAAAATTAACAAATGATATCTTATTTCTGGCCCCTTCTGGTGTAACATAATTCTTCCAAAAGCATACTAGATGTTCCAGTTTAGTGACCCTTCCTCTTTTCAGCGAACAAGTATACATGTTTTTGTTGCTCAAGTCCTTCACATTAACCTTCCAAAAAGTAGTTGGAGACAGGACAGCTTTTGTCTTAACTGTATTACCTTTGCCCCAACTGAAATGCTCAGTTCTAGATTTACTTTCTGATGTGAGGAGTTTTGACAGCTGGGGGGACGGTTTTAAGCAAACTGAATTAGGGGAAGATGTCAGACCACCTTCCCAGAGCAAGCCAGGAGCCTGTCAGGGACTACAGCTTCACTCACAGCAATATCAGCTTTTCATTGCCGTCATCTGTGTTTCTGGCCAGCATTGCTGGTGTCTGTGTGTGGTTACACCCGGCCGCAAAGATCCTAACAGCGAGAGGCAACACGTTTTGTCTTCTTTCTTATTTTTTTCCCCTTCTTTTAAGCTTGACCTTCTTCCACTGGAGTAACCGCTTCAGGCTCCTGCTTCTGGTTGGAAGGGTGGGGTGAATGGCTTCCTCTTCCTCCTCCCTTCCCGTCCCTTCCCGTCCCTTCCCGTCCCATCCCGTCCCGTCCCTTCCCTGCTCCCAGCCCTGCTGCACAGATCACTTGGCTGGGACAGGCAGAGGGGAAGGGTGTTTCTAATGCCAAGTGCTTGAAAAGGACTGTGACAAGAGCTTTCATGGTTCCTGGTTTGGGCAGAAGCAAAGCTTAAGGCAGGGAAGAACAAAAGAAAAAGTCCCCAACCTCCAGCAAGATGCTGAAGTCACAAACAAGTCCAGTGAACTGCAAAGACATCTATGTATCCTGAAAAATCTAAGAAGCAGTGGGGGTTCCACCAGCTGACCTGAGGAAAAATCTAGAGACCATTTCCCACTTAGAGGGCTGCCAAATCCATTCCAGACTCACTGCTACGCTGTCCTTACCACATTTCTAACTCGTCAGAACCATTTTCCTCAGAACCCACAGTCAAAAAGGAATCAGAGCTGAGATACAAGCACTGGGGTCTACACAGTGTAGCATGAAGTATTTTGAGGGCAAAGGGTGGTAAAAGAGTACCTTCATTAGGAGAAGACAGAAGAGCACCCTCATTTTTTCATCAACTGTAAATGAAGGTGAGGGGACTCAGCTGACCACTTTTGCTGCTGCTTTGAATGCTGTGCAGCAGTAGAAAAGCCAGTTGAATCTCACTCTCACCATTCCTGGGTAGCCAGGGTAGTGACTTCCCTACACAGTCAAATAAAAACAGTTTGGTCTTAGACCTAAATCACAGTTCTCCATTCATTTTCAGGTCAGCCTTTGCAGTCTGATGCAATCGTGGCAGAACTTACTGGCTGCTTCAGTCAAAAGCAGGCTGTTTTGAATCTCCTGGATCAAAAATACAATGTTTTTGAACAAGTACTACCTGTTCACTTCCAAGAACACCACCAAATCCTATGCACCTTGAGGGATGACATGATCACCTCTGACATGAGAAATAAGGAGTGGTTACCACAGGCTACTCAGATAATTCTAAATTGCCCACATAGCATGATTCTCTCTTTGGGTGTCTTTCAGGAATGCTGCCATGCATCAAAAACGTGGTCCTCATCTCTGTCCTTCTCCTGGATGCTGGCAGAGGATTGTGCCAAGGGGAAATCTGCTCTCACAGTGAAGCCAGCACAGTCTGCTCTCTTTCAGAACATGATGGAAAATGTACTTCTTTGTTCAACATTTTTACTGAGTGTAAAAGTGTAAAACCCTTGATGGCTTGCCATCTGGATGGAAACTGCTCCCCGTTCAGGGGAAGACAGGTAAAACACAGAGCATGTGTATTCTGAGTTTTGACGTGGAAAATATTCAGTCTCTCGGGTGATTACTGCCATATTTATGTGCAATAACAGTAAGTAATATCAAAAGAACAATAATAACCTGACAAGCATCACCACTGATATTTTGAAACCAAAGCGAGTCAACAGCTCTCTGAAAGACGAGGCTGGAAAGGCACCACGTGTTAGGTGCAAAGTGAATTTGGAAATGCATGTCTCCAGTAGGGAAAAAAGTAGGAAAAAAGAGGGCAGAAAAAGAGGGTGTGTGTTTGTAAGGGGCAGAACAGCAAGGTGGTATGGGAGACCTTGTGGGGAAGATGGCAAGGAAAACGGGAGGATATAAAAAAGAGCAAAGGACTTTTTGTGAGCTTTCTGGCAGATTTTGGAGCAGGTGGAATGCAGAGTGTTTACACAGTTCATATTTCAATATACTAAGAAAACATAGGGAGTCAGGCTCTAAGCTGCTATTAAGCTCCCCTCCCCTCCTGCCCCAACCACTTCTTTAAAATCTGCCTTCAGATCTCAAATGAAACTGCTCTCTGCTGGACTGGTGGCGCTGGGGTAGTGACTGTGCCACCAGCTGAGAAAACAAATTTGAGAAAGAGAGTGTGCACTCAGGTTAACAAGCCTTGGGTGAGCGAGGCGTGCCCCCCCCCCGCCCAGCTTTCCCTGTTCTCACCTCCTATTCCCCAAAGCCCCTGGAAGCAGCGCACTTTGGTCAGAGAAGCCGTCAGGCATCGAATGGCGGACGGGCTTCAGAGCAGCAAGCGGGGAGGAGAGGGGAGATTTACAATGTTCTAGTTTTGACTTTTTGCATAATGAAAACCAGAGGTCTAATAAAATACAGCAGCAGTAACACTGCAATGGGAAGGGGGGAAAGGAAAACAAACTTTTGGGATAAAATAAACATCATGTACTCAAGTAAGGGGTCTATCTCTATTTCCATCTATCGATACAGGTATAAACATATTCTCCCTTATTAATTCAAACTAAGAAGATTAAAACCAGGTAAACAGAACACAAGATAGTTAGAAACATTTCCTGTTAGCAAATTGGTCCTCAGCAAAGTAGCCAGAAAAGAACATGGCCACAGGAATATGTGAGTGGCACAAAGTTGTTTTTTCATACTTATTTGCACTCAACCGTGTTCTGAGCCTAGTTTTTCAGAAAGGGGCCAGTTTCTGGAAAAGTTCTTGATTCATTCAGAATTATGTTGGCCGAGGGGTTATTGCAGCTACACTTTTACTAGGTTTTAGGGAGAAATTTCTTCTCAGGGCTGGAGCAGAAGAAGTTATAGAGCACATGTGACTTCCTCAGTGAGCTGGTTTACATCCTGTGGGATAAAAATAACATTGTACAATATTTTCTATCATTGATACATATACTGCTTTTCATCTTAAAGCAATGTGGAAACATTATGATCAGGGTATATCGGCCAGTTAGAGGAGCAGGAAGAGCTGTGCAGCATACCGAGCAGCTTGCACCCTTCAGAGCTCCTGCATAGTGCATTCACCTCAGGATGCACAACTAACATTTCTCCATGGTCATGAGTGTGGGGAAGAGCTGAGTGTGGAAAGAAAGGGGTCAGGGGCAGTAGCCTCTGCCCATTTCCCCTGACACTGAAGTTCAGTTTCTGAATTTAATTCACAGGTTTATTTCATTCTCAATTCTGTGATCCTGGGAAAATCATTTAACTTCTTTAACTTCTCCAGTTACTCATCCATAAACCAGATAGTTTTATTTGAGCTGGGAAGCTCAAGCAAAATTTCTACTTGAAATTTTTACAGGAAAAGTAATATAAAGAGAAAACACTTGCCAGAACAGCAGTAGCATCAAGTCATACTTGCGAATCACAGAGGGCTTCTTTGATGCATGTTTGGTAATTCTATGCTATTTACTTGGATTTTGAGATGGCACATTCTTTGACCACATGCCATATAATTAGTAATATATTCACTAATAAAGTCACAGTGTCCTGAAGAAAGTGAAATACAGCACTGGAAATTCAATAGCTGTATCCTTCATCCTGTTCAAGGACTGTGAGCAGGCAGGCTGACTGACTTGCTGTACTCCTGCTCTTAGATCATGTTTGGCTAGTGCAAACTCAGCTGAAGAGCACAGTGCTGACTCTGGGTGTCCTAATACAATCTCTCAAATTTGACAGCAAGGCTTGCCATCCATGGATTTATCATGACTTCATGACTTCTGGCCAGTACATTGAGGAAGACATACTGTGCTCTGCCTAATTCAGAACATACTTTGGAAAAGAAGCAAGTGCTTAATGGGCAGAGTCTGAACTCCTCTGGCCAAAAAAACAGATTTCCCTGATTCTTTTCTCTCTCCTCCCCCTCCTCTCCTCAAGGAATTTAGTACAAGATATCATCTGTGGACAAGAGGCTGTAAGACTGTTAGGGAACACACAGCGGTGGAGTCAAAATCCAAACCTGTGTTATTACATATCGTTCTTCATTCAACGACCAAATAACAAACCGAGCCGACGTCTCCTTGTCCTGAGCTCTGTGTGTGGGTCCTGCTCCCTCGCTGGGATGCCCTGTCACCCCAGGAATGGCTCAATTGGAAGTCTGTAAGTGCGAGCTCTGTTGAGGGATTGCGAAAGCGGCGAAGTGAGCGGGGTCCCTTCCTGTGAGCACCTCCAATACAACAGCACCCTCCACTGCCTGCTCGGGGTAGAGGGAAGCCTGCCTGGGTAATTCCTTTTGACAAGATGATAAAGCCCAGCCAGCGGAGATCATTCTAATTACCACAGATTATCCAGCTGTTTGAAGAACACAAATTAATATAGATGATGGTAAGTAAGTGACTGGAGTTCCGCCATTCCTATGGAAAAAAAAAAATAAGAAATTATAAAAGGGAATGACATTTCAAAAAATGCAACCCACTTGGAGTAAAATTAAAGATGAAACCTTAATTAGTCTACTGTGTATATTCTACTATGATATCATTCCAAAGAATGTAAAATTCTTTATGGTCAAGATTTTTTTCCCTTGTACTGTTATTTGACAATTCTTTTTCAGTCTTAAGAAAATACAAGTCAGATGTGCTTTCTCAGTAAACCTCAGCCATTTTAAGTTAGAGTGGCTTATAGCCAGGGAGCTATACACATTCATGAGTCACAGCTCCTTTCAGTCACAAATGCAGGACACTAAACATGGCCAACAACTATTTCTAGGCTAGGAGGCCTTTCTGGAACGACAGTGGTAGGAATATTTAATGAAAAAGTACTGTAAAAATAGACTAGTTTATTATTTTTTTTCCTTTTCCTCGCATACTTTCCCCCCCACACCTTATTTCTTTTTGTTTCACATATGTTTCTTCTCCTTAAAATACTCATGACTGAGTTATGTTTGCCATTAGCATTTCCTGGTGTAACAAGTGGAACAGAATTGTCACTGGGAGAGAGTAATCTCCTGCCAAAAATGTTTGTAAATCGGAGGAGAGGGCAAGAGAGTTGCAGACAACTAGCATATCTAGAAGAAGAAGGAAATTATGGAGATGATTTATACTGTGAGGAAAAAGCAGGTTCCTCCTCCAGCTCTGTGGAACATCTCTTATCTCCTCCTGTCAGACCTGGAAGCTCTCCTTTTGATTGTGATTTCTGCTGCTCTGCAGCCATGCACTCCAATTCCATGCGCTGTGCATGCTGCAAACCCTTAATTACCTCAGTGGCTTCTCACTTCACACGGCCAAGGAGTGGGAGCACAATACAGATACTACAGGCAGGCCTCAAAGTCCTCAGAAGTTTCCCGACTTCCAGCAGAGAGCACCAGTTCCCAGCAAGGCAAACATATCCCGCTGGGGAGGCTTCCCAGCACCAGTAGCAGGGAAATACAGGCAAAAGTCTCTGTACTGCCCCATCTGGACAAGTCTTGCAGAACCTAAAGTAAAGAAGGGCTTCCTGACTTTACAAGTTTTTTGTTTGGTTCTCATATTAGCATCGCTGGAGCTGGTGACAAGAGCATGAAGAGGTAAAAGCAGGGATTTAAGTGGCAGTCGAGGCAAAAGGAGGCACCTAGTCAACACAAAGAAGAGGGGGAGGAAGATGAAGTAGCATTAGTAAGGCTTATCCTGAGTTTTGGAGGATCTGGACTAACCCTTCCCAGAAGCAGAGAGCAGTGAGCCTTTTTGGGGTGTGGATTCTTTGCTGGGGGGCTCTTGTCTGCAGACGTGTCATACCAGCAGCTCCTTACAAATGCAGACCTTGGGAAGAGCTCTGGAAGCAATTTCATCTCTGCAAAGCAGGGTAAGAGGCAAGGAGGGTGGCTGTTCAGGTGTGAGGCAGGGCAGCAGCTCTGTGACAGCCTTCCAGGAAAAACCTGCTGCAGGTGCAGCAAGTGCATGAAGGAAAGTCTGTTACCACAGCTGGATGGTCACTCAGTCTTCAGGGACACTGAGTGAGGTCTGGGTCCAGACCAGGAGCAGGATAAGTGCTCTCTAAGGATGCAGAAGAACACCTGACAGCAGGGGTGTGCAGCTGTGGTGGGACAGCCGAGGGCCACCATGCCTCCCTCACTGGCTTTCATGAGGCCATGCCTGACCTGTGCCACAGACAGTGGTAAACTGGAGAATTCTGCAGAGGCACTGGGGCTGCTTCAGGGGCTGGTAGGTCTTCAGCTGCAGCAATGTAGAGCTTGGTGTGGTTGCTCTGTAACAGTATTATCTGAGGAGAAGGGGACTCTTGGTTCATGCCTCTGTGAAGAGAGAGTTGGGTTACTACTGATATCAGAGAAAAATAAGACATCTTTGCAGTAAAACACACACTTTGCTCTTTATTTAAATTTCAGGACTGCTGCCTAAATGCTTATCATATGTCCTATTTGTATTTAACATTGGAATTATCAAAGGGAGTCAAACTCCCATGGAAAGCAGGAGAGAGCAGGAAATAGAGTTCCCCATGGCTTCTTTCAAAAATATCAGAAAAAAAAGAGAAGTGTCCTATTTAATATTCCAGAAGCTTTTCACATAAACATAGGTTGTGCATCCAAAACTTACTTCCTGCTGCACAGAAAGCAAAATATATAACTGAGAAAACCCCATGCTCAGCCTGCATTTTCAAAATGCCATTGTGCAAGATTTTTGGCAGGACTTTATCCAGCTCAGATTGCCCACATTTAAGAATGGATGTATTCATTCTGGGACAGCTGTGAAAGACTTTAGGCTCAGGGTAAGAAAAACCTATCTTTCTGGAAGAGACCAAAAGAGCCTGTCTTGTCTAGTTGAGAAAAAAAGTAGGTTGAAATGTATTCACTTTTAATACATACATCAAGGCAATAGACACCAGGATGCCTGACAAGCTATTTAAGCTAAAGATGTCAGAAGAACAAATAGCAATAGACTGGCCCTGAATGCATTCCCACTGGAAATTATGACATATTTTCTAGCAGAAAGGGCAGAAAAATTCTGGTAAATTAGTACTAGTAGTTGAAATGTGAAGCTTGATCAGCCTATGGGAAGGATTTTGTGACAAAATTGCCTGCATACATTACATCAAAGATGACTCCTCAGGAGGTCCTTCTTAAACCCAGGAAGGTGGTGGACACCTTCCTTACTGAGTTGTCACACCCAGATCTGCTGGAAGGACAGTTTCCAGAAAGTGTGGAGCCTTTCTGATTGTCTTGCCTGGGGCAACTGTAAAGAGACACCCAAAAAAGTCAACACTATGACTTGAAAATATCTGGGGTTTTTCTCTCTTTTCTAGAGAGCTATTCTTTTGATCACACATTCTTACACAGACATTGGCTTGAAAGGAGACCATCTGACACACTGGTTGGTAGATGTTAACTTGCTAACAGCAATGAGTTCTGCTGCTCCTGCCCTAAGGCTAATTTAAAGGGAGTAATGAAGCATTCCATTGCCTTGAGGTGTGGTAACTGAATAGCTTATCCACTGCTTAATTTCTGTGGTGAGCTTGCCTCTTTATGTCTTGGAATATCTTAAACCATTTACAAACAGCCTAAATATTCCTCGATTGTGCAGCCCCACTTTAAGCCAGTGTTAGTTGCTAGCTACTCACCAGAAGCAGAAGTAGAGAAGAGAAATGTAGCTCAAACCCCCTCTATGATCTTAAATCATTTATTTCCTCTGTCCCGGGGGACAGAGCACCGACCTGGGCAAGAATCAGCCAGGGTAAGAGGCCGAGGTTTTCCGTGCTGCTGGTTTTATCACAGACAGGGGGGAAAGGGGATACCGGGGGCAGAGCTGGGATAAACAACAACCAGATCAGAGCCCGGGCTGCTTGAACATCAGACAGATCCGACTCAGTCACAGGGCAGGGACCCGGCCGGGGGGGCCCAGGGGGGTCCACCACAACACTGAGGAATCTGAGAGAAGTCATGGAACTAGAGGAGGCAAGAGGAGATATTCCAGGACTACACAGGTAGGCCACAGGAGCCTGTATTAAATCCATGTTTCCTCTGGTCAGCAATGCCCAAAACCTATGAGAAGACAGCAAGTACTGTTATTCTATACAAATCTACATATTTACAGCCACTTGTCTGTGCACACATCATACATGGTGATTATTACACAGATTATGACAAAAAGCAAGGCAGGCAATCTTGACAGCAGAAATTCATTCTGTGTTCCACTAGCATCTGCTGCCCTATAAAATTGAATTATTTTCTGTTTTTAAAGTAGCTTTGAAACAGTTTTATTATAAAACTGCATGCACACAGAGCTGCCTCCAAGCATCCTCATTCTTCTGGCTTTTCCATGATTCATAACACTCTTCTATCAATAATTTGAATTACAAAATGATGGGATCAGTATCTGGAGAAGACTGAAGAAAGGTAAGCTGTGGGCCTTGGTTTGGGAATGTAGTGCCTGTAGTATTATGGACTCTTTTGTAGCAATGAAAGAAAGCAGGCAGAATTATGAACTAACTATTCCTGGCATTTTGACTCTTTGGTGATGTAGTCTGGCTTTATGCAAACCCACCCACATATACAGTATCTGAACAGATAAGTCAGCATGAGAAAAAATGCCACACGTCCTTGATCACCTATGATGAAACCCATATGAAAGCCAGAGAGAAGCGACACATTTCTGGGAGCTGAGATTGGCATTGCAGAAAGATCATTATTTATTGCTCCAGTTATAATGTAAAATTGAGGGCATTCATAGTTGCAGAAGAAATGTCAGCAAAACATCAGCTGACCATAGTTCCCATTCCTCTATCAGCAGATGCACGTTGCTGCACACCCTGCAGTGTGACAGTCCTTCTAATTTATGCTCAAATCAGAGCTCTTAACAACAGTGATAGCCCTGCAGCATAATCAAAAAAAAAAGGAAAAAAAAAAAGAAAAGGAAAATTATAGAAAGGAGGTTTACCTCTTTCAGACAGCTTTTCAAGCATTGCAGCTTCTGCTTGTTTTATGTCTTTGCTGAGGTCAGCTTGCATGGGCTAGCATCAAGCACTGTTTACTGAATGCCAGAACTGGATGAAAAGCTCCAAACCTGGACTTTCCACACATGGAATTAAAGGCATTTCAGAGGCCCATTTCAGGGGCCATCCATTGATAGGAACATGCTTTATTTTCTTCCTGAAGTCAAGAATTTTGGCATAGCTTTCTGAACATCACAAAATGTTAAATTTTCTGCCCAAAGCAGCCGTATCAATATACTATTTACAAAATAAGGTGTCTATGCATGAATCAATTAATAACTCAGCTGTTTGCAAGAACGATTTCCATCTAAATAATATTGGTCAGCTCTTTATATTGAAGAGTTCTTTACATTAAAGAAAGAAGCTCCCTTGATGTGAACAGTTATCTTTAAACTTGTTGCAGAATTTATTTAGCCAGGAAAGCAACTGATGAAGGTTGTCTATCAGCTGCAGGCAGTCTGGTGGTTACAGGGCACTGGAGACTTTTGGTAGTTTATAAGGTCCTGCAGGTGACTGTTAAAGTATAGATGTGTTTTTACCCTTCACTGTGCAGCTGATTTGCTCACAAAGAAGCACATATGCAAAAATACCATTAATTTTCTGTTACCATTTAGCAGCTTTACAAACAAAGTATAAAAGTATTGTGACTATTTGGGGAATTTATTTTCCTTTTCTAATATTGCTTCTGAAATTTAATTAGGATCCAATCTAAGACCAACAAGTACATTATAACTAAATAAAAATATTTGTACCAGTGTGAAAACCTTATACATAGGTGATATTCCTAGGGAAACTGTTCAGATGGTTTTTTTATAATTTCCAGAAAAGCAAACATCTGTCTATCAAGTAATAGCTGCATTGTTTCGCTGAGTTTCTCTTCTACAGATGGTCACAGTGGCTCTGCTTTTGGAAACACTTTATTATCTTCTTTGTTGTTCCCATGCCATCTCTTTAAAAACTAAAAGTGAATCCAAGCAGAAGAGTGGGGTTAATTATTTCTTTCCATGTGATGGAAGAATAATTCCAAAATAAATTATGTGCCTAATACAAGAAAAACCCACTCCAAAACAAAGCAACCAATCCCCAAAATGTATGGAGCATGTGTAAAACATCCACATCTTAAACTGGCCATACTGACGGCCTTCCTTCGTGGTCTAGTCACTGAACATACATAATTTATACACTTTGATTTCCTGAGATGAGTAGATTTGGCCTGCCTACCTAAGTCAAGACTGGTAATTTTGACTTAATTGGTGTTTTTAATGTTGTGTCATGATTCTGAGCCCACTGGTACCCTTATATGTCACCTATTTGAAGTATCAGTCCCACTCCAGGGAAGATTGTTGAATCAGGTGATTTTCTAACACGCAGCGCATCTGGCCCTGTGGCAGGTCTGTTCATTATGTTTCAAAGGCAAGATGAAGTGTCCCATCTTTCCAAAGGATTTGACCTGATGCCAGGTGATCATTTATGTCCCTGAGATGACAGACTAAGCAGTCTTACCTGAAACTCTGTGCACAGCCAATGGAACTGAAGAGCTCATGATTGTGTTAATGTTGTCCTTTCCAATTCCCCTTTTACCAGGTACCTCCTCACCTACCAAAATAATGCAGGCATTCATAAGCGCAATAAATTCTCACTTTTCAGTCTTGAGGAATATTCCATATGTCCATCATTCACCTGGAGAAACTTAACCATAGAAAATTTTGCAACCAGAAAAGAAAATCAGATCACTTTAAAATATAAACTGTGTCTGAAGTTTTACATACAGAGAGATTTGATTTGCCCAGGTGAATGTCAGCCTCGTTTAAGATAGTGAAATTCCATTTTTGATATAAGAAAAATGATTTGGCAAGTTTCTGCTAAAACTGACTTCAGTTTACATATATTATGCTAGTTCCCTCAGAATGGTGGTTCAAACCAGATCAAGGCAGAACATAGGGTAGTCAGCAGCCCAGGCTATGCTCCAGATACAATTTCTTTTAGTTCTTTTGCCCAACAGTGGGATTTTTCCTTCTTTAGGCTCAGCACATCTCAGAGTTAACAGGAAGAGGAGGTGAGATCATGTTCCCTGTTGTCTACAGACCTAATGTTAGACATCAGCTCTATTTCTTCACTTCTCACTGACTGCTTTCCTTGGTTATGGCTCCAATAAGATTTAGAAAAAATAAACAGATTTAAAAGCATATAATAAAAAAGAGGCATTTTGATTTCAGCTGTCCCCAAGGTGTAAATGCGTGGAATTAAAGCACCTATGGCTTCCTAGAGTGTAAGACCAAAGGCCATCTTTCCTTTATGATGATGCCTTTTTTCCTTCATTTTAACAAAAGATATTGACTCAGCACTGGTCTTAATAGTGTAATCTGAGGAAGTGTAAGATCTATCCAAACTCTCCAGTGGAAAATGTGGGATCACACAGTTTTACCATTTTTACAAAGCCATTTCTCTTTTTCTTTCCCCCATGGCCTTTTATTACCCTTTTAGCTGACCACATAAAGACAAGATGATGTGGCAGAATTCTCATAATTGGAAGTGCTGTGGAAAAGATTTAAAGATGGCTTGGTGACAGAGGGGCACAGCCTCTCAACTGAAGGCCAAGTTCAGAGCCAGTGTTGGCACAGGGGTTTGCACTTACCTCTTTGGAGTCATGCTCACTTTCTGAATTTGACTCAGTCTTTTTAGCTAGAAAGTCAAACAATGAGCAAAAAAACAGTGGTTATGAAACTGTACAGTTATTACAGCCACTGAGAACTCAGTTTGCAACACGTTGTAGTTGTAACAAAAAAAAAATCCTAATCTTTGACTAAATTACTTCACTTGTTTGACAGCTGATTCCCATTAAGCTTTTGTATGGATCATACCAGTAATCTTGATAAACCTCTGATAAGGTGTCCAGATGTCCTGGGTTTGCCAGTTTCTAATTAGCAGTCCTGGGGTCCTGTCAATTAAAGTTGGTGTTTTGTGCCCAGGGCCATAAAGTGAAAAGTTCTCTGCATCTGATGTCAATTCTTCAAAGAAGGACCCCCTCCTTACCATTGGATATTGAGTCCCAGTTGGAGAGACTGCAAATTTGATCAGCCTAACAGACATTACAGGCAAGCCTGGAAACAATATTCTCTTGTGTATGTCCTAAGAAAGTGCCATTCTTCCTCCACGCTTCAACTTCGCCTATGGACAGATGTGCCCCAAACTTCCTGGGGAGAGACAGGGATTCACCTCAAGATGACATGCTCTGAAAAGTGGAACCATGTAAATTTAAAGTCCCAAGCCAGAGAGATACAGTTTAAAGACTGAAATGAAAAGGGCAGGTTGCCTACAGCCCTTCAGACATATGCTGGGTGGGGGTAATTACATGTGACAATACTGGCAGTGAGTTCAACCAGACGTTTCTTTGCTCTAAATGCCCTGAGATCCTGTAAACCCCTCATCCTTTCCTCCCACAGCTCTACAGGATAATATTAAAAGAGAAAGCTGACTTGATGAAATGGAGGGAAATCTAACTCTTGCCATAATGTTTAAAATTTAGAGTTTAACTTAGGAGGTTAAGATTTCTCAGTTTCTGTAATAACACAGGCAGAAAGCAGTAGATACAAGTTTTTTCATGATGCACAAGAGTGTAACACCTCTGTTTCAGCGTCATCCTTTGCTTATCCTCTACTGCCTTTAGATTTTATCCACAGTTACATGTGTATGCAAATTTGAGTTCCTAATTAAGGTGCCATGACAGTCTTGAGAAAATAAAAAAGCAGCTACAGAATCCTAAAAATATCCGCTTAGGCACTGCCTTTTCATCCATATTCAGGAGGAGATAGCTTTTGCTGAAATCCCCCTGTGTTTCCCATGTAAAGGGAAGCTGTGGCCCTGTGAACCTGCCAGATCAGCTCCACTGCCACCTTCTCCGCCCTCTTTCCATTCTCCTTGCAGCTGCAGAAGAAAAGCAGAGATATTACAGAGCACAGAGTCATCAGAGTCCTTGCTGAGATTATCAAGGTTCAACTCTCATAAAGATTTCTCAGCCAAGGCTTCAATAAGAGTACTGAATTGTCACAATGAGAGGTAAATTCAGGTGCAACTAAAGCTGTGCTCAGAGCCTGGATGCCCTGTGAGGGGAAAGGTGCAGCCAATCCTACGGGCATTGGCTGCTGCCAGGAGCACAGGCACAGCACTGGATACAAACACCCTCAGCTCGGGGGTTTGGTGCGATTCCTCAGCAGACATGGCTTGTTCCTGTTTAGTTTCAGCAAAAACCTGCCCAGCCAACTCCACAGAGGAGAGCCTTCAATAGGAAATGCAGCTTGCCAGGAAAGTTAGCTGGTCATGTGAAGTCTCAGAAGGAAAATGAGGAGCCTCATTTGTCAGAGTTATAAACTGATAAAATTGGAATTCTGCCTCTAAAATAATATTAATGGTAAATAAAATGCAACTTTTTACCAAGCAGGAAAGCTAACCAAAAAATAAAACAATAAAAGTAAGGCTTCTGGATGTCTGTCCCATCATTGGCTCTATGAAGCCTGTTGATGTGAGAAGCAGAAGTCTGCTCTTAAGAGATGTAGTTTTTCACTTAACTAGACTGCATTATGTCCTTCATGTTCACATTATGCCATGCAAGGACCTCACTGAGCCATTTCCACTTATGCTGCTGCTGCCTGGTATCAAGCTTGACTCAAGTTTTGCATTCTTTTTTTTTTAAGTACAGTGAACTGTGGTAGTTCATACCGCAGAAGACTATTGTTGAATGTGTTAGAAACAGAAAGATTTATAAGCTGTGCCTTCTTTTTTTCTTTCAATGGATAAACGCAAACACCAAAATTATAGCACAAACTCCTAAAGTCCAATAATTAAACAGAACTGTTAGTCCTCATGGCAAGAGGTACTAAGGTCTGCAAGATGTCTTTCAAGTTGAAACTGACTGTGAAACTTGAAAATAATACGGGAACAAATTAGCTGTATGTGATCATCTGCTTCTGTTTACCCAAAGCATAATCTTTTCTTGTGGCTTTTGCAAACATTGTGTTTATAGTGTGAAGGAGCCATACATTTCTAGTGTTTACCATCCAGTATTTCCCATTGGGAAGGTGGCAGTTAATGCTCAGTGCCTGATTTGACTCTTATGACAAGTGCAACTGTTTATCTTGGGGCAAAAGAGAAAGAAAAATTTATAAACCACTTATTTCTCTCCAAAAATATAATATTCACTGAAGAGGAGCTGAAAACCTTCATTAATGCAGTGCCATAAAAAAATAAGCAATTATAAGACTAAAACACATATTTGATATGATTTATCCAATGAACTAACTCCTTTGAAGTCCAAATTAGGTTGCACACCAAACAAGCTCCTGTGAAAATTTCTTGTCCTTCCTGGTTTCAAAACATGACATATGAAATACAGCTTTTTTAGTCTTTACCAAAGACATAATTTGTAATTTTAACAAAATTCTAGGAACCAGCCCAACCCTGGATAGACTTAAATTTACTATGTTCTTGACTCTCAGTAAAACAAAAGACAAGTTACTCTCATGGTATGTTAGCATTTTTTCATCAGACCCTTGATGGATTCAGGGATTAGAGAGTAACAGGAGTTACTGAGGAAAGCTAAACAAAATCCAGGCAGGATTGACAGGCTTTTAGCAGCACTCATGAATACCTGAGTTTGGATTAAGTTGTATTCATGGGGAAAGTTCTTGTTTATTTTTATCTTGATTGATCCCCCTCCCTGGCATCTCCAGTCTCCAGCACAGCATGGCACACTTACCAAGATAGTCCAGTGCCTTGGCAGAGATTTCTACCACTGGCAGCTGTAGCTCAAACCCTGGTCAAAGTCAAAAAGGAAGAGTGACAATGGGGGTCTGAAGCTATTCCTAGGGGGAATTCTTTCCATGCCATTGGTATGCACACAAATACAGCCTCCACCACATGAATTTGGAAGTCAGGGGTTCAGAGAGTTCCCGACCACTCCCTGCAGCACAGAAGCAACAGGACTGCTGCTGGTCAGGATGGTGTTGTGTTAGCAGAGCTGGGTGGGAATCTGGCATTGTCCTAGGTGATGCTCTGCCTAGTTTTGAGCAAGCCTGTGAGTCCATCCTTTTCACTACAGATACTCTGCCACAGAAGATTTTGCCATAAACAAACACTTTGGCAAAGGCCCCCCAGAAAGGTCCCCAGGCCTTTAGCAAGGGCAGGGAATTTGTACATAGGAGGTTCTGACCCCAGCCCTGGGAGCTGAGCTGTGCAGTGCCGGATGATGTCCTCTAACCAGGAGTGCTGGGCAGCAAGGCCCTCCACCTATTGACACTTCTGACTCATCCAGCTCATTCCCAAGGAGACTTTCCCCGGGGAAACACACTCAACACTCTCATACATGCAGACAGTGGCACTTTGTGAATCTCTCTCTGCTAACATCACTGCTCTGCAGCGCCAGTGGGGTGGACTGAGAGCTGCAGTCACACAGCTCCTGCAGAAGCACAAGTCCCACTCCTGAAGGGATCAGAAACCCTAGCTAACATCCTTAACTTTCCCTCACTGGCTTCTTTTGTAGCCCTTCCTCTTCCCCCTCCCCCATGTTTTATTTTTTTAATTGACATTTTTCCTTAAATACCTGGGGCTCCTTCTTTAGACTGAGTTCCCTCAGGAATGCTACCATCTCCATCTCCTTTATGAACTACTGGACCTTGGCATCCCTCCAGCACTATAGAGTTAAGAGAGACATTTTCTATTCAGCAGCTCTGACTCCATCACATATGTCTGTGCAGAGTAGGTCAGAAGGCAAAGCCTGCAGAGTGCAATAATATTTGTACTGCTGTCTAATCCTAGAGGGAAATTCGTAGGAGGGAAGGAGAACCAGTTAAGAGAATGCCAAGTACCTCCAAACCACAGGACTCTGCAATAAAAAGGGCAGCAAAGAGAGATGGCTCTAACAATACCCACAGTGTTTCTTAATCTAATTGTATTTTTACTCTTATTTTTGTCATCATAAGAAATGTCCCACATAGACTTTTATCTTTTCCTCTTTCATAGGTAAAGTTGCTCACCTGGTTAAATAAAAAGCTGCTAGTAAAACAGTCCAAATATACAGCAGATGCATGAGCATGCTTTGAGAAATGATTCCTGGAGACATAAAATCTGATTTTTTTCATCTGCTATAGCTTCCTTTCCTTTCCTTTCCTTTCCTTTCCTTTCCTTTCATAATGTTCCTCTCTCAGAAATGTCCCTGTTTTCTCTTGGATTGGTGGTCCTGCTTCAGGCTTAAATTATAGCATGTATGAAAGATGGAAGGTTTACCCTTTCCAGCACCCAGAGTGAGAAGACTTAATAAAATAGCTCACTTATCTATTAGGAATACTTCTACTGACAAATTTTACTATCTTAAAGATTGAAAGTAGAGGAATGAGCTACTACCTGTAGCTTCCTGTTCCTGAATATGAAAACTAAAAAAAAAAAAAAAAAAAAAAAAAAAATTCTTCCTGATTCTTTTCAGGAGGACAAAGGTATCATCTCTTAGTCACAAAGATCCTGAGTTAAAACTATCACTTTAATTGTGTTGGTTTGTTGGTTTATGTAAAGAGAATTGTGCAAGAAAGAAATAAGAGAATCTCTCCAGTGAGAAATTTCTGTAATCACTGTGAAAATACTTGCAACAAGATATTGGGAAGTAGTATCCCAGTAAGCATACATGACCTTGACTGTTTTCTTCCACTACCCTTTCTTGGAAAAAGCAGTCAGAAATTATGAAATGGCATGTCTTAACTCTTCTCATTTCCTCTACAGAATAATTTTTTCAGTTGATTTCAGTAAGTCTTTTCCATCCAGAAAGAACAGAGAAAGATAGTTACCTTTCTTCCCTCAAAACCAGTGTGTGGTTTCCCATTTTTACTGGTTCTGATGAAGTGAAATACCCCAGGCTCAGCTCAGCTGCCCAAATGTCTGCCACTGAAGATGGCACTGAGCAACCCTCTCAGCCTGAAGTCTCAGCCACACTTCAGAGCTCTGTTTTTGCATAAACTCTCTAATCCACTCAGCAGGAACAAAATCACTTGGGAGAGATTGCCAGTCCAGAACTATTGAAAATAGATCCTGTCATTCCAGCTACTGCGGGCTTCAGAATCACAAAAAAATCATTCACGACAGGACAGCCTAGACATGGCTGCAGATCTCAGGCTTTGCAGACAAAATGGCCTACACAACTGTACATTCCATCTCTGCCTTTAACAATGACAGGAGAGCAAGCGTTGCATCACCTTTGGGATCTTTTTCCAATGTACACGGCATTATGGAACAAGACAAGAGCTCAGCTTTCAAGGCAGATACCCAGAAAATTTGCCGTAGAAGTGGCAAAAGTATTTATTTGGAGAATCAGCTCCAAATGAGAAGAGCACTTTTTTTCTGAAAAGTGGAGACATCAAAAATATTTTTCGCCTTGTGTTTGGGTAATTTCAAGTACGTTTTGAGGCACAAAAAGTAGGAGCAGAAGAAGAATGTTATATAAATAAAGGATCTTTTCCCCTTTCCTTCCCACTTTAACAAAATTCCTGATCTCAGAATTTCTCAGGAATATGCTGCCATTCCCAGCCTGTCATTAAAATATGTTTGGTGTCCTGCAGAGAAAAAGTACCAAGGCATGAGCACCATGAGGGGTAAGATTAAGCAAAAGAAAGAGGCAAAAGTGTCACAATCTTTTAATTGAAGAAATAAGAGATTAAATAACTGAATTATCATCTCCCTACTGGGGATGGAAAGCTCGATATGTTGATCTGAGACTGCATAATATTAGGGCCTGTGTTGATATGTACCAAGCTATATAGTCCATTAGGATGTAATGTGGAAAGAAACAGTTTGGTCTGAAGATAATATGTGAAATAAAGCTGTGGTGAAACACATTAAAGTTTTTTTGAGGATGGAGGTGAAAAGCAATCACATCATAAAAGAAAACTAACATTTGAAACTAATTTTCTTCCTTTTTCAAATGAACCCATGAAAATTAGATGCAAAGTTTCCTCTCCTGCCAGTCCTGTGAAAGTTTGGTTTCCAAAAAAAAAGTCAAAAAGGAAAAAATAACACAATAGACATAATTTTTATGAACGATGTGGATCAGGATGCCATGTCTTCACATCCATGTGTAACATTATTCACATGCAAGTGTAGGTTCATTTTTTTTTATAAATCCCTGTTCTGCTCTTATTTGTGATGGCAGATTTCAAGATTTTAAAGATGTGCTGCTCCAGCCTGACAGATGGAGCTGAAATTCTTTCTACTGTTTGAAAATAAATCAGACTAGTAAACATAAAACTCAGTGGAGGATAGGGGAGAAAAAAAGGCCCAAGGCATGTATTGCACCTGTCCTACTGCGGGGTTTATTCCTCAACAGCATCCATACTCTCTAGGATGGACCTTCATTTTTTCTCGCTGACAATTTGAGCTGAGACCTTTGACTACATACCATGGGAAAACTGCCAATTCAGAGTTGTCTTAGAATTGTTCTGATCTTCCACAACAAGAGGAAAAGTCTGGTGTTCTTCCTGAGCTGGATGGAGAAGGCTGCTCCCTGCTGCCTCCTTGACCTGGACCAGGACAGCCCTGTTGCAGCTTCCTTCCCTGAAACAGCACTGCACACAGCTCACAGGATGCCAGCACAGCCAAAACAGTGAGCAGAATTTATCACAAAGAAGAAATACACATGTGGGTGGGAGGAAAATGCTGCAGTGCAGTAACTCAGGTAAGAGCCAGAGCACTGTCCATCTTTTCTGCTTTGCATTTCACTGGGCTCTGAAGGCTGCAGACTGCATAGAGAATTTTGACTTGAATTTTGGCCTGGTTCCAGGCAAGATGAAAGAGACTTATTACTGAAAGGTTTTTGCAGTACCTTTTACATTTGAATATACATTTATGTCACGTCACTTAGGTCTTCTCAATTGGTTTGATTCTCATGAAATTCTGATTAAAATTTAAGAAGGCCTGGTAGATACAAGTGGCTTGATTTTTCTAAGATGCTCTGTTTCTCACAAAAGAGACAGCTTGCTCATAAAGCTAGAATAAACACAGGAGCAATAGCAGGCAGGAGCAAAGAGCCAGGAATTACAGTGCACAGCAATCAAACGCAGCATGGAATGACGTGATGAAGTTTTCAGATGTCTACGGTGACTTTAAAGTCCTTACTATTTTTAGTGACCTGGTAGAACACCCATATCACCACATAGGATAGACCAGTTTTTCTTCTAAGGATAAACTTGTTTTCTACAGGTTTCTGGAACATCTTTTCCTTCTAAGTGCTGCATCACAAGAGGAGATGGGGTATGTACCAGTTCTGCAACCAGATGCCAAGTAATACTTCTTTGCCGAGTCACTTCATAGGGTTAAACAAGAGCATTTTGCTCTGCTAATTGTTGTGATCTCATTAGCTCTTCTTCACAAGCATCTCATTCACTCACCAAAAAATGTATACACAGTCCAGTCATTATCCCATTTCAGTTGCCTGGATTTTAAGCTCTGCTCTGGTCCTAGCTGTTCTGTGATGGGATCAAGCATAAAAAAAATCTGCTCCTGATTCTTCCTGTCAACAAATGAAATAAAGACTATAAACTATCCTCTTCCTAATCTACTGTTTCAGCATATTAGCTAACATAAACCTGTTCCAGTGACCCATGTAATAGCCACACTGACATTTCATGCTTGGTTTCTCAGTTCCATATGTACATGATTAAAAACTACAAGGTATTTCTTTATACAATTCCATTAATAGCTTGGGAGGTTTTTTTCCTTAGTTTTTAAGGTAACATGCTTTGAGTTTGAAGGGCAGCTTGCATTCTGGAATTAGAAGCCACTGCAATATACATTTCAGTTTCCTTCTGTCCACCACAGCAAGAAAATTGATGACTTATTCTCTGGGACTCATGTGCTCCTCCTTGGCTGCTGTCTCCCACGCTGCTGGTGTATATCTGCTGTTTTCACTGGAAAAGAATGCAGGACATTCAAGCTATTCCAAGCAGCATCCTTGATGTCTGGGCTTCATGGGAATGTTTCACACCGCAGTTATTGCTAACTGCTAACTTTCATACCTTGGACTGGTTCTTTTGGCAGCTCCCTCTGTTTTGTTCTCTGGGCAGACACAAGCCAAAGCAGCCTTTGCTGCAAATACGAGGTGTATCACCACCTATCATGCTCTTGCCAACCAGGAGACCCAGCTGATGGCATTCTGCTATGTGGGGAAAAAAAAAAAAAAAAAGAGGGAAAGAAAAATAAATAGAAAAGAATTCTGAAAAAAATAATATCTGTCTTTGCTGTGTTCTCCAGGAAAGGCTTTCAACTCATTCAAAGGAGTAACTAGGAATTCAGCACCTTAGTGCAGTTAACAGGTATTTAAGCAAATGTGTGTGCATGTAGAGGAGGAGGAGGAGTAAGGAGACCGCAGCTGTGTCTGAGAAATTCTGGTCCTCTTCATCATATTCTCCATGTTATCAAAAAGCTATTTAAAACAGTTGCTCTCTGAAGAATGACTGGAAAGTCTTGGAGGAGGTAGGGGGGCCGTAAATGTACCCTGCCACCTCTACTGCTTGCATATCACTTCTGTGGCTAGTGCTGTCTGCTGTTAGGAGGTCAAAAGTCAGACTGGGTTAACCATTCTTTATGGTCTTAAAGCTGGCAGCACATCAAAATATCCTTAACACTGTCTTGACATTGCAAGAATGAAGAAGGGGCATGGGAAGAGAGGGTTTATATTTGAAGCTGTTCCTGTAGTTGATTTGATTGATACTAGAGAGATAAAACAAAGCTTGGACTCAGACTGAGTTTGTCAGAGTTCATGGGTCTTCAGATGGAGAGCTGGGTTCAACTCTTCAAATTAGGGGCTAAAAAAAGTTCAGATGCCGATCTGGTTTGCAGTTTCCATGTAGATCATGAAAAATTAGGGCTTTGGACTCAGTTCACATACTGCAACAGAAAATAAACTATTGTTTATGTCACAATGAAAAAACCAAGATAATTATTATTAGGAAGTTGGTTCTACGTTCCATTCAAAAACTCTGAAAATCCCACAGGCTGTGGTGAGAAGAAAAACAGAGTAAGACAGGAGCCTTTCAGCAGATTATTTAACAGGCTTTTAATGATGTTTTTTTCCTTTCACTTGGAGTGCTTCTTTGTTGTGAGATGGTTGCAAAGTGTCATAGAAAAATCTGCTGAGCACCAAGACTTTCCTCAAAACATCTCAAACCCATCAGCAGCTCTCAGAGAGGGGAGCCTGCCTCCAGCCCTGGCAGGCCCACTGTGGCCACAAGTCAGTTGCTTGCGTTGTTCCCACCAAGGTCTTGAGAGCTGTCATCCTGATCTCCCTCTGCAGTTTGGAGGGAGAGGTGCACATTTCCAGAAGGCAAGACAGATATTCAGCTCTGACAGAGAGTAGTTTGGCACAGAGCACTGAATTCAGAGGGTGTTTGGGTTATCTACATTCCTCAGGAACACAATAAAGACACCCAAATCAAATGCCATTGTTCTTCTGTAAATACTGAATGGATTAGGCATTTTTGTCAGTCAGGAATTGGTGTAAACCCAAAGAATATAAAGCTGTAAAGAAACAACAGATATGAGGGGAGGAGGAAAAAAGAAAAAAAGAAAGATCTGGGTTCAGTCCAGTTCAGATCTTTCCTGCTAGTATAATCATCATCTCACTGACAGAGAAGAAAAACACAAAGGCATTAATGGCTTGTTTGAGGCCACACAGGAAGCCTGAGAGAGGACTGAAAACTGAAACCATATACTTAGCATCCAAATCCTTAACCACAAGGCCATCTTCCTTTTCATAGTTGTCTGTCTTGGGGAAGAGAAATAGAGTAATTCTGAATCCCAGGGGCCAATACATTATGTTACCATGACATGCAGAATCAGTGCATTTTGCTGGCATGTTTTTTGTTGCTTGTAATTACCTTAACAGGGATCACTGAGCTGCATTTATTGGAGGACCAGAACATAATTCAGTGGAGGTAATATGTCTTACCATTTCATTTGACCTATAAATGAGCTCAGTGCTCTCTAAATCTATTGTCCAGTGAGTAATGGCCCATATTGCGAAACCCCTCCACAATTTGTCATCATCTGCAATATGTTTTGAATCGACTTCTGACAACAAAGGCTGCTGTAGATGAGGCTGAATGACACAGCTGGCTAGAGGAAGCTTGGACATACTGCCTGTATGTCTATCTGGCAATAATTCCTCATGTTTCTTATCACTCTTAGCACTTTTAAAGATTGTGAAGGAGTGGAGAAAGGAATTTTTTTTTTAAAACACAGCAGTCTACGGATCAAAGGTGAAGTGAGACAAGGCCAGTAGGGAGAGGTAATGCCTTATTTTAAGTGCATAAAATAAAAACATCTGGCCTAATAAAAGATACTAGCTCTGGCCTGTAGCCTGGCTGGAGGTCAGTACCAGAATGCTGCTCTGGTGTAGTACAGAGCCTTTGCTACCTGGTGTTGCAGTCATGCACACACCACTTCTTCACAACCCTCAGAAGAGTAGGAAGCCCTACACACTCAGTTCAACATGCAAATCAAGAGGTGGAATTTCATCAGCCCACACTGAAAACCAAGCATAGCTCAGGAAAATGACTTCTTCCACATCCATTTGTGTTACTAGAGGTTTTGTGAAACATAATCCCCCAGTTGTAGAGGGGACATGTACTGATGAGGTGCTGTCCATGTACCCATTCCTATTAGCTCTTGCTCTTGAGTAATTCACAGGCATTTCAGGACCTTCTGAAAACTGTAGAGCTGATGTAACTAAATTTCAGGCAAATACGTGTGACTATTGGAGGCCATATT
The DNA here is from genome assembly GCA_020086605.1 of Lanius collurio. Lineage (NCBI taxonomy): Eukaryota > Metazoa > Chordata > Aves > Passeriformes > Laniidae > Lanius > Lanius collurio. The sequence continues at coordinate 15,877,943 of JACBWW010000011.1, read as the reverse complement.
GGAGGGCTGGCTGATAGCTTACAATTGTGTCTGGTTACCAGTGGGAGAGATTAAACAATTTAACCATAAACCATTTCTCTGTGTTTGAAGTGCTCAGAGAAACCATGTGAAATGAAATGACAGAGATGGGGTCAAACTTTACATGCAGGAAGTACCTGACACTCATGTGAGAATGAAATAGCTGACCCACACATCTTCTGAGGCATGCAGGGAGTGTACTCTGCTTCTGTTGCCTTCAACTCTCCAGTCTTGTGCCTGTTTCAGGCTCAGGCCTCAAAGCTGCTCAGGAAGGATTTGGCCAGATGCAGAGATTATTTGCTAAGCATCCTGGAAATATGCAGTTTTGTGAAAGTTATGCCTGGCAACTACTTTCACAATTCCCCACCAATGGAAAACAAATCCGAGTGCCAGAGGCTGTTCAGTAAAAGTTCACTAATAAACTTTGAACTGTAGGTTATAGTTATCCCTGCCAGCCAGTGTGTGTTATGTTTGGCTGTAGAAGTACCCCAGCTTTCATTTTATGCAAATGAACCAGTCAGAGACATCTGACAAAATCTTAGATGAGTATGGCTTTCTGGACCCTGTTGCACATGAATATATACCCAAATTAAAGTCACCAGAGTTTGGTTTCTCTGATGACATACATTTCACAAAAATGGAAGGTCTCCCTACACAGGCTCACAGCACGGAGACACACTGACACCTGCTCTGGTTCCAGATTAAGAACTTTTAGTATTGAAAAGAAGGCTCCTCAATGCCAGACTGCTTCAAGTTTTAAACCATATTTCCCATTAACTGTGTCATATTGAGGAAAACCTTATAAATCTGAAGAAATCTATAAAGGGACGGTGCCTTAAATAGTTGTAAAATTTACATCAACTTTAAAAAACTTAATCCAGATGTTTGTGACTGGATTAATTACTTGTAAGTGTTCAGGTAGTGCGAGTCAACAATTTCTTGCTTGAAAGTTGTTCACAAGGGAGCTACTTTCTCCATGCACCATTTCTGCTGTGTAATGCATCACTTAGGCCCCATAATCATGTTTCTGATTCCTTGCTGAGTAACTAAACACGTTCAGTCCTGTGGATATATTTAAACAGAAACACAGGAAAGAAACAAGTGAAAAAACTAGTGAACAGACAAAAAGCACTTTTCAAACACACTAGCATCCTAAATCAAAACAGTCATGGTCCAAACATTTATGCAAATGAAGTCTTTGTGCAATCTTTGAAATCTGTGTAATCAGTTAACCACAAGTTTGGTGAAGCCAGACAGGAATATGAAGAATTTGGTTAAAAATGCCACTCAAAGGTGTCAAACCTGTTCTGCTTCAGCAGAGCGTGGTCAGTATAGATATCTTTAGGCAGAGAAAGACAAGACAATAATGACCCTTCTCCTGTGTAGTTCTCTCTCCCATTAGACTGAAGCAGTTTTGGTTACATTGATTGAAAGGTATACTTGAGAAAGGTACCGCTTAGGTCTCCTTTCACTATAAAAACTCCCTGGCATAAGGCTAGCTATAACTCTTTTAAACTATCCATTTTGAATGACTGTCATTAGGAAAGAATTTAGTGGCTTTGCATTTCATATAAGGTAATAGTTTCTAGAGGATTTTGGGGCAGCAAATAACAACTTTAAACAGTCTCAGGAGAAGTCTGGATGACGTACATCATTCAAAGCACCTGAGAGAGTCTGTCTTTTACCACCAAGTTTAAAAGCATCTATTAAAGCATCTATTACTTACCTTCTTGTTCCTGTCTAAGCCAGTTCCTCTAACACAGATAGGGAGAACTCACCCTGTATTGCCCTGCCATTGCCCTCAGTTACAGCTCACACACCCAAGTTACCAGCAGAGAGAGACAGGAGCTGAAATGCAATACAGTGGACACTCCTGTAGAAGCCCTGGGGACATTTTGAAGCAAAGACAATTTTTATAGTATTAGTTCTTCAGCTGATGCTTTACAAATCAACATCTGGTGTGGGGATCAGAGGGAACACTGTCAGAAGATTTGAGCACTGTTCTTGTGATGAGGTGAATCCCGATGGATCCATCCGCTGACAGTTTCCACAGCCTTCCAACTTTCCATAGTCTCCCATTGAGGAGAAAAAGTATTTCATGCTGTGTGCTGCTAATGGAAATGCTGCACAGTTTTGTTGCATGCTCCTATTGAGCTTTCATGGAAATACTGCAAAAGCACCCAGTTCTCTGCATGTGTGGGCACATGTTTCTTTGAATCTTTGGAAACAATATACAGATGAAAATTCCTGGGAATAAAATGTTATCAACTGAAAGAGAGTCAAATTTTCCAGGCAAGTCCAGGTCTTTCCTTTGAGTAAGAAGAAAAGGCAGGCAGATGAAGCAGATAGGTTTAAAGGGCCAAGTACTGTAGCATTCGATTCCAGTAAGTTTGCATGGGTTGAAAGCGAGGGCAATGTTTGTCACATCGATGGTAGTGCTTCAATCATCTCACAGCTCTGGCCACAATGAAACCAGAGGGACACACTGAGGAACTTTCTTCACTTCTCATTGTTTAAATTCTTTTTAGTACAAAAAGGTCATGATAAGACAGCAGATTTTTAGTATTTCCAGGATGGCTGTCTACTCAAAACCACTTAATCTTAGTTGTACTTGGAAGATGGATAAAAATAAGGAAGAAAATAACTGGGTTTGGAAGTGCTAACATGTTATTTTACTAGTTTTCAAATACTTTAACTAACATAGCTGGATTCTAAGACCGCTCCAGCACAGGCCACAAAACCAGAATAGGCTACACACAATTTCTAGGTGGAGACAGATAAATAAATCTTACTATAGTACACACTAGAATTTGGATGAAAAAAGTATCTCCTTCTCACTCCATTGTGAGAGTCATAGCCAGAATATGTGTTCTCTGTTCTCATTCTGTCTTTTCATGATTCAGCCATCTAAATTCTCATATAATATGGAGTAGCAAGAGGACAAGACAAGGAAAGGTAAACTGGAATTAAATGCAACATTCCTCAAGGAAGAATGTCTGCTCTGAATCAGGTAAAGATATGATATAGTTTTTTTTCCTCTTGACTCCCTGATGAATAACCACAGTCCATGCTGTAGGACATAGATTACAACACAAAAGTCCACTTTTTGTTTTGCCAGCAATTCCAAATATGCATGTTCACTTTTAGGTCAGCCCAAAACAATTTATTTCTTTTTGCCAGTTGGACAGAACCCTAAACGCTCCAAACCTCAAATTATTTACATTTTCCTTGTCTCCAGCACTGAGTCCCACCAGAGTGAGCAATACATCTCCCGGGATTACCCTCTTGCCTTCGTCCATGACCACTTCATGTACTGATTTTCATCCGTGCTTTATAGAGTTCAGGAGAACAACTTATAGGAGAAATAAATTTCAGGTCCTACCAAATTATTTCCAAAGAAAACTTGGATGTAAAATCAAGGAGTTTATAAGACCCAAGAATCTCCAAAATGACAAGAATCACTTTAAATATGGCTGTTTCATCTATTGGGTCTTTATTAAGCTGTATCATCAAGAGAGAATGAAAGAAACAAACAGTGAAGTTTGCACAGAGGGTAGTAAGGAAGCTCTTCAGTAATGTTGATATCTGTTTGAACTGCCTACAAATAAGACTTTTAAATAGAAGGAAGATGTGTAGGGGAAGAGAAGAGGTGCAGAGGAAAAGAACAGGCAGTTGCAGATAGAAAAATGCTTTTTCCGTGTTTTTCTTCTCATTCTTGGCCACAGATGTCTGAGGTGATTTAAGAAGGGTCTAGAGATCCAAGAGGAAATATGCTCCTTTAAAAAGGATAGTACAGCTATGGTTGAACAAGCAGTTCTGTATCCTTGGAGACATTCTACTGAATGAATTAATAACTGAATTTTTCTCTATCTTGTTCTGAAACTCATAATGTGCTTTGGAAATCTGATTGGACCTGGTATGGTTTTGATTTTGCTCTTGCTTCGAAATTTTCAGCTTACTGCCTGGTTTGGGTCAGATTTTAACAAAGCACAGAAGCACATACTTCAGTACAGCTGAAATGAAAAAAAATGCTTTCTAAATTCATTTAGCTGCATGCATAGTTGACCAACAAACAAGAAATATTTGGATAAAAAAGGGTTAAAAAAAACCCAAACCAGCAAAAGGAGAAAATAGAGGCAGTATTTAATATAAGTAGCTACAGTTCAGGGGAGAAGGCTACACTTACAATGGTGTTGCAAGAGACAGATTTGCACACTGATGCTGCCTGCCTGAAGATCTCCATCAGGAGATGAGCTGTCCACCACCAGAGGAGATTCCTTTCCAATGCATCCCTCAGTTCCCACTTTGAAAACTGTTTTCCACTGCTCTTTTATACAAGAGAGCACCAACATTCCAAATCCATAACGGAGAACCTTCCACACTTTGGGGCATCTCCCCAGAATTGCCCTCATGCTGCACTGTTCTCAGGGTTACTGAACCATCCTTGCAGCAAGTTTTCAACCAGGTGGTTGTCCTCAAATATGAACAGCACATTGAAGAGTTCACAACAGAATATATACTGCACGTATAAACATAACATGAAGAATGGCTGGGGATGTATCTAGAAGGAATAATACTGAAACTGAAGGGGATGTCCCACTTCAAAACCTCACTTCTTCCCTCTTCATTTCAAGGGGTGAGAAACAACCTTAAATGTCAAGACAGAATGTTAATCTTTATGTGAAGCACTTATTCTCAATCTGAAGTTCAAACCTCCAGACCGTAGCCAACTCTCATTAATTTTTATTTGTAACAAAATTCATATATGACAAAGTAAATATTAAAAAAAGTGAAGCTATGAAGATCTGGATAATTGCATCTGAGTCTCACTGACACCATAAATCATGAAAAACCCTAGAAATGCTTGTAACTATGTCACTCTAAATTTCCCTTTGGGTATTCTGTGCATTATTGCACACACTCTCTCTATAAATGCAGATTTAAAAACCCCATGAGTTTCAACTGGCTCTTTATGGTGGAGCGTTTAAATCATTTCTGAGAGTAAGATCAATTTAAGCATGCAGAATTTTTATTAGTAGCACAAAAGAGGAGTCCAGCTGTTCCTATGGAGCAAGTGTGTGTGAACCAGGCTTCAGAGCTTTTTCTGCTGTGCCAGCCACGGCGTTAAATGTTGGCCAAGAGGGACTTTTGCAGAATGGAGCAAACTGAGTCTGCAGCACAGCTGAGGCAACACTGCCTCACATTTTGCATTTCTTATTAGAGTGACCTAGTCCCTGAATCACCCAAACAAGCCTGTCAGAGCTCTTGATCTCACAGCAACAGGCACTGTGCAAAGCACAATATAAGAAGTTCCTCAGGCTCTGAGAACATGAGAGAAAGAGGATGGGAGTGAGAGGTGTCAAGTCTCAAGTATTTTCCCATCAGAGAAGAGCATCTCTGTTCTGGGAAGCAAAGAGTTCAGCCATTGCAACCAAATCACAGTCTGGCACTATATCTGTTTTAACCAAATACATAAATACTGGATTAGGCTGAATTGTGCAGTCAGACTGATGAGCTCACTCTTAACCACCAGGAGTATGCCTCCTAATTTGGGAATCACTATTACAGTGCAGGTAGCTAAGTCATCACAGGGTATCCCCCTGGAACTACTAGATTTTATTCCAGTTATGAATTTATCTACCCCCGGAGCCATTTTTATTTCCAGCAAAGCATTCTTCTTCCAATGAAATATATGCCTTTTTAAACACACGAGGAACATTTACCAGAATAATTGATGTTTTACTCTGAATGTTAAAAAAAAAGTCAGACAGAAAAATGGACTAGGTCTGCCCTAGTTGGGCCCTGATGGCAATTCCAGAGAGAAATGTTTTAATTGCCAAAGAAAGTCCCTTTTGCCAAAAATCATGTCTTTATGGAGCTTGTCAGAAGTTTTCGGTTTCTGTCCAAAAAACTGCCAGAGTGAAATCCAATCACTGATGACAGCAAGATTAAAAGTGCACAGACTGGCTGCCTGAATAGCAGTTAATAATAGAACAAAAATGGTGTGGATTTTACACAGTTGATTCACAGCAAAATTTTTCATAGGACATAGATTTTAATATCAAATCATTTTATCCCTCTGTATTTCTTGAATACATGGAAAATGTTGGACTGGAATACTGAAAAACAGAAAAATTACTTAGAGTACATTTCCTTTTCTCTAGTGACAACTGGACAGTTAATAAAATTAATTAGAAGTGGGTAGTATTGGAAATACAACATTTGAATTCTCCCCAGTCTTGAACTCTGACCTTGAGTCCATACCTTTACCAAGGCTTCTTTACACTTTGAAAGGTTAAAGTAGAGTACTGCTTGGATAGACAAAGCAGTAGTTTCACCACAGAAGTATTAAGAATTAAGAACTTAAATGAAAAATAGTGCAACTGGTACATGTTGACCCCATTATGTCCACATTTATTAAGCATTCTACTTTCAGTGAAACATTAACAGAGAACACTGGAAAGTTTTTCCCCTTGATGCTGTGGATAGTAATATGATGGAGAACAGAAATAGAACCGAGTGCAGAACAGCAGGACACCCACCAAACCCAAAAACATTAGTAAAGACTTATCTATGCATCTTCAAAGCCAGACACTTCCCCACAACCAAGAGCTCCTTCTCCTCAGAAGAAGATTTTTGAGAGAGAACATTGATTAGCATGGGAAATAATGTTCTGTATAAAACATATAAGATCCTTTGGGCTCCATTAAGAAGAATCTTGGCTATTACAGAAAGTTGAAAAAAAAAGAAAAAGTGGTGCCCTTCAAGTCCATTGGACTGGAATCGTAGCATAGAAAGTTACTGTGTGTAATACTCTGGGGACACAAAAAGGTTTGGGCCCTAGATTTAAAATCACTGAAGAAAACAAAGACATTATTATCCTTGAAGGCTTCAAGAATCTATTCTTTAAAGCCATGTAGTGGCCATGTAATGGAGATGGAGAATAACATTAAAATTTCTACAAGGGAGATTAAAAGGTACCAAAAAACAGCAAAATCTTTACAATACTTTAACCTAATTAATTCTTATTCAGCAGGTGAACTGTTTTCAACCCAACAAGTGGTATCATCGTCTCTCTGTTTTTATTACTGTGATGACTGCAAAGAAAAAGGCAGAGTTTTTGAATGAGAAAAACTTCATCACAGAGAGTGCATGTCCAGCAGTACCTCAAGAATTGACATGACTTTAAATAAAACATTTAAATGAAATAGCAATATTTTAAAACAAGTTAGAAGAAAAACTCCAAATATCTGCAACATCCAGTAATTTCAATTTAGGTGTGCTATCAAATCCTTATTTTCAGATTCATCTGGTTGAACAAGCACCATACACTTTCAGTGAGGGACTGTGGTTTTTTCCTCACACTTCTATATAATTAATGAATTAATGATTACCATAATCAAAATCAATTATATTAATGATAGTAATACACTTTCCGCCTCAGTGCAAACCTTGGTGGATGATGATTTTGATTAGCAGTGCCATAATGCCATTCTACCACGCCATTTAAGTAATGGTTGCTGTTATTTCTTGTTATTTTTCATTACACTTCTCAAAATAATCTGGCCAATCATACATTTTGTTTTTCAGGCTTGTTCAGTCTAACAGTACTTGGTGAACAATAGCTGTTGAGATTTCTTCTTTTTCTAGACCTATCAAACACACCAGTTGATTGTCCTTGGGCATTGCCAAATACATTACTTATATTCCTTTGTTTTGGGGATAGTGATTAAAAAAGTCACAAGTTACCAAGTGATCCAGATATTTTCTGTTGTAAAAGATCAGGTAATAATAATTCTTAACAGAACTAGCTCCAAGCCATCCTGTAAGCAAAGCATTTTCTATTCATCTCCTCACTACAACACCATGGAAGAATAATGTGACTCAAGAAACCCATCATGAACAAAGAGCACTGCTCTTCTGCATGTCCTTTAGATTGCTGGTACCTCAACTGTGCTATGTCTTTCATTGAAAACACTTTCCTTCTTCCACTTTGCAGTGTCCATCTCTCAAGAGTGCGGATTAGAAACTAAGACCAAATAGTAACATTTGGGTTTAAAATCAAGCGGAAGACCTGTCAACATAGTATTTTAAACATTTGCCAGAGAGTGATCTGGCTAAACCCAAATGTGTAGGGCAATGCAAAAGACATTTTTGCCTTGATTCAGTAAAGAATTTAATTGTTTTCTTACAGTTACACGGCTGGCTGTCATTATTAGATGCCATTATCTTAGGCATTACTAGATGATGAGTATCATGCAACTTGTCTGTTTCAGTACCAGAGATATTTAAGTAAAAATTATTCTTTTATACATCTGAACTGCCCTAAAATTACTCATACACACAGGAAAAAAAACCCCACTGTGTTTAGTTTGAAATACATCTCTTTCCCTGCCCCTTAATCCTACCCCTTATTTTAAGGGGCAGAATTTTCTTGGAGATTTGAATCACTCTTTAGTCAACACAAGTTTTGATATTTACCTTGGCGGAGCCAAAATTTCACCCCTACAGGGTTAGGAAAGGAAACTAAAGAGAATTAAATAATGAAAATTAAAATGAGATTATGAAATTATCAAAACATTAAATTAAATTATGAAAATAGGCTAATGTACCAAGATACTTGCAACATATCAAGATACATATTAAGCAGAGAGACAATATATGCATAGCATTTTACATTACTAATCAAAAGATGAAACACTATTGGAAAATAAGTGCAGATTTGACTTAAATAGAAAAAAAAATAAAGCAAAAAAACCCATTAAATTCAATTGAGTTATTCTCCCTTATCCATTAAGGAAGGGACACATCAATATATTGTTTGTGTCACTGTGGGCTATTGTTTGGCCTGTCATGTTTTTTTAACACAGGGCTCATCCTTACATTTGCACTAATACATAAGACAGAAAAAAATTATGGGGATTTTACTGAATCTTATTGCCTTAATTTTTCACCCATTCAATATTTTCATTCAATTCTCTTACCCACTGCTTGTGCTTTTCCTTTCTGCATGTTGGAAGACAAAAGTAATTGAAAAGGTGACACTCTTTTATTCCTCTCTGTTTGCTGGAGCTTTTGGAGAACCATCTTTGATAGCTGCAAATTTAGTTGTTTCCCTATCTATGGAAAATCCGAAAGAAAATTCTCATACTGCTTCTAAAAGAATTTAGAAACAAGCATTATGAAAAGCCTGAATGGCTTTCACTTGCAGAATTAGTAATGCGCTATAGACTCAATTTTGCTGACCCCCCTCTTGTTAAAATCCATATTTCTCATTCAGACTAGCAGAGAAAGCTCCCAAAAGAGTGTAACCTTCTTGTCTATTTTCAGACTCTGTTGTACTTACTGGCAATTAAAAAGATGAATCAGTCTCTTTGTTCAGTGACTGATCTTTTGCAGGCACAAAATATTTAGCTATTTGCAGCATTTGAAAGGGACTCCTCTAGATAAAGAAGACTGTTTATAAGAGGCTTCCTCTTTGTAATACTCTAGAGGATACACAAATCCACTAAAGAAACATGGTACTAGGAACAATGGGCATTTCAGAAGAGAATGCATTGGCCTCCACTTATTTTCCATGACAGTGGAAACATTCTCAAAGATATACAAACATACCTGCCACATCATTCCATCAAGAACAAAAAAAAATTTTCTTCTCTAAGGACATAAATCCAGCTCCTTCCAGTCAAGCACAAATCATGCAGTTCATCACAAGAAGTTCCCTCTAATAGAGTCAGCACATGACTTCTTTCAGCAGGCTCCACTCCAGACATATGGATTTAGACAGGTCCCTTTCCAATGGCACTGATCTCAAAACCTCAGCAGTGTAACTACACACACCTTCAGTCTTACTATAAGAGTTCCTTCAGCTGAGGAGCAGGTGGTCACTCTATGTATTTTTAAGAATGTGATGAATCATCCTTTTGAATTCAAGGCACTTTAAATGAGCCAAGGTCGTTCTAATGCACAGACTGGGTTAAAGCCTTGGTGGAGGCTTTCCAGCATGAAAAATACAAACAATAGAGCCATGAGAGTGCTTAATATAGGAAGTAAGTGTCTGTCTCAGGGAAGCCAGGTCTTTTGCCACACTCCACAGACTGCATTGATGAGCTTTCCACTAACTATGATGAGATCTTAGATATTAGCTCACATTTATACAGCTACATGCAGAAATCTCAATTTGTGTTTTATCATGGAGCTGAATCCCACATGCAGTTTCCATCCTGAGATAGCCAAGTACCTTATTAGCTGTGCCCTGCAGTGACTGAATCCCTCTCTTGCCTCCTCACACAACCCAGGTCCTCAGCACATCCTTCCTATGCCTTTCCAGGAAAGGGCTGGCACCAGGCCTGAGGGTTTATCAAACCCAAGATCGTGTTGGGCAAGAGTCACATCCAAGCCTCGAGGACTCCTGGAGCAGGGCAGCACGACTTACAGCTGCAGCATCATTGCACAAGGTGAGGATGATTACATGCAAGCAGTCTGGTTGTGAGCCAGGCTTAACTCCCTCCTGCAAACACTTGAGAAATCTCTAAGGCGCTTCAGTAGACCCTCAAAATGACCCAGTGCTCAGTAAACATGTTGCCACCTCTTCCCACATGGTCCCAACACCTGACCACTGTGGAAAGTGAGTTCTCTCTGTAATACCGGAGCTAGAGCCTCCCAGCAACTCATCATCATTCTAGCCAGGCACAAGATATTTCAGGAGTCCTTTTGAGATGTCATTCCTTTGGGCACTCTTACTATCCTTTAGGTAACAGAACTATTTAGGTGAGAGGCAAGACAGCACAGCCTGGAGACCAGACCTTGGGCTTCATGAAAAATGGCATCATGATGTCAAAAGAAAATTGATGACTGCTCAGTCTCAGTAAACCTAAAAAACAATGTACAACAGCTGAAACGATTGATAATTCTGCATAAGCCAAGCCTTACAATGAGCAAGGGCCTGCTGTCATGGCAGTGATGTAGCCCACATGGAACAACGGATCTGAAATCACCTGGCTCATATATCATTGGTTTTGGTGCAATATGCATTGATCCAGCTTGCTCTGTCACATCACTCATCACACCCTGAAATAGCGTACTCATTGGGCTTTTTTTTTGGTTTCAGCTGTTTCACTGCATAGCATAACCTTTGAGACATTTTAAAAAAATGTTTATATATATGAACCATATTTTTAAATTTCTGCTTTCAGTCTCGTGGCAAAGAATAGCTATTCTGTAATATAAGAGCTATTTACTGCTATTGGAAGCACAGACTTACTGTAAGTTTCACAGCTTTCAAAATGCAATGTAAATCTTCCCTTTTTTGTTTCAGCCCATAAAAATTTATTGCCATAATCACATCAACACAGTCATTGTTTCCAAAAAAAAAATTTTAAAAAGTTAGTTTTTAAAAAGCAGACTGTGAAATACTTGTTTTCAAATTTAAATTTTAATAATTTTCTATTTAACAGAACATCAAAAAAAACCTAGTGACTAAAAAGCAACTGAAATCTGGCTGGCAGTTTAATTCTCTTTTTCTTTTTTTATTGGTCTCTTTATGTTCTCTCTTCTGACTCAGGTTTTCACATACACAGATACATATTGGTATTGACTGCTTAAGATCAAAATTCTGTCTCTGTAATGTTTGGAAAGTAAAAAATCCCAGAGAGCAACAACAAAAGAGAAAAAACAAATCCCACACCTCAAAGAAACCAAAGAAACCCCAGATCTCAAAACTCAAACCCTTCTGTGGGTGTCCAGAACACGGACAATATTTCCCTGCCTTATTTAAGACAAAAGACCCCCTTGTACAACCCCCTGTACAACACCAGTTTTGACCTTCACCCGTGGAGAAAGTTTTCTAGGTTGTGGGAGCAACTACAAACTACAGAAGTGTGAATTAGATGATAGAATATTATGTAGATTGTTATGGTATGAAAATTTTAGAGTTTATAGGGTTTTTAGCATAGTAAATACATAAAGCAGAAAACACCAAGATGGAGGATAGTTGTCTTTTTCTATCTCCTTCCTCCTTCTTCTACGACTCCGTATTCTGTGGCAAAACTAAAAGATTATTGGAGAGAAAATGCTGCAGTTCCTGTCAGTGTGACAAAGCAAATTGGCAGCTATTCGTTGGTAAAAGAAAATATGTTTCATTTCAATTCATTATTGGTCACTCTAACTATAAAAAGGCTCTAACATCTAGATAAAGTGGCATTTGCTGCTCCTTTCACTTGTGTGTCCCTGGTTCATGCCAGTGGTCTGTATCTTTTTGCTGATAAGATTTAATAAACAACGACCTGAAGACAGTGAAAGTGAGAAGTTCTGCCTGTCTTTGATTCCTTGCAAGGACTTTAAAGCATCTTCTCCCTTCTGGGGAGGATTGTGGGGATTGGCCACCCCTATACCTTCAATTCCTAAGCACACAGGAGGCATGCTTATTGTTTGGGCATGTTTGCCCATAGTTAGGACTAAATAACTAACTTTATTTGCAGTACATACCTGAAGCTTGACCCAAAACTCTTTAATATCCATGGGTTCATTCCCACTGACACTCTCAACAGGATTTGAATCAAATCTTTGCTGTGCTTCTCAAGCTAATCTTGTGCAAGCCTTACCAGCTCCATCTGTCCTCAAACCTGTGCAGATTGATCCACCCCTTTCAGCTCTGTACATATTACTGAGGAACTTGACTCCTCCAAATCAAATCTGTTTAACAACTTGAAATCCTCATCTGGGTTTGTAATTTGATGTGACTGACATATCTTCAAACTGGCAATTTTCTGTAGGCCCCGACATCGTTCCCTATGCCAGTTGTTTACGAGGGACAGAGAATTAAGGAGCCCTCTTCAAACCACTCAAACATACCCACCCCAAAGTCCCTGCAATGAGCAAGAAGTGATACTCAGAGATGTATATTGAGATAAGAAGTAATTTGGCTGTCACAAATTACTAGCCTTTAATTATGGCACAGGAGGTGGGCTGGTACTTCTCAATTTGTTTATCACAGAAGTCACCATTTGTCATAGAATTATTTAGCAATTTGAAAAAAAAATAAGCCAGAGGTAACACTGAACCAACATGACAAATAACTCCAAATGGCATTCAATATAATTTATTTAGTTTTAAATTTACCTGGCCTTATTGTTGAGATAGTGGATTTTGCTGACTTTGTGTGACAGGATCAGAGTAAATAAGTGGATTTTAATTTGCTTTGTATTACCAAGGGATTATTCTTCATGTACTTGTCAGTTCAACTTCTTTCTTCTTTTGCACAAGAAGATCCTAGGGAAGAGGGGGTGTCCAGAAATTAGTCAGGTCTCCTAAAACAGACTTACTGGAAGAAAATATGTCAAGGTGTTTGCTAATGCATTTTTGAGTTTCTTTTCCAACCCTTTATTTCAGCTTCTTTTCTCCCTTTTTATTCTAATCCTCCAGAGCCAATTGTTTGAATGACTGCATGTTAAGGAAGAAGAAAGTGTCTAGGGAAGGCTGATATAAGGGAGTGGGGATGCTGGCATTGGGAAGGAAAAAGAAGGGAACTTCTAAATGTTATTCTTAAGAGTTATGTTTACCATCTCTATAATTAATCTATAATTTTTGTGGTTTTTTTTTTTTTTTTTTTTTTTTTTTTTTTTAAAGATCCACTTCAAACTAATTATAACCAGTCAGGTTTTGTTCACTTGTTGTGTCTTGTTCTGGTTAGGCCATGTATATATTAGAGCACATTTGCATTTTTCAAACTTGTATTTTCCAGAAATGTCATTGTTCAGTCTCTAAATTTCTATATTCTGGTGGCATAAGAGAGAATCTTACAGCTTGTTGCTGCACAATCAGAAAAGTTTTCAGCTATCCTTCAGCTTTGCACTGTAGAATATAAAGTCTCTTTATGATCCTTGATTTTTCCATCACCTAACTCCTTGGTGAACATTCCACATTTTCTTGAAAGGTATTTCCTTTCTTATGTAGTCAACCTAAATTTAGTAAAAGCTGGGATGCTGATGACCTCTACTCTTATTTATCCACAATTAGGTAATTCCATAGCCACTCTCAGGGCTCCTTCACCAAGTTATTTGTCTTTGTGTCACTGTGTTATATACTAGGAATGAGCTGATGCCTGCCTGACTAGCCAGATCTCATTTGCAAGAACAGACCTATCAGACCTTTTAACATCAACATTATTCAATCCTGAGTCACACAAGTTGGTTATCAGGAAGAAGTCTTATAACAATTTAACCTCAGAACATATGAGCACAGTCTGATTTTGAAGTGATTCAACTTTTTCCCACCCAACTCATTCCTCAGCTTATAAAACCAGATCCCAGAAATTGACACTGCAGTGCTCAATCAAAAAAAGAGGAGATATTTTGCTTAAAGTACTGCTATAATCACATTGTAACAGACATACCAAGCACAGGATAGGGGGATAAAAAAAAAAAAGATAAAAAAAAAAAAAAAAAAAAAAAAAGATATCAAAATAGGAGCAAGTCTATTCTTTTATAATGTGTATGGCTTTCTTACTTAATTCCTCTCAAGCAATGGGAATTCTTGCCATAATCCTTTATTTTCCTGCTTTTGGGGTTTATGGAAATAAGCCCAGGTTTTTAGAGCTCACAATCTTTCACTCTTTCTGTATGAGTCAGTCTGGTACACTTACCCACTGTTTTGTGTTGGTGGCAAAGCCTAGTCATCTGCGTAGGGCAGCTGGAGGCAGAGACACTTATTTCAAACCCTCAGCCCTATCCTGACCTGAATTAATAAAGCTCAGTGACTTTAGTTCAACCCACACATAGCATGTCACATAAAATCGTGCTAGTACTGCTTATCTATTCCTGTAGGACCTACACAAAAGGGTTTTTCTTCCTCAGACCTGAGACTCCTGTTTGGCATCTCCCCTGAGGCGGGATCACTAGGGTGGCAGCTGAAAAAGTCACAAATGAAGAACTAGCCCAAAATAAAGGAAAACCACAGGGAAGCATGTAGACACACAGACATGAAACACCTATTCTCAGGACAGGATGGGCAGAGACACTGGGAGCCCAGCCCTTCCTGAAAAGAAAGGTCACCAGTGAAAGCTGAAGGAGGAAAGAGACAAAGATATATAAAGGGGTCTTTCTTTCCTGAAATGGCCTTTTTTTTTCCTAGAGGACTCAATCTTTCAGTATGTGCAGCCTTAAAACCTTTTAACTTTAATGCAGATTTGTCCAAGGGGACTGCAAGACTCAACTCTTCAGTCTGAGGGAAGTTATCTGAGGAAGAACTTGTAAACTACATTCAAATCAAGACAAGTATGATGAACATGCACATATTACCCTAACATTATGGATTAAAGCTGCCAAATACACACCTTGTAGGTGTGGTGTATTCTACACCTGTGAGTTTCAGTGCTTGGATAATACAAGGTGGCTGAAATACACCAATTATTTGACTGGTAATTTTCAACAAGTATTTCTATCATCACTAAAGATTACACTCTCGGCAAGTTCTTTAGGGGAAGAAACAGATATTTTAGCATGATGGCATTTCCAGGATTTTTCACTCCAGTATCATCATGTAGGGAATATCAAATGGCATGGCAGACAATAGCTGTGGGATTTATGTAAAAGGGGTCTACAACCAATTGATCCTGGTGCCTAGGAAGACTACAGAAAAGTGCAGGAGCTTCATTCCGTGAGGAACAGAGGGAAGAGCTCCCATTTAGATTTTATGGCTTAAAATACAGCAACAGAAAAGTAGCCATACTTATTGGAGTGATGTTTTAGTGGAATTCCTATGTTTTCTCTTCAGCTGAGAAGTAGCTTTTAGTCCACCTACACACACACACAATCCTTCATTTTGGGAAGGAATCCAGGTTCTGAATTAATTCAAATGTAAGTTTTATTTATTCTGCAGGACATGCAAGCAGAAAAATAAGCTACATTTTGTTTCCAAAGACAAATAAAGCCAGGGAACTCTGACTTCCTATCAGTAGCCTTTGCTCTTCTTTCTCCTGATGTTTTCTGGCCAACAGGGGGTCGTGCTATCCTCAAAGAGGCCTTCAGGGATCCTGGTCTTCCCCAGAGGCCCTGACACATAGAATCACAGAATCAGCGTGTAGCAAGTGACACAGGTAGAAACTTGTAGCCATCATAGTGACAACAGAATGATGGCTTCAGGAAAAAAAAAAGGGGGGGTGGGGATTATTTCAACAGTGGAAGATGTCTGGCTGATGAAAATGGAAAGCCTTAAAGACAAGCCAAGGTGTGAAAACCCCCAAACACTGAGACTTTCTTCTGAGACAGTCATATTCTCAAGCAACAATTTTGCGCCCACACTATTCACTCAGAGTGTAAAACATTTAAAGCTAAGTTCACCTTCATGCAGCTGTAGCAGAGGTACAAGCAGAACAACAGCAGCTGCTGCTGCCCAGTGCCCTGTTGCAATTACCCCAAGAAAACTGCGAATGTGTCTCTCCCAAGACCCCAGCAGCCAAAGGTGGACACAGAGCTGGGTAGGGGGAACCACAGGCCCCTCAAACCCACTTGTCCCAAACACTTGGGTCCCCCTTACACTCAGTTGCTGTTTGAAGGGCTCCAGGAGGCTCTAAGACCCTTCATGTTAGGTCAGGAAAAAAGCCAAAATATAACAAAGTCTGGTTGCCAGCTGAGAACAAGGGCTTACTGCAGGAGGAATGGAAATAATTCCTTGTAAAGTGGTGTCTCTAATAGGGGAGTTGCTGAGAAATAACACTTCTGGGTGTATTTTTATTTGATTCCTGGAGCTGGGCTCCCTCTGGGAGCTATAACTATTGCCCCCCCACTTGGAGCATCCAACTCTGAATCTCTTATTAATTGAAAGCTCACTGTAAGTTGTTTAAGCACAGCAGACATCTTGAGAGTTCTACACTGCCTTATGCACTTGTTTAAACTGCATTTCCAAAAGCAGACAATACCCAAGCCTTCATGAAATCCCACCTTATTAAAGTGCCTCAAACCTTCCAATCCTTTAAAAGAGGAACATTCACAAAATACTCCAAAATGCTATTGCTGAGTGGCATGGAGAAACACAGAGAGAATGAGGACAAAATCCAGAGACAGGAGAGTGGAGGCAAGTTTCACCACATAAGAACATGAAACAGCAACGTTGATAGAAAAGAAATGCTGATGGTGCCTACCTCAGGAGAAGGCTGAAGCTCCAAAGAAAGTTAAGGCACCTCCAGCACCCAGGAGAAAGGAGCAGGGCTGAAAGCTGATCCCATTCCATCCCAGATCCTGCTATCCAAGGACAGGTATTTTCCTGCTTATCAGGGAGCAGGAGGAAGGGGCAATGAACTTTGTTTGAAAGAGCCATACTGTTCCCACACACCAGATTGGGAGCACTGGTTCTTAATATACTGTTCTGGATTTCATTTCTGCCAAAACCTGAGCTTTTCAGAGATGACTTTTGGGCACTTAGGTAGTCTTTTGGATCTATCATTACAAGGTTTGCCAAGGATTGCATGGGAAGGCTACGGCAGTCCAAGGTCTTGAACCTTGGGTCTCTTGTAGTCCATAGGGAGGTGTTAATCACCATGCCTTTCCTCCTCTCCAACAGTTTTTTTTAAGAGTTCCAGTCATTTAAAGAGAGAAGAGTTATGTCCCATTATAAAGTACATGACCAATCATACAGCCCAAATTTAATGCATAGCAGCCACCTGCATCAGCCTGCCAGCAAGCTTGTGTGACAAAGAATTATTCACACGGTGGCAACGGGCCCGAACTGGCAAATGCCTTTGAAATCAGAAGCTGTAATTACATATAGCTTGGTTTGGGATAATTAGCTACATACAGGCCTCTTCTTGGAGAGAGGTACTTTCCAGCCAACAGTGTATTTGACTTAAACAACAACTACGAAACACAGTAGAGCCCAAAAAAAGTATGGTCTCTCCCTCTTCCTGCATCTAGCTTTTCCAGCTTTGTCCCTCATCCTGAACCTCCCAGCAGGACGGCAGCACGTCTGTCTGACTCCATACACACATTGCCATCCTGTGGCCAAGTCCTGCCGGCACAAGTCACTGTCAGCAGGAAGCAAAACTAACTCCTGGGAACCCAAGGCTGCTGCTTCTGGAAAAGGAAGGTGCCACATGGCACAAGAAACATGGGTCTTTACAGTAGTCATAGGCTTGAGATAGAAAATGCAAATCTGGCCACGTTTTTTGAACCTTTGCAGTTCAAGGTGCAGTCGGAGTTATGGTTCAGGGGGCTACTGGAAAGCATCTGAATCATTATGAAACTCAGAATCATTTAGGTTGGAAAAGACCTCCAAGATCATTGAGTCCAATGACAGATCACCACCTTGTGAACTAGAGCATGGCACTAAGTGCCACATCCAGTCATTTCTTAGACACATCCAAGGATCTCTACAGGTAGTCCATTCTGATGCTTAAGAAGCCTTTGTGGGAAGGAATTCCTCCTAATGTTCAACCTGAACCTCCCTTGGCACAGCTCAAGTCTCTGTCCTCTCATCCTGTCACTAGTTGACTGGAAGAACAGATTGGTCTCTCCTTGCTACAACTTCCTTTTTGGTAGCTACTACTACTACTAATAATAATAATATTAATAATAGTAGCAGTAGTAGTAGTAGTAGTAGTGTTGAGATACAGGTAAGGAGAAAAGGAGCTTGAGGGAGAGGGAAGGGGAACATCAGGCTCCAAAATCTTCAGAAAAACAGAAGTAGACAACACTGAATTGAGTCCACATGGAGCATCAGGGAACAAAAACCAATCAGGAAGTGTAAACACAAAGAAAAAGCCTTGACATGACAGATGACCCCAAAACCTCTGGAAATGTGACGCCCCTATAACAAGGCAGTTGGAAGGAGGGCATGACTTCATTAGGGTGAGTGATGGGAGAAGGAAAGCAGAAGCTGTGTGGGACCCTGAGGGTTGCTGGTCCTTTTCAGAAAGTCACCATGGGTGTTGCATCCAGCCTGCCATGGCCGAGATGAGGGAGAAGTGCAATTCTAGTAATGCTGTGTTTTGTTGCCTAATTCTTTTGGCCTGCATAGAGGAGGCAATATTCCCATTGTAACTGCTTAGGAAGGCAAAAGGAAAATGTTGATTAGCACTTAGAAGAGGAAGTGGCTTATTTGGCCTGATTATAATCATGGGAACTTTGTTGCCTCTGCTCCAGTGACCACATTGGTAGCATTAACTGGAAAGCTAAGTAGCTGCTAAGGAAACTGCTGAGCCGAGGTTGGTCTGATACTGCTTGTGTAATTTTCCTTGAAAGGACGTACAAGGAACATCAACTCACTTTATACATCATGCCCTTGTTGGCTTTCCCCTGAAAAAAAGCCATTTTAGACCTCCTTATTGGGTCAAATTGTGCCTCTCTTTCCCCTGGGTGGCTACTTGGACAGTGATAAGGTTTCAATGAGGTTGCCTGAGAGCAAAATGTGGTCCTGGGATGTGCTGTAGTTATCAGTCTATCATCACCAAATATGCTGAACTAGAGAATTTTATGTAGAGAGACATTTCTGGGCAAAGGGTTCTATCTCTGTGTGTGTGTGTGTGTGTGTGTGTGTGTGTGTGTGTGTGTGTGTTTTTAAAAAACAAATTTACAGTGCTATAGGCATTCATTCCAGTGCAGGGTCCCACAGACCAGGAGAAAATTATGAAATGGCGTTTTCATAATGGACATATTTTATGGTTGTTTTATTAAATGCTGGAATGCCAAAGTGAGATTTTTCTATTAAGTTAACAGCTCCAGTCAATGTGCTTATCAATTAATAGCATTCACCTCAGCGTGGGCTGGAAACCCTTCAGCATGGGCAGCTAGAGCTTTTCCAGGGTCTGCTTATGTGCGAGCGTAGAGCAGCCCAAGGACTGGTTTAGGTCGTACTTTACACACTTCTTCTCAGTGGTGCGTTTTAATGGAGACTGCTGAAGCTCATAAAAGTACCATGTGGGAAAATGATTTTGTTTGGAAGATGCAAATAGAAAGAATAATTAAAAGGTAACAGAAGACTGGTCCACTTAGTGCTGAAACAGACACCCTGGGCTTAGGACAACCAAATAAAATTACCCTGAAAAACATCCACATAATCCTCCCATCTTCTCTTTCTCTTTAGATAAGAGTGAGGCAGAATATTCCAGGGATTTAAGGCATCATTTGTTTACATGGTCATATTTTAATCATCTGCAAGAAGCTAAGGTTACACAACCCCAGGGTTCAAACGATCCCCTACCTTGCTGTTTATAAGAAGTGGGGCTTGACATTCATAATGCTCCCGGGCTGCTCCAAGGGGACAGGAGAAGAGGACTGGGGAGGGAGGAGGAGGAGGAGGAGAAGGAGGAGGAGGAGGAAAGGGAGGAGGGAAAGGTCAGCTCCCTTTTTAAGCATTTCTGAGCTTGCTGGAAGCTTTCAGAGTGTGGGTGGTAGGTGTATCGGCTGACATGGGGAAGTGTAAGCGTGAAGCTGGCCACCCAAGACCTCAGGGTCACTGCTGACACTCCAGATCTCCGAGCTGGGGAAGGCACCTGCTCCCTTGCCAAAACAAACCATCTCCTGCTATGGGCATACTTGAAAAGACCTGCTTTTGTCAGCCCAGGGGGAAGAGGGAAAGGGAGGGGGAGAAGCAGGAGGAATTAGTGGGTTGTGGGGGCTTTTGGTTTTACTTAAACAGTCTCAAATAACCAGTTTACAATGCAGCGATATTCTTCAGAATTTATTAAAGGGGGGGGTGGGGGTGGAAAGGAGCTGAGGAGACTTGACTCCAGATCTGGTGAGCATTAATATGCATCGTGCTAGAATTTCATGAGGCAAGCGAGTTTTGTAGCCCTTGCTCCGGTGGTCCTCTGCTGACAGGATCTCAAGCTGCTATTTGTTATCTTTAGGCCTGATAAGTACATCTGGTTTTGATTCAGGTGGCCGCGAGCTTGTCTCAGAGTTGAAAAGGGTGCTTTGCTCAAATTGAATTTTCTCACAAATTTCAAACTGGGATGAGAACCAGAAGAAGCTGGGGCCTGTCACACAAAACTCCCGTTTTGCTTGCTTGGCCCTTGGGCTCGTAAAAACCTGGCACAAATCAGTTTCACCTGTTTGGCTAAGTGAGTACATGCTAAAAGTAATAAAGCTATTAGTGCAATCAGATATTTCTCTGCATGTGTTCTGATGTAAAAAGAAAAAAAAAAAAAGAAAAAAAAAAGAGACAGAAAGTAGGGAGGTGAACTCTTCTCAACCCTGCCTGTCGCATATCTCCTGTGTCGCTGTAAATTAGTTGCAGAGAGACTGCTGCCAGTTCTCCATGCCTTTCTGCCTGGGCATAGTCTGAGCTGGCAAGGAGACCTGGCAGCAAAGAGCCGTTCTACTCCATCACCCTCCTTAGAAAAGCACTTAAAGTCACTGTCTGAGGAAAAGAGGAAACCAAACTACTTTTGCTCTTTTCATACTTCCCAACTCTCTTTGTAGCAATACCAGACTTGCCCCCACCTCCAGACAGCAAAACCCCAGCTGGCTCTTCAACTTCAGCATCTGAGCATCCTGAATCCTCCTGCTCCTTGATACAGTCACTTCCAGCAAGAGGACAGGACTTGGGTGATTAGCTCCTGGGACGTGTTTGAAACAGCACACACTTCTGACATCACTTCCCAGTGCAGTATATCATCATGTCCTCACAGCCAGTGTCTTTTATGACTTATAAGAAAGAATCTTGTAAACCTAGAGATGAAAGAATTTCAGAGACTTCTGGCCCCTCACACAGACCAGTGACATCTCTAATTAACTATGCTCTGGCAACACATTTTACTACCCATAAATTTGTGGCATTCCAGCGCTGCCTCCGGCTCATGGGAGATGCTCTGTGAAATGCTCTGGGAACTTGCTGAGCAGGAGACACCATAAAAGCACACTGTGTGACTCTTCACCTTGTCATTGTCTATGCTCCACTTAAGGAACCTACAGGACAAAGCATGGAGCACATTTTGTTTGATCTATTACCTATTTCCCAGGTCCCTTTTTTTCATTTTTGTTGTACTTTGTTTTGTCAATCATTTTTCCTTGCAGTGGCATCTCTTATGTTTCATTTTATAAGTTTCACCTGCCATGAAGATTAACAAATTACATTTGTGACTCATATTTGTCACACCATCTAAATGTAGACAGTCTTACCTTAACAAAATTAATCAAACAAGCACCTTTCTGTAAAACAATAATGCTCACAAAGATATTGTTAAATTGCATCAAAGCAACTCCCTAACCTAGGTCTGAATAAAGGAATAAAAGAATGATACTGTTGGCATTTTTAATAAGTATTTCTCCTTTTTTTTCCAAAATTATAATGATATAAAAATATAAACCATCCGTATATCTTCTTGCAGAGACAAGTGTCTTACTTGAGGAAAACAATTTCGGAATTTCTCTTAGAATGTTTTATATGTTAGCATGTTAAAAAAAAAAAAAAGAAAAAAGCTGCATGTTCTCTCCCTTAAATGCAAGAGAACTGCCTGATATCTGATATGAAAGGTCAAGAAAATGCTAATAGATGTGACTACCCATTTCCTCCAATATTCAATAAGTACTATTTAACACACAAATCCATGTACTCTTTGGGGTTCTGAAAAGGGACACCCTATTTGCATGCTCCGTCTGTGTACTTGGGGTCTGAGACGAACTCATTTTTGAAGTGCTATGTAATGTAGATATCACACCTTGTTATTCTGACTGCTCCTGTGGAGAGAGCATTTCTGCACAGCCTGCAAACTTGCAGGTTCCCAAGTGCATGAATGAGCTCCCAACAAAGGATGCTGGCATGAACACTGGCCATAAATCAGAGGAGCAGAATGCTAGAGCCAGTCTTTCTGTCCATCCAAACCAATTATTTTTGGGAACTATTTCTGTGCTTGTCATGTTCTTAGGCAGGCCAAGGGAGACAGAAAGTCACACAGTATTTGGGTGTCTCCTTCAGTCACTTCTAGGCCCATCAAGTGCTTTAGAGCATCTGAAGAACCTCTTGTCATGGCCTTCATGGATTTATGGGGTTCCCTACAGCAGCTTTTGACAAATGGGGACTATGACATCTTTGTGGGATCCTCAGCCTCCCAAATGCAATACCATGAGATATTTCTATTGGCATTTGGGGAGAACTGTGGAAATTCATTTCTGTGTGTTCTGATAACCAGGAAGATCACTGACCCACTTCACTAGACAAACACACATACAGAACTTTCAGAAAATGTCTACCTCATCTCTTCAGGCTATGGTTTTCTTTAAAAAAAAACCCAAACTACTCTTAGACACATATCTATGTATGTTGGTGGTGCTGCTACTTTGAGCCTGTGATCAGGCAGATTGAGTCCACAACATTATGAAGGTCATGGTTCTCCTCCACTTGCCTTCTTTTTCTTGGTAGGGAGTCATGTAGACCTGGGACACAGAGACAAGACACGGATCAATACATGTCCACAGCACGCCTGCTAGGACATGTGTCTGGTATCCCTGTTCACTCCACTCTGCTCTCTAGCATCCATCACTTGCATTTCCTGCAGATGGGAGTAAGGCATGAGCCACCACAATGGCAAGAATCGTGACAGTAATATTTGTGACTGGGTAATACAAAATTTATTGCTGATCTCCACACTGGCTGCCTTGAATACCTCCTCCCAGGTAGTTCCTCAAACTACCACTTCAACAATCCCAAACTCTAAGCAAATGCAGCTTCTTATCTTTCACCCACTTCTGATATCCTGCCTTGCCTTTTCACCCAACCTACCGAAATTCTCCTCATTCTTGCGATGTTTCTCTAGGCTGTGAATCACAGAAAAGAATGGGAAAAATCAAAAAAGAAAACAGTCCTAATTTCTATGGGTGGGTTGCTCCCCTCCACCCACACTGGCCTTGTTTAGGTGTCTGTGCACACAGCACGGCCCTTTCTAAGCTGACAGAGTTCACACAGGGTAACAAAGCCAGCTCACTGCAAGGTCACAGCAATTTTAGCATCGGCAGTGTTCCTTGGTCCCTCCATGAGATCTTTAGGTAATAGACACCTCAAAGGGAAAGTCATCGAGTTTGGGGATTTTTTGCCTTCCAAGTCATGGGTACAAGTGTCCCAGGCTGAAGATCAGAGCATTGGTGACCATGGGAAGGCTGAGGAAACAGGGAAAGGATAAAGCCCTGCCAGCAAGTTGGCACCCCTACACCTGCAGGATCTGGGGATCACGGCAGCAGAGTAACGTGGGGTGGTTCATTCAGCCCTTGTGCTGCAGCTGACACTGATCCACCAACCACAATTTGTCACCTGCCTTCTCTCAAAACCCATTCTAATGCCCACATCAGTTCAGTACAATTTTTCCTAACTCCTTTCTGTTTTCTCAGCCAAAATATAAGAAGGCAGAATTCATTTAAAAAACCAAAATCTCAGTACTTCACTGTTTTTTCAGTAAGCTATTTTACAGTGATGTATGTTTTTCCTCTTTACCTTTCTCCTCTTTCCTTCCACCAAATATTTTCCAACAGCCACAGTTTAACAATAAAAGCAAAATATTTAAAATACCAAGAGAAAAAAAACCCAACTCATTTAAACTGGTTGAAATAGATCACATCCACAGATACGACCTATAAGCAGTAAGAACATAAAAACTTCAGCAGAAAACTTCATTTTAAAAATTAAGGAGTTGAAAAAACAGGTTGGAATAAAGCCCTTTTTTTAGAGGTTCTGTTTTCTAGGTTTTCTCTCTACAAAATATTGTGCTTTTTATCTTTTGCTCTTTATATATCACACAAGTTTTTGTGCATAATTCTGTAAATTTCAAAAATTCATACATTATTTTGCATATATTACTTTTTATTTTGTATACATTTTTTGTTTAATAAAATAGAAACAGGAAAAGAAAAAGATCTGGTTTAATGCATCAGAAAGATAATGGAAATGGCAGGATACATGATAAGTGCAGAAAGAGTGAAAAACATACTCATTCTACAGAGGAATACATGCAGTCAATAGTATGATACAGATGTTTTTTGAGTAGTTTTAATTCCAGGAAGTGCATAGAAAATTTACCTTTTTTTTTTTTTCCACAGGCATTTTGTTTTTCTCCATTTTAAAAATAGATCTTTAGGGTTAAACACAAACATAGCTACTTTTTGAAATAGGATTCGCGTTCAAGTGATTTATAATATTTAAAAGGTGTGAAATAAATCAGAAGTGAGTTTGGGGAAGAAATTATCTATTTGTACAACACTGGATAGCCAGAAACTCAGAATATAATTGTTTGTTTACAATACATACTTTCTGTAGAAAAGTGGCTAAGAATAATTTAATATTTAAAAGTTAAACAACACTGTTACAACAAAAAATATTTATTCAAAAGTCAGCAAATTTTAAGGTATGACAGAGAAGAAAAGGTATAAAGAAAAGGATTTTAAATGTATTTTGTTTGGTTTCTTTAAGAATGGTGCGGTATTGTGGTCTGAGAAATTTCAGGATCTTTCAGTTGATTTAATTTCCTATTTCCTTTTCTCAGACCTCAAATAATCACAGACTGTGCTACAGCACGTACTTTGTTTTTGGGTTATGGTAACAAATATCATCCTATCACTTCCAGAGACTGTCCTGGTATAGATCCCTTTTTCCTGCAAACCAGCAGATCTTCACAAATATTTGATTTTTGCCATTGACTTTGATAAGATGCACTGCCAATTAGCATCCATGGTCTCCTAGTTTTGTGCTCAAAAGCAGCTAACCTTGCTGTAGAGCTCTGTGAAAAAACTCCACAGACAATTCAGGTATTTAACTGACCCATATGAATACCCTAAATCAGACAACGTTTCTGTGAGATACAGAGCTATTTATCACCATTTTTCATAAAGCAGAGCAGCCTTATCAACCTGAGAAGCACAGGTGAGAGTGAAACCAGAGCATCCTAACCTCATCTATGTACTCTGAAAGGCATGCAAAAGATGTGTTACAGACACAGAAATTTTATTGAGTTCTTAATGCTGACCCCTGCTTTGGTCCATTCCTCTTGTTGCTTTGACTTAAAAAATATATATGTGCATATTTTCTTCCCTACCCTGTCCTTTGTGTCCCATCTCTTCTAGCTGCAATGAGGTATTCCATGAAAGCACCAACCAAACCTGGTCTCTGAGGACTCACAGCTTACTGGGAGTTACCTCCTCCTGAGTATTGGGTAAGAGATTTTTTCCACATTTGGGAATGTGTATCATTCGGAGGAAACATCAAGGAACATCTGCAAGTTTACCCTGTAAGCTACACCTGAAGGTTTCATTGGTTAGCCTTGGGACTCTAACTCATGTAGGGCTGGCATGCAAATGCATCTGAGAAGAAAATAATCTCAGAATTTTTTTTGCCATCCTATGCCTCAGGATGGTTCATCCTCCCATGAGCAAACCTCTGCCTTGCTGCAATTTTTAGAGGGGCATTGAAAGACAAAGTGAGATTGGTGAGCATTTACCTTAAAATACCATGCTGTAAAATTTTCAGCAGCTGTTCAGCAGCTTCTCCATCTGCCAGGCAGAGGGTGAATGGAAGATTCAGCCTCTCCCAGTCCGAAAACCCCATCTCCACTTTGTGAGGCAAGGCACAGGAAAATTTATTAATCCCAGATTTAAAGCCAGACGGGAGCACTTGCCATTTTAGCCTGACCTCAGACGTATGTTACAAGACAATCTGCCTCAGCAGTATTATTACAATTAAACAATTACTTTTTTTTTTATTATACATTGGACACTCCTCCTTCACCTCCAGAAGAAAGTTAAGCACATTGAAAAAGTTGTTGTTCTCACAAGTCCTTGCACTGAGTGCAGAGTGAAGTGTAGTAGTACAGACTGGAGCGAGTTTTAGATGGAGAAGTGTCTTACCATCCATGTGTTCAAAAAAACCCATTTGCTGATGCTTTTTTTATGGTGCTCAGCTCTTTTTACTGTTATTTTTGCAATGTCAAAATGCTACAAAAATTAAGCACAGACAGACTAATAGTGAAACAGTCTGTGATGTTTGTAGTTTAAAACAATAAAGAACTCCTTGAAGTTAGAGGCTACTATGGCCTGAGTATGCCCAAAGAGAAACCAGTTGAGGGTTTAAAGTTGAAAACTTAGGTCCTAAGAAAGTTTGGTAGATTTTAAATTCAAACCAGTTTCAATCAGATACCAACTAACCAGTCTATAAAAACCTGACTGTCATCTAGGGGCAGGCAGAAGAAGAGTAGTGGAATAGTATAATCTGTGCACTATAAACCTGTCTGGGTATTTCTGGCACTATTGTTAAATGAAAGTTGTATTAAAATGAAACACTTCACTATTTCGTTTTCTGTCTGCCTGGCAGGTTTTGCAAAATAAATCCAGTTGGAGAAAATTGGCCCATTTAAATTGGTCATTGGATATGGCATTTCTGCACCATCGAGAAAATGGCTGAACATTTTTTTAATTGTTTCCCTCGCATATAATTTTAAGCAGTCTTATAAAAATGTTTTCCTTGTTTCACTCCCCACTGAATTAAGAATGCAGATGAATAGTTGCCAGTTGGCCTATGTGATAGTCATTCCAGCAGGCAGCAGTGAGAAAGTATGAAGTGGTTTTTGGAAGAACTACCTTTCTTTGCAAAACTCACTAGGCTTTGCATAGCTTGAACGAGATGCCTTTTATTCCCTGCAGACCACTTCCTCCAGCTTGGGAAGAAAGAAGAATTTCCTAACCGGTGAGCATAAAGGATAAACAATTCGACATCTTGCATGTACTGCTTATGATCTGCTTTGCTGGTAAACAAACTTTTGCTATTTCATTGAAATTTAAGTGGCTTATATTCTCCAAAAATCTTAGCTGTGCCTTGAGACAGAAGTCTCTTGTTGCTGTAGGCACGTATGGTATTTAATTCTCTCCCCATTCCCTCCAAACTCTGCCTGTCTCACCAGCGCGCACTTGCACACACATACCCATTAACAAAACAATGATTGCCATGTTGTTGCTTGGTTGTTATCCTCTCTTAGGGGATTGGGGTCAGTCAGATTTTCCTGGAAGACTTCATCATACTGACACACAAAAATAAGGTATGAGATGTATGGAAAGTAAGAACAACAACCAAAACACTTTGTGCTGCCAGCTTATCAGATAAAATCTGTATAAAAAGTGCCAATGCTTCTGCTCTGTTGCTGTAAGAGAAAGAAGGGAAATAAATTCCCACTGGGGCTGCACTCCCTGCTGATGTCTCTAGAGCTGTTGAAAGTGAACAGATAAGTAGACAGCTGTTTTATGGTATTGTATTAAAACTAAATCATTTTCAAAATGCAAAGTTAAAAAAGAAAAGGTTTGTCAAATGAAACAGAAAAAGAAAAAGGATTCACAGAAGTGAGTGGAAGCAGGACAGTGACATGGTATGAACAAAGGCACTGCCTTTAGAGGGAAGGGGGGCTACAGGAGCTCCCTGCCCTGCTCCACCTCCTGCTTGGGGGGCACAGAGGCTCTCTGGGGCCCCCAGGGCCACCAAACAATTGCTGGTTTGTTGCAGGGAATGGCCACTCAGGCCGCCAGGCCCAGCTGGATCAACACTCCAAGATCCCAGACTGGCCTGGGGAGTTCCTCCACTGGGTAACACCAGGCAAACCTACAGGAAATGTGAATAAATGAAGGGGTTTAGCATTTAAAAAAAAAAAAAAAGGCTTCACAACTAACTTTCCACTGTGGAGCTTATTTACTTACTTACTTCCACTGTGGTGCTTACTTGAGGCTTTCAGCTCTTGTACAGCCCAAAAGACATCCACACCTGAGGACCAAATCTCAATGCTGACACCAGCAGAAAAACAGAGGCCTCAAAATGATTTTTAGGAGACACTACCACATAGGAGTATCTCCCTGCTCTGCCCAGCTCCTCCCCAGTGAAGTGAATGGATTGGTGGGCACCACACCAGGGCAAGTACAGTGCCCACAGAGGACACCTTTGTCCCAGGGCTCTGCCTTCAGCACATCAGGGTTTTGCTCTGGAGCTCCCAGCCTGGGGAACAGTCACCATCAGTTTGATCCTCATTCCATGAACCTCCACATGGCAGTTGCAAGAGGTTCCACAGAAATAACAGAGAAACCTGGAAAAGACACCTTTTTATAACAATCTTCTCTTGCTTCTGCTTTTGAGGATTAGATTTCTTTCAGTGCGCTCTAGACTGTGTCATCTGGCAAAAACTGGCTTTATCTAGATCTAACTGTTGTCTCAATTAAGCCCAGAGAGAGAGATTTTACCTCTTGGATTACAAAATTCATTTTAAGAAGATAATTTAATGGCTTAATTTAGTGACATTAAAATTAAATTTTCACTTCAGTTTTTGCTCCCATGCTGAGTCATGTAGTGAATAAGATGCCTCCTGGGAGGAGTAAATTTCTCTCCTGTTTTTCCTTAGTGGGGAAGACACTAGGGAGGAGGGAAGTAAGAGGTGAGTTGAAAAAATTAATCTTTTCATCTTTGGCCTCTAATTCAGAGAATTAAGACTAGGCTAAGAAAAACAGGGTAATGTTTACACTCCAGCATGTAATCAAGTGCAAGATCTTCCTGCTACCACCAGGCTTCTAGTGCCAAGAGAAAGTGGTGAGGAATAAAACAAGTGGTCAAGGTATCAGTTTGGGAAACACAGCACCCTGTAGGAGGCATGGGCAGCACATTTCCCTCTTTCCTGGCTTCACCTGTGAAACTGATAGGGCTGTGAAGGTCCAAGTGTAAATGCAGATTCACTTGCTCCTGGTCACACCAATGGCCTCCAAATGCAGAAGAATAATGTCAGTTAGCTGCCTTGGGATATTTAGCTTTACCTCTTTCCTCTTTAGGTCCTGTCACCTATTCTCCTTGCACCAGACCTCTCCTCCATCCCTTTCCACTGCTCTCAGAATTGCCAGCTTCCCAGCAAGCCTCCACACAGCAGCCAATGGAGAAGTCCTGCACCCAACATCCCTATCAGCGCAGAGAAATCCCATGGGCAACTGGGAGGACTTGCACAAATTCTGCTCCTCCACACAGGTCTGGTCAGTAGTCATACGAAGTTAATAATTCCATTTTGCACAATGCACTGGAAGTTTCCAGTCTCAAGATGATGCGAACCATCTAAATCTTGTGTTCATCTCTGCTGTGGTATATGGGTTTTAATGTTTCTGAAAATCAGGGTCTGGGCGAGGTGGTCAGAGGTCGGGGGAAGCAACCCAAGAGAGCAGCAGAGCCATCTGCTTCTTCACAAAGAGTTTTAAGGGGGTTAATCCTCTTATAAGTTACTTTTCTGGATCCAATTTAGATCCCCTTTCTTGTGCTTTTCACAAAAAAATCTGTTGACTGCAGCTGAAGTCAATACAAAATTTGTTTCACGAGAATGTTAAGAACATTGAATGTTCCCATATTAATTTTTTATTTTTCAAGGCATACAGTGACGCTTTATAAGCAAATGAAAATTCAGCTTTAAAAAAAGCTGGTGAAGGGTTGAAGTGCCAAAAAGATTTGTTGAAATCTCTTAAAGAATGGCAATTACATAAATAATACTAACACCTGAGAGCTGAAATGATGTGGTTCTACTAGCACTGCTACCAAAGGATTAGTAAACACTCAAGAGACAATTATTCTATAAAGCACACATAGTTCTCCAAGTTTGTAAATAGAAGATTAAAGCAATGATGATAGATTGGGCAATGATAATTTTTTAAAATGCAATTCAGAAAGTTTAGATTATACATTTCCTTCCTTACCTGAATCTTTACACATATTTTTTAAATATTAAGACTACTAGTAATGCCTGCCTTACAGAACTACTAGCAGTTTTGTCTTCCTAAAAAACTTTGCCTTTAAAATATGTGCCTCGTTACATACCCATTTATTCCTCTTTCTCCATCATACACAAAATTTCCTTTTCAGATCTCATTTCTGCCACGAGCAGCCCCTCACTTGTAACTCAGACATTGATATAAAGAACAACAGAGCAACAACAAAGCAGATTTTTCTTGATGTCAAGAGTAAAAAACATTTTAAGAATTCCAACTGAGGAATATAACAAATTTGATCATTTAAATGTTCAAATATTTTAGAAATAAAGGTAATTAATATATTCACATTTAAATATAAACCTTATTTCACATCTGAGTACCAACTGTACTCAGTAATGTTTTCTAGAGAATATTTCCTCAAGAGCTGAATAATTCAAAAAGAAACCTTTCAGTAGCTAATAATTTTTTTTCACTAAGATAAAAAGGTAATTGCGTCAAGAAAAATCTGTAAGACCATTCTTTCATATTTCTGCTTCTAATCCCTGTCTGATCCTACTTAGGACCAGTTGTACCTTTTCTCTAGGCATGCTTCTAGAAATGATACCCATAAATAAAAAAGCTACACTTTAAAATTGAGAGTCTAATGCTCTTTGCTAATTTGAGGCCTCACTGTGTAGGCTGAGCCCTTTTCATGTTGAGTGCTGCAGAGAAAAAAAGCAGGCAAAAATTTCATCTCCAGTGTGACTCTTTAAAGGAGTCCCCCAAAATTATTCTGTCCCATAAGTGCGGCTGTCAAATCAGCAGTGGTGGGTTGAGAGGTGCAGTGAGGCCTCTGAAATGTTTTTCAAATATTTTTACAAGAAATGGAGAAATTATGTCCTTGAGAATTCCATGTGCCTTGCGGAGGGCTCATAAATAAACAGCTTTCAGGATAATGTTTCACACTTCAGCAAACTCAAGAAAGGAGAATATGTTACTCCAATGATTTCTAAGGAAAAGTGTTCCTCACAGAGCCCCTTATAATACAGCAGTGCTTTCTGTCAAGTTTAGCCTCCATATGACTGTTTTTCCTTTGGTGTGGATTAATTATCTGTATTTTTCTGTCTCTCCTCCCACCCTAGACACATATGTACCTATGATTTTATTACTGAGTTTTCAGTGTTTGCTGGTTCCACCCTCAATCTCCTCCCAAAGTGTTTCTCAAAACCCTCAACACTTCTTTTCTGGTTTTTGCTTGGTTTGGGGATTTTTTGACTTTTTAAGTTTGTGTTTTTTTGAAACATTTCCTGTTTCTCTTGATTTTGAATTTGCAGCTCCATCAGAGTAGCAAAATATGCACCACAGTCACAGATCCACATACATCTGTTCCCAATGGGTATGAACAATAATATACCAATTAAAAAGGTCCCTTCTCATTAACTTATTGTTTAAGCAGCATTTACAGGGAACACTACAGAAAATCCCTACCACAAAATCTGCCGATTGCCTGCTTAGTTTTTGTCTAAACAATTTGATCATTCCAGTAACAAGATAAAAAGGATTTAAGTCTCACCTTGCTCTATAATTTAAGAAATCTCTGTGCTGGGCAGGATGATCCCTTTCAGTGCAGTGGGGGCCCTTCTTAGGACTCTGAGCTACCACTTCTGAGTGACTTCTATCAACTTTATCAGATTCTAAATCAGGTGGAAGTTATGAGTCCTGTTTTTCTTCGCTGCATACTGCTCCAAAGTGAGGTTTACTGACTGCGTCTCAGCTCCTAATTCAGGCATGCAATAGAGATCAGCTGTCTTGTCTTTTCCCTTAAGATGAAAATTAGTAAAAAATATGAACATTTCTGACCAAAACCGAATGTTTAATTGATGACCAAGAAAAGTCCACAGGAAATAAATGTGACTACGTGCTGGTTTGTCTTACTCTTTCTCTTCTGCTCCTTCCAATTTCACTTCCTGTAATTTAAAATCTATTCAAACTATGCTGTCCCATTCCTATGCCTGCATCATAGGATGATAAATGCATATTACAAGTAGATGTTAACTTCTTTACTTTAAGGTATAAATTTTGGATTCATACCTATGTTAAGGCAGATACAGCAATCCTAATTATCATGGAACCATAAATCTATTTGGTTTTTCAGATCATTGGTAAAAGCACAATAATTCTTTCATCATTTTCACCTTATCCTGAAAATAACTTTTTTTCACCCTATCAAGATAAAAACTTACTGTGAAACAAATAATTTATTCAAGGCATTTTGTTTCCTGGATTGCCTTGTGTCTATTGAAATTTAATTTCAGTAAAATGTATCTTGAAATAGTTTTATTTTCTGAAGAAAAACTGAGCTGTTTTAGTTTTAGAGTGTCAATCAGTGTTGTAAAATTTCCTCACATTCTGTAGAGTGTTTGGGGTTTTTTCTCAGTCAAGATCCTTCACCAATAACAGACAACAGACCAAGCACCAAGGATGTGGAACTTGAACACAGAAATACTTCTAAGTTCAGGTTAAACCATCCTGCAAGATTTTTTGCACTACCCTTGCCTCTATAATTTTTAGTGCATGTGAGCTGAAATAGGGATATTTGATGGAAGAAAAAATGTTTTGAAATGAAGAAAATAATTTAAAAAACCACTGGCATTTCAGAGGGACAGAGCAGGGCATTACAGGATGATCCAAATGACAGTGAATTTTAAAAGAGAAATTGTGGTTTTAGTAACCTGTTGGCTTGCCTGGCTCTTTTCTCAATGACACCTACATCTATGTCATTTCACAGAGCTGATAAGGTTGCTTGTGAACACAAGCCTGCAGGAAAATTTGGAAAACCTGCCTGAAACTCCATTTCTCCCTTAACCTGCAGGCAGGAGACAGCGGAGGGAGAGGGGCACTGGGGATGGTCATGGTGGCAGATGTCGCTGTCGTTTGTCCCAAGGCATGGAGAAGGCCTGCCGGAGCGGCTGTGGCCTCGGCTGGCTGGCTGACCTCCCCCTGACTCGGGGCAGGCAGAAACAGAAAGATTTTGTGCTCTGGCGGAGCTGGGCCTTCCCGTGACCCAGGCGAAACCCTCCAGCCGCTTTCCCACAACGCCGCGCCGAAGCCTGGCTGCAGCTCTCCGTTTATTTTTTCAGGTGAGTAGAGGCTGTATCAAGTACTGGTTTCTCAGTTGCTTTTAATTAGGCTTCTGGAAGCCGCTCTTTCATCTCAGGCGAAGCCTGCGTCACTTCGCTCCAGCTATTTTCGGTCCTAAAGCCGCGGGTTCGCTTTCATGCGGCTAATTGAAGGCACACGGGAAAGTAGAAAAGGGCTAATCCCAATGATTTGAGATATTTTACGGTTAGGGTGAAACCGCACGTTTTTTAGCTGCAGAGAACCACTTTCTAAATTTTAACCTCCCAACTGCTTCCCTGAGGGGAGGTGGCTCCCAGGGGAAACCGGCTGTAGTGACACAAGATGCCGATGAGGTCCCACATACTGTAAGGGAAGGCTGAGCAGGTGATGGAGACCTGATGTGCCATCGTAGACTGTCTTTGATTTTAAACTCTTGCCCCTCTGGTCATCTCCCAGGTACACAGTCGAAGTCCAACAAATTGCCAACTAAACTTCCAAGGCACAGTGCAAGGAAGATAAGGCATATGACTGCCATTAACATCAGCTGTGCTCCTGCAATGGGAAGTGCCTTTGTGGGTTTGAAAATTAAGCAATAGAAGGCATTTCATGAGCTCACAAGAGACATCCATAATGATTGTCTAAGATTGTCTGCTACAATGTCTGTGCCTGGGCATCCATCACTCTGTCCTGCTCAAATCTGCTACACAACTACACCTTGGTGTGCAAAAGGACATCAAGACTCCATAGCTGCTCCATGTTTTGTTGCTGCATGTGTTGTTGTTTGTGTTGTGTGTTGCTGGTATTCCCTCACTCTTGCCTGCCTGCTCCCTCAGGCAGACACCTGCATCCATACTGCAGCTTCGAGGGACTCCCCTGCTGCCGAAGTGCTGTGTGTAGCCCTCCTTATGGACAATTATCATAATAAGATGTCTTACAATCTCCATGTTTCTCAATACATTAAGAAATCACTGTAATGACAGCTTTGGTGCTACGCTTATAGGCACATGCACTTTAGAGGCAACTAGGTGAAAGCTGATATAAATTGAGTGAAAATGCCTGTGCTGGTAAGTGATTTTATCTGCTGTGAACCCAGCCACAGTGTGATACACCTGAAATATCTTCCCACAAAAACCACTGTTTGCAATAAGGGTCTATGACTCCATGATATGGTGACCACTTTTCTCAGTAGTGCCACTGAAGTGCGTGAGAGATTTTGTCAAGTGTTTCTCATGTAATATCAGTGTCTGACGCTTAACATCTTATTGAGCTTTGAGGCAGATAACCCAGAGCATTCCTACTGTATTGATTTTTAAACACACACACACACAAACACACACACTCATCTATATGTGTGTATGCACACACACACACTTATATATACCCATACCGGTTTGCAATCATTTGTCCCTGAATGCGTAGCAGTGTGTTTTGTGCAGCCGTTGAATGAAAGGAGCAGAAATCCTTGCACAACAAAATGTGGCAATGCTATGAACTGCTAGAGGGGACCCACAAAAGGTTGAAGAAACAGCTATTTTCTGCCCTGCCTGTTCCATAGGCCTTTGATAGTTTTTGTCTTTCATATTCTTGAATTTTCTTTCTTGGCTAGTCAGTAGAGTGCTCAATACATCAAGCATGTGAGCAGCAGTGAAGAAACATGATGAACCAGAGAGATCAAGAATACCAATGGTATGCTGGGCTGTCCAAAGGGCTCCAAGTCTGACCACTTTTCTTCTTTTGGCAGTTCAGAAACATATAAGGATTCATTAAAAAAAATAAGGTTTATGTTCCTTGCGTCTTGACTAAGTTATCTAGATCAATGTACAAAGTCTTGCTGCTTGTTTAATTTATCCATGCACTCCCTGCATGTCATAGGACAACTTTTCCTCTCCAGAACATGGGTGGAACCTTTTGACTCATGATACTGTATGCCAGTATCTGGTGGAAAAACAGTAATCTGCTCAGGCACTGGGGGTGACAATACCCATGGAGCCATGGGTGTGCTCTGGGCTGATATAACCAGCACAACCCCAAAGGATGATAATGGGTGGATGGTGCAGGGTAGAAAGACAGCAAGGAGGCAGAGGGGTCATTGCAATAGATGGCAGCAAACACAGTGCTCTATTTTTGATCTTTTCTTTCTTCTTCTGAACTATATATTGAATTAAAAAATGCATTTCTGGGGAAAAAAGAATAATGCTCTGATGGGAAGATTTTAAATTCTTAAAGGAGTTTGCCCTGATAGCCTTTTAAAGCAATAAGTTTGGGAAGCCAAACTTCTCTGTTTGAAGGCTGAAGTGACACCGTGACTTTTCACTCTGAAATGATGTTTTTCACTTCACCGGCAATCTACAGCTTCTAAAGCATTTTAAAGGGATTAAGTAATTTGAAACAGAAAATAAATAATTCCTGTCTTACATTTCAAGAAAATCTGAAAAATTCTGCTTTGGTTTTAACCAAATGTTTTTCCTCTGATAATTCTGTTCAGCAACTGAACTGAAAACCCACTATTCATTCAGTCCCTACACAGGTAATTGCAGTTTGAAAATGTGAAAGGTTACATAAATTATGCTCAACAGTCCTTCTACTTAATTATTTGCTGGCTATTTTCTCATAGCTTCAAAGCACAAGTGGCTCTCTGAGCAGGATTTGAAGGATGTGAAGGTACAGAGCTAGCTTACAGTGGTTACAGCTTCATATTTTGCATATGGAGCCATTATTCCAACTAATAGATCACCACCGAGAGAAGCCATTTAAAATATCTTTATGGCCTATATCCTGACAGGGAAGGAGCTGTAAAAAGGTCATAAACTGTGCCAAGAACCATAAAAAGAAGCTGGTGTTCTGCATTACAAGAAATGCAAGATAAGGTACTTGCACGTTCCAGGCATGGTGGGTGGGTGGGCAGGGGTCCTAACGATATCCAGATGGGCCCTGGAGCAGGGACTGCAGGAAGGCTCTGCAGACCTGACCCTTCT
The DNA here is from genome assembly GCA_020086605.1 of Lanius collurio. Classification (NCBI taxonomy): domain Eukaryota; kingdom Metazoa; phylum Chordata; class Aves; order Passeriformes; family Laniidae; genus Lanius; species Lanius collurio. The sequence continues at coordinate 15,841,168 of JACBWW010000011.1, read as the reverse complement.
CATCTGCCTTTTCTTACCCATGTCACTACCTCCTCTGCCCTGGATTTCAGCCTGTACCTTGTGTAGCCTGCATGCTCTTAGCCCCTGCTGAGCTTTCTGCCTTGCATCCCTTGACCTGGTCCTCTGGTGCCTGCGCTTCTCCTTTGCCATTCCCAACTAGCCAGAAGGCTGTACCCTCCAGTGATGTCTGAAGTGGTCTGAAAACAGAGACTAGACAAGAGTAAGGGAATAAAGGTAGGTATTTATTTGAAGGGCCTTCAAAGGTACCCCCCGGGGAATCCAGAGGCTACTGCCAAGATGGACCCCAAGATGGACAACAGGTCACGAGTTCTTCACACTTTTATAGGTTTGGTTCACTTGCACATCAGGGTTAATTCTCCAATTAAAGCTTCAGTTAATGATGTAATTCCCCTCTGCTTGCCCCCCTTTAGAAGTTCTTTAGTTTATACTTTTGGGCCTAAGATGGTCTGGGTATCCTTGGAGAGCAGGCCTGGAGAGGCTTTGTTATGCCTACCTAGCAGGAGAGAGGAGAAATTAACAGGCTTACAAGAAACTTCAGAGTTACACACTAAGCAGTACAGGATTTGAAAAATATAAAAGTTAAAACCTAAGGCATCACCAGGGCCTTGCTCCTCTGGCCATGCTGTGCTACAAAAGGCACCAAAACCCCACTCAGCCTTGTCAGAGCAGGTGCCTGCTGTCTCAGGGATTCCTTCAGGGGTGAGATATGGGCAGAGGAAGATAAATGGGTCATATGATTCTGCAGGAGTTTCCAGTGCCCAGTCTTGTCCCCTGACAGCAGCGGGGTCAGGATTTCAGTAACTCTGTCTAAATCTTTTGCCCACATCCTCTTCCAGTTTCCCCAGGGAACCTTTAACGAGAATTGTGGCAGCAAGGGGCTGAATGGGGCTTGTCTGTTGTCCACAGATTTCCAGGCAGGACTCACTTATATCCCTGCAGGATTTAGCTCTTATGCATACCATCTTGTGCATTGCAGCTTTGAATCTTGCACCCTCTCCTTCAAATAGAATCTTAATTTTGAGTTTCTGAGCTGAATAATATTTGAGTGTTTTGAGAAAGCCTCAGTGCCCTTAAAATTATTTTTCATTTGCCTGAAGGATTATATTTTTTCCTGTCTTCTTAACTAAATCTATGAAAAAAAAACCTGCAAAGGAGCAGCTCCTCATTTATGCTATGACAATTTTACCTTATGCTCCTATATATATATATGAATGATTTCCACAGATCAACCATATGCAAAGTTGCATCCCAGCTTCTTTTGAGGTATCACAACTGTGGGAAAGAGTATTAGTGCAAACAAGAAACAGGCTGTAACAACGAAATGCTTGGGCACTAATTAGGTCTTCAGCAAAAGTCTCCCATTGCCTTCACTGAGAATTTCCATACACAAGAACAGAGTGGATGCTGTCCTCCAGTTTTCATAACCTTTGTACATGCTTGTGGTCACTTACAGAGATGCTTAGTCACACTGGGATAAATGGGATGAGTGACTGCTCCCCTATCTTGCTGTAGCTTGCACAGTCCACTCCTAAGGAAAACCCCCAAAGACCTTTTACTCTGAAAGAACATTTCCATGACTGGGAACCCTCAGGGCTTCCCTGAAAAATTTGGCCTTCTATGGATAGCTACAGCAGAGCTCTGATTATAGCTGTGTCTTCACAACTCCTGCAACTGAAATACACTGAATCCAAAGCATCAGCCTATGCCATGATTGTCTGGCATATCACATGTTAGCCCTCTGCTGCAGAGACTCACAAACCCACTGGTGCTAAATAATCACTCCCTTTCATTCTCTTCCCTTGCGCCGCTCCTTGCCAGACTCCGGTTGGGATGGCTTAGCCAGCACCAGACTCAGCAGGAGAGCAGGAGCCTCAATACCAACATTTGTTTCTGACAGACCTCAGCCAATGCGCCTCTCATTTTCCATCAAGATGGAAAAACATACTTTACCATTTCTAGTTCTGCTCCCTGCTATGCTGCCTTATGAGCTCTTTGTCTGGCCTATATATTATACAGCCATCATCCTTATGTAATGACCCTAATGAAACCAGGGTCAGACAAAGCTAATCCCGGGATTTAGGTTCCTTATGGTATGGGATTGCCTGGAGCCTCTCCTTTCACTTGCAGCAGAGATGGCCAGAAAATTCCCTCACTCCAGTAAAGGTGGGCATTGTAGCCAGAACAACACTCTTTCTCCAAGTGCACACCAAGCACAAAGAACCTTGCCCATTTCACTTGTGAAGTGGATCTTGGCTAATCCAACTGGATTGGTGCCTACAGAAAACACAGCCAGGGAGGGTGATGTCCCTTCACCAACTTATCCCAGGGGCTGAAAGGTTAAAGCACTCACTGAGGAGACCTGGGAGACCCTGGTTCAGATCTTTCCTCTGTCTGCAGTAATTTGAACCTGCATAAATAGCCAGTGTGCCAGAAGGAAAGTGAGTGATAGTGTCACAGGCCACACACAAAGCCTCCCCTTGGGATGAATGATGCAAATCTCTGTATTCCCACAACATGCTCTGACCTCTAGACTTCACCTTCTCCATTCTGGTGAGGAGTTATTACCAACAAAGCAAAACAGCTTCACTGGTGGGAAAGGCTGGGCCTGGGACACTGTGTACAGTCTGCTCATGACTCAAATACACCTTCAGGGCAGGTACACTCAGATCCCCTCAAACAGAAGTAAGAATTAAACTAGGATTTGACCCACCCCAGAGTACTCTTCAGTGATGCTGTCTGTACCTCCAGGCCATGGCTGGGACACTCATCACAAGTTCTTATGTCAAGGATGCCCAAAAAAGCCCTGTAACAAATGCCCTGGCTTACGAGCCATTGACTGCCCAACGAGCAGGCAGGTACAGCCACCCTTACAGCTGTGAGAAAATCCTGGCTTAGGTAGCTGTGGTCAGACCTGCAAAACTCAGACTGAGAGACATGCTTTTCTAGAGTGCAAGAAATGTAAATGTTACTGTCCTGAACACTATGGCAAGGAAATCTGTCTGAGGATGCTTTGGGTGTGCCAAGATCACAGAAGGAAACCCAATTTCTGCAATGTCCTCTTACAGGAGAAGGAGGATGAAGTAGAAAGGTGGAGCCACACGTGTTTCTGATCCTCTTCAAATTTTCCTCTTTTCTTCTAACAGAGACACTGTTATCCCAGTTTGAGTCTTCTGTGCATGCCTATGCACAGGTGTTCATGAAGGTTCATAGTGTCCCAAGTAGACACAGCCAGCTATATCCATTTTGTGTGAACATCCAGCACCTCCTGGTGAGAGGCAGATATAAATACAGCTATAATCCTCCGTGATTCTGAGGAAAATCCTGTAGTTCAAGGGGGTGTGTGCATAATTTCACAGATTAATGTGAAATAACAAGCAAATTCCCATGCGAGAAAAGCTAACCCGAGTGAACTTCAACAAACTGAATTCCAAAGGCTTGGGTTTTACTCAGAAAGTTGTTCCTAAAAAGCTTTTATGTTCACTGTTCCTGGTAAGCAAGGTAGCTCTCAGCAAACAGAAAAGGTTAATTGTATCCCTGAGCTAATCAGCAGCTGTGAGTTCCAAACTCAGAATCCTTTCTTTTCTTCTAATTTAGCTACAATACCTGCAGAGCAAGAAGATTGCATCAGCAAGAGAAGAACTGATACTTCATTTTTTATCCCTCATCTACTTAGCCAGGCTCTAAAGAACCAATTCTTAGGCCAAACTCCCTGGAGCATGGTCCCAGAGACTGCAGTCTGTGAAGAAAGGGATCAAGCAAACATGGAGAACAAACTCCAGGACCAACCCATCAAGTCAGAAGTCACAGTTGTTTCAGCGACTACATTTGCGCTCTCCAGATGGGAGCACGTTCCTGTGCAGCAAGATGTGGGAGCAAACAAAGCAACTGGGTCTTGTTCCTGACTTCATACATGCACATGATCCCTGAATAGAGTCCCTATGTCAAATATACAGGTAAAACAGCACCCTAATACACAGTGTTGCTGAGGCAATTCAGAGTTCTGGAAATTAGATTGTGGATGAACAGTAACAGGGTGTTAAAATTCTTGGTCATGGAGAGTTAAACAAATGTCTTATCAATAATTCCTAACTACTTTCTATTCCTGGTAATATTCCTGAGACTTTGTGCTCCTCTATAAGAATGACCTATGGTCTCTTCTGGTTCCTACATCACCAACAGAATTTCTAAATTCGCTCAAAAAGACCAAATTGCTCCTTTAGTTATGTTCTGAACTGGAGGATGTAACAGAAAACAGAATGTAGAATTTTATTTTCAGAATCTGTACTATTAATAATGTCTCTGAAACCAGCAAGAGCTTAGTTTGATTCTTTAAATCTAAAGGTGAATCTACAGCAAATCAACTTCCTATTTGTTCATCAATACATGGAATTCTTGCGTTTTTTTCATTCCTACATTCTTACACTGATTTCAGCTTTCAGGGTACACAGCCATGTCTTACTTTTCAGAGTATAGTTGTGCTGTCCAAATCCTTAGAAACATGCTCTTTCTTTTACTGTCACCCCAGTGCATTAAGTAACAGTTTTCAGGCAGAGAGAGCGCCATAAAATATAGCATTCTGTTCTGCTAAATACTTTGGTGATTATCTCAGATCTAAAAGCAGCTTTGGCTTCAACCTTTGGTTATAGACTGCTCTTGATTGCTTCTGTGTTGTAGAAACAACATTTGCCCTGTTCCCTTGATAAATAGTTTTCTGTAGTGTTGTCCCATTGTATTTTAACCTTTTGCTACCAATTTAGCAGAAATAACTGAGGAAGGAACATTTCTGAAGGGCTTCTTATGTGATGTACTTGGAAAATAAGCCTTCACATACTGCCAAGATTGGAAGGTAAGGAGAGAAAGGGCATGTTTTGGGCAAACTCCTTTGGCAGGATGGGAATATTTTGCGGTAAACTGTCATTTTAATCTGAGGTATTTTAGGCCAGACAGCTACAGCTGCTGTCAAAGAGAAAAGCTCATTTCTGCTGGTCTTGCAACTTTGGAAAACATGTATTTGCTGCTGCCAGTAAAGCCAAGGGTTCTTCCAGAGGGCACTGCTGATCTAGAGGGCAAAGCTATATATAATATTTTTTGGTATGTCATGATATATTGGTCCTAAGGGAACCCAAGCATCCAGGAAAGATTGAAGTTAGAAACGTGGGTGGAAGCTTTGCAGCCCACAGATATTTCTAAGTCCAAACGACATCCTGAGGAAGTGAGTCTGGAAAGGGGCTTTCTCATGCTGTTCTCTTTCTCAGCTATTCACAGCATTATGGGCTTCACAGTACCATTCATGCACCAGAAATGCAATCACTTATCAGAGATGAAGGCTATTTAATCTATTAAGGAATGCAGCCTTTGGATTAATACATAGCATGCTGCTGATACTCCCTCTCCAAACATAATGTATTGCAGCCATAAATGGTGAAATTGGACAAGACAGATTGAGGCTTGCAGCCTCCTGCCAGACGGGTTTGGGGTTTGTGTAGCCACCCACACTGAAAAGAGCGTCCTTGGCCCCTCAGATGTTTTAGGCACAGATGGAGCAGTCAAACCTTGAAAGAAATAGTCTGTTTGCAAGAGGTACTGATCAAATCCAGCATTTGGAATGAGATATGCAAATATATTAGGAATATGCTACTGTAGTGTCCTGTGTGTGACATTGATGCACTTATATTTTGAATTTTAACCCTAGCCTATGCTACTAGAAATTGGGCTGCCCAAAATACCTGCTAATAAGCTGTCTGGAGCAATAATGTTGCCTTCATTTTACTCTTTGGTGGAAATTTCCTTGGGTCTCTCTTTCTTTAGTCAACTCCATGCTGTCCAAATGACATCTCTGTCATTGTTCCAGGTATCTTAAAACTGGGGCCATTTTTTTTATGTTAGTGTCTCATCTCTCTGCCCCACTGGGAGATGAATGAATAGTTGAAAACAACAAAATGAGGGAAAAGGCAAAAATAGCATCTGCAGAAGAACAAGCGATGGAACACACATACTGTTTTTTAAAGTCACTGTGTTGGGAGGGGTCTGTAGCTATGCAGTTGGGCTCTGCAGAGGACTGGACCCGTCACTATGAGAAAAACATGGCTAGCACACCTTCTACCTGGAAGACTTGGAAGTATTTCAGATTAAGAGAGTCAGAGCCACTAAACCTGGTGAATTAGGGACAGGTTAGAAGGAAAGGGTTGGGTCAATAGCGGCAGCTGTGGTAAGGTGCTCAGACATCTACAAAGCTGAGTCTTTCTGGAGCCTAGGGGACACCTACCTGTCATAATTCACTGCTGACAGCCTCATTAGAAAGGGGAAGGACTCAAGAAAATTGGAAAATAAATTGTCCCTCCTCCATGTTAGAGGTCTCCACAGCTGAGATGAAGCCTCTTGATAGGGCAGATGTTTATAATGTTATGTAATGTAATATGTGTTTTATTAAGATTTTTTCACTACTTACATTTTTCACAAAAGGGATGTGTCTTCAAAGAAAGGGCCATCAACTATCTGCAAATGACTTAGTAACCTGTAAAAAAATTAGAAATTCAGAAACTCTTACAGGAATAGTACAGATTTTCTGGTATCACAAAGAGAAACTCTGCATCAGAACAATGTTTGTCATTACAGGTCCTGTGCAAAAAGTAACTCACTTGACTGCTGCAGATTTCAAAATGTTCTGACCATTTATTGTGTATCTTTTCAAAAGTTATTCAGCTGGTTCATTAACAATTTACATTCCTTTAGCTGTGCTCTTCTCCTGCCTATTGTGGTCTTTCTGCATCCTCCTGTTATACTATGGTAACATCTGCTGGTGGGAAAACTCTCTACTACAGTAAATGATTGTCAAATACCAAGCAACCACTAAGCAATTTCTAGAATCAGTTTAGCAAGCTACCTTAAAAAATAATTCTAGGAAATGCTTTTAGGTAGTGTGGATTTCAAACAAAAAATTAGTTCAGATCATACAAATAAACAACAGGGTAGGAAGGTCAGTATGTTCCAGAAGAGGAACAGAATTTATTTCCCCAGCCTCAGAGTTACAATAATATGCAGGGTTCCAAAGATTTTTCTGACCAAATATTAAAACCCTCCTCTCTACAAAGCAGACTAGGCAATTTTTTTTTAATTTAAATAACATAGAGGAACAAGGCCAGAGAAGACATGTTAGCGCTGGAGTTGGGTGTCAGGAAACTTTTATTGGGACACATGATTTACTATTTCTTACAAATGTGCCTTTCTAGAAGATAATGCTCAGAGAAACCATTTTGTGGATATAAGTGCATCAGTATGAAATCTAGATTCCTTACATCTAAAATTCAGAGATATGTCTGACTTAGGACATGAAGGGCTGTGTTCAGGTCAGGTACCTTTGCAATCATGAATACATCAACCTGTGTAAAAACGGGGGGACCATGAATCTTCCTTCACCTGACCTGTGCCAAGCCAAGGAGCGCACTTAGGAACAGACCTGCATGGAGGAGACGTGGTTTTTGGTCACCATGCAGACCCCTCCATCAGGCATGGAGTGGCTGGGCTGGAGACCAGTTTCTCCAACTTGTCTTTGCTCAGGCTTTTCTGGCAGCAAAACTGATGTGACATCAAAGGGCTCTTCCACACATCAGCACCCGCAGCTCTTAATGCAATGGGGGTTATTTCTTTTCTTCCCCTCTGGATCAGACCCTCCATGCCTCTGGTGCTTCCCAAAGTCCCTACGCGATTATTTCCTGCTGCTTCAAGCAAGTTTTAAATGAAGTGGAAAAAGAAGGAAAGTGGTTTTCTGTGTTGCAGAAATGACAAAGGGAGCAGCTCTCACATGTGCTCAAGAGCTTGGATTGTAAAGACTCATTTGGTGCTGTCTCCCAGCCACAGGTGTGGGTGTTTTTTTTAGCAGAGAGGTGAGGCAGGGGGAACTCAACAAACTCATCTGATTTCCTTTAGTTCAAACATTTCTTGTCAGGACTTACTGAGGGAAAATAAGTATTAAAAGAGCAAAAGCAGGAAAGGGCCATTTGGCTTATCTTGTTCACTTCCTGAAATCCAAACAAACTTTCAAAAAAATCCATATCACACCCTATCCATTCACCCTGTTTCCCTGCACTGAGGATGGGAGAGTCTAGACGAATCTGGGTTTTGGAAAACTTTTGGAACTTTTTGGAAAATAAGTTCCAAATGTTTTGTTAAAGGCTGTGAACATGTTGGAAAACATTTGCTGGGGGGGGGGGGTTGGATTATTTATTTGTTTTCACTCTAAGCACCATTGCCAAGAGCACGGGAGAGAGAGTCTGGGAGGTCTGAGCTGACAAGTGATTACTCACATGAGGCAGTCTCTGTGACTTCCCTGGGACACCATTTGCCAGCAGTGACTCAGACAGTGTCACCAAATGTCAGCAGCCAGCCCCAGTTGTGGCAACTCTGCTGGCCCTTCCATGGCAGGGGCTTTGCAAGAGCTCCTGCCCTTATAACTCTCACTCCAAGTTCAGGAGCATGTAGTTCCAGTGTTTACCCACCTGGCTGTGCCCTGTGGCTTCTCATTTAGTGTGAAGCTCATCTGTGTGGCTTCACTTTTTGGCAGGAGATGTCTGGTCCCTGGGGTGAGAAGCAGCAGCTCCTATGCCTGGCTTGCACTGCCTGGAAGCCAGGTCTGCAGGCATGCCCAGGTACTTCATTTCAAATGAGCTGTCTCAAAGCCTGTGTGACCCTGGGATTCACTCTCTGGTGACCCAGGGTGCATTTAATTAGTGGATAGCAGTTTCTAGACCAGTGAAAGTCCAATTCTTATTTACAAGTCAAATGAAACAAAAACAAGACAAAAAAAAAAGTTCCCCAAAACAAAAGCAATCCCAAAAAACCCTTAACAAGTGAAAAACACGCACACAAACAAGAAAAAAGACAAAAAAAAACCCAAAAAACAAAGCAGCATCAGAGTTATCCACCACAATATTAGGGAGGTGAATTTCCTCAGGTTATATGCCCAGCTGTGCTATCTGTTCACTCCTCTGACCTTCTGCTGTGGTTTCCAACTAATAAATGCATTCTCCTATTCTTGAATTCCACTCTTCCCAAATAATCTGTTCTTTCTCATGTCCTGATGGCAGAAATGTGCCAGAATGAGACAGTTTTGTTTGGTCTCCTGGAAAACTTGTGGCTGCTAACTTTATGTCATAAAATAGAAGCAACCAGGGGAGTCTCTTCAGTACATGGAAACTTAATTGACAGTTCATGGAGCTAAGTGATGTAAGTTGGGAGCCTTCATCACAGGTTTGACTTCTTAATGTCTTAAGGCCTTATTGTAAGAACCAGGGAATGATCATGTGCAATCCTACCTGGTTTAGGTGCTTTATCTAACCAGTTTTTCGCTTAAACACAACAAAAATGAATAGGAGGATTTCAGAACACTATTACTCCTTATGTCAACTTTTTAGTTTTATTTTTAACACTTACAAATCCTGATGCTGTAGAACATTTTTTGACCAGCTTCATAAGGTAATTCACAACTTGAGAAAAACTGTCAGAAAAAAACTCCTGAGGTGATATATCTGGGAGACCACCAGGATTTAAGGGAAAGTGTCACCAAGAAGGTAATATGAAGGAAGATTTGAGCAGTTTCCAGTTAATATGAAAATCAGCAATCATAACACCACATCATGAGACCCTGAAGTAGCCCTTCTTTTACATTATTTAGCAGAGGCTAGATGGCTTCGGGGAAAAGTTAGCTCACATGTTCCCCTGGAACATGTGGGCTTTGGAAAGTGTGGGAAATGCATGTAAATGTTTTTCACACACTTCAGCATATTTTACATTTAGAAGTGGAAGGAGAGAGAGTGACACCAGGGTGGCTATTTAGGTTTTGGTGGATCTGTGCTTCTCAGATATCCAAAACCAAGACATCCTGGGGAACTTATAAAGAATCTCTTTCTCCAATGAAGCAAGGACTAATATCCAGTTTGGCCATACAAAGTAACAAGTTTGGTTAATTGCCCAAAAGTTTTGATTAAACTGTTAATAAATTAAGCCTAAAGAGTAGCCAAAAATCACATCTCACTACTAAAATTCATATTTGATTGAAAAATCCTGTGGTTTGACAGAGGAAGGAATGTTGTGCCAATTTAATGTTGTGCTGTGGATTGACATTTAATTGTCTCTTCGGGAGAGGTTTTTCTGTCACCTGTCCTTTGCTGGGACAGAGGCGGGGGTGGCACAGACTTCCCTGGCCCCCCTGGCCCTCACCTGGCTCATGCCCTGCCACTTTTTGCATCAGCAAACTACAACCCCAAGTAGACCATGCCTCATTTCGGACAGAGGAAGACAAATCCAAGGCACTCAGCCAGTTTCTAGGGATTAACAGGCATAAATAGCCCTGGAAATGCCTGAAGCTCAACTGACTCTTAAAAAGGAACAAAAAAATGCAATCAGACCCCCAACCCACCCTGTAAATTGCAGCACTAGCACAGAACTTACTTAAAGTTTCACATTTTTGGTCCTCATGTTTAAAAAGAGGTCTTCCACTGAGAAAAATATATAGGAGATGTTTTTCACATCTTGTAATATATTCTTGACAGGAGCAGAGATAGGACTATAGAACAGAGCAGTCCAATACAAACTGTGGTCTCCAAAAAATCGAATCCCCAAACCTTGCACTGTGGGCCTTTCCTCTTTCCTGGCCAAAAATCCCTTTAGATGGATTAGCTTCTGAACACCCTTCATCTGGTAACAGAGATTTGGTCAGGTAGAGCTCACTGAGTACCACAGAGACAGAGGTGTCTTTTGACAGTTTAAAAAAGAGGAGGGTGGGGGAAAAGGGACAAATCCAGTTTTTGAAAGTTGGCAGAGGCAACCTTCCCCCTTCTGTAGACCACCACTTTTCACCTCTGAGCCAATCCTCTTGCACAAATATGGCCAACCAAGAAAAGGTCAGGCTGGCAGAGCTTTAACTTTGGGACAAAGGGTCACACTGGTGTTATGTTTTGCTGTTTTCTTTGGTTTCTTTGTTGAGAGGGTGGGTTATTTTGTTCCTCCTAGTCTGAGCTCCAGTGATTCATCCATCTCCAAATGTTGACATTTTAACCCGATACAAATCCCCCTGCCTAGCTTTCTGTCTTTTCCATTTTCAGTTCAGATTTCCCTTGTGGACTTGCAATTCACTCTCAGATCATTAATATCCTTTGCTGGCAAATCCCTCTCTGTGTATGGAGCAAGAGCGCTTGCTGCCAACTGATCTTCCTTCACCTTTTACTTCCAATGAGGAATGTAACCTCAGCTGCCTTTCAATATTTCCGGCTTCTATTTTTCTACCTATCATTCCTAGTTGCATAATGGCCACTTTACCTCAGCTATCAAGGTTCTTTATTACTGCTCACTCACTGCTGATGTTTGTCTGTAACCTCACTTTTCTAGAGGGTTGGCAGACAGGAGGCAAGACAGACTCAGGCCGCTGAGCATAGGCTTTTCTGAGGATCCAGGATGTGGCATAAGCCAAGAAAGCTCCCCCTCCTTCCGAAGAAATACGGACAGGGGGGAAAAGGAAAAAAATGAAGCAGCAAGCAACTCTCAAGACCAATTTAAGCAGAATGAATGGGTCTTTGTTCTCTAGGGCAGGGTTTGCATTTATATTTGCTGTGTTAGCCATGGTTGTGATTTAATTGCACATCTTAATGACTTTCGGCATTTCCCTTAAAGACCCAGAAGCTGGAATCAGGGAGTCTATAAGGCCCTTTGCACTCATTCAGAGCAGAAGGTAAACCTTACTTTTACAACAAAGAGCAAGAAAAATCTCCCCAAAAGGCTCCAAAACCCAAAGGAAAATAAAAGGAAATTGACATTTGTTGTTTTTAAGAAGTCTCGGGATCTTTAAGCCACTCTCATTATTCTGGAAGGCATGATGCTTTGATGTTCAAAACTGACAATGATGCCTTTGTACTGAGTGTGCCACCATGCACAAATTTGCTCAAGAAATTAGGACTCATTCCATATGCTATACCAGCCCTCTCAACTTGTTCCTTGTTTTCTTGATGCAAGTGGCAGCAAGGAGAGAAGACACTGCCCATCTCACCTTTGTTTCCTTTGGCGATAGCTCATCCCTCACAACTTTGCTAGTCAGACCCTCATGACCTCTCACCATGTGCAAGAGAGCTGGTGTGAGCACACACTGTACAGTTTGGAGATGTTTTAGTGTTTAAAGGGGAAGACATGAACACAGGGTTGGGGTTCACAGGAGAATGAGGCCAATGGACGATCTTTCAGTGTCCCTGTGTGAGATACTTCCCTGAAGACCAGTGCAGCCAAAGGCCCTGACCTTGTTGACCAAAATCACCAGTGATGCTGCTGTAACTTCAGTGGTCATCACTGTGGCAGGAAAGAGAGTAAAAGTGTCCTCCTGTGTCCTCCATCTTCTACATCTAGTTTGGCACATTTGTAACTTTCTTCATCCTTTTGCTGTCCTTTACCCATTAATCTTCAACCAGATTCATCACTGAACCACTGGGTTGCTGAGGCTCACATTCACCTTTTTCAAGGGAGCTGGCCTCATTCCCTGTCCCCGCCACAGATCTATGCAGGCAACATGAGCTGCAGCTGGGATAAGCTCCAGAGGCTGGAGCCATCATCCTTCCACAGGACGTGCTGACTGAGCCACCAGCTGCAGAGGAGCTGGACATGGGCATGAGGAGCTTCACACAGCCCTGGCTGCTCACTATCTTCCCTCTGCCAGAGCTGCTGTCAGAGCTGCTCTTTGGGTGTTTATCAGCTGATCTTTGTCAACATGAGCTGGATTAGCAATGATCTACTGCCCAAGCTCAGGTTTTACCAGGAAAAGGCTGTGGAACGCTCACAGCAGTGGTGAAGCAGCACACCTGGGTAGCAGGGGTTTGTAACAGTATGGATGGGTGGTGGCCAGCAGCTGGGAATATAGCTTGTTGAGACACGACTGGAGAGGAGATGTGTGACCAGACCTGTAAGAGGAGTTGACTCAGGTCAAAAACTTTGCACCTCTGCTCTCCTTGCTGCCTTTGACTTATTTGTGTACTTGGATTGTAAACTGTATAGGCAAGGGATTCTCTCTTAGCTATGGCTTGGAAGATGAGAGTAAATGACAGCAGATGAATTTGGTCTCAATTCTTTTATGACCTTATTTTAAAAGATTCTGCTAGATCCTCAGGGCCAATAAGATATTTACTCATACCACCATCAGCATCATGTTCTTCAAATAAGAGAGATTCCTGACTTTTTTTAAGGCTGAATTATTTCTACCTTGTTCCCATACTACCTGTGCATAGCTACCTTCCCCTGGCCCACACAAAGAGGGCCTTGCCTGATTTATACTATATTTCCATAGCAAGTCCTCTCTGTTAACCTTACCTTTTTTGAATTTAAACTTTGATTGAAAGAATATGTAACCCCAGCTTGTTGGTGGCTGAGGTGAAAACTGACCTGAGACACTTGTCACATAGGGTTTTCAACTGGTATGTAGAGAGAAGGTGAGGCCACCCAGTGCAAAATGACATTATTTCTGGAGTCCAGCAACACTGCTTTCTGTGTAGCAATGTAGTTAACCAGATACCAAAGGATAGCAGGGCTTGCTTGTGGGCTGGAAACTTCTGTCCTGGCTAGCAGGGAAAGCCAGGCACTGGTAACCTGTAGGTCATAGCCAAAATTTAGTGGCCTAACAACCAGTGAGGCTAATGGTGATCAAGAGTGTGGGAAGAGACAAGTGAGGAATTAACAGCAAGGGCCTCAAGCTCCTGTTATAGCTGACACTCAGGTGACAGCTCCTGGTTGGCTGTGTTGTATTACAGTGCCTACAGAATAAAAATGGTTTTGGAAAACCAACATATGCATGAAAAAGAGACTTGTGAGAACATTTTAATATTCTGTAGTGTAACACAGAAAAAGGCAACCCTATGTTTTGTAAAGAGAAGGTGGAGGAGGGCTTGGACAGTCAGTCTAGAAGTACGTAGGTGAAGAAGCACTTGCTAGCAGGGATTGGTTCAGTCTGGCAAATGTAAGGCAAGAGCCAATGACTAGAAGGTGAATAAAATCAGACAAGAAGTAAGATTTTTTTATTTTTTAATGTGTCACAGTGCAAGAAGAAATTGATTGTGGGAGGTCTTATGTCATGCAATGTGCTGAAGATCAGATGAAGCCATCACAAAGATCCCTGACCTTGTAATTTCTGCTTCTAATTAATGAACAATCATTTAGCTTCCGTCTGAATAAAGAAATGATAACACTATGGAACCTAAGACCTCCATTCTTGCTCTTTCAGAACTTCTGTTCAGAGGGCAAAGAAAAAATTGGTGTTTTAGTGAAGGAAGAACTAAACTTACAATTGCCTAATGCTCTCACATCCCATTCAAACCACCAGAGAAGTACCCATGGTCTCACTTGATGTGTTCAGCTTCTTACAGGATCTCTTTCTCAACACACAAACCATATTGTGTGGAGATTTCTATTTACAGCAAGAGTGTGCAAGTTTCTCCAGATTTTTTCTATTCCTGTCAGCTGCTTTACCTGCAAATCCTAAATCACCTCTACTTTCTGTTTGTAATCTGCAGGCAGCCTAAAGCAGTGCTATTGCCAAAGGGAGAATGACGTAAAATGGCAATAAGTAAGGAGCATTCCCAGCTGCACCCTACTTTCCCCCACAGTCGCTGCGGCCAGTCTCACACTGAGCAAACTCTCCAGCCCTTTTCTGATATCGTACCTCAGGCACCTCCCTGCATCCTTCTGCTTGGTGCGCTAAGGACAGGTTAGGGATGGGAGTGGTTCAAAGCTGTATTTAGCGCAGTTTTTGCCTGAAAAGGAAATAGTGTTTTATTAGTCAGAGATATCTTAAAGGTTATCCGCGTCCACATGCACTGGTTGGCACTGTGGTCCCTAAGCGGGATTTGGGAGCGCCACTGCACTACATAACCCAGGCGGCGCTGGCAGTTCTGGGAGTACCGTGCCTTCCCAAAGCATCCCCTGCAGAGACGAGGAAGGGGCCACTGTCGCAGCTCCCGAACAGCAATGCTGGCCTCTGGTGGCCGCGCCGGCCCTTTACAGCACGGTGTCACCAGCCCCGCAGAGCCACCGCCGTGCGGGGGCACCGCCCGCGCTGAGGCTCCCGGCCCCGCGCAGGGCTGCCAAGGGAACAGGCGCCAGACCCACGCACCATCCCTTGAAATGCTCGCCCCATCGCCTTCCCACTGGCGCCATTTCCCTCCTGGTGGGACTGACTGACTGACTGACTGACTGACTGACTGACTGACTGACTGACAGCTTTGGCCCCAGCTCAGGAAGGTGCCCACAGTCAGGACACAACTCGCTGTTACGGCAGTAGTCACTGTTGCTTTTTGCTCTGACTACGAATGCTTGTAGGAGTAAGTCAAACATTTCAGGCCATCTGAATAGCTCTGAGACAGCACTTTCGCTAGGGGAAAGATCAAAAAAATCAACAAACTCCTACAATCAGAAAGCTTCTTCCAGTCCACAGAACATGGGCATCTACAGGTACTAAGAGCACAGTGGATGAAAGCTCCTTGAAATGGGTATTTTCTGCACAAGTGAACCACAACAAAAAATAAAGCTAAATGCAAAATGAAGAAACTTAGCAAATGTCAGTGCCAGTTAAATATCTCCTTTCAGCAGTATGGTGGTTTGGCTTCCCCAGTGTTACCCATGATATGAGCTTTGTCAGTGAGGGATTAGAAACCCATTATGAACAGCCTGACAAAGCAGAAGGGTACAAGTAGCAGGTGACACTGCAATGCAGCAGGATTGCTCAGTTCACACAATGAGGCCACCACTTTTTTACAAGGCAAGACCCTGCCACCTGTCTCTAAGTTATCCCTGACCCCTGAGACCACACAGACTGAAATGGGGTGAGCACATTCAAGGCTCGGAGCAGGGGTGTCTTTGTACCCCCTCTGTGAAAGTATTCATGTTATTGGAGGACAGAGGTCATCCTGGAAGTTGTTTGCCCTGATCTGTTTACAGTGGTCAGATGTCACACCTACATAAGTTATGGAGACAGACAAAGATCAGAGTTCATGAAACAGTGACTGGGTGCCTAAAGCAAAGAGAGGTACATGTAGATTAGCTGGTGAGGACTGAACAGCTCTGGAAAAGAATGACCTTCACCTTCCCTTCCTCATCCCTGCCACAGTCACAGCTCTGTGTCCCCAAGAGGCAGCAGCTTGTTGAGCACCGGAGACAGCCTCACATCTGTGGTGGCAGTGCAGATGTCCACTGTGCACCCACTGAAGACGGGCACAAGCTGGAAGCCTGCGGGGGGACACAGCCCACCCAGCACAGGAGAGGCACTGCAGGGGGTGGCGGCCCTGCTGCGGCACTCAGAAGAGCCTGCACTCCAAACACAAGATAGCTCAGCTCCTGGATGAATTCTTACAGCATGCAGGAGATGTGAGTCACCTAGTGAAGTGACTTCCCCCCACCCACTTTTTTTTGGATGAGGAGGCTTCAAGAGAGGAATTTTGAAATATCCAGTCCCTTTTCCAAAAGCTTTCATTAAAAGAGCCCATAAAGTTTCTATGGAAAGTTTAGGAGGCCTTCAAGGAAAAAAAAATTAAAATTAAAATTTGGTTTTATTGAATGAATGGGCAGCACTGAAAATATTCAGAAAATTAAAATTAATTTGAAAATAATTAAAAATAAGAGAAGCCTAGGGTATGTTTCCAAGTTCTGGGTAATATTAAAGTAGCATTAAAAAAACTGCAAAGGAAATTTATTGTGAGCAGGTGTTTGAAATAACTGGGGGAGAAAAAGGGTTGACTATTAATTAATGAAGAATTATGAATGTCCCTTGTTGGATTTTTTTCCTGTAGTCAACATATTTTTAACCACATGAACTTAGGGAACACATTTTAAAAGTGTGGAGTTGCTTCACAGACGCATAGAGGGAGCTGAGCGTTATTTTAGTCCCATTTATTTTATTTTTGCCAGTGGCATGCATTTAGCGGGAGCTGTTGAGAGGACCAAGGTACTATAACAAAGTATTCCTCATCAGTTTTAAAGCACAGATGTTAATATTTTCTGGACAAAAACTCCTACACCAGGGTCAAAGCCACTAAAAACTAAAACACAGCAACTGGTTTCAAGAAAGGCGAATGAAGAGCAAATGTGTAAGGCCTGGTCATGCATAGGAGCTGACTTTGGGCTGTCACCCTGAAAGACTTTCAGGCACCTACTGAACTCCCCAGGGCCCCGTGTGGACAGGTGCTGGAGCACAGGTTTTGCAGGGCTAACCAGCTAACCTGGGCTCCTGTTGAAATGGCTGGTGGTCTTGAGGCTGCCGTGGGCAGGTGTAAAGGGACAGCAGTTTCATGTCTTCTGCTTGGCTACTGTAAAGTTGTTCTCTTGCTGATTCTTTCAGCCCCCAAGCTCTGCCAGCCTCATTGTGTTGGCTTTGTTCCATGCCAGCCAGGAGCACTGAGCTCTCTGGGGAATGAATGCAACCCTTGGGTTGATTTAACTTATGGCTTAATCAGGAGGGTGTCATCTTGTACACTTAGATCTTACACCTGCAGGCCTCAGGCTTGTCAAATACAGGCTAGTATTAAATGAGAGCCTTCCACTGCAAGAAGCAAAGTTGTTTCTCAAGTACAATGCATGTCTCAAGCGCTGCAACCAGAGCTGTGGATAAACCAGCCAGAAGTGCTACTTACTGAATATAGGCCAGTGCCAGTCAAGGTTGCTTCATGATTTCTTACCCTGTAACCTTTTTCTCAATTTTTACTCTTGCTTTTTATTTTTTCACTAGCTAGCCCACTTGAAGTTTGATTTAACTCTGTGGGAAACAGTTATTCTGATTCCAGACTGTTTTGGTAGTCGATGAACTCCTAGATGGCGTAAGGTTAAAGTGCATCCCCCAGACAGCAATACTGAATAGGCCAGTGGTGCAAGTGTGACAATTTAGGGAGAAAAGTACACCAGGTCCCTTGAGTGACCAAACACCAGAAATTTCAGTAATTTCTAATTTCCTCTTCAGTAACCTGGTCTTAAGGACTTCCAGCAAGACCGCAGTCAAGAGCACCTCAAGTCCCAGTTACTTGCAGAGAGAGCCAAGGTTTTATTACAAGGAGTGCATACAAACTGTGAGCCTGATTCAACCTTTGATGTAGGTACATTTGTTTCAATTGAAATTACTTTTCTCTTCATTTTTCTAGAGACAGTAGTTGGTGAAAAGGCCACACTTCTTTCTGGCACTAATATAAATGACAGGCACATTAAATACAGCAAACAAAAACCCTGGAGTAAACAAAATCAGCGTTTATTCCTCATTCATCTTTTTACAAGATTTCTTCATGGTTTTCACAAAAGAACACATACCAGAGATACATGAGTTAAATTACAAAACCAGATATGCAAACCAAAGTGATAACGTATGTGAAAATCCACATGCTTCATGATTTAGTTCCCAACATGCCTGTCATCTAATTTCAAGGGAAGTTGCTGTGGGGTACACAAACATGGTTCTGCCACACCAAAATGTGATCGCTAACTCCACGGACACAGCTAAACAACATATTTACAAAGCACTACCTCTACCAGTTTTCATCTAAGTTTGAAACAGGTAGTTAGTTGTTCAGCTACCAAGCCTTCATGGAAGGTGAAACAATCCAGCATTCCTAAATGGATTCATGCAGTGTTTAGTTATATTCACAGGAGACACAACAAGAAGTATGTATCAGTGATGATAAAAGTAGCACATGATGATGCATCATCCTCCTGGAAGGAGTTTGGCACATCAGTGTTTGTACATTCATTCATCACTACTCTGAGTGCAAAACTGCATCCGTTACCATGTATTAAAAGTCCACAAGTTAAGAATTGCCCTGCTCACTGGGTCCAGGGGAATGGAATCCAATGATTCCAGGTCTCCATCAGTGGAGAAGAGCTGACAAACACCTTCTTTTTGCAGAGCTCCTGGTGGGGGTCATTTTGCTGAAAGAGGCTGCCAGTGATTTATAGTGTCAGCATTAAACTGAAAATGCTAAAAAAACTTGACTCTTACTGCAGCAATTTAACCACTGAAGGAAATCTATTTCTTGATTGAGATTCCTCCACTGTTAAAAAGAATAAGGTTCTTTTTATTTTTACTGATCTGCACTGGTGCAAAGTAGATATTTTTGGTGGGAAGGTAAAACTTGGCTCTTGTACTAATCACATCACAGAAGGTGGACCTAGCACTTCCCTTATTTATCTCTGTGATCTACCCTGTTATTCCTGGTTGGAATCAAGAATTTAGCTTGGTTTTAACTTTATTCAGCTTCTGATATTAAAGGGAATACAAAAATGAAATTAAAAAGGAGCTGCTCTTGTAATCTCCAGAGTAGATTAGCCAAGTTGCCAACTGCTTAGGCCATGAGGGTACATGGAGGAGCAACTCACTGCAGGTGTTCACAAACATTGATATGATAGTATGGAGATCTTTCTGCAGAAGAAGTTTTTACCCATTTCATAATCTCCAGGATGTACAACATACAAAGACAGTTGAAAAACCACTAGTGTCCCATCCTGTGTCAAGTATATTTGCTTCTAATCCTGATGTCAGTTTTAGACTACTCTAGTATATCTGGCATCTAGTATATCTGCTGCATCTATAGAAGTGGGAATAACAGCATCCTAATTCTTATGAGTGTCAGGTGATAGTTGTCATGTTCCCAGGCTATGGCCTTTAATTTTTACATGTCAGGTAGAATGTAGTGATGTGCATGAAACAAAGACTGCATCTGGGCACTTTATCCCTCCCACCACAACTGATGTTTCTATACCACTCTTGAGGCACCTCCAGTCCTACTCATCTGTCCGCGAGTACACAGTTAAATGGAATAACAACAGCTAGAACAGTGCCTTTCACATCCAAACCTGCTCACAAGCAGAGCAATTCACAGTCTACAAATGCAATCACATAAGCCAGTATGTAGCAAAAATTAAAAGCACACACACACAGATGTAGGTGACTTACTAGAACATACTAGCCTTAGTATTATTATGACCTAGTAGAAAACAAATTATGTGTCAAAACAATAATTTAACACAGTAAGTTTTAGCTATTAGTCGTTACAGAGCACATTTAAATCATAAGAGCTGGAAGTGACATTTAAAGGTCATTTAGTCCAACCTTCCTACAGTGAAAAATGATGTCTCCCACTAGATCAGGTTGTTTAAAGCCCTGTCCAACTCAACCTAGAATGTTTCTAGAGGTATGGAAAAGTAAAACAGAACCCAAACCAAAGTTGCATATGTGAGCACACACACAAAACAGCATGCAGCTCAAAGTGCAACAAAACACAATTAGGAAGCCACTAAAAAGACTCTGTCTCAAGCTATTGTTTAACTAAAATTACAACAGCCAGAAAAGATCACAGAATTACAGAATTGTTAGGGTTGAAAGGGACCTCTGGAGATCATCCAGTCCAACTCCTTTGCCAAGGCAGGGTCACCTAAAGCAGGTGACACAGGAGCACATCGGGGGGTGGGGGGGGGGTTGGAATGTCTCCAGAGAGGGAGACTCCATGATCTCCCCGGGCAGCCTGTTCCAGTACTCTGCCATCCTCAGTGTAAAGAAGCTCATGTTGAGGTGGATACGAGACAAAAATGAACATCTCTGGAGACATTTTTCTCAGACAAATTGCTATACACAGCAGTGATGATTACACAGCAGCATGATTTTTTACCCTTGGTAACAATAAGGCCCTAGGTAATGTACCTCGCTTTTGACTCAGTGCTGTAAATCCAGCATCTGTGGAGCAAAAAGCAGAAACGTACTTGGGATTCTTTTCTCCTTCACTGGACACCTCCAGGTCCACACTTGGATTTAACTCTGGGCACCAAATGGCACCTTCAGTCACTGCAGAGACTTGCTCAGTCCAGCCTCCCTCTGACTGTTCCTTCCCCAACTTCACTCCCCCTGAAGGAGCTGTTCCAAGAATGAAACAGTTTACAGACAAGACAATTTACAGACAAGACTCTAGAGTGTGACCACCATTATCCATGTTATTAAGAATGGAAGTTAAATGCCTTGATTGTGTTAGCACGCTGCCCCACTGCACAAGCCAGAGGCTGCTGAGGGGTCCCCTCCTCAACTCATGCCTAAATTCTCAAGGTGGGGGAAATATATCCAGTTCTTCTATGTTCCCATGTGTTCCTATTTCTGGCAGATGTACAGATGAACTTGGGGGATGCACTCAACAGAGGCCATGTTTTCCTACAGCTCCTGGCGGATTCGTGGCTGACTCAGTGCAATGCACTCTAACACTGGGCTGATCTTCATGGCACTAAGCTTTTAATTACTACTCAGATGTATATATCAACAAATAATAAATCCTCTTAATTCAAGTGAGCAACAAAGCAGAAAAGACTGTAGTCACATTATTATTTTAGTATATGTAACGAGATTCAAAATTACATGCAATTTGTTCATATCCATGTAAAATCTACCACAGGAAAAACAAAACCCTGATCCAATTCTACAACAGTGGAACTAAAGTGCATAATGAGATCTCGTCATTCCAAAATTTGCTGCATTTTAGTCTGAGTACTGAGTTGTTTACTGTACAGAATGCTACAATATCTTGAAGACAGTCAGAAGAGGAGTGGCATCTCCAGCTCTAACAGAAAGGTAGTTTTTCTGGGTTTTTTGTACAGGCAAAAATAAATGATGACTAAAAACAAGCAGCCCAGGTTCTACCTAAAAGTCATATGCTCCTTTTCTTGCTTTGGGACTGCTCAGTCTTTTCCCAAAGAAACTTCCATTTCTGCTTGTCAACGTTTACTTTACTTAAGACTACAGATGAGGACTTGAAGGTGGCAGTGCTCTATCTTGTATAAAAGTTACATGGTGTGTCAGCGTGTGACAGGAGTATTTGCAACCTCTGGTGCAACACACCAGTATTACTAAGATGCCACAGCTGTAAGAAGCCCAGTTCATTTGCAGGAGCAGTCTTAAGAGAGGTACTACAGTGATTTAAAAACTTTGTATCAAACTGGCTGTAGAGAGTGTGATGGCCATGATGTCCCATTAGTGGGCCCCTTTTTATTCCAAAATGAATTCTATCCAGAAAGGACAAAGGTGTGAGAAGCAGTTCATTGCGTGCTGATGAATAATGCTGTTTTGCCTTTATGTTGATCCCTTTTTTAAAAAGACAGAACTTAAATATATAAACTTATGCAATGCATAGATAAATATATAGATAGCTATGTTAATATGTGGTTTGATCATAACTGGATAAAGCAAAGACAATGTAAAGACACCTCAACAGCATGATTAAATAAAATACTCATTACAATTTGCATTTATGGAGTTCTGAAACCAAGCAGTAAGAAAGCCATATACAGCAGGGAATAAGTCTCTTATTTTAACTTCAGAGCCTTGGTAATTTAGGCTCAGATTCAATTAATGATGAGCCATATTCAAACAATCTCAGGTAAAGAATTCAGCTGTTCTGACTTACATTTTTCTACCCAGTTAAGAATCAGAGAGGCTTGGGGGCAAGATATGAAAATTTAGAAATACAGAGGATTTTTATTTGAGCCAGTAGTCAGAGGTTATAATGAGCAAAGCACTGACTCACCTCTTTGCAGTGGTCCTAATCAGTTAAATTAGCATTAAACAGATTAGCTGATATAAAATCACCCTCTGTTAAAATAACTTTTAATTACACTTGTGTTTTGGAGAACGGGGTCTGCATGGGTACAAGTGAATAGCGCCTTGTTCTCTTTCTTGTTTAATTAACTCAAGTGAATTTACTGCAAGCAGTAATTCATCAGGCTAACAAATCCTGAAATGTACCATATCACAGTTGCAGCAAATTCACCTACACGCAAGGAAAGCCTCATTTCTCCCTTTCACTGGTGTTACATTAACACGGCTTTAACTCTGGTTGAGCTAATCCTTAACTCATTTTAGTGTGACAGGAAAAACAAACTTCAAATCTTGTACATAAGGCAGCTTTAAATTTGTTGCAATTTTTTTTTTTTATGAACTTGTCTAAAGATACAACATGGTAACAGATTGCCTTCTGGGCTGAGATGAGAAACAGTTACATTTACATGATAATTTAAACTTTAAAGAGCCTTTGATAAGTAAATGAGGATATAAGACTAGATAGAGAAAAGTTCATTATGAAACCAAGCTAATGTAGCACTCGCAGGCATGGAGAACATGCTACTCCAGAAGAAATATGCTCCTACAACCTGCAGAAATACTTTCCTTCTTTCAACAGCTGAATAGAGAAGAAGCAGCTCCGCAATGCTGGGACCTGTCCTGCAATTAAAGTGTTGTTGGTCCATTTAGTAGAAGTCTCAGTCATGGCAGGGGGGTAAAGCACCGAGACTGCTGATATTTTCAAATCTCTTAGCAGCAGTAACCACACAGCAGCTTTTCTGCAAAATAAACAAAAAAAGAATACAGTTAATTCAGCAGTATATTTTTTCATTTGGTTAAGTGTTCTAGGATGACCACATGGTGGTTTCCTTGTGCATGAAGAAAAGAAAGTAGCACTGAAGCTCCTTGCTTACAAAGGACTCTCACAGACACCTTTTCTCTGAAATGTTTTACAAAATATTAAAAAGACAATGCTGCTTCGTGAAGCAGAGAATTGATCCTGGAGGTCTCTCTTGAAATGCAGTTACTCTGCTTTTTTTGCCTCTCGTGTCATATAGATCACAGTATGCAAAGGCATGCTGCAAACCTCTCTATTTGTGTTACCACTGAAAGCATTTATAATGCCAGGTCTAAATCAACTGGCACTTGAGTGCATTATTTTGGCTTAAATGTGGTAACCATACTACTCCCCTCAAAAAAATAGCTAAAGGGATTCTTTAAAAATAAAGCACAGCTATGACTTTAGATCCACTCATTAAGTAAATTCAAATAAACTCCAAAAAGAAAAACACACACAGAGGAAATAACACTGCAAAAGCCAAAACCAGATTTTCCTGCAAGTTAGATCATGGGTAGGTTACTATGTTACAAAGCCATTAAAAGTTTATTTAAAAACAATTTTGACTGCTGTTGGACACTCAAGTTATCTTAAAGTTGACTTTGGTTGTAATAGAAAATTGTGTAATTCCATGCTTCCTGCATTAGAGAGGGAGAATTTTTCACCATTTTGTTGCCGTATTTGTTGCCACAGGTTAGTGGCTTGAAATGGAAAATATAGATACAAACACCAGTCTTGCAAAAGGGCTGGAAAACCTGTTTAAAAAACTACTGTGTAGAAGCACTGAGTTAAGTGGATCAAAGCTTCATGGAATCTGCCTCAGCACCAGTGAAGTGAGGGTGAGTACTGAGGATCACCAAGAGGTATAAATTCCCAGTGGATTTCCACTCCAGAAGTTGATGATCAGAAATTACCGTGTCAGGAAGTTACATGGCTTCAGAGAGCAAGTAGGATGTAATAATGGTTCCTGAGTCCTTACTGGCTTCCACTGCATCATGGAAAGGCATCTTCATGTCCCTGAAACAGCTCATGTAAAGATCATTTCCTTCTGTGTTACTGCACTGCACTGTATAAAATCTGCTCTAATCCTACTTAGTCAGAATAAAAATTCCAGCCTCTCACAATACTCTCTTTTTGACACGTTTCTGGAAAAAACTCATTGCAAAAAAAAACTGCCACTTCTTCCATCACTTGCCCTACCAAGCAGATGATGGATGATGGCACCATTAAAAACTTGTTAGTGGTGAAAGGTAGACTACTTTTACTTTGGCATCCTGTTGTTACTCGTGACGCACTACTTAAAAGAAGTGGTTTTACAGCGTATGTGTGTGTTCTCAGCCTAATTCACATCTTGACCCTCCACTGAGTTTTGCCCAGGGATGGCCTCCAGAACCTTTGAGCAGCTCCCCTGGTCCTTGAACAGGGCCACCAACTTCTGTGGTAGTTGGTGAAAGTGGCTGTGGGAATTAGAGTCCTGGTTTATGGAAACATTGCGCTGCCTAAGGTAGCGTGATTTCAAAGTGGCTGAGTGAGTCAAAGACCAGAGACAGAAAAAAGAGAGCAGACTTGAGTCTCCCTGATCCTCAGGGGAGGCAACCAAGCCAGCCTGAGAACCACTAATGAACTGTTTGTTAATGAAAGGGCAAAGACAAGGAGCCAGGGAAATAGGACAGAGAGATGCGCTGCCAAAATTGTTTGGGTTGCTAAAAGGGAAGGTAAGTGCCCTGTCAGAACTGGGTCCTCAGATGTGTGGAGCAGCTTCTTTTAGGGGACACCTTGCTTTGATTTCACTGCAGTTAGTCAAGCTGCCCTGAGGGTCTGGCCCGTGCCTCTGTTAAAAAGTTATTACTTTTCATATTTCTACCCTTTTTAAACTTTACTTCTAACCACAGCATGAAAACCCGAAAGCTTTCAACACTGAAAAATTATTGGGTGAAATCCTGCCCCATGAGAGCCAGTGGGAGCATAACCATTCCCTCTAAAATGGCCAGGGTTTGCAGCACATATGGCTCCATACCCATTAATTATTTTGCACATTGCTGTTACTTGGTATAAGTAGTAGAGCCAGTTTACATTTTGAATGCTTTCCAGACAGCAGCAGGGATGGTGGTGGTAAATACAATTTGGGCCATGCACTTTGGACTATACAAGGTTTTCAGCTGCCCACTGATCCCTTCCACAGGGGCTACAGCTTTTACATCTGAAGGAACATTTGGGACCTGAAACACACCTTCTGTTTGGCAGCTCTTTCAGAGAGGTTATTGAGCCAGGGGTGCTTGAGACACACAGTCACCTTTAGCCTTTTTCTAAGGAAAAAAGAAAACAAAACAAACAAACAAACAAAGATACCATTATTGGAGCAGTAACTGAAGATCAATCATATCTTACCCCTACTTAAGGTAATGGCAGAAGAACACTGCAACATCAGCAAGTTTAGTGAAGCTACTTTGCAAAGCACAGGTATGAATAACAAATACTGGGAGCGAAGATGCAAAGGAAAACATGACATGTAAGGTTTGCATTAGGTAGGGTTTCCTGAGGAAAAAAACTGGTGATAGGAAGAAGGACAGCAGTCTGTGTTCTTGAAGCTTTAGGAAAAGCCTGCCTCTTCCCCAGATTGAAGAAAACAGAGCTTCTGAAACTGGAGCCCAACCAAAGGAGTCAAATTGTATCCTGCAAAAATCTCTGAAGATATATTAACCATGATAAGATATATTAACCATGATCTCCTATTTTTACTGTGCACACACACTTACAAATCTTCTAATAATTTCATGGGCATTGCTGTTCTGGGAGATTACAACTAAAACTAAATTTAAGTGAAAATTAGAATAATTCATTTGATTTTTATATCCTATTTTATAGTAATTCTGATTATCCTTACTCTATAACAGGAATATCTTGCAAGGACAGAGCTGTCAAGACACTATTCAGTCCATCCCACCACCTCAACAGCAGAGCTACCTCTGCTTCATTATCATCATAATCTTTGCTCTTATTTTAATAACATTATTTTGTTAATAAGATGGTCTATTAATTCTTAATGCTGACTTAGTGCTTTGCCTGCAAAGTAAGAAGTGAATATTGCACTCCAAATGCTGTAAAAAAATTCTGAAACCTGCTTAAAATGATCCCCTTGTGAACCACTGACTCACAGAGTCGACTCAGAAACAGCCAACAGCTGTGTCACTAACAGCATGAATCTCCAAAATTACTGACACCGGAATAACTAAAGTGATTAAAAATCTTGTTGCTCCTCTAGCTCAACCCAACTGAGTTGTTTGCTTGAGCAAACAAGCTCTCCTTTTCTGTTGGCCACTAAGCTGGTTACCATCGAAGGGCAAGAAGGTGCTTAAGTACAAAAGTATGTACTAGGTGAAGTTCATAGCTCTGTTGGGAAAGGTATCTCTTTGGAAGAGGAAGGATGAAATCTAATTCAGGGGGGACTTCAGCAAAGCCTGAAAGAGTTTTCGAAGCAGGAGCAAGAATCATCCTCAGCTGGAAAACTTTTTTCATACAGTGATTCAGCGCTCATTTTGCCAATACTTTCATTTGGCTAAGAAATTGATCCACTCAGCAACACAGAGCATTGCAGGATCTTGTATTTCCTCCCAGACAGGCAAGAACTGATGAGCAAGTGTGAGCATGCAAATTGTAACAGCTGAAAAAAGCAATGGGACACGAGGCTCAAAATGGCAAGAAATGAATCAGGAACAGACTCAAATTAAGTTAAGAAAAATGTCAAAGCAAAGGGACTTGGCAACACAAGAGGGCAACAGCAGATGCACAAGGATATTTAAATGTAGGGACCTGGAGTCTGTAGTGGAGCTTGTGGTCTGTTAACCATGGGTGTTTTAAGGCAGCAGTTGCACTTAATCTCCAGCTAGAGGAAAACCAGAATGTCATTAAGAGTTTTTCTCAGAATCTTACAATTCAGCAATTATCTGCTATAGGTCATGGGTTCTGCCATCATGCAACTCTGTCTTTTCAGAACAGTATGACAGATGGCTGATGAATTAAGTTTTGTTTCACAGAAAAAATGTATTCAGGTAATTTCAGAGCATTTGATGGATACAATGAACATCATCAAGGAAGTGTCATTATAATAATCTATGTGGACATAGAAAACTGAGATAAGTCATATTAGTTCTGCAATGGAGCAGCACAAATGATACAACTGTGTCACGATGGCATGGAACACACATTTCAAAGATAAGGATTATATACCATTTTTCCTTGATGAGAAGCTTTGATATGAAATCTTTGGCCTCATCAGAAATGTCTCGAAACTCCTCATCTTCAAAATCCCAGTTACAGGCCAGGATATTGTTGAGGGTCTCATTGTCATCATCACCCAAAAATGGAGACAATCCAGTGAGGCTGAAGTAAAAAGGAATATGTTCAGTCCTCCTGTCTTTTCCTCCTTGTGTACATGGGCTCCAGTGTGCCAGCTAAGATTGTTCTGTCACTCTGGCCTTTCTTACAAAACACCACTGTCTAATGATTCCATACCATTCCCATTTTTTCAACCATATGCACGTTTAAATAATCACCCGTCTTCTCTAACACACCAAACATTACTGTCTTTCATTGTAGGTCATATTTTCTGGACCTCTGACCACTCTTGCTCTACCCACTGGGAATTTACCAAGCAGTTTACATTATTCTGGAAGCGTGACGCTCAAACATTCCTGAGAGATGTGCAAAAAAACAAAGACAAAAAGTTCATGGCAGTCAGAAAAGAGGAGAGATTTCTCAATATGGAACTTGGAAAGAAGTTTACATTTTCTATTTTGGGTACACATTTTTTCCCTCTTCCGGTAAAACAGCAAACTTGGATGACTGACACAGTTTAACCTGGAAACAGCTTACAAAGCAGATACTGAATCCTACTTACAGCATATAAGCAATGACTCCTAAACTCCACATGTCTGTAGGAAAAGAGACAAACTCATAATTCACAATTTCAGGAGCAAGAAATTCTGGAGTCCCAAAGTTAACTCGAAGTTTTTCCCTGGGTTTATATCTAGGAAGTGGAAACGTTAACAAAGGACATAAATTACAGTTCTTATTAAAGTTGCACTTTAAATTATCTAGCTCTTAGAGGAATTCCACAAGCATACAGAATATTCAGTAGGAAAACAAGGACAGACAGAGGTACAAACTAAAAAGAAATTTGCCCATTTGCCAATTAAAAGTGTTTGCAAGCTGTATATTATACTAGGACAAAATGCAGCTGACATAAAAAGGAAGAAATTCATATTTCAAGGACTTCTCAGAGCAGCTCTTACCAGCCTTTTGGGACATCCATATCTTAGGCATGAAATTTTTAACTAGTAAATCCTTCACTGAGGTTATAGCACCTAATTAAACTAGAAAGTGATATAGCATGGGACATATTTTAAGAGCCCTCAATAGTGTATTGCACTCTCTTTTGAAGAGTCTTTTAATACAGGAGACAAGAGACTAGACAACATGTACCACTGGGTTTGTCCATTTTAGCTGTTCCAAGATACTTATATGCATGCTTAGTGAGAATCAGCCCTCTTTCAACCTTCTACCTGAAAAGAAGGTTTCAGGACAAACCTTTTTCATTCATCTCCAAATATTCCATATTAAAAGATATCCCTGGTTAAAAAAACCAAATTTGTCCTAATAACAGTAGACGACTATTATGTGACAAATACATCATTGCAGGGATGCAATACTTTTTTCACTGTTTCCTAATTAATTTATGATTAGTGAGAACACATGCACATACCTTCTTGCCAATCCAAAATCAATAATTTTTATTTGATTTGCCTCTCGGTTCACACACAGGATATTCTCAGGCTGCCAAGAGAAATAAAAAGAAGGAAAACACTTGAATGATATACAAGTATGAAAAAAATGAGCTTTTAGTAAACTGTAGGGAGAAAACCACTAATAACAGTGAAAATATAGGCACCTTTTGCTTTCCTCCTTGTTCAGATCTTTCTGTATGGGTACCCCCCTTGCTGTCACACAGCAATTGGAGCTGAGCATTTTGTGCCTTCCTACTGCTTTTTCTTCTCCATGGCTTTTCAATTTGACTTAAGGCAGCAGTTCAGATAAAGAACTCGCTAGGAGGAGGGGGAACAGGGAATGTAGACTTCCAAAGAGGGGTTTCAGGATTCTGTCTGTGATTTTACAGACCTTAATAAGCTCACACTGATTTAAAATTAATAAATAAATAAATAAATAAATAAATATTTTGGGCTTCGAAATTTATCTTACAGCTTTACATTTCTGAGATCTCAAATATTCTGTCAGATTGAACATTAATATAGTAAGCCAGTAACATCAACTTTATGGTTTTTTCAGGTATTTTAGCAAAAGATAGGATTCATGGGTTAAATCCCTCTGGATTTTCATAGGGCCAAATTCTACTCTTCACTTTCCTGGCAGGAATCCACTAACCTCCAAGAATTACTCCAAATTCTTACAGAAGGAACTGAGAGAAGGATTTGGCCCATTGTCTTTGAAATGTAAATACCTAAAACACAGTTCTATACTCATTGCCAGCACTTTTATAGCTGCTCTGTCTTATTGCTCAGTGAGTCCTCTTTGAAACAAAACAGTCCTCAACACTTAAAACATTAGTTAACCTTTGTCACCATTACTAATTCATTTTACACGTAGGACTTTTAAACACCATATGTCCATAGTTTCTGAGGTCCTGGATGATTATGGTCAAGCTGATTTTCTTTCAATTTCAAGCTTTCTTTCCCAAACTCATTTATTACTGACAGCAATCTATGAACAAGCAAAACAGAAGGGAGAAGCTGTAGCTGGCAAGCACATGAAAAGAGGTCTCTGGGATTAATTTCTTGGATTGTATATGTATCTTTTTGTCAGCAGTTTGACCTCATACTAAAACTGTGCCATCTCAAGGTCATAATTAATGTGTCCCAAAGAACTGTGTGAACTTCTGTTCGACAAGTTTCTAGGCAACTGGATATTTATAGAGAAAGAGAAAAGTAAGTCTGGTCGTTGATCAGCTACTGAAGCAGGTCCCAACAAGCATCAGCTCATTTCCTTAACCACTGCTATATATATATGCTAACAACATTAAAGACGTACGATATTAACTCAGTTATTACAAGCAAAAAACAGCAGCCATTATAAAAATCTCACCAAAGAGAAAACCATCTTGTGCACTTCTTGATTCTTTTTACTGTATTGTAAAGCTCAGGGATCACTAGGAAGCTTTCTAGCCAGTCATAAAACTAAAGGCATTATACCATTTTATTCCTGTACTAAATAGAGGTAAGAAAAATCCCATTATTTAATAAACATTTGGGCTAAGGGAAAAAGAGCCAGCTCAAGTGTACAGTTTAATGAAAAACAATAACAAGTGTTTTCTAAGGGGCAGCAGTTTACCATTTGCAGCTGACCAGAGTAAGAATGTGCAAGTATATGGTAAAATACTTGTACATGTGTGAGTACATGGTAGAGAATCTGCCACCTTTCTCTGGGTTTTCAGCTACACTAGCAGTTATTGTCTAATCCAACATAGACACACTGTATTTGTTACATTAGCCACTGACTATTTTTATTCCTTTCATTTTAGAAAGTACTTTTTAATGTACTTTCCTTTAATCTGGCTGTCTACTGATGCCTTTTCATGACAACAGCAGTTTAGTGTAGTCCTCAGAAAGTTGTGTAGGCCTTACACTGATCCTGAATGACCCTTGAATTTAGTTCCACTCACTCATGCCTTTCTGCATAGTAAAAAACAGGGATAATTGCCACACCAAGGATGATGTGTAAAACATGTATCTTGTGCAGTTGACTTAAATAATATTTGCGCAGTATCTTGAGATCTAAATATTGAAAATAAAAATAGCGACGTATTTGTACTTAGCAGCTGGCTTTCTGCAAAATCAGTCTGTGGAAAATTTAAGCACTATGAAGCCTGATGACATATGACCACAATTTTCATCTAATTTACTTAGTCCTGTAGTAATTCAACTGATCTGAATGTGGTTAAAGTAAATATGCATTGAAATAAGGAGAGCAGAATAAGGCTCTTTGTTGTTTCTGCCACAGGAATCTGCTAAGCTTTACGGCCTACCATTAAGAATAGGAATTTTAACATCTGTCATTGCACAAAACATACATCTCAAAACTCTACCTTGAGATCCAAATGAAGAATGTACATTTGGTGCATGTACTGAATTCCCTTGCAGATCTGTTTTATGAATGAGATAGAATCCATCTCTGTCAAATTGTAGTTTTCATCAATAATTCGGTCAAATAACTCTCCTCCTTCCACACTGAGGAGAAAAAGACAATAAAGCAGTGACCAAGTTCAAATCCAGTCTCATACAGTAAGACTAATATAGAAATTATGCTATTGATTATTTTTATCATTCACGGCCAAGTTCAGTAAGATGAGCTTGTAGTCTGATCTGAACTTTCTAAAAACTGTGTTATGATGCATACTGTCCTGAACCTCTTCAAGGCCTGAGAGTCCAGTCTCTCATCCACTGAAAGCCACATAAGTCTTAAAATTTGAATTTTATGCTGTCTTGAGTTATCATTTTGTACCACTGAAATTAATGAAGTTCCATGGAAAACCAAGACAACATGATGGAGAATCTGCATTTAAATCAGCAGTCTCTTGCCTCTGAGTTTAAGAGGGACAGGATCCAAAATGTCAATCTCAAACCACTTAAAGTCAACAAAAATTACTTAATTTCTCTTCACATTTCAGTATGCCTCCAGTTTATCTGTTCATAGATACACAGATACTTTTCTTTTGTGATATGTTAATAATGTAGACCAAATTCAGAGGACTAGCTGAGAAGGTCCAGAACAGTCAAACTCACCCAATTTTGCACCTTCTGCCATGACTTTCAGTGTTTTAGTTTTCGCCTTGTTGGTTTCCTTAAGACAGCATCTGCTTAACTTGACCTTGAGGCAGGTATTTTGTTCCTAACTAGCCTGATAATTCAGCACAAAAAGCAGGTTTATCCTTTCAGGTACTCAGCAAAAGGATTAGGCACAACACCCATATCTGACTCCTCTCTGACGTAAGATGTCTTCTTGTTTGTCTCACAGAATAGGAGATATTCTGAGAGGTTTGTTTCTTAGCTGACACTAAGCTAAATTAAAGTATTAAATGACAGATAAGATATGTAACACAGCTCCCTCTTCAACTGGAGCAGTTGTTTTACAGCACCAGGAATGTGGCACACTACTGGAAAAAAATGCATAAATGCCTGCATGGGAAAACCTTTTTCTTAAATTCTTCTTTTTTTCTCTTGTTCATAAAAATGTATTTCATATGTGTTTTCTACCCATAAGAAGCTCCATTTCTAATTTCAGGAGAAAGCCAGAAGGAAGTTAACAATTCTAGCAAAAGTAGTAATAAGCACAGAAAGGAAAAGAAGAGAAAACACTTACTATTCCATGACGAGTACAATGTCATTTTTAGATTCAAAGGCATCATATAACTGGATGAGGTTCACATGATTCAGCTGGTTCATGACATTGATTTCATTTTTTACTTCATCCTGTAAAGAGCCATGAGTATTGCTTCAGATGCCTTTTTTCCTAAGAAAGCTACATTTGAAGCAAATTACATTATTTCATGTTTTCGATGTCAGGAGCCCAGATCATGTCTGTTATTAACATCCTCCACACTGACATCAAGTCACTGCAGCAAAGACTACAGCATGCTTGGGAGGGAATACACTATGTCACAGGCCTGAAAAATGTTTTTACCATTAAAGAAAACACTAATAGAACTAGAAGCAAGAAGAAAAAAAACATAATACAAGATTTAAAATAAATAGAAAGCACCCCAAAAATAGTACTTTTATGGGCTGCTAGATGGAGGAGAAGGGAAATAGAACTAGAATTAATGGTAATCCAGCAGGTCCTATGAGTGTGATGGCTTGTGAGACATTTGGCCATGGTCTGTTGTGTAGCTGAAGAAGAGTGTGTGATCCATTGGAGAGCAAAAGACTAATATCATGCTCTACCAACCTTTTGTTTTGGACCTTGTGCTTTAATAATTTTGGCTGCCAGCTTGAGACCTGTTGCTTTCTCTTCACATTTGTGTACTTGTCCAAATCGCCCTCTAGAAAAAAGGAGGGAAAAAAATCATACAGTGGTACAGGTGTGAACTCTGAATGTAAACGACACTATAAACAACCATAAATTATCCTCTCCCTACTGGCTTTCATTTCAGTTGCACTGTTGTTGCTATTTTATTTTTTAGATTGTACTTGCTACTAGTTGTTTAGGCACACCAACATCACACACTGTTCTATTGGGTACTACCCCACTTGAATGGTTCACTATACTCACCTCATAACATGCAATGACTAATTCCAGGGAAGTCAAGGATGTACTGGAAGGATAATGACTCACTTACGTGCACCATCTGCCCCTCTCCATCGCATAGTTCTCCTCCATGGGAGGGTTGTGATTTCATGATGAAACCAAGCATTACCCAAGAGAATGCTGCCATGAAAAATTACAATATCCCACTCTCCTAAATAATGTCAACATGAGAGATAAGTAACTGCATGGCCTGTGAGATCAGCCTGCTAATCTATCTGAAAACATGCATGTGTTTTCAGGGGTGAGACTCACTGAGAGGAAGAAGACCAAAACATGTCTCTACATATCACTGGCTGCAATTCGAGGTAAAGTATTACAGCATCCTAGAAGCCCTGTCATAAAGCCTGAGGGCATCTGGCTGACCTAGAACAATGCCAAACACAGGCCAAGTCTGCTGGTGCCAAATAGGAAGCCAAAATTCACTCACACTGTAAAACCAGCCCCCTCTTTTCATCCCTCTATAAAGCACTGTAACAACTTAGACTTTCATGACTTTGGCTCTAGAGGGGCATGTTCCCTCCATTGACCTCCCAGGGTACTTGGCTGTAAATTTGTGCCTTGCTTTCCAAGTCGATTTACTTCACCTGACTCACCCTCCCAGAATTTCATCCTCGTTGACATTATAATAATTGCTGATCCCCACTCTTTTGGCTGAGACAATCCGGTGATCAAATGGTGCTGATGGAGTAGGAATATCATCTAAAAAAGACAAAATACACAGACAGCATATGAGTGGTCACTTGCAGTGCTTGTCTATCTCATATTTTAGTTCCTCTTTTCCCCAGATAAGTTCATTTAAGAACTGAATGCACTTACTGTAAGCTTTATAGCTAGGTCTTTCTCTGTTATTGAAGAAGAGTTTTATTTCAGGAGCTCTGGCTCAGAAAAAGAGGTTATTGTTAGGGAGCTACACTACCAAGACAAGGACTCCTTTATTAAGTTATCATCTTCCGTACAACAGCAGGGAGAGGCAACATGAAGACCACTAGACTATATCAATGTAGCTTCATACTCACAAGGGGCCTCTGCAATTCAGCCTAAACTCTGATTTTTTTTTTAATATTTTTTCCTCCTCAGGGTCAGTTAATAGGTATGTACTGTAACTCTCCAGTGGGGTAGGGAGAGAAACAACTCTCCTGCAGGCCCAGCTAAGAGAGGCTATTTCCCAGCTTTTAGTGTTCACAGTGAAGAATCCCCTTCTTAACTGATTGACAGAACTTGTCCTTTATCACAGTGTGGTCATCACCCTTAAAGATCACATTTAGAGCTTGTGCTAAAGGTCACATTTAGAGGGAGTTTCACCCTGGCAGACAGCACTTGGGGTTTCCAATATGGTTTAGGATACACGGTAACTCATATGCTGCTCTGAAGAATTTCTGTCCTTAAAAAAAGATGTCAGATGAAAGGTAAAGAGGGGCACAGAAAAGTGATGGTTCCCAGCATTGCACTGCAGCAGCTATGGAACTTTGGCAGGTCTCTGGTTTCTGGAGGTTTCTGGGCCTCCACATGCTGGACCTTTCTGTCATTCTGATGTCAAAATCCCTGCTGGAGACCAGCCCTCCATGCCTAATTTGGACTTTTTGCAGGCTGTTGTGACTTCAATTTCATGCCCACGTTGTTTTTCATTTGATTGATACTCCCGAGAGTGACCTTTGGCTGACCAAGGTGACAAATACTTCTTCAACCATTTGGGAGGGC
The DNA here is from genome assembly GCA_020086605.1 of Lanius collurio. Taxonomy (NCBI): domain Eukaryota; kingdom Metazoa; phylum Chordata; class Aves; order Passeriformes; family Laniidae; genus Lanius; species Lanius collurio. Next base: position 15,805,646 of record JACBWW010000011.1, on the reverse strand, counting down.
TACAGCCCCAGTGTTTCAACATGAGCTCTCTGGTTTGGAATGCCAGCTCCTTTTTGTGTGAAGCTTGTTGAGCAATTTTAAAACCATTCATTACTCCAGTGAAAATGATCAAAAACACAAACAAGAAACCCCATGACAGCATGTAGCTGGCAGGAACACTTTGGTCATTAATGTAGCAGTAGATTGTCCTTATTCACAGTGAATGTCCATTTTTCCAGGACACCAGCTGTGTACCTAGATTTTTTTTCTGACAGTGTTAATAACTTACATGGTCAGGAAGTTAGTTCATGGTCAAGGAATTGTGAAAAGCTGGGGCTTCTGGAAGTTTGCCACCTACTTGGGATTCTGCAAGTTTGAATTGCAAGTCTGTAAGTATGGGTCTTTGCACGTTACCGAGACCCACAGAATGCCAAGAAAACCTCTAACCTAAGGCAAAATTTGACTCTAACAACCTAAATTCCACCAGCACCAGCATGTAAGTGACAGAAGAAAACGTCTTTTTGAAAGCTCAGCTCAAAACATTACCAAACTTTGGGTAAGGAAATACTCTTTTAAAGACGCCTGACTGCTTTTCAAAACTATGCTTAAGTTTTTGCCTTCAAGACGTTCCCCGTGACAGACTCTCTATTTTCTTTTCCTACAAACCAGAGGGGATTTGTCCCTGTTCAAGAGCAACTTTCTGTTACAGATCAAAGATGCTCTAACAGAGACACTCTAACCTTAACGTCATCCCTAACTATCTACCAGGGCTCACAACAGTTTATGGATTTTAAAGTTTTATTGGGCTATCTCCTGTTTTCTGCTACAAAAACCTAGCACAAACCTGCAATAAACGTTTCCCTCCCACACTCTCCCCCCATTCCCAAAGCAGATAAGTTCATCCAGAGTCCTGTGTATGCACATGCACACACCTATAGCTTCAAGTCTTTCACCTTCTCACATGCCATAATTTCATATACAGGAATACGCACTGAAATTCTCAAACTGGAGATCTAATATTAGAAATCTCTGCTTCACCATGGTGAGCACTGCTTCAGAGTTCAGTGCCTGAGCACTGTTTATCTGGCTGTTCAACAGCATCACTCAGGCTTCCACACAAAAGTCTGTATTTCTTTACTTTGTAGACTGCAGTTGTTCTCACTTCAGATTACAATGGTATGAATATGAGCAAGCTGGTTTTTCAGGCTACGTCCACAGCATTGCAGTTTCTCTGTTAACACACATTCTCAACACTTCCACAGGTCAACCAAGTTTGCTGCACCTGATATAATTTCTCCATTCACTCTATACTTAGGTGTTTTAGCTCTTGTGTTAAAAGAAAAGGGAGAGAGGTAGTATTAGTGGAGTAATTGTGGCAGAAGCAGATTAATTGTGAATAATTTCTGACAGAACAGAAGTCTCTAAGATGGAAGCAAGCAGAATCATGTTACTTCTCATCAGTTTAGGGTGTGGTCCATGAACAACTGTTCCCCATCACAGGAGACATGCACACCTTTTTCCACTACTAATTACAATTACAAAATCATTCACTTCTACAGATACTGCTCTCTGCTCATTACTGCAATACTTATGGAATCAAATGCTTTGCCTTTAGGCTAGTTCCTTGCTTTTCATAGTTTTACATATGCCATCAGTGCTTCCTGCAACTACTCTGCTCTTTTTGTTGTCATCTTTGACTAGGCCTTCATCATGCACTTGATGCTCACTGCTACCACTATGCTCAAATTGGCAGGTCTGCCCAGGGATTGAACTAGAATTTCCTGTACCTTTTTCGCAGCTTTTACACCTGCAAGGACAAAACATGGTATTAGTGCAGAGTACACTTAAAGCAGAGCAACTTTAGAAACATAGGTGAAAAATGCCTACACAGACATTGCATTCAAATAACATTAAGCTGTTTTGTTTCACAGTGTAAAATTAACTGGTTTAATATTCACCTTGAGAAATAAAAATGGCTCTTAAATTAATCATGACAGCAAAATGTTTCTCAGTTACTGAAAACCTTACCTGAGTTCTAAACTTGACATTAGGCTATCAATCTCGCCTTTAAAGTAAGGGGAAAGCACTGGAATTCCACTTTGTTCATAAAGGTTCCTGAGAGCTTAAACCTGTTTATCCCTGAAAGGATATCTATTAAATTCAGCAAAGAAAGAATTGCAGTAAACAAATTTATTGGGTCAATTGCCTGGGTAAATTATCACATTTTTATGTTGTCTTTTAAGTTACTACATTTTGCAGTAAGTCAATTCCCAGTTGGCAAATGGCCTAATCTATTTTGGTGATGTTATATGACATTGCAGTATATAAACAAAACTATGGGAGAATTCTCCTCAGAGATAAATAATAGCATAACATAATTCCCATGTTCCTAGTATATTTCCCAAGCAAACAACCATAGCACCCTGCTCATACCGTTGGTGGTGGATTGTTTGCCTGTCTTTTTTAAGAGTGTAATTTCACTTAGATCAGAGGCATAAACATAATTTTTACTTTTGCTTTGGGCTAAATTTTCACCAATACTTATACAAATCAGCCACTTGGACTTGAAACTTGAATTACACATTTTTTTTGAAGCAAGGGTCTCTTCAGAATGTGTAGTTTGAATATCAGACCTTACCTTCCATCTAATACCTCACTATCATGACTTTGTTCTGCCACATCTTCCTTTTGGGAAGGAGCTGGTGGCTCCTCAGCACCTTTTTCACTCTTATCAGTATTTCCTTCTCCTTTATTCTTTTTCTCCTCTTGCTGTTCCTCGAATGCATCTTCAGGCACTTGTTCCTCCTTTTTCTCCTCATCTGCTGGGAACTCACTCTCTGTCTCCTGCACAGTTAGTTTTTGACAAGCATCATCAACAGCATCTTCTTCCTGCTGCTTTTCTGGAGTGAAGGATTCCTGAAAAGAGTTTCTCCTATATTCATAATGGCTTTCCAGAGACAAACTTTCTTCTTTGTGCTCTGACCCTTCAGTATCAAATTTGGGAGGATCCACTTCAAGCAGAACGGAACTTTCCCTCTTGGCATTTTCCTTGTTGAGCTTGTCAACTTCTTCTTCCTGAGAACAAGACCCACTCTGCTGGATGTGCCCATCTATAAGTAAAGAGATTACAAAGGAATCTGTCAATGGTTTCCTGATAGTCAGTAACAGAGTAGGGCTGCACACTTAACATAACTTCTGCTGAATTTTGAACTAGGCATTTGCTTTCCTCCCCCACTTTCAAGGTCAGTACAAGTGTCTCCTAAGCAAGAGCAGACTACTTATTTAAAACTGGGATTTCATGGGTCACAAATGCTTTCTTTGAGACACAGCATTAGAAATGTTTTTCTCATGCAAAGTTATCATCAGCCAAGTCAAGGTTAATAAACTCCTCATGCAAAGCATCTTGCTGGACAGCTGGATACCCTGTGCTCACTCATGCTGATGAACACACATGTAACCCAAGCAACTTCACTGGAGCTGGTCAGGAAAGTCATGTCTATTTCTGCGCTATTTCTTAGGAACTAGAAGTTGATCAGAGAAAAAAAAAAATAGTCTAACCTGTTGAGTCTGGTGGCTTCTTTTCTTTTGTTTCTGTTTCATTCAAATGTGACCCTCCTTTGATGACCTATGGGAAGGCAATTGACATATTAGTCAAATGATGCAGTGCTCACGTTGTATTCATCCTCATGAAATCACAGCCCGACTTTTTTTTTTGTCAAATGCAAATTCTCTGTGTTCTAAGTCACACATTTCCTGCAAATGATGGTCCTTATTTTAATCACTACAAGCTGATTGAATTGATACCAATGCAAAGCACTTGATTACTGATTACTTGGTCGTAATCAGCATCAATGTTGGCATAAAAACAGCCTAGAAAAGATTAGAACTGAACATCAGAGACTAAACCAAAGAAGCATCCAGGAATCAGCTGCTGGCCTGTACTAGCTTTTGCTGTTAAAAAACTAGGCTAAACCAAATCTCAGAATATTTAATATTCTAATAAAATCTTCAGTAACGATCTCACTGGCACATATCAAAAACTTTCTTGCTGTTTAATCTACCATTGGTAATGACTTTTTAAATGATGCAACAATTTATTAAGGGCTGACTGAGCCAGTAACCAGGATTTGGAGCATATAAGCCCATAACTTCAGCTTTGTACCCTTCTCTTACCTGCATTTTACAATGTTGCAGTGACATCTAGAGGTGCTTCATATCAATCCAGGTCCTCACCTCTGCAATTACTGTTACCTTTGTGGATATTAATTCCTGTTTCTATGCTGTGTGCTCAGTGTGTATTTTCATGGGCCACTCGTACACTTGTTCGTAGGTGACCACAGCACAACCTGGTACCTGCTGCTGCTTGGTGCTTTTTTCACCTGCCTTCTTCCTCTCACAGTGCTATGGAACTGGCACTGTCATTATTACTATTAGAGCCACACAGTGTGAAAAGTGCAGATACCTGCAAGTACTATCCAGAGGGACTACCAGCTAAAGCAGTATTGTACATATCCCAACAAAATATACAGGTTCAGGCACTTAATTTTGAGTGTCTTGACCATGTGATCACTCCCACAGCTCTGGGCACCAACCAGTCCTATGACTAAACATTTGTTCTCGTAAGCCCTCTGCATTTTTTTATGCTTTATTTTTTTTATTTTAATTTCATCAGGCTATATAGAAACTAGGCATGAAATCAAAGCAATGTGTATCCGCTATAAACAGAGTTCAAGGGAAAGGAAATTCCACAAGAAGCCAGAAGAGTTGAGACAAACTGAATGTAACTGCATGGAGCAATTTCAACAGGACTTGTTCAGAAAATCTTGATCTGCAAGGGACAAAGAAACTGTAACATAAGCATACCAGGTAAATACCCTTGAAATATAAATCGGAGCCTTGTTCCCACAGAACTTAAATATAAATGTAATGTTGCCAGATGGAACACAGGGAATTAACCAATGCTCTAAAAAGCACTAAAATAAATAAATAAAAAAAATAAAATGGGGGAAAGCCGCAGACTTATTTACTCTGCACTGTGTTGGCAATTAGTAATGCACTCAAATTCCTGTAAGTATGTCAGCCTCTCTGTACCACTGAGGACATCAGCTCTGATCAAACACAGTCAGCTGAGCAAATAACCAGAGAAATGGCCTCCAAGCTCTTTGATGCATGAGGCCAGATTTCACTTTGCATTCAGAATTAATTGCAGACACACGGCACTTCCGACTAAATATTGCTGTAGTTTTGCAGGTGTGAAATACAGAAGCCAGCTTTTGAAAATCTGTCCAGTGGAAGGAACACTGGACAGTGCTGAATATCTGAGACTGCCAGGGCATTACATAAATTACTACCATATTTATTCAAGCACCATTTCTGATCTCTGACATTTTACCATCAGACGCCAGCAGATGAGGAATTCATACTAATTTAAATGAAAAATAAAGTAATATAAATGAAATATTTACTGATATCCTTCAGAATCAATTTGCAATAAATACAGGGTCAAGAATACACTAGGGTAAGAAATACAAACATAAGGACTAGATATTGAAATACTTGTAAGTACATGAGTAGTCAATACATGAACAACCCAGTTTTCTCCACATTTTGCTGTTTGTAGCAACATGTGACTTCAGCTTGTCAAATCTTGACCAGGCAATAAAAGCAAGAACTTTTGCTCATTATTTCTCCCCTTTAAAGGGTAGGGGTTCACCAGTTTCTCTAAAGCTGACAGAAGTCAAAGTATCCTTCCCATCCCAGCCCCAGGCGGTACAAAGACCTCCTTGTAGTTTGTCAGGGCCATGTGCGACGTCCAGCCCCAGGCAGCTGAGCAGCTGCTCTGAGAGCCCACAGCTCCCAAAAGCTGTAACACTCTTTGAAAATCTCATCTGAAAGGTGTGGTGGTTTGTTAAAGACATCTGTACCACCTAACTACTCTTCAATACCACTTCTCTTCCCTCAGTTTATTAGAGCTTTCTTAAGGGTCTTTTTAACTTAAATGCTAATAATATGGTATTTATTTATGTATTATTCCTCCCAAATTTAGGTAACATGCCTTTCTACAGTTTGTATTTTCTAAAATAATAGTCATCAATATTTCTTAGTAGAAAAATTTTTTCCCCTTTCTGGAATGACTTGAATATTTTAAAAAAATTAGGGAAATGTCATTATAGTACTTTTTCCTAGTCATACAAGCCAAAAGCTTGCAATGAGTTTTACACTTTCATTTCACAAAAGTTTAAATATGAAAGTTTGTGTTGTGACCCTGTAAAGTATACCACAGCAAAAAGGTGTCTGTATCTACACAATTTTGAATTGTGTCTTCAAAAAAATTATTTTCCAGACTTAGACATATTCTTTCACAGAATACTGCCAAACTCTAAGCAAGAGAGACAGAACAAAAGCTCAAGTGATGATACAAAATAATGTGAGATAATCCAGATGCTGAAACTTCAGTATAGACCAATGAAAAAAAAATTGGAAATTATTTTAATTGACTTTAGAAACCTGCAGAAATTAAGCAAAAAGCAATAATATATATAAATATAATATATTCTAAGATAAATTTCAAATGGAGCAAGAAATTAATGTCTTTTATAGACATCTGACTCCATTTTAATGATCTCTACACAGTTAAATTCCTTCTTTATACTGAAGCAGTCCTACCCTTGGAATGTTTTTTTAGTTAACTTTCAGATTTTTTTATTCACCTAATAAAACTCTTTGATTCTTTTTTTCCTACTTCAAAAATTTCTGTAATGAATGGCCTCATGAAGCAGCCCCAACCATTCAGTTAGAGGTCCTTTATCAACCCATCACATTTCACTTGATACCAAGACAATAACCTCAGCTTCCATCTGCCAATACCAAGACACAAACCTTTGCATATGCCTAAACCACATTTTAACTCTGTGTCACTTTCTCATGTTCTTGATAGTTTGCAGAGCAAACTTGTATTATGGCAAGATAACCAGGTTTTGTGTAAGATCTGGCCACCATTCAGTTATCAAAATTATTAAGTTACTTGAGATTTGCAATTAATGAGTGTCCCTAACAGCCAGAACTCAGCCATGGGCTCTGCCACCTGAGCACTGTACTGAGGATGCTCCCAGTATCTCCTCACCACTTCCCAGGAGAGTGCAAAACATCCAACAGAGACCTCGGGGCAACCGCATGCACGGTGATGTCTCCTGTGCCATCCCTCAAAGCTGGAATCCATCTCTTCCTGCCCTTTCATGTTCCTCTTCAATACATACCCTTTTCTTCCCTCACCCCTGCAGCAGGGTAAAATATTCAGTGAAAGTACTTTTGATACACACTTGTAAGGGCTAAAACCGTACACATGGGAGTTCTGCTTTTATTGGTAGGTGGTGCATCTGCTTCCATGTCGTTATATTCTGGTACGCTCTAACAACTGCTGACACCTTCAGGCAAAGATTCTGACTCTTGCATGATTTTTATAGAGCTCCTTGAACTAGATAAAGAAATCATTCCTCTGTAAAATAAAAACTCAATCAACAAATATTTTCTAATCACACACAAAAAATAAGCTCTGAACCATGAGAATTGTGATTCCCCCGATACAAAATACAAGAGAAGTTCTATGTGATCTGCTGCTTTGAAAATACACAGGTAATGGGGTAACAGCACCTGCATATGAAAAATCCCTCAGAGTAACATCATCCTAGGGAAGAAGCAGAAAATCAGTGAAGCCAAAATGTTGCCCATTCCCCACAAACGTTTTCTGACTTCCCACCCCCTGTGCTGGAGAAGCAGTGGCTGTCCTGTTTCAAATGGATGCTTCCTCCTGCCAGGCCATTCTTCTCAAAACAGGGAATCTTACACAGAAGAGTAGAAAAGGCTTTCATGCAACCATGGACAGAGCCTATGGCCTTGGTGAAGGTGCAATGGGTTGCACTAACAGTGGCAGGTTGATTCTAAACATCTTTACTTTTGTTTTGAGGTCTAGTTGCTGTCATTTAACAGAGTCATTTTCAGGCACAAGAAGGGCTGTGGAGGTAAATCTTTTAACTCCAATTGAATGGTTCACTTTTAATGTCTTTAGAATACACAGAGGCCTGTAATAATCACTAACAAATCTGAGGCTACCAAGACACTCAATAGGAACAGGGCACTCATCATTAGCTGGCTTTGACACATCCTTTCACTGCACCTGGGAAATCAAATCAACCACTCGTTATCATTCTTGAGTTTCTCAAATCACGAGCAATGTCAGGCAAGCATAAGTACTGAATATTTCAGCTGCTTTTCTTACCAACACATTGGACAGCCTCACATCTATCCTTTCTCTATACTGCTCAATGTGTGATGACTGACAGGGTGCACATGTGCCTCATATGCACCTGTGCCATAACCCCAAAATTCTCCACGTGCTACTCTTCACATTTTTGCCATTGCTGTTTAATGGGTCATCCTCCTAAGTGGGTTCCAGTATTGTCATACCATGAGAAAGGAGGAAAAAAAACCCATCTTGAAAGCCAAATCACTGGCAGATATTTGTAACTGTGGGGATAAACCAACCACTTGTCAAGCTACTCAGGTAATTTTTTTTACTACAATATCAGTTAAGTAGCCTCACTATTAAGAGAGTATTGCTCAACTTAACTAACTCAGCCGAGCCAAGCAGGCAATGATATGGAAGGAAAATATCTTCAGACTTCATGAACTGCCCTTCCTAAGCATTTCTCCAAAATCACACAGTTGTGAGATTTCTATCCAAAGGGTTATAAACTTAAGAAATCATCTCCTACAGCTTTGATGACTCACTTTGAATTGGATTCCAGAAATGCAGGTTTACTAACAATTCATTTAACAAGAAGGGAGTTTGGTTCGAGGGGAAAGACCTGTTTGGGTTTTTTTTAATTTTCCCTTTATAGAAAGACTGTGGTCCTGTGGCACCTCACCATGCAGAACCTAGCTAACGAAATGTGGTGGGGCTCATTCCAGGCTCAATTGGGGCTGCTGCCCAGCCACCCATCACTGCTCCTTCTCACTACTGCATGTGCATGCAAAACCCAGGGTGCTGCCAGGATGGCACCAAATTAGTTGTGTTTCACAGCAGCCACCCTCATCACTGAAACTCAGTGTGGTGGAGACGTCACATTTAGTTGCAACGGCACTCTGCTACCAGAGGGTATAGCCATGGTACCCCTACACTTTCTGGTAGGGGCTGAGAGGAGTCCTTACCAGAAAACTGCCTAAATATCTAGGATATCTGATGACAAAAGGTGAATTTTAGATGGCTGCAGCGGACAAAAACTTCCTCCCTGAGCAAATCCCTTCTACTGCTGTCTCACCTCTTTGAGTAACCTTCTGGTTTTACAGGAATGCTCTCTGATGAGCTGCCTTGCTTTGCTTTCCTGCACTTACCAGTTATCCATCTCCATCATGAGCTCCCTAGTTTTGCAAATGAATTGCAATGGATTCCTACAATGGTCACTCTAACACAGAGGCATTCATGTCATGCCCAAAAGCTATCCAATGTGGCATGTAGGTATTTAGGAGTTAGATGTGTCTACTTTGATTTCACACATTTTCAGACTTGCAGAGACGGCAAAATACCAACAGTGTTCAGGAAGGGATTCTACACAAGGAACATTTACAGCAGACAGCAAGTTCTGAGTGTAAATGAAAACAACATTAAACAGCATTATGAATTGAAAAGGCATGAAACAACTCCTATGGCTGTCAGTAAGGGAGAGAACAGGGCAAAACAAGATGAAAACATTGTCCTGAAAAAACATACCAGTTTATACACAGTCAGAGAGAGAATTTTAACTCTGATATACTACAGCTCACTCAAAAGCTGAAATACTTCTACCAAGAACATATTTAAGTAAAAGGCATCAGTCCTGAGGGAAAGAAGAGCATTCTCAAGTACGATGGCACCTGAGGGTGCTGACCAGCTGCATTGCCCAAGCAACACGCAACCCATCTGCTGAGATTTTGCAGAAATCTCTACTCCTGAAACCCTGACCACAGCAGAAAATCTTGAAAATAGATTTAATTAAAAATAAAAAATAAAAAATTCCTACCTATTTGGCTGAAAAAAGAAAAGTACATGGAACATGGTGGATTTGGAGAGAATTTAAATAACACATTAGGGACCTGTTAGCATTTGTAGGCAAAATGAAGGAATCAGAACAGTTATAGACTGAGACTGAATGGATCTTAAAACACATGTGGCAAATAGCAGTTTCATTGTGGGCTCCTACTAAAGCAGCCAGTGAGCTGCAATTGCAGTGTGATACCTGCACAGGGGGTAGAGAAGGTTCAAGTAGAAAACACAGCTCCCATCGCTGGCATGTCTTTAGTGTGGGAAACAGCCCCAAACTGCTAATAGTTGTTATTCCTAAAGCAAAGCCTGTAGAAATGTCAGGAAACCAAAGTTATAGGCACCTGCAGGCAACTGCAGGAAGTTCAACACTACTTTACAATGGCAACAAAATGGACTTTCTGACTCTCCAGATGAGTATTTGCAGGTTACTAGTACAGAATCTCTAAACTCTTTAATTTGGAGGAAACAAGTGAAGTATTATTTTACCCTATTTCTTTATAAGTGGAAGAAGTAGGATGGAAAAAGGAGTTATGGACAGGAACATTTTGCAACAGGACTATCAGACTACTTAAAAAGGTGAATTTGAGGAAAACCTCAAGGCTTTTAAAGATGCTTACGGTAGAACTGCTGATTTCCCTGAGTGGCAATAGTGACAAAATAACTTAAATGACAAGTAGTCCACACTAGTCCTCTCAGCCATGTGGTGATAAGGTCATGCTGCACTCAGTGGAAAACGACTGGGAAACATTTGGCAGCATCGACAAAACATGAAGTGCCTCCAAGCTATACCATATTACAACTTCAACCCAAACCAGAAAGGAACTAAACTCCTGTATGAGGCAGTGGAGGTATTTCAGGATGGCAGTAAAAACAGGAAAGAAGAAATTTGTTTCAGAAGAGAGCAATCCCTATATTTTGCAAGAGCACAAATATGCCTGTGGAGTCTGTGATTAGAAAACTGTTCCAGCTGCTGCTGATGCCAGGAGAGAGATTACACACCCCAGCTGCTTACCTCTCTCTCATTCCCCCTCTTCCCTCTCTGTTCTGCCTCTTTCACAGCTCTCTACGTAATATGGTTCTGTAAAAAGAGACAGTTAGGAAAAATTAAAAAACAGTACCACATTAAGCAAAGAGTAGCACCTCTCTGGAGAAGGAAGGACAGAAAGACAGGTAAGGAGTATATAAACACAGTTCCCTGCCATATCCAGTTACAGCACCCATGGTCACCTACTGCACCATGTACTAGTAATTCATTCATAAGTTATGACTGGATTATTTTACAGAACCAGGCTGGGGACAGACAAACATTTTCCAGATTCTTCTGCTGTTAGAACTAAGAGGTGGCATTTACTCATAGCTCGAGCAGGGTGGATGACAAAAAGGAACATCATTCAAAACATCTGATCATCTCCAGTACTGCATAGAAGTGGGTACTGCCCTTCTGAATTAACAGTAGTGAATGGATTGCCTTGTTCTTGGCAGAAACAGAATAGGACTGTGCGTGTTTAAAGAGATTGAAGGGTTGCTCCATGTTGCCACACAAAGCCCACCTAGGATACAAGAGGTGTTCTTACTGCCTGGAAGCTTGCACTTCTATGGGGTCAGCACTGTTCAAAATTATCATCAGGTGGGACTAGAGACAGGAACAAGGATTCTGTTAAGAGAAGCAAGCATTGGTATCTGCACATTTGAGTAAATTTGTTCATTGCTACATCACTAGGTATTAGTGGTGCATTTCAGGTGCACGGTGAGATCCCCTAATTTTCTATTCCTTTGCTTTTCTTTTTACTTTAATCACAACAATATAAACCATATAGAAAAATAGGGAGATCCAGTTCAAATATGGAGGCACGAGCAACTAACTTCACAGCACCTCATGGATCATTATTGTGACTAATTTGCTCAGAGATCCTGATCTTACCCTCTCACCCAGAGGAGAGTCTGCTTGCCCTAAATGCTGGTACACACTGTCTCCTACTAAGCTGACAGCCAAGCTCAGCAGCCTCTGCTGAAGGATATCATTCCATGTTCTGTTACTCCTAATGCAGGGCTGACTTCAAGTCTGTTTTTACTTAAACCTAAGATGACTAAGTGTTTACCAAAGCCAGCTGTTGTTCACAGGATAGCCTGGTAATTTTATGATGGTCTTTTTCTAATAAATCAAACACACAGAGGAGGTAATGACAAGCTAACATATGTATGCTATCTCATAAAACAAACAAAATATAAACAACATAATAATATCATCAGCATGATTCCAGACATGCTCATGCTGCCTTTCCTAAGCCCACATGCTAGACAAGTTCCTACCAAGTCCACTCAACATCGCCAAGAGTCTGCCTAAACAAAAATGAATCAGTGAGGGGATTACAAATGTAGCTGCTGTTGGAAAAAGATTCCACTTGCTCTTCTCTTTATTGGGTCCTTGTCAGTAGGCTACCTGTTCTCATCATGTTAAAGGCCCCTTGCCTCTACTTCCAGTTCTTTCATAGCACTGAACTCTCCATGGGGCATCTGCATCTCTGCCATCCTGGCTCCCCTCTGACCCACTAGGAGCACAAGCTCGTCCTGTTCTGCTACACCCATTGGTTACCACAAATTCACCAGCAAAACCTCCAAGGTCCTCTCCTTTCTCCAAACCTGTGTTTCTATTGCAGGGAGCCTTGCACCTACTCTGGTCTCCAGGAGCTGCCAGTTCATTAACATGCCAGGCCTGATGCAGTTTACTTTTATAAATAATTTAGATGAATATATACTTTCCCCAAGATAAGTAGATCTCTACCACAAACTGCAGGGATGGCAGCATTACAGAGATGACCTGTGGGTCTCATTACAATGGGGCTTTTACAACAGATGTTTTCATTGATGTTTTGAAAAGTAAAAGAAGCCCTAAACTCAGATGCTCAAAATAAATAATCTTTTCTTATCAAAGTAATTGCATAAAACAAGAAAACTTCTCTTTTGTTGAAACTTTTTTTCTTATAAACCAGTCCAGCCTGATGTTCAAGAAGGGTCTGTAATGACGATTTTCATTGTCAGTTTTCTTTGGCAAAGAAGCTATTTTTCTCTTCAGTTAATGATGCTCTGGAAACATGGATGCACAATTTATATCCTTACATAGTGACAGATCAGTCAGTTCAGCTGACAGAGCTTTACAAGATGTTCCTCTGTTGCTACACAGCATTGACTGATATTTTTATACTTTCCTTTGAAGGCTCAAATGCTTCTTGTCTATCTAAGAAGTGGGGTTGCCTTAGGGTAACCAAGCTGAAAAGCACACAGTTTGCTGAACAGGCCATTCTGAGTAATATTGGGTGCAGTGCTTCATTTTTTCAAGAAATGCTGTTTCCATTAATACCTTCACATGATGTTTTTCCTGCTCAAAAACTTTAGAACAACAAATTCAAGAACTATTCTTTAAATGAACCAAAGAGTAAATCCTGCATGTGACTTTCTGGGAGAAAAAAATTAAGCAAAACAAAACAAAGTATGAAAGGCAACCTTTTTGGTTCACTGTGGGTTAATTAAATACCAACATACTTTGTCAGAAGAAATGTCTAAATTTTCTTCACCAGAAAAAGAATACTCAAACTACCTTACAAGAACTTATTAGAGTCAACAGAGTCTTTCAAGAGATTTTTGGTGGCTTTTAATCCAAACTTTAAAGAACGTGATGAAACTCTCATTATGGTAACACAGGCATTTTTTACCCAGGGAAGTTCACACAAGCCACAGCTCCAGTTACGGTAATCCTACCTCAGATCCCAGTTTAGAAATCCCCTAGCCCTCACCACTGCAGAGAAATACCAGATTGGAACAGCACACTTAAGATGTTCTTTGAAATAAAGGACAAACATATGTACATGCCCTGACCCAAGGAGGCTTTTTACCAGTTCCACTAATCTCTAGACTTTGGTGCTCATAATATGACTGCTGCAATTTGATTCCCCCAGATAATTATAAATCCAGAAAAGATCATCATAAAATTCATGGCCAGGACCCAAGACTCCTGAAGCCTGTCAATCTTTGTTATGTTCTTTGTTGTTATGTTTTACAGTTGCAAAGGAATAATTAGGAAAAAATGAAGTTCTGTACAAGTAGATTTTTCTATATCTTTTCCACGGAAACTTGCTCAGCTTGTCCTTATACTTTTCACTTCTAGAGCATATTGGTTGTTCTTTCTTAAATATCAGTGAAACGAAAAAGCTGAGCATATAGCAGAACATATCCGTAGCTTGCAATGATTCCTGCCAAGGTGAAACACAAACCTGGGCTCACCTTTTCATTTTTCTTCTTGAGCAGGTCACCAGCTGTCTTCTCCGAGAAAATGTGCATCCTAAAGGGATGTCCAGCTCCTGCCTTGCAAACTTTACGTTTTTTAACATGATGTTTTACACTTGAATTATGGATTATTAATGTTTTCACCTTCTCTACCAGAGGTCCTACAAGTTTCTGTAGTCCAGAAACACTTTGTTCAAGTCCATCTAGCCTTTTAACCTGCTGCTCTGCTTTCCTGTTTATATCAGAAAGAGATTTTTTCATTTTAAGGCAAAGTCTCCTCATTTCATTATTTTTTAATTTTTTGTTTCTTTCCATCTTTGATCCCGGTTCAGATGTTTCCGCCTTTACCATCTCAATGTCTTTTTCAATGCAACGGATTTCTTGGGAAACACTGTTAAGCTTCTTAAGGACATTGTCTTGCAGAGCCAACAGTTTATCAATTTTCTCTTCAAGGGAGGCAAACTTCACATCCATGATGTTGAAACTTTCAGATGTGCTGACATCACTTCTCGCAACATGAAGAATTTGAGGAGGTTCCATTCCATTATCTGGCCCTTGGTTTTGCAAAGTGTTTGGATCAAATATTTTGGCCAAGTTGTTGACCATAGACGTAGAAGAGCTCTGCCTGCTGGATGTGGTCATTTTGCTGGTTTGGGGATGGGAAGGAAATGCTCTGATGATCAGCTGCTTGAGGACAATATCAGTTGCAAAGGCTTTCCATCCAGGCTGCTCAGATATACAGCCAAGTTTGGCAACTCCAGCTCAACTAATTTATAAACTACTCTCATATATTTGACTAAAACAGAGAAAAGATACACTCAAATTATTTAGGAGAAAAATGCCTTTCATTCATTCATTTTTTTTACAAATCCGTATCTATCTGTTTCCAAATTAAGTGAATATGGAGATGCAGATCCTAAATGCACTCAGTTCAGCGATATCAGCCCTAGTAAGGTCCGAACTATTTGCACGCCAGTGGCATTTGACAGCAAAAAGGCTACACGACACATGAGAAGTCATTAAGGGTAGAGAGAATTTGGCAGTGGTGTTGCTGCTTTTCAAAAGCCTAGTATGTAATGTGACCCCTGCTGTGAAGAGAATAAGGGTCCTTACAGGGAACTTAAATGTGGCTGCTTGAAATTGCTATGTTTTAAGGTAAACTTTTCAGATGAAAACTCCTATTCCTTGAAAAGCCTTTTATGCCAGGCAGGAAGTCAATAGTGGGGTTATAAAACAAATACATTAAAGAAAGTAAAACAAGAAGGAGATGCTAGAATGTAAATATTTGGGGAAAAAAAATCAGAGCTTTTTATCTATCCTATGTCTCAGCTACCACATAGCTAGCTCTTTATGCACAACTAATTAACTCCACAGCTAATATCTTAATTTAGTTCTGTATTTATCAAGATTAATTTGCTACAATTTAAGAGGCTTGTATTTTACTGTAATCTGGTCATACAAATATCAAAATAGACATTTGATAGAGACTCAGCTCTTCTTTGTTTGACTGACAGTAAATATCTCATGACCATGAGTATTCCTAACTCAAACAGTTTATTTAAGTTTTGAGTTTGCAAAAGGCTTTCATTTCTTTCAGAAAGACAACACTGGCCAAAAAAGAAATTTCATTACTAGGAACAGGATTCCCCTAAGGTCTGAATTGTTGAGCACCTTTCATGTTGGTTAGAAAAATAAAACCAGAATTTGAAAGAAAGGATGAAACCAGCATTTCTCATCTCAAGTCAACTATACTCCACAGGAGTAAGAATCAAGTCTGTATGGATCAGCTTGATGGAGACAGGCTGCCTCTGAAACACAAAGAAATGGCTACCTTGTACAAATGGCTGTCATAGATTGACCACATATAGGTCAGTCTGCACTGCTGCCACATCTTTTAAAGAAATAAACACATAAAGTTGGCCAGCTGGTTGAAAAACAGCCAGGCTGTTGCTCTGCTCAAAGGATCAAGAGCTTCTTTTGTGGTCTCTGTGAACTACTTCTTTTGCCAACCTCAGTTTCTCCATCCTTTAAACAGGGAGCATGAGGGATAATTAGGTAAGGGACACAGTAACTTCTGAATACCTAACACACTAAATAGTCTTTCAAAATTGCAAGGTCTTCTCTTCAATTTTAGGTGTCAAATGTGTCTTTTAGAGTCAATCACAGCTGAAGTTTTCAAAAGCTTCCAAAGGCATTCTTCCGCAGTCATTTTTGACTCAACATGTAGACAGTGTTGATAAGGATGATCTAATTCAGGAGCTTATTCTCCAGTTACTGCAGGTTCATAAGTACATTTGATTCTGGGATCAGCATGTTACTGTGAGTGAAAGTGAACTGTGTTCATGCATGACCCTAAAACTTGGGTTAAATAACAGACACTACCAAGAGATGGCCATCATGTGTTACTGTGCACAGCATATTCACTGAGCAGACTGAGAAGGTTAAATATTTTTAAAATAGGAAGCAGGATTAAAAAAAAAAAAAAACAAAAAACCCCAAACAGCTTAAAGATCTCTATGTCATGAAAAGAATAAAATACAGGACAGCAGTTAAAAAGGAGGAAGTAATAACAAAGCAAAGAACATTGCGTCAGTTCTAGCAGAGTAGTTATGTCTGAAGACCTTTTTCTTCTTCTGTTCATCTCTGCTAGAAACATGAACTAAACTCTCTCTCAGTTTCATATCTCAGAAGCCCCTGTTGGACACAAACTTCCAGAAGAGGCATTTGCATGTCTGTAAACTGGCCAGGTTTGAAAAGCCATTAATCTTGGATGAAACATCCCTGCAGGAGTTCACAGTCAGCTTTCCCCTGTCCCCTGTCCTCCTTACACACACACACACAAAAAAATAGGTTAAAGGTTTATTAGACCTTGCCACCTATCCAGCTAGGACTCCTGCTCTGGGGAATTTCATAGGCAAAGACTGTTAGGCACAAGCATCCTCTCCAAAAGGAATGTTTTGTTAAAGCAAGAAATTATTAAAAGAAAAAAGAAAAGGACATACAGATAGCAGTGGTAAAAACGTGTTATATTACTGTGCACAGCCACACATGTTAAACATTTAAATCTCTCCTAACAGTTGCCCAGGGAAATGCTATGTGAAGTACCTCAAACCAGTACTATAAACACTAATAAAAGTTTTAAGCTCTCTGAGGTAAGATCCTATTATCAAGTATCATCTGTAAAGTCCTACTGATTTAATATTTTACCATGACATACAAAAATGCCAGACACCGAAAGGGTAGAAAGTGAAATATAAAAATGCTTCATTAAAAGTTTGTCAGTATGTTAGCAGTTCTGTCTGAAGCTGAAGTGAACTGAAAGAGAGAACTGCTGTCTAGGGACTTGAAAATAGAAATAAATGAAAGAAAACAAACATCAACTTTCTTTCCAGGCTCAGAAAGCTCTTCACAGTAACGTCTTCGCAGCAGAGCATCTGTGATCCCTCTCTCTTGGACTGTAGAATTGAAACAACCTTTCATATCCAGATACTTCTCTGGAGTTCAGTGAGAATTAATTACTTAAGGGAAAGTGATCAGTAAAAAAATAGTGTAATTTAAAGTATTTGAACATTTTCTTCTTAGTGCTGTGAATTATTACTGCTACACTATGAAATTCAGTAATACTATATGTAAATCCTTTGAGCCATTTATAATAACCAAATAGCTGAATGCAGTTTTCCTAGTGACTAAAATAATCTCTTAGCACCTGTACTTATCATAAATGCACAAAATAAGCCCAAATAACAGCATTCTTATTTTCATCTCACAAACTTTAGTGATGACTGATCATTAGATTAGCACAGTACCAAAACTACTTAAAAGTCTGTTGGAAAGTAAGGGTGTGGGCTAAAGCAGTGGTTACTTTCCATGAATTGAAAAAAGAGACACACAACTGACTGAAATACTTTGGAAAGAAAGCAATTCCACTAGTTTTAAAGATTACATGATTCCCCATGTTCCCAGCATTGCATAATACTACAATTCAGAATATTAACACCAGGATGCTGCACCATGGCAGTGACCATATGAGCCCAAAGGCTGACATAGAACCCTGGGAACTTTTGCATACAGATGTAACCAACACCTGCTAATCAACTGAGAAAATGTATGGTATTTGATAATCTGCCATACAGCCTAATTTCTTATATACAGTTGCTGCCCTGTTGACGGTGAATTCTTTTGAGTGGCTTTTACATAAAAGAAAATTAACCTGTAGCTCTCAGTTATTTGAAGCTCAGTTGGAAAAGGCCTTAAAGCAGTGTATTTAATTTTCCAAGTGTAGTGGCATTGAAAATTTGGAAGAAATATCAATGAAGTACCAATGGATATGCTGCTCCTACTGTGACTTCAACATTTTTAACATATCTGCAGACATGGTACAGTGAGCCTGTAAGAGATGTTATAAAACTCTGTACCTTACACAGACACAGTTAAATGGGATATAGCTGAAGATTGGACAGACTGGAGAAGCGAATTTTTCCCTTCTGATTTCTCTCTTGAGCTCAAATTGCAGCCAGTGTTATTTTCTCCGCACACAAAAATACGGAAAGCTGGCTAGCATTAGGAAATTATCCCAGCACATCTATTTGCTCCCTAGCTCTATAAGCTGTCTGCTTCTGAAAGTGATCCTCCAGTTCAGAGATGCCCAGACCAAGCTTTTAGCACATTCTGCCCCTAAGCCAGTAAAAGGCAGGAGGACCTCAGTTCCACAGTGTTTGGATCTCAGTTTCATAGGCATTAGAGGAAAAAAAAAAATGGGAAAAAATATCATAGTCAAAAACATCCAAACAGTTTCTAACCCGTAAAAATATGTAATATTTGTGGTTCTTTTAATTTCACATGACAACTTACTAGTCCAAAGAAAGCCTGTTTTCTTCTTTAAAAAGTTGTTCACTAAGTTTTTCACTAATTCTTGGTCCACTGATCATACAGCTGAGCTCTTAACTACCCTGCCTTACCTTATCTTCTTCTACTGGACCCATGCTACGAGGAGTTACCCTCTCCGTCCCTGTTTTTTTAGACTGAGTCTTTTCAATTTAGTTCAGTTGAGTTCTTCATTTTTCCTAACAATTAAAGGTCCAGACAGTGCACCTCATAAATTTATGTCTGCTGGCATCAAACATTATAAACAAGAACACAAGTGGAAATGTTTGAGTTTTAGAGTCTTATTCCAACTTTTTTGGGCTGTAAGCCATGTATCAGGATATGCCATATTTTGTGGAAGTCTGCACCCACTGAACTTTATCTGGAGAACATGGCACACATTTATCAATCTTGAGTTGTTCTAGATAAGGTATCTCCAAAACTCCCAAAAGTTTAATATTTTACTGCTATGGAGGAGGTGTTTTCCCCTCAGAAATAACATGCATGAGTTTGCAGCATGTGTGTGGTGCAGGCTCCACATTCCAGCCATTCCTCACTCATATGTGTAAGCAGCACATGTTCTCCTGACATTTCTGTACCTAGGTCCTGGCAAGGATTGGGTTTAAATAGGGAATAAATTAAGGGGAGTGGGCTGCAGGTATGTGAACAATTAGTTCCGACTTCCTGAGTTTTCCTAAAACACCATCTAAATTTTCCTTGGTGCCTGCAACTGAAGCTGATTTCTTCCTGTGCCATCCATGGATGACTAAAATAATTGGTCCTCTTGTCTTCTGAAATACATTTAATGCCTTTGAAGTTTATTATTACCTCTCCCTCTCAACATTCTCTCAAATATATGGTTACTTTGCACGCAAAAACATATTACTGCTTCCTAGAAGTGATCAGTACTAAGAAAAATGGAGGGATTTTTTCCCTGAATATTTTTCTGGAGAAGTTGCCTTCCTAGATGAAAGGAAATTGAAGATATTCTGTTTGTTGATTTTTAATAAAGTCATTTGTGAAAATTGCACAAGCTAACATGTCATGTTGTATCTCCCAGAAAACTATGTTAGATTTGTCTTTTCTTAGAACAGTGGATCTTATTTTCTATTAAAAATTTCTTTAAATTTTTAAAATAAAATCTCAGGACAGAGAAAATAAAAACTGCATAAACATACAGCATGAGTCAGCTTTTCAGGAGCCCACATAACAAAATTACTACCCATTGTTTTATATTTCAATGAGTTAAAATAAGACCTTTGTAAGATTATCTACAATTATCTTACTTTTCTGCTGACTTTTCATTTATTTTTATTCTTTTCAATGTCTAATTCATGCCTTATATATCCCTGCCCTATACATCTGGAACTTCCATATTCTTCTTCTTTCCTTAAAATTAATTATCTCCCGCCATCCTGATGACTGTTTTGTCTTCAGCATTTATCCTATGGTTGATCTGCATTCATTTAATGAAAACTCATTTATAAATTAAGAAAGGTCAGGGAATATTTGCTAACCTATTTTTATGAAGTTCTAGTTCAAAATAACTATTCTAATGCTCTATCTTCTAAAAAAAAACCCCAAAAACAAAACCAAAACCAAAAACAAAACAAAAAACAAAAACAAACAAACAAACAAATGAACAAAAAAAACAAACAAAAAAAACCTCAACCAACAAACCACTCCTTTTTCTGAAACTCTGATCAAGAGAAATTCTAATTTTATTCTCAGATTTTCCACATGCATATTTTGTGGCTGGACTGGTCAGAGCACATTGCAGAGGAGTTCTAATAGTATCTTTTATATATGAATCATCAATTGTGTTTTAGAGATAAATCACATCTTTGAATTTTTCCCTATTGTGATAGTGGTCATAAACTATAGATATCCCCAGCAAACAAGTCTGTCTCCTTTAATCATTTGTAAATAAGGTGTTTTGAAGAAGATCCTTATATCATGCACAGAATATTTCTGTAGAAGTCTCAGTAAGATTCATATCTCAATAAGTCTCAAAGAAGGAACAACTTGAGATTTTGGGGAACAGGAAAGTCACGATCCAAAATACTCAAAGATTTCTACGTGCTAGTCACAAAGCAGAGAACATACACAGTAGTGCACGTGAGAGCTAAAGCACATCTGCTCTTTCTCTGGTACACAAAAACAGCTCCCTGAGAAACAGTTTAAGCTTACAGCTGCTCAGCTCTGAAACAGATTAGAAAGCAAGCATGAAAGCTATGAAACAGACTCAGAAAGTCATGCTGTTTACTGAGAGTTCACAGATGTCCCTGATGCTAGAAAAGAAAAACCATTCTCTTCCCCCTGCCCTCATTCCTCCCACCCTTCCCAATCAAAAAAGATCCATCAATATAGATGAGGAAATTTATTCAAAATGATGTATTTCTACAATCAGCAGTCATGTTGGACTCCTTCACTGTGGGAGCTGAAATAACTGTGTGCCTAAGATTAAGTGACATACTGTATCATAAGTGATATACCTTTATGGTTGCTCTGGAGTCTGCCCAAAACACTTGTCTGGAACTCTGCTTAGGGTCAGAAAAGGAAACAGCTTCATACAGTGCAGGAGCATACAGCAAGAAAAGCCTGGCACTGAACTTCATGAGGTAGGACTAGGGAATTTACTGCTCCACAGGGCTCTCTGCACACAAGTACTCTACGACCTGTTAATTAATTATGAATTCTGACTTCCTTTACTGTAATGACTCTGGTAACTAAGTACCCTGGAATATCCTAGTGATAAATGATGAGAGCAAGTCCCTGAAACAAATACAGAAAGATCCTACTACAGTTCAGTGATCAATCTGCAGATGTCTGGTACTGGTCTTTTAGATATACTACCACCTTCAAATTTTGAGCCTCTCCATGAGTGTTTATGTGACCACCTTTTGCATAAAAATAAATGTTAATTGATCTGTATATCCTTCTGCAGAAAATATCTTTGAAGCTGAAAATGATAACATAAGGCAAAATTGATATTCTGGGGGTGAAATCTCTTGTACTCTGGAACTCTGCAGATCTCTTTCATGTGGAAAAGCATTCGCAGACAAAAAGTAGTGCAACTGTAGGTTGCATGGTGCAGCATGCAACATTTATCCAACACTTATCCAACAACTAACTCATACATTACAGCCCATTGTTAAAGGGTTTCTTTGGATGAATAAGAACTTCACAGCACATTAAAAAAGCCACCAAAATCAGCATCTGTCTGCTTAAAAGCTGAAGTTCAAAGCACTCCTCCATCAAAGTGCAGAGCGTTCCTTTACTGAGGGTTGGTCTCCGCTATCATCCCCTGCTGTCAAGATATCACATCAAGAGCCTCTCCTTTGCTTAGCTGTCCCCAATTAACTATACTAAAAACAAAACAAACCTCAAAACCCAGGGTTTCTTAAGGCTGAAAAATATTGTGTGATAAATTACCCATTAATAGCCTAAAACTCTATTTCCAGGAAGCCTGTTTAAAGGAAAATTCCTGACTTTCTGAGGCTAAAGCAGAGGTGTCATAACTCTGAAGCAGAGCAATGAAAGAAGTACTGTCTCCAGGTGCAGCAGGAGCTGTACCTCATTTCATCTGCTGGGTAGACTGGTTAAAATCTTTGGTTGCAAGCCAAAACTTTCTGGCAGCTAGCATCCTGTATTAAAATTTATAAACCACAAAAGGCCTTTTCTTACAAAAAAGTTAATTCAGGATGGATAGGCTGAAAAGACTTGAAAGGGACAGTCATCAGAAGTGGTTATATGGAAAATTGGATGTAAGTAACACCTTTCCCTCCATCAGAACATACTAAAAATACAGTAAATGCAATTTCAGTGAGAAAGGGAAACTGTGCTGATTAAAAGATGTTTAAAAGAGCTATGGAGAAATACCCCAGAGCTGCATGTCCTGTTGGGAGGTAGAAGATTTGCAAAGCATATATTATCCTCTCCAGAAGAAACACACTGATAGCTCAGCTTTCTTCAAGCTGAAAAATTTACCTGCTATCTACAATAACTGAGCCCTTGCCAGAAACAGTGGACATCCTCTGTGGTGAGAGCCCACCCAACAGGCACAGCAGTCAAGACCCCTGTGTGCCTCTGGCTGTCACTCTGTGATCAGCTGGCTTTACAAACTAACGCTTGCAATGCAATTATCTTCTGATTCCCTCAGAGTTAACCCATATTCTCTGCTATAAGAACACTCCAAAGATAACACTACCAGGCTAGTGAAGACCCCAGCGTGGCAAAGAGGGGAAGGCAGTGCTCTTCTCACAAGTGACTACTGATCGATTTTCACTTGTGGTGGTTTGTTACCTGCTGCCTTCTCCTGCGAGACCAGCTATGGCAGTGCTGAAGTGGGAAGGAAATTTTGTGGATTTTTGCTTGTTTGTTCCTTTAGAATAACAGTAAACACTACCCACAATTACTATTAGCCCAGTTCTGTATAATACACTTACTGCACCAAAAACAGGAATTCACTCATTCTGTAAGCAAGCCAGACACTATTTATTTAGGCAAACTCTGCTGAAGCAAACATTTTTTACCACTTTGACTGCAACCAGAGTTGGAATTAAACAGACTTTAACTAAGTAAATCAGCACAAAAAGCTGCATGCAGAAAATGCCTTGACTCATCTCTTGAAAACCTAGCATCTGAAGAAGTGAAATAAAGGGCACATTCATATTATGCATGGATGTTAGAATCCAGGACTGTGTAAAAGAAAAAAGAAGAAGCACCATGAGATGCATATAGAGGCAACAAGTGTTTTTAGGAAAGCAGCAATTTGAGCTCATTTTATCTGTAGGGTTAGCTAATTCTGGTGAATGTCGATATTTTAACAGATTGTAACCTGATCTTGGCAAGTTTCCATAGCATTACTTTATGCTTTAGGGATGAAGAATTCAAAGGAAGGGTGTTACCTAAAATTTAACTTCTGGGCTACATTAAAATGCTCTAAAATCCAGGAAGCTAAGTATTAAAGTATTTCTCCCCTTTGATCTATTTGTTTTATACCAATACAAATTGCCTCTTCTGCTCAATTTCATGACAGAATGAATGAACAAGAGGTAAATAAAGGTCACAGAAATCTTTTTTCTTGTCTTCCTGTTCTGCCCAGGATACACATGCTAATACCATTTTGCACTAGTGTATCTTTTCAGCAACAGAAATGTATTTTAGCTACATGTCTTCTTTTTTTGGCTATTTTCACCCCTGAACTGTTCATTCCAAAATGAAACATGGCAAGTCCCCAGCCTTATAGCTGAACTTTGAAAGCCATCACAATCATCACCTATTTTTGTCTCCTCTAAACCCCACATATTTCAACTAAATGATCATTCCAGATGCCTGGCCACCTGGCTGCTAAGATTAGCCACATTCAGTGCCCAACCAAAGACATTCAGCAAATTAAGAATATCAACAGCTGTTACAGAGACTCAGCGTGTCACTTCAATTTTGAATTACCTGGTGAGTTCTAAAAGATTCTATTGCAGCTGGTAGGACACTGATACACAAAACTAGCTGAGATTCACCAAATATCTTCTAGAAAAAAGCTTTTTTGTTTTAATTTGCCAGATTTTGTTCAGCTTGAAAACTTCCAAAGATGAGCATCAGTCTTGGCCTCATTGTTGTGAGAACTTCCAAATTAAATTATTTCCAAGAAAAAAACAAAATTTAAAAGATGTTTTGTGTGTACTAAATATATTCTCATGATCATTTACACAAAATCTGGGGAGAGGACTCTTGCTGTGAAGGATTTGCCTTTAATGGAGGAGGACTTTCCTGGCAGATGCAGGGAGTTTGAGCTGGATTTACTTTGCAGAGGCTTCTTTCAAGAACCCACAGTAGCCCTGGCAAATGCATCCCTGAACACTAATATCTTTTCTTCCCATGCTTTCACTTCTCTCTGTGATTACCTTCAGGCATTGTAGAGTAAGAAAAGAACCTTTTTAAATGCAGCAGAGTTGAGTATCATGAGGAAGGATGCACTAAATAAGAAGAAAAGTTCTGAAAGTCAAGCTTTTGTAAACAGGCTTCTGTTTACCATCCAGCTAGGTCCCAAAAAAAAGTAGTATGCATCCAGACGTTAAGACTGTCCATAAGAACTGGGAGAGAAACTCTGAGGCTGCACATTTGCCATTTTTCGACTTCAAGTGCTTTTCTTGGGAAGCACTGTTCCTTAAGGCAGGCCAGGAATAAAATAACAGCTGTGTCATTCAGGAAAGAAGAGCTAAGGTTTTATTTTGTGGTGATGCTACAGGAAAACTACTTTCAAAGGTCAGTTTGGGCATCTGGTGAGCACAATGACCCAAGGGACATAGAGCTGGATCGCAATGCCCATAACTGAAACACTATTTCTCTACCTTAAAGCACAGGCTAAGTAAAACCATGTAAGATTTAAAATGCTTGGCCTTTGGGCCAACTAGCTAAGCAAAAAGAGCGTTTCCTTCAGCCAACTGTAGCTTTTACCAGACAGAAGTCTCTTTTCACAGAAATTTTATCAACATGTCACACTGGATAAGACTGCAGTTTGAGTAAATAATAAAGTCCAAGAGTGTTACAGAAATTGGCTAAATAAAACAGGGGTGGTGTTACTGATTCATTAATATTCCTGAATATCAATGTGTTTCAGCCTGTAAACACTGAGGAAATACTGTTTTTTTCTTTTTAGGAAAAAAGTATTTTATTAGTTCCATGCTGCCTGCCAAGATGCCTCACCTTCCTACCACATTGTGTCACTTTACACACTTGCAGTCCTACCTCTTAAATCTCCGATTTCATGCAACTAACAGAGTTTTCTCTTTCTTTTTTCTTCTAGAAAGTCCAAGCAGTCTTTAAAGACCTTAAAGAACTCAGTAGTCAGGATTATTAAACCAGAGTCCAAAATGAAAGCCTTGTGTTAACAGAACAGCTTAAGTTAAATCACAGGAGCCAAAGGCCAGATATTTTCTCTCAGTGAGTACAGAAGAACCAAACCAATGGACTCAGTCTGTCTACTGAAGCTCAGCAGTTGTATCATTTCTTTGCCAAAATGCACACATTGTGCTTTCTTGTTGTCACCTGCTCCAAATTAAAACTCTGTTACAGGGCACACCTGCAGGCCACCGAAGTGGAGGATTTAAGCCTTTGCTTGGTCCTTGCTGTGGGGTTCAGAATTTGTTTTATGAGGATGATTTTAAGCTACAGACACAGGAACTGAAGTATGAACCATTTAGGAGGGCCCATCCACAAAGGTGGCCAGAACAGGTGCAAGGTAACCTCTGCTGACAGTAGTCACGTTTCAGAGTATTTCACCATCTGATGTCATTAGCTGCATCCAGAAGCATTTCTGACTGCTTTTTGAAAAGCCTTTGGGGAGAAGCTTTTTCTGCTGCTCATACTTACTTGTATAAACTTCAGAACTCTAAAGCCTTCTGGGGTGTTCAGGTGAAAACAACTGTGCTGCTGTGTGATAGGAATGAGAACCCTTCAGAAGCTGAAGAAAGAATTCTGAACAATTTATGCAGGACACCAGCCACGTGCACTGGTAAGCAGGCCTAGCTCCTTAGTGAAGCCGATGGTTGGAGCAGTGCTCTCCTAGAAACTTGTCAAGCAAAAAAAAAAACGCAGGTGAAGAGTTTGTACCCTTACTTTTCTCACTTGCTCCATGTAGTTGGCCCAATCACTATCTGGTTTTCTTTTCCTATCTGAGAACAGAAAAGGGGATGATGATGTTTAGACAGTGTGGTTTTCTTCCACCTCTAACTTCTGCACAACTTGCACCTGTAACTTCGCAACTTCTGCATAAGAGGGGCTATGGGCTCTCTAACTTTGAATAGTTAAAATGCAAAGAAACAGCAACCAGAAATGTTAGGGGTCTTGCTGCATTGCAAAGCTGACCACAGTGAACATCCTGTGTTATGTAGGAGTAAATTATTTAATAAACCTCATAAATAGGAAATTCTGACTTGAAAATATAAGCAGGAGTAAGAAACATCATACCTATGCAATATAAGAAAACTAACATTTCCTAGGAGCCAGACCTTTTGCATTTACTGAAGAGTTTCCAGGCTAAATTGTTATGTACTTTTTGTATTGAAAAAAAAAAGGAAACATAGCATTGCTTAGAATAGGTTTGTTGTATTTATGTTAATGAAAGATCAGATCTGGATTCCTGAGTGTCTAGTGACTGCTTCTGGGACAGGGAAACATGAGAAGAGCAGTCATGTTATGAAACAAACTCTCCTCTTACCTCAAAGTCACTTTTCTCTCTTCCCCTGACCTATCCTCATCTGTTCCCTGCTTCTATTTACAGAACTCCATTAACGATACACACTCTAATTTGATCACAAGTTTTTGAGTTCCATACAGAAACCCAAAAACAGAAACCCCTGGCCAATTTCCATGGCCTCTACACCATGGAAGGGCAGGCAGAAAGATAAAAATGGTCCCTTCTCACTTCATGCAACTGAGGAAACTGTATGTTATAGGCATTTTTACCTTTTAAACCCTGTAATATTTTTGGGATCACAGATACAAGTAACATCCTCTTTCTCTCTCCTATTAGAAGGGAAAGCAAAGATAGATAAAGCCCTAATGATACCCCTGCCTAGTTTTCCTCTTCTCCTCAGCAGGACAGCCAGCAATTACACCTGTTATAGCTGAATATAAGCACAAGGAAAATGAAGTTATAGAACCTCTAGACCCCATAAGATAACTCTAGTCATCGGAAAGATGTTTGGCCTAAAGAGGTATTCTATATAGTCAAGGGAAAGAAAAAGTGAGCAATGCCTACAGGACAGTTCATCCCCAGCTTATGATGGAGGACAAATGGAAAGAAATATCTGAGGTGGTATTGCCCTCCTTCCTGACTAAAGGAGGAAACCTGTTACACTTTCAAGGACCAGGGGCAGAGAAGACTAATCTCACCTTTTGCCCTCCCTACAACAAAGCTTAGAAAATAATCTGTCATCACAGAAACTTGAATTATGGCTTTCAGCATTGTTCAAGTTATGTCTGTCCCCATCCTGGGCAAGAGCCAGCCTTGTGACCTTCCTTCTACTGCACTGTCATGTTAGGCTCTAAGGAGAGAGCACAATGAAACAGCCTATTATCATCTCAGAACATCAAATAGTGGGCTTTGATTTTGTGAGAAGATGTGGCAGATGGTATTTTCATCATGACTTCTATCATGTTACTCTCATGAATGTAGCTTGGAAAAATGGCATCGGCAGGAATCATGCATTAAATCTTGTCCTAAGGGTATGAAATATAGGAGAACTGATCAGAAATCACAAATTATTTCATCATTATGCTTACACAACACAGATGAGCACCGCAAAGGGGATTGCTTTTCTCAAAATATCAGATTTTCACTCTTTGTAAAGGCAATTTTCACAAGCTGAAAAAAATCCACAGTCTTTGGAAAGGTGGGCCAATTTCACAGAGCAATCTCACTTTGCAATTAGGCTATGTTGTTCAGTTTCTTATTAGTCTGCTTAGCTGGTTTAATGATTTCATGAAACAGTTCGTTCCTCTCTCACTTGCTCTCTTTTTTCCCCCTTTTTTAAAAAGAAATACCTGGTTTCTAACTAATCCTTATGCCTTAATGCTCACTGAAGGGTCACACATACACCTGTAAATAGTGTCATGGCTCTAGAAAATCATGATTGTTGTGACAAGATAAACAGGGAATGATTGACTGCCATCTCTCCCAGTGCAAGAGGATACAGACACTCCAAACAAGTACTGCACATCAGTTTCAAATCAGATTCTCACACTAATTACTTGTGGAGGAGCTTACTGCCACAGGATATTGATGAGGTGGTGGAGTAAGGGCAGATAAATAGGCATTGGACAAAATTATGAAGGACAGCTGCATTAGAGGCAAGAGCAAAGATCTTTTGGCCGTGGACTACTGTCTGACTGAAGCTCAGAAGGTCTCCCTGTGTAAGAATCTCATCTTGTGTTCCCCACTTTTAGATACTGCTACTAGTCATTTGCAGCTGGGATGCTGGCCAACCTCTAATTCAAAAATATTCACATGGAAACCCCTGCTTTATTGCTTGCAAGCCTTTCTGCCACTAGAACATAGTGTTTGCACCTGGAAACATTTGGAAGCCTTGCCATGACCTCGCTCACCTTACTGCCCCTGGGATTTAATTTCATGACTGCTGCATTTTTTTTTTACCTAAATTTTTCATCTGACACTATGGCAAATGAACTGTGATTATTCAGAGTGCAAGTCTCTATTCCCTGACCAATTCATATGATCCAACATGAGAATTAAAAATAGTTGTCATTGGAGCTAACCAAAGAGTTTTGAAACAAAACACTGGAATATGATGGAAAATGATGGCTCATGAAAACAGAAGACTGATCAGCACATGATGTGCTCTTCCAAGTAAAATTAACTAGAGGAGAAGGCACAGCAATAGTTGCAACCCTGAATGAAGCATGTCTATTTTTCATGTCAGTGCATTTTTTTCTATTGCAGCCCTCTCTTCAAGGGTGTGAAATTATTACAATAAAATTCAAAACCTTCCGAAATGAGCCAGATTATAAATTTCTTTGCAAACTAATTTCAACCAGCTTGCTTAGTCAAAGGCTTTTTCTGTCTTCTGGAAACCCACTGACTGAACTGAAATGTATTTACTGTGAAATAGAATCAACTAAACTTGACATAAAAAGACAATTTTACATGAAGCTGAATGAGGATAATTTTGGTTTTAGATGCTGGTCTGTGTTGAACACAGCATACAGAGTTAAGAGCAGGAATGCCAGTTCAGGAAGCTCTCACAACAGGTAGAAGTGCTGGGATCTGCACTGATTTTTTCAAAATTTTCTCTTTCTTTTCTCCTTTTAACCCTGCATCACTACTTCCTGCTATTTTCCTTAAAAGATGGCATTTCTTAACATCAAGTTTCATTCACAGTATCCCCAGAGCACAGCAAAATTCTTCAATTCTTTGGTTCTGCTGTACTAGCTGTTTCAAGTTTACTTTCAGTGGTAAACATGCCACAATAGGGAACATCACCATATATCAAGTAGCTGTAATCAGGCAGATCAGGTACCAGTAATTTTCCTAATCGAGATCCAGTGTCAGAGATCAAGCATGAAGGCTCAGATGCCTGCACTGCCACCATCCAGAATCAAGTGTCAGGGATGAGGACTGTAACTGCCAGGCGTGAAGGGTCACGTGTGGCCGAGCAGGGAGTGGATCCCATCCCAGACCTCGGTGGGGAGGCTGTGTCTCCAAAGCTTCACCACTGGGCATTGAGGACTAACACAGCAAAAGGCAAAGGAGGCTAAATGCCTGTCTTCCTGGGACAACCCAGTGCTTCTTTGCCATATATTGTTTTGTTCATGCAGGTGTGGCTCTGAGCAGGGAGCAGCTGCAATTCTGTGTGTGCAGTTAATATTTCCAGACACTGCTAGTCATGCCTTTGGCTTGCTGCTCAATATGTAAGTACTTGTATGTTTTCTTAAGGAATACATCCTGAATGTATCTAATGGCAAGGGAACATCCCAAGTGACATAATCTCTTGAAAATGTTCAATTTGTATCTCAAGGACCTGCCAGTCTCCTCTAATCCTCTTGAACATATTAGAATGCCTAGTGCTTTAAGAATTAGCCAAAACTGTAGTAGAATGTGAAGAAGAAAAATAGGAAGAAAAAATCCTAGGATTTTTTTTAATAGTAAAAATAAAATTTAAATACTTTCTCTCATTTGTATCTTGTTTCAGGTTCAGATTTTTGACATCAAGGGAACTAAAGTCAGTCAGTAATTTGCTGCGCATCCCCCTGAGAAAGTTGTGTAATACCTTTCTGATTCAGTTTCTCCTTTTTTCAAACAGGGATAATAATACACAACTATCATTCAGAGAAGCTTTGAGATTGGAAGGAAGCATCAGGCCATGAAAATGCAAAGACTGTTACTCTGAAAGCTCTCCACAGGAGCAACTTTAGCTGTCATGGACATAACCAGAGCTGGAATGGATATGCATCACACTATGAGAAAGAACAATTATGCCTCTTTTGAGTAATGATAGTTAAAGTAAGCAATCTATTTCAACCTTTCCACTTTCTGAAGAAGTCCTCATATGATTGCTTATTGCTATGGATGCAAAGTCATGAGTAACAGCCAAAGAGACATGATTCTTTGAAATCTCAAAACATGATTTTAACTTGAATATCAAGGACCATTCAGCCATCTACACCTCTCAAACACATTACCACCATGCTCATATCCCTCTTGAGAAGCATTTTGTGCAAATCTGTTTAATTTTGTAACCTGGGTGTTTGGACCTGACAGAACATCCAGCAGCAGCATGCTCCCTGCCTCACACTAACTCCAAACAGAGCAAACCTTAGGCTCTCAAAGAATGAAGAAATACTCAAAGAATCATTGACTTAATCCATGTGCTAATACCGAATAAGTGAAGGTTAAGTAGGAAGAATTGTGTAGGCTCTAAATCCACACCATTTCAGTGCTCTGACACATGTTCACTCACTTGAACAGACTAATCCAAATCAAGGAAAAATTTCACCAGGCAAGGGCACTGAGGGAGCATCACATGCAACAAACAGTGTACATGAACTTTGAATACCCTATTCCACTGTGAGGTACAATAATTTACATGTCCCAAATAGAGACTTAGATATGAATATGAATAGGCTTTAATATGAATAAACAATGCAATTTGTTTCTCGGGGTTTCAGGACTCATTAGAAATTGCAGAGACAGAGTTAAACCTTACAGCAAAGTAAAAGTTTCAGATCCTTCATTAGTGCTGCATTTCCTCTCATGGCATTATAAGTTAGTCTGCTGAAGCTCAAACTGTATTTGAATATAATTGTTTCAAAATTTAGTTTGTCTTTTCAAATACTTAACTGAAGAAACTGAGGTAACAATGTAGAAAGAAGACAATTTTTTAAAAAAATCAAAAAAGAAATCCATCTATTCCCTCATTCCTCTCTACCCATCTTGCCTCTCCAAACTATGGGTAAATATAATTGTCATTTGAAATATGAAACCCTGCAAATGCCTTTTAATTTGCAAAGAGCTTCAGTGGCTTGCATCCCAGCTTTCCTTCATCCAAGGTGGGATACATACAAGTTTCCAAGGAAGACATCAGAAGCTCTGTTTACAGTGATATCATTCAGTCATTGTCTAGACAATGATCATCTGGAAGCACAAATCTTGTTTTTCCCTGCTTCATCTCGAGCTGGGAAATAAGGTTGGTGGAAGCAAGCAGCTTCACCTTTTTTCTTAAGCTAATACAAAAAGCCACAGATCTGCAGATTTTAGGATAGGATAGGCATCTTATAATCATGTATTCCAAATAGTTTGCATTCGTTCCTAAAGATTATCCCGCAGTTCTCAAGAATCAATCAATTAATTGTCAAGATGTGTATCACTGCTGAACCAAAAAAGAAACACCATTGTCCTCAGGAAGCACTTGTGGAAAGTACTGGCACAAGTAGATTCATGGAGAATATCCAAAACTATGGTTTGAAGCTATGACACATTTTGATAGTGCTCAGTATTAAGTCCTTGGCATATGAGCCATCTGTAAAGCCCATCTATTATTAGCAGGGATAAAGAAATACGACTGGAGCCATTTAAGGAGCAGAAACAATTGAGGAGAGGTGGACTCATTTTAGTTAACATTTGTATCATCAAACACCACAATTAGAAAATCTCATAAGCCCACAGGACTCATCATCATCTGCAGGTACTTCAGTTCCCAATTAGCTTTGATGTAAATGATTTATAAGCCAGAAGAGTAGAGCCAGCTACAGCCATTGCACCCATACATTTCATGTCATAGGGTCTGAACCTTTGTCACTACAACACCTGCTGTTCTGCTGACAACTACAGTCTTCTAAATTTTCAAGCTGCTCTGACACCATCAGCATCACTTCAGAGGTCCATGGTCTCTCAGAAAGGCATGAAACCTGATGTCTGTGTTCCACTGCCCAGAGATTACCAGCAAAACCTTACAGGGAGAGCAGCACATGCCTGCCACAGCAGAACCATCCATGGCTATGTCTATCACCAGTTCTTCAACTCAACTCCAATCTGAGCCTTGCTTTTTTGCTGACCTGGATAATCAGATGAATGGACTATTTTCATACACGTTTACTCCACAGCCACGAGAAATTTGCATTCAAATTCTAGGCATTTACAGGGTTCACGAGGAGATTCCCAGGAAGCTAGCTGGCACCTTGCCAGCATGATACCCAGCCTCCCTTCCTATTGGATTTGAATATTCCCATTTACAAGGATAATTACCCCCCTTGCAGCCCAGAGTAAGGAATGCAGGAATATGGTCAACACATTTTTTTTTACAAAGTCAACAGGATCTTTCACTGTCAGTCACTGGGGTTGTGGCAAAGGTACAGAAAACCTCTGTAAAGGAAATATAACAGCACCCAACTGATATTTTTGGGGGAAAGATTTAGGGAAGAGACAGCCTAAGTAAAATCTGTAGTAGAATACTTTGTGCCTTATCTTTCAGTGGGGTGCTCTGATGTGTTATTTAATTGTTTTGTTTGTTTTCCAAATTCTAGCCCATCCCAAGGGAGACAAGGCACTCCAACAACCTTTCAAATACCATCTCAGAGGACCAAGGAAAGTCAATGAGAATTAAAGATCCATTATAATCAGCCAGACTTAGTCCAGAAAATCAGCAAACAAGATTTTGTGCAAATTCTGAAACCTGATCTTCATTCCTGTTTGAGTTTATTCTGTTTACCTAGATATTCCCAGGAAAAGGCAACTCCCAGTATAACCATATTGGCAACTCAGAATATGCTCACTCAAGTAATGCACATGTGAATTTACAATCACAGCAGCTGTCTTAAGTCTGCTGATTTCTGATCACTTACATGTCTACTACAGAGCACATTTACTTGGTATACGAAGCACAAAAGAGTGGAAATCATCTGGGAAAGGCAACCGATTCCTGTGTCATATTAACCCACAAAAATTTGCTCCCCACCCCTAGAAAACCACAAATGACCTGACATCTTCACTGCTTTTTGTAGAATCCAGCTCCATTTTCATTCCTGAAGATAGCTGTCTATTTTCTACAGGAAAGGTCAGTAATGCTGAGAAATGGAAGTAAAGAATTACTCTGTGATTCCCATAGCACACAAGTCAGTGTAGGTAAGGACAAATATTCCTCTATTAAAATTGCTGTGAGGGACTCTAAAGCATAAAGGTATATTCTGCCTTGAAGAATATGGAAATATTCTATTTTCCCTTCACCCCCAATGGCACATACCAGCATCAATTCCAAAAATCTACTTTTTCATACTATTTGTGTATGTATGGGTCTAGGCTAGCCAAATGGCTAAACCCTTGCAGAAGTAACTCTCAATTTAGACCACTAAAGAAATCAGCTTAAGTGAAAAGGAAAAAGTCCTCAATGAACAACATATGTAAATATATGGGAAAGACAGAAAGAAAGATGTAGAAGAATCTTAAAAGAAATTATGACCGTTGAGCAGACTATCAAAAAATCAAGATTTCTGAAAGAAGAGCAAAATTGATCTCATGCCATTATACCAGGAGACACCTAACCAAGCAAAGCTTCATACAGCTCATATACAATATGGCTCCATTGTCAAGTATTATCAATCCAAAAAGGAAAAAAATTTTGAGAGGAGAAAGAGGAGAAAGAAGAAAAATCCAAGGTTATTTTTTAAAAAGCAGCAACAGAAACACAGAATAAAATAAGATAAATTGGAATGCATTATGCTCTGTAAAAGTGAAGCTGCATCACCTAAACCCTCTGAAGAATGACTTTCAGACAAAATTGGATATTAGCTCTGTCCTTCTTCCAAAAGAGGGTTTTCACCACTGGAGGTCACTGTAAACTGTAGTTGCTCTTTGTCAGCCTCCCAAAAGAAAAGAACAAAACATTGCAGGCAAGTTATATAGGATGCAGGATCTGAGGTGAGCCAGAACTGAAATATCATTTGTAGAGAATTCAAAAAACACCCCTAGCTTATTGGTGAGGACTTGTCTTTGCTGGAGACAAACTTAGTCTTCTTCCAATTCATTCCAAGCAGAGCAACTGGCAGACTGCTGAGAGTTGAGACATGTGCCTCCCT
Source organism: Lanius collurio (assembly GCA_020086605.1). NCBI lineage: Eukaryota > Metazoa > Chordata > Aves > Passeriformes > Laniidae > Lanius > Lanius collurio. The sequence continues at coordinate 15,770,353 of JACBWW010000011.1, read as the reverse complement.
ATGCACAAGCACCTTGTTTTGCATGTCAGCTTGCCTCTCTCACTGGTCTTGCAGACACTCTCCCTGAACACCAGCAGGCTAACAACAGCTATGGTGATGGGGACACAGTGGTGATGGGGACCTATCATTGGCAACTCATGAAAATCCTGGGGTTTTTTTTCAGAAAGCAAGGGTAGGATTACCTGTATTAGGATTAGGATCTCTAAAAAAAACACAAATGTTTGGCAGCAGTTTGTAATAAAAACAAAAGCCTCTGTAATCCATAGATCACAGCTCATCTGAATGCAATTTTCTTCCCTCATTTCATTGCATTCAGATAACCATTACTGGGAAAAATCTTTCAGACATTTTCTAGCCCACCACATTCAATCAGATAGCACTGCATACATCCTGTATACATTGCTGATTTCAAACTGATGCTCAGACAGTGGAGGGAGGTTAGTTGGAGTTCCTGTCTCACACTGTAGGAGTTCTGCTGATATGAATATCAGAAGGAACAGCCAATGCTCACAAAACAGAGGTGCTGGGCCACTTTCAGGGGAAATAATTGTAAAAGCACTGGAACAGAATAAAGATAAATGAGCTCATCTAATTCCCAATGTATTAAAAAAAAAAAAAAAGCAGCTTCATAAAGAATTTACATTTTATGTACATATCTAAAACTCTCACTTGACAAAAATTCTGACAATGAATCAGTGACAGCTGGGCAAGTTTTATCTGAATTACACCATTTTATACACTATTTTATGATTATTGATATGGAAGAGGAATCATCCCAATGCAGGTTTCTGTATTTTCTGCTCAATGAAAGACAGTGCACCAGTTCTAGGCTTGTATCAACCACAATAACACTAAAGGAGTTTGGCCTGGTTGGATCTAAATTGAGAACTTCTGTAAAAGACAAATAATCTAAGTGTCTGAAAAATTGAAAGAAATTAAAAAGGTGCCAGCTTTTCTTCACTCCTCTGATTTATCTTTTACTTTTCTCTTTATTCTTATGCACTTTAACCTATTTCAAGGACTCAGTACCTGAAGGCTTATCACACAATCCAAGGTACAACAAAATCCTAACAAGGACCAAACCCTGCAGAATGAAGCTTGAAAAAAAATCCTCTGATGTGATTAAAGCATTACCCTTGTCAAGCAAAGGCTAGCTACAAAAAAAATAAATTCACTGAACACTAACGTTATTACTTTGTTGTGTCATTCTCCTTTCATCTACATTTACACATAGAATATGAGTTCCTTGAAAATGCAATTGTCTTTTCACTGGATGTATGCTCAGACAACCTCAAAGTAAATGAATACATGACACCCAACAACCCTGATTTAACAAAGCATTTCAGCACATGCTTAGTTTGAAGTATGTGAAGAGACTCACTGCAAATAATGCGTAATCTGAGACCACCCACATGGTGAAGTATCTCCAGCCATATCCTTTAGCATGTCATTTGGACTCATTGGAAGGCAGAAAATCCCATCTTTCTGCTGGAACAAACTGTACTTGCTTGTTTGTAGCTTTAATTAACAAACAGAGAGCAGGACATTAAATGTCCTACATAGCTCAGAAAGCTATGCTTTAGTTTCAGTTAGCTCTTTCTAACACTGAATGAATCTTTTGAGTTACATGGAGTACCACAAAGACCAAACAAAGCACGCTTTTACAAGCTGAGAAAAAAAAAACAGGACAATATTGAACAATGGATAAACAGATGCTCCAAAGCAGTGGTTTTTCGTTTGAGTTTTTATTCCAGAAAACATTTATTTGGCATAAACTTCAGTGTTTCCCTTGACAGATTAATTCTCATTCAAAATCCATGCTGATAAAAGTTGTTTGTAACACCACAGACTGTGGAGGTGCCTTTCCCTGAAATCCTGGGGGGAGGGACCCTACAGGGTACGGGTCTGTCCCTGTCCCCATGTCACGTGTGCCACACACCTGTTCCTGATTGGGTGGTTTGTGTGCCTGGGGGCCGGAGAGAAGAGAGCAGGGTCCCATGACTGGGGTCTACCTGGGAACTCCAGCCATGCGGCTGGAGGAATAAAATCATCCCTGAACATCTACAGAAATACTGCTTCATCTTTCCTTCCAAGTTCATCGCTGTCTCATACTTGTTGTAAGGATTCCCCTCATTACAACAAATGGTGGAGAAATGCTGGCAAATGATCCCTGGAGAAGATAACTCGTGAGTAACTCTTGATATCTCTTCTTGCTTTCGTTTTGCTGTCCCATCTCTGAACGATGGAGGACTCATGGAAGGACTCATGGCTGTCCCAACCACAAAGAGACATTTACGTTAAACTAAAAAAGGTTCTTGAACAGCAATATGTAGATTTTAGCTTAATTCAAGCTCAGAAAAAACTAAGACACTTTTTGGCATGGCTGTTTAAATCTTCTTCTATGTTTCTTGGGAGTTGATTCTTACCAAAGACTTTTTGAAGTATGTTTGGATACAGTTAATTTCCGAATCAAAAAATGTGCCGATTCAAGACTATTTCCATGAATATTACCTGATTTCAGAGACTGTTGAGCAATATTGGCTGTGTCCTGCTGCTCTTTCAGCAGTGAACACGTGGTCGAGCAGCGCACATTGCAGTGGGCTCTTCCGCCGCACCGGACACTGTGTGGCCCCAGCCGCAGGTGCTGAGTGCATTGCGGGTGGCGGTGAGGGAGCTCCCGTTGGTGGGAAAGCCAGTGAGGCCAGGCACGGTGGGACTGGGGCGGCGGTGAGAGCGGAGACAGCGGGAGTGGAGCCAGGAGTGACGCGGCAGCGCAGGCCCGGCGGTGTTCGCCCTGAGGCAGCGGTGAGGGCAGTGGCAGCTCAGGCATGACCCAGCGATGGCCACCCCGGGCCGTGTGGCGAGTGACAGTCTGAGCCCGGTGGCGAGAAAGGCAGCGGTGATTGGGGCAGTCACTATGGCGACTGCAGTGAGCCACGCTGAGCAGAGCCAGAGGAGTGTGGGGGCGCGAAGGGAGCCGTGCTAGCCCACGGCCACACATCCGACAGCAGCAACAGCGGTGGTGCTGCCAATACGAAGCTGCGCACAGGTGAACACCTCACAGGGCACGGCCGTGCAGCCGCTCAAACGCCCAGAAAGCGTGGAGCTGCAGTCACACGGAGCTCCAGAGGGGGAGCGAGCATGGCGCCGAATGGCAGTGCAGAGGTGGCGGAAGGCGGAGCAGCCAGCAGGGTCAGCGTGCAGCAGCACAGCCCAACCGGACCCGCACGGCCCCACATGCGATCCCGAGGAGTCCAGACCCCGTGACAGGAACACGCTGGCAGCCCCGGCTGCAGCGGGCCCAGCTGCGGCAGCTTCAGCATGAGAGCAAGCAAAGCTGAAAGCAAGAACAAAGGAACTCGGAAAAATGAAAAGCTAGGGTTTTTGGAACTGTAAAATGGTATAATGTAAAGAAAAATTATGGTTTCTTGTTGAAAAATGATACTGGAGAAAGTATTTTTGTCCATAAATCTGCTATTGTAAAAAATAACCCCAAAAGTGATGTTCCAAGCTTAGAAGCAGGAGAAAGAGTAGATTTTAAAATTGTGCAAGGAAGGAAGGGCCCACAGGCCGCATGTGTTACAGGCCCTGAGGGTGTCCCTGTCAAAGGCAGTAGATATGCTAGACAATATCCCCATAATCCCTATCCTTTCCCCTATCCCACCTTCCTCTTTCATCCCATGTCCCTTTATCCCCCATATATGGCCAGCCCAAATTTCCCTTTCTGGTACCCCTCACAAAACCAGGCTTTTTCATTTGCCATGAATCCCTTTGCAATGCTGATAGGGGGAATGAAAAGGAGTGAGGGAAGAAATTTACCATCATTTTCTAAGATTCCAACAGGTACAGAAAGAAAAATCCTCTCCTCAGTTTCCATTTGAAGCACATTTAATCCTGTCTCCCTTCTGATGCTCCAAAGAAAATGTTTGGACATTTGGGGACTCAAGATAGTGGCTTCCTTTCCTTTGAAATTGTTTTGTTGTTTATCCAACTATTTCAAATGTTATTTTATTTAATAAGAAAGGGTGAACTGTGGAGGTGCCTTCCCCTGAAATCCCCGGGGGACGGACCCTGCAGGGTACGGGTCTGTCCCTGTACCTGTCCCCATGTCACGTGTGCCCCGTACCTGTTCCTAATTGGATGGTTTGGGTGCCCAGGGCCCGGAAGGAGAGGAGGGTCCCATGACTGGAGTCTGCCTGGGAACTCCAACCATGTGGGCTGGAAGAATAAAATCATCCTTGAACATCTACAAAATATCGCTTCATCTTTCCTTCCAAGTTCATCGCTATCTTATATATGTTTTAAGGATTCCCCTCATTACAACAACAGACTTGCACTACTCTACTTCTTGACTTCCCTTGCATTGATGGTTCTTTATAAATTATTATGATTTCCAAGGTAAAAGACAAAATGCAGTTTCTAAAGCCAAATATTATTGAAAGATTATGCTAAGGGGAGATTATTTTTAAGAGTCTAATTTTTTTCTGTGGTGTCCACTGAACATTTTGGAAAATTCATAGTTCCAGACACTGCATATATTAAGAGTATGATTCCAGATGCAGGATGATCCTGGAAACTATAGGAGGATTGTCAGACATGGAAATTGAGCTTAAATAATTATTGCCAACCTATATTCTTTCAATTATGCATTCCAATGATTTTGGAAACCAAAGATAGCTAAGAAGCCAGTATTCTCTGCTGCAGTGGCATGATGCTGAAATGGAGGTGACTGAAGAATTCCTAGGGGGAAAAAGATATCTCCCACATACTCGGTAAATGTCAGCTGATAACATGAAGGCTTTCATACAATGTGTCTCAGAGAATACAGTCCCAGATATAAGAAACAGGTATGATAACCAAGACATTTCTTTCATTGCAAGCAGGTCCTGCTGCAGTAGCAACATGACTCAGGCCCCGGTCTAGAAGTTAGAAAGTCTGACTTCCAGCCCTGCTTCTGTAACAGATCTGTTGGGTGACCTTGGATACTTATTTCCATCCTTATAAGCCCCTTCTTCTCCACTCAGTTTCATAACAGCCTGCCTACTTAGACTGTCGTGTCTCTGATGTGACAACTGTCACTCACCGTGTCCATAAATAATCTCTGATACTTTGAAACTTCATATTGTCTGGGGATATAAGGAATGAATTGTCATCCTCAGCTGGCTCCTGAAATATCTAGCCATCCATGAAATTACTGCTAATGAAGAAGAGGGACCTTGTAAAGCACAGTGAGAGCCAGGAACAGCGCATCACACAAGCTTTCTTTACAAGTCCCATGCTGGCCCTCAAACATTTTGAATCAATCTGTTGGCAATCAGTGGCAGCTAGAACACCAAGCTAAAGATTTTCATGCCTATTCTCTGGAGTAGCTGACCAAAAAATTGTAGTGTAATTGTTATGCAGCATTAAGTGCACAAGGTGTTCTCCTTAAGTAAGAAGAGTGGTGTAAATACTGTGTTTAACAAGCCCAGTAACTAACAATGACAGGAGAGGCAGAAGTTGCGTGTGGAATCAGCACAAGGAAAAGAAAATTCTTTCAAGAACCTGCCCAATTTAAGTTTTCAGATAAATTCATGCCTTTCCATGTTTCTCTATTTTAACAGACAGTGAATTGTTCTACAACTAAAAATGAAGTGTACACACTAGGGATATTAAATTACAGGTCTTGGATGTAGTGCTGGAAAGAGGCATTTTAGGGGCTAGAATATTGTCTTGGAAAAAAAGGACAGCTTAAAGGATTAAAGGTGTCTAAAACTGAAACATAAATTTATCGTTTTAGTCAATTTGTCCTATCTGTTTTTCCTAATCTCCTGAATTTTGTTCATTGTTCCATTTTAGTAATACTATATGAAGTTATGTTTAGACCCCCAAAACTCTTCAGACACTCTCACCATCAAGTTACATTTCCATATTGTACCTTTCTATTCTTATAGAATAGGTTCCTTATGAAACGATTACAAAACCCTGCCAAGATATGAGTTGGAAGAAAAACAAAGGGTAGGTATAAACAGGAGAATGTAGGATGCCTTTATTATGGTCTAAAACATGCAGGACCAAGAGGCTTTAGGTGATTGCTCCAGATTTAGAGTTGCCAAACATGGGTCTACTACGAATTTCAGAAGAACAGCAGAACATGTTTGATTTGATAAAAGCAATTAAATCCCTTAGTGAATATATCCTTTAAAATGTTGTGATAATGGTAAGGGCTAAAGCAGCAACAAATGTCAAGAGAAAATCATTCTGCACCTAGTTGTCTCCTTGCAAAATAGTTAAGTTTAAAGGCTGAGATTTTCTCTATCATCTTCAACTACACTCACTATTTAAGATATGAGGTAAACCAGACAGACTCATAACTACATGCGGTCATGACTGAAATTAAACCTATCTGCCCACATATCTGCTGTATCACTGTTCAGTCCAGGCATAGTGTTAGGGAGATCTCATGTACCCGTGTGTCTGCTTAGTTAGCCTTGAAGACAGGGAACTATGGAAAAATACTCTCTTCTTTTTTACTGTCAATAACAAACTAATTTATGTGTATTATAACCACATTCCATGCATTTTCTTTAGCACAAGGTCATCTTATAAAGCCCCATTTTAAAAAGTCCTCCCTTACATATGATAAAATCCATGCCAAACTTATGTTTTCAATATAAGCAATAAAGTAAGTTCTTTAACTTAGGAGAGTTAAAAAAAACCCAAACATTTTCAGCAAACACAACAGGACCAAACACCAGGAATTGCAGCAGGTTGTACACATAAGGGGAAAAATGAAGATACTGAACCTCTCAAAATGCTCCTTACATGTGAGGTTTATGTTCAAGGTAACAGAAATGTGACCTCTCCCATGCAAGGGCCCTTGTTTGGAATTCTCATGCCACACTCAGTGCTGGAAAGTCACTTTTACTACACCGTGACTTCTGCTAAATATGTCCACAAAACATTGCACAAGGGTGCCAGAAGAGAAAGGTCACAGGGACAGTCTGAGAGTTTCTCCCCGGACCTCCGTGTACATTACAAATTGGTTGGGTAGGTAATCTGTAACAAGACACCTCTGAATGATCATGGCCAAAAGAATTCTTTGCTAAGCCATGCACCTAAGGTCAAAAAGAAATTTTTAAGGGAAGTTAGACAAAAAGCAATGTCTTTTACAGAGAAATAAATATATATGCCTTTGCTGTATTGAAACTGATCTAATTTTCAGATGTTTTAACAGTCATATAGTCCAAAGATTACAATAAGCCTCAAACTACAGTATTCATAGGATCTAAATAAAAACCAAGGAGAATTAATAGGGTGAGGAAGAAGTAAATTGTATGAAAAATAAAGAAGATATCTAGAAGATGCTACAGATTTTTGAAATTTTAGATCCTGGACCAAATGGTGTGCAGGAGCTTTGCAAGACAATCAGCACTCGTGAAATGCCTGGGATCCAGTAGGCTGAGGGTTCAGAGGCATGCCTCCCCTCAGATCTCAGCATATAGCCATGTAAAGAGACATAAGAGTCAGCAATTTCATTTCCATATTGCAGATGTCTCTGCACAGATGTCACTGACTGAGAGCATGACCTTAGCAAAGTCTTCATCCATCTCCATACCTGTTTCTCATTTCAATTCTCCCTTACCCAACTGTTTAGACAATGAATTTTGTGGAGTGGATCTGACCTGTACTAAGCCTTACACAATCCCAGAGTTAGGGACTCTGCTCGCTCCTAATAACACATATCATTATTAACACAGGCCTTTTACAACCCACTGAACAAACACAGGTTTACCAACAGCACAGTTACCTCCCACTGGCAGTAGTGTTCTGCTGTAGCATCACACACAGAAACAAAATGGATTTACTGCTAGTTACCTTTTATAGCTCTAAACCTTCTTTCTCAATTAGCACTTCTTTGGGGAAGGAGCATCATGATCAAAGGGTAGCACTGTTCCCTTAAACGCTCTTAGGAAGCCAAACTCATATTTTCACCAGAACCGCAGAAAAATGAGCAAGACCCACAGAGCTCTTTTGATGCGATGCCCAGTTTTGCTCACTTTGGGAGTTCAAGGAAGAACCATTCTCAAATATGAATGCTGGTGAAGATCACCAGCCTTTCTCATCACAGCAGTCCAAACCTCCACAGGTCTGAGAGCCATGGGACACATATCAGCATGCAGAGGGACAAGGGAGCTCTAGGAACTGTTTTCTTGTGGTTGACAACAATGTTTCTCTAGAAAGGGAGAGGGAAGGATGAGTCTGGAATGGACATGCCATGGGGTCCTGAGATGACACAATAATCTTGGTTTCAGGCAGCTGTTGGCTCATTTCCTCCCAAAGCTAAGGATTCCAATTACCCAGGAGCATTACTGCATGAGCACAACCCTACTGACAATTCCTGGAAAGGACACTTGCCCTGCCCTTGGAATACTTTAGAGTCCGTGCCACCTTTCTATCTGTGACAATTTAGGAGACAGCCTGGGAAAACTGCACTTCATGAAGGACTTTTTAACTCAAAAGAACAAATGTAACATATGCAGAGAAATTTAAAAAAAAAAAAAGTCTGACTGATATTACCACTCTGAAGTTCAAAAATGGGCTCATGATGTGCAACAAAACTGGCAAAGAGCTCTGACAGTCACTGACTTATGCCAAATTCAGGAAATAATACTTTAGTGCTGATAAGAACTAGAAAACAATCTCTAGTAGTCTTAATACTGGGTATTTTAAAATTATTTTCTTCACAGTGCAATGGATATAATTGTCTTGCTACCAAATATCACATATTACCTTGGCCTTAAGTCTTAAAAAAATGGAAAATAAATTGACGATGGCAGAACAGTAGAAGTGCAATACAAGTGGAAGGAAATTAACAGGAAGGACAGTGGAATGAAATTAATTTCTTTTTCATTTCAAATTACAATTCACTCGAGAAAATGCAAAATCTTAATGACCTAGGCATAAAGAAAAGACTGCATCTTTTTTCAAGCTCATGTGCAAGTGCAGGAACAGTTTCAGACAAAATGCAAAATACCAACAACAGATTTGATTTTTTTTTTAATTTGCCAGGTGATTTCTTTGTGAATCTTATTAATCTTGAGTACTGATATGTGTAGCAATATTTCAATTATTCTCCTTATCACTATACTGTGAGGTTCCTACACATGCAGGAAATATTCTTCCATAAATTCACACAATAGGTCATGACTCTTTTGGCTACTAGAAGAACATACAAGTGTGAGGTTGCAGACTTTTCAGACCTTAAACCTTTGACATGAAAACACTTTTGAGATTCTGTAGGTGGATCTCTACCCAGAAAGAAAAAAAATGTAATTTGAAGCAAACTAAATAAGATCCTAAGCATTTTGGCAATCTGCATCCTTGGAGATAGTTCAGAAAAAAAGTGTCTTCCTTTTTGCCTTTCTAAACTCATCTATTTCTTTTGTTTAAATAATGTTTCCTGTTAGGAATTCTTTTAAAAGCTCTTGAGCTACCACATGATGGGTGATCCCTGCATTACTTCTAGGAAATCACAGCAAACATGTACACTATATTTGCAACATGATGTAATAACTAGTGATGCTAATTCTTTGGGGAGGTAACTCTACATTCACTTGACAACAACAGGAAAATAATGGGCTTACTAGGGATCTCTGAGTCCCACAGCAAGGGCTGGCAACCTTGTTCCCACCATGCCCACGGATGGCAACCTTGGCACTCCCTTGTACTGCACCCAGCAGAGGTCACTAGAGGATGTTTTAATGGCAAGACAAACCCTTCCAACTGAAGAGATGCACCTTCCTGAAAAGCACATCATCTGCCTAGGATTTACTGCAGATTAGACCTAGATGCTGCCAGTGTGAAAGAGAGAAATAAATGCTGCTCCAGGAAAAAACAAATAGGTTTAACTGGCTACATACGAACACAAGCAGCATTCATCCAGTTAAACAATACTGATACTGAGCAGTGAAATATATCTAATTTATTAAAAGTATATCTACTACCTGTGCATTTCCAGATGTAGGGATCCCTTTCTTTCTTCCACAGCTTAACACAGTCCACAAGGTTTGCCAGAGATATGAAGCCAAAAGGCAGAAATTACCTACAATCCAGGAAGCATTTCTTTGTAGGATTAGATCCATCCCTTTAATTTTAATCATGATTAACTTGGTTCTCCTGCTCTAGCAGATGCAATTTGGCAGGCACCCTCAAAACCCTCCCCAGCTCTGCAAGTACCACCTAGCTAGACAAGGCTCGGACACAGAGCAGGATCCCATCTCACACTTCAACACATTCCCTGAACCTATAAGGAAAAGAAGTGATGGATCACTGACAAGCATGAAACAGGTGCAGGGATCTACATGGGATGTGTATTGCACGCACTTGAAGGCAATTACTCTGACATTCCAGAACTTCTCCAATGAAAGCAAACTGTTAGCACAATCCCTTTGCAGTTAGCATTTCAGGCCACTGATAATCTTTTTTTTCCTTTTTAACAGGCAAGAAATGGAAAAAAAATTCAAGGCAATAACCTAAAGTGTGTCCTGGTGCATATGCATAGAAAGGTGAGCTAGAAATGCTGTGGTTTTACTGTCTTCAGTCCCTTCTGTTCCTGTGCCTGCAGTCTATTTACATTGCTCCTATATCTAAACCATGTAGAAAGGGAGTCCTAGCTGCCTCCCCTTGTCATATCCAGCATCTGCTCACTTGCCAACCATCAGTTCCTTGATCCAAAGGATGGAAGGTGCCAAATTATTTCAATCAAATGGGTATGAAATACTCTGTATTATCATAAAAGTATCTTCTTTCCCCTAAAATTCCCAGAAGCAAGGTTGAATGCTTTAGCTGAATTTTCCCAAGCAATTCAATGTGATGCAAATTCTGCATGGAAAATATTTTCTTGAGCAGACGAAACCTGGGAAATTTCTAAACAACTAAAAACAAGTATCAAAACTGGAAATGGTAAGTAACTTTAACAAAAAAATCCTGCTGCCAGCTCCATTGTAAGCCCAGGGAGATTTATTTCTAGAGATCGCAAAATACAAATCTGAGGAACAAAGCATGTTGGGGTTTATTGTCTAATATAAAAGGATATAAGGATATATGTAACAATTGTGAAGAACTGTTACATAAGGTCTCAGGTCGATACTTATGGAAGAAATCCCTACATATAAGGATTATACATCTTCAATGCAACAGGTGCCATTAGTTACAGTGCACTGAGAGTCACTGTAGAAGATGAAGCAGTCAGAAGAAACGGCACCATTTCTTCTCTGCTTGGGTATTTACCTGATCAGAGGTGAACAAGCAAAGGAGTACCAGAAACTGCAAGTGCTTAAAATTCACAAATCAGCCTACAAAAATCATGATATCATTTGGAAAAGAAAGTCATGAGATTAAAAAATTTTAATGACTGTTGTCCTTTTCTTCATCTGCTTCTGACTTCTGTGACCGCAGAGCACTCCCAAGCCACCTTTGAGTTTGTACGTAGCGGTTATATTGGGAAAGGTCAGTTCAGTGACAGGGTTTTTTTCAGTCAGGAAACATTGATATTCCCTTCTTCCTTACTAAGAAAGATAGACAAATATTCTCACAAGCATGGAAGCCGGGAGCATTAGGTAAAACGAAGCTACCTGGAATCGCAGAATCACACACATTGGCACATGACAAGAGAGTGCCATGAACTTGGGACATGAAGAGGGCACCACAAAAAGGATATTCTGTAAAGCTGCACCAGGCTGAGGTCGGCAGCACGGTATCCCATGACAGCATTCCAAGCAAGCTGAAAAGGCACTTGGTAAAACAAAATGGGCCCAAACTTGGCTGAAGTCCACTTCCAATTTCCTGACCATACCAAGGCAAGCTTTCAACATGGTGCTTCAATTTCAAGGCTGAAGAAAGCCTTGACGGTTTTGATCTCTTCTTCATTAATTAAGAAGTTTTACTATAAATGTACTGAGTTCCTTCCCAGGGTTTTGTTAAAAAGCCATTCTTGAATAAAACTGTAAAACCAGAAACAAGTGTCTGTCAAAATATATAGCTCAATATCTTGAACTGTTTTAGGGAGCAGAGGAGAGTTATTTGGAGTTAATAGTGTGACAGTCATCATTGTTTTCTCTGTACAAAACATTTCTATGACTCTGGCCTCCCCCAGAAAAAGGAATTTGTAAAAGTATTGTTACCACCACGATCCTTTCCAGCACAGAACCAGCAAGGAAAGTAACTGCTAGAGAAATGGTGGTGGTGGTGAAGGAGGTGAAAGAAGGCTCAAAGGAGACAATACTCATCTTCTGACTGGAAACAGGGAATTAGAGGATAATTAGCCATCCCCAGGCTTAGCTTAACTGAACACCAAATACTGAGGGTATCCAATAGTTTTAGATGAACTAAATGTTTATAAAGTAGTCCTTAAACTGTTTTCAGAATATCAGCAAAAGGATAGCTTCACATAGAAAATACTGTTAAATTTTCTTCTTTGGGGTTAGTGACTTGTGTTTAAACCTCAGCTTCCACAATTCACACGTGCACGATTGTTTTATATTTGCGATGTTCAGAACTATAGACGCTCCCAGGCTCCTCTTTACCCAGTTAACCCACCCACACTGGATAATAACTTCATGACCACTTTTTGCAGATAGCAATTCAAGATGAAACAATTTGAATTGCATTACGATACCAAATATTAACCAGGAAAGAGCCAGACGGAACAGCCAGCAGGTGTGATGACCAACAGTGAGCAGCATTCGCTGGACCATCAAAAGCAGTCCAGGTGTTAAATGTGGAGCTCATTGGGACCTAATGCAGCTGGGCCAATTGTGTGGCAGTTTCACAATCAATTTACATTTTCATAAGCTGGTGCTCTTGTCAAAAGCCATTATTTCACCTTCTCACACTTGCTTGTTCCTACCCTGTGCCACCCCCTCCCTTGGACCGGCACCTTCAGACACCTTCGTGTGTCTATTAAGTGCAATGGGTCAAGGACAGGTCTGGATTTTTAGTCATCTTTTAATTTGGTTTTCACACATGAAAACAAAAAGTCTCTTACTTGCTAATGTATAACCTGAAGCAAAACTTCATGCTCAATAAAGACAGAACTCAGCCAAGATACAAAGACAAGTGCAGCCAACAGTACAAGTGGGGGACGAGAGAGCAATCTGAACAAAGCACACGCAAAACATGTAAGGAGCAGATTTGTCATAGGTTGTTTTGCCATCCTGTCCAAGAGGGAAGTTGTCGATTGAGAGCTGGAGTGGCAAAGGGTGCCATCTAGAGGGCACCGACGGCACAACTTCTCCACAGCACCAATCACTCATAACTGATGGTCAACGATTGAAGGGTTTGCTTTCCATGGTAGCTATGAAATGATGATGATGATTGTCATTACTACTACTACTACTACTACATCGTGTTTGGGATTGGGTGTTTTTTTACAAAAATATACGGCACCAAAAGATGAAAAACCTGTTTGCTTTTATATATATTAAAAATAAATCTAGAAAAATAGTTGTTTTGAGGAAGTGGATAATTTTCTTCTTTAATTATAATCAGGTAGTTTCAGACAGAACTATTTCCTCCAGCAAATACAGACTTTGACCACTCTCCCCTAGATGGCCTCTTGAGCTCCAACACATTTGCATTTAAGTGAGTGGATGTTCTGTCATTGCTTTCACCTTCATCCACACAAATTACACACATAAGTACATACTTATGTGCAAGTGCATACTTATGGGCAAAGTTTACTATATTTCCTGTCAACACACTCATCTTTCCTTCCTTTCCTGATCAATATAATAAAACTGCTCATCATGCCAGCAGACCAAGCTAAGGACATTAAAGGGAAGGTCTTGGTTTTCTTTTTATCAATATTAACAGACAGAGCCAATTTTTTATCCCATTGAGAAATTACTGAAAAAAATTTTAAAAAAAAATGTTGTGTTAAAGTCAAGTTTTAAAAGCTTAGGTGAAATATAACCAATGTTTATATATCTGGAAGCCTCACTCTGGTGAGGTATATTACCAGAGTTCAGTTAGATTGTCTTTCACCTTTGAAGTCTCGTTCCCAGGAGACTGATGAGCTAAAATGGGAATACAGAGCTATTTCTCCAGCTTGCAATTAGCCACCAGCTGTTCATTTTCTAAATGTATTCATTTCTTCTCTACTGTACCACCAAAACCTCCCTACCCTTTCTTACAGCACTCTTAAGAAAGGGCCAGTTCCAACCATCAGACTAAAGAAGCAAGCAACAAGACCATGAGTCAGGAGACTCTGAAGTGCAAAGTGGTGAAAAATCCCAGGACCTTTAGTGACTATCTGCAATTCAGCATCAAGCTAAAATACATTAACACAGGCAAAGCAGCTCTCAGTCCTTTTGCTGATCATTAGGATCACAGGAAGAGCTACATGGAAGAAAGAGCAGTTTTCGCTGTCTCACTTGTGCAACTTGTTATTTTCACAATGGAAATATATACTCTTAAAAAAGCCAATAACATCTTCCAAATTCCAACCACCCAATTGTGGGGGTGTTTTTTTAATTTTCATTTTCACTGTAATACTAAATGAAACTCTCTAAAATAAACACATCCTACTTGTATGAGGTATGATTTGTTTGTTTCAAGTTAAAGTTCTTCTATGTCTACAACGTAAAAATTGTAATACCTTACTGAAGACTGGAATAATTTTGAACAAAAATGATTCAACAGATTAAGGAGTATTAAAACTTCAATTTCTTGAGTTGATAATACAAATGGAAACATCACGAAATTTCCTTTATACCAATGCTTCAGGGTATCATCTGAACACAAAAATATTCAGAATACTTGAAAAACTGCTCTACAATATCAACACAATCAGCATATAAACAGCCACAGCACAATTTTTTCAAGTCTTTTCATAAACTGGTATGCAGAATTGATCTCTCAGTCTCCTACTGCAAGTGGATTTTCTCAGTCCTTATCTAAATGATGTGTTAGTAAAAATACCATTTCCTCGAGATTCTCACATAGAAAAACCCAGAATAAAAGGAAATGTGCTATTATTTCTAAACACATTTTGGCTGATCACAAAGTCATTTTCCTACCAGAGACCTGATACCATAATGCCCAGCATCGTTCTTAGTGGAGACAGGTAGAGAGCAGAGCTACAGTGACAACACTCATCCCTGCAAGGTGGCATTCAGCGCGTAACCGTGCTCTGCTCGCCAGGCAGTGGGGAGCAAAGGACAAAGCTGCCTCAGTTCCTTTGGGGAATCTGCTTCTTCCATAGGATTCATTCAGTCTTCACAACTCCAGACATGTACTTTCAAAACATGAATCCAACAAAATCCATGTTTGCCTTCTGATTTTGAAGAGAAGCACACAACCCTTTTACAATTTCTGAATATTAAGTAGTAATTAAGCCCCAGAACAACAGCACACGTGTTTGTTTCTATGCTGACCAGTCTGTAAGAGCCTAAAGATCACAGTTGCCTGTCCCAGACACTGTTAGGGCCATAAAAGGATCTTATCTTTGCCACAAGATAAGCATAGAACAGAGCAGCAGTGTGGTGCCAACTCCAGACCTGGTGGAGGCAGGATCTGGTTAGCACATACTTGGGAATTTATCCAGACAAAAATTCCCAGTGTGGCAAACTGTGTAAAGAAGTGACTGTCCATATCCCAAGTTATGGGAGAGATGGCATCTTCCACCATCAAAGCCGTCCCCCAAAGAGTTACTTTCAAGAACTTGAAGTAAGACAGATCTGTTACTATTGTCTGTTATCTCAGACCGAGGAGGAGGTTAACAAAGCTGGGGGAGAAGAAGGTATCACTGAAAATGGATGCAAAGAATGCAGAACTTATGGGCCACAAGGAAAGCCAACTCAGCAACTATGCTGAAATCAGTAAAATTAATTGTGGCGGGGGAGATTGTAATTATCCACGACTCAAGAAACCCACTGACCCAAAAGAAGAGAAAGACTGAGTGTGTGCACTACTTAGTATTAGAAGTGATGAAATCATTTAACCAATAGAATACAAGAACTGTGTAGCCAATGAACTTCATTGAAAGACCTTAATTCCTTTCTTTGCTAAGATATATAAATAGTGAAAAGTGTTGAATGACCCCAGGACCTCCACCACTGAGAAACCATAGGTGAAAAAGGACCAGTGGGACGTCATTTGATTCAGAGGTGGTGACTAGTTTCTACATCATCTCTTTCTCTTCCCCTCCTCTTTTCCATTTCTATCTCTCTACCTCAAATTCATTATTAAATAAAATCCATACTATTGACTTTGGCATATGGTCTCATTTGCACTCTAATTTGGGCACAGGCATCTCTCAATAATCAGGTCTTAATACAGTCTCTCACGGCTGCAATACATATTCATAGATGATAATGAAAAATTCAAGTCTACTGGGAAATGCACATAATAAACTGCTTAACTAGCTGAAGAAAGAAAGAGGCAGTGCTTTGGGAAAACAAAATTAATTATGCAGTTATTTACCTTTTTATCTTCTGTTCCAGGATCTGATTCACTGAATTTTTCTTCCTGAAAACTTCTAGTCATCTTCATTTTCTCCACACTCTGAAAAAAGGCAGCTTTTTCTAGTCTGCTTGTGCTGAATCGTGTATTTATCTCTTCCAGCCTGTTAATCTTAAGTAGCTTCATACTATGTCCAGTTAATTTACTGTCTGTTCTCCTCTCCACCGTAGACTCATAAACCAGTGAACACTCGTAACTTCTGATTTCTCCTCTTTCTTGGCTGTACAAAAGAAAGATAAATAAGAGATCTCAGTGTTATTCATGCATTTTGGCTTTCCAAAAAAAAGTTTTACAACACTTTATATTTCATCTCTCTCTCTCTCCTTGCTGAAACAATACACAGAGTATATAGGACTAGCTGTTCACAGCAACCATTCTACATTGAACAGATAATTCAAGCAGGCTACAAGACCAATATAATTTTATTTTTCCACAGAAACTATTTAGCTCAATGAAATCAATACCTACTGCTGTTGCTGCAGACCTTGCTTATGGAGCATTCCTCACTTTTTAGCCACTTCAGTGATTCCCTGTTGCTCAACATATTTTCTTTTCTATTGCAGTTACAGCAAGTTGATATGCAAGGACTCTGCTACTAAGTCCAGAAAGATTTTAGATACTAAACAAAGCAGTGCAGGCATGAACACAGTCCTTTCCTCTCTCTTTCCACTATCCTGTACCACAAAAATAGGTACTGGCCAAAATGGTGGCAATTTCTGCTGAAGGCTGTAGAAGAGCACAGTCCTCAGCTGGGTTCTTCCCCACTGCAAGCCCTCGCAATGTGCCTGGTACGTACAGGATGTAGGAGCATCAAGGCTTGTCTAATGGTAGCATTGGTTGGAAGGCTGCTGCAAGTCAAGCTGTTAGCACTGACTCTCTGTGGAAGGCTTTTATTCCACAGCAAGGTCATGGGTTCCCACCTCGGGTAATTGTTTGACTACACTTGGAATTTATGTCCTTCTGAACAACTAACTTTTGTAAAAGAGTAAGAAAAACTACTCTAAAATTTCAGCATCTCTTTCTACACCCAGGAAATAGAGGACCAAAACATTTCCATTGCTATTATCACAACCCTTCCTTCTCTGTACTGGAAATGCAGCTACAAAAGCACAGTGCTAATGCCTTAGCTCTAGAAAACTGAATCTGTTAAATCTCATTACACAACTCATAGTTTTCAATTTTACATGCATAAATACCATAAATTATATGGTGTAATTAAGAATTTATATACAACCTTACAGTCATTGGCAGCACAGAGAAACAGCTTTCAGTGTACAACAAAGACCCAATTTAATCAGTTATTTTTTACCCAAACACCTTCCAAGAGAAAATGTTCCTCAGTGTTTTGACCCCACATCTGTGCACGTGCAGCAGATTAAATGTGTACCTACACCAACTAACTGCTCTGCCCAATTATCCCTCCAAACTTCCCAGATGTGAAAGATGCCACATGCTATCCCATGTGACACAGAAGATGGTTGGATAGTGGTGACATTTAGAGATGATGGACAGCCAGGAACCATGCAAGCTTGAAGTTTTCAAATGAGCCTTCCAGAGAGATCCCTGCTACCATGTTGTTGTAGTCCTAGATTGTGCTGTTAATATGGGAGATGCAGGGACACCATCACGGGACTGTAAGGCATTCATCATCTGAAGAAGTTGTGCACCCAGCATTTAAAAATGTCCAGTCTGCTGCTTCTAGCATTGCTCACCAGCTTTCACAGCTCTGGCATCCCTCCCTTTCCATCGCCATCAGCTGAAAGAACACTTCATGCGATTTTCTTCTCCCATTTCTCAAAAGCAGGTTCGTGGGTTTTCTCAAAGGCTCTGCCAATTCCAGGTGAAATACCCAATGGCTCAGTCTCACCATCGAGCCATTATTCTACAGGTCGTTTGATCTCTTCCAGGACAAGGGAGGATACAATATAATCAAAAGCTGTCAGAAAAAACGGGAAATGTTTCCAGATGCCCTCCTGCTACCTCCATGTCTGCAGCTACTCAAATCCCACAGTGATTTAGAGAGACCTGGCTGTGAAGACTGCTTGTGGCCTGACAGGACTGCAATCAAGGAGAGGTGATTCAGGCTCTCCATAGCTCTTCAAACAGCACATCATCCTCTGTGCTCTGATCACCAAATGTGGCCATCCATCTAATGAGAATGACATGTCCCGGTTAAAGGACATGTTTATTCAAGCTGACTATTGAGTCAGTTATCTGGGAAAATATTAGTGGGATGGCAAGCTCAAATGTCTTACTGGGCTCTATTACCACGCAGAGACTAGGACTGTGTCCAAACGTGATTGTCCTTTCCACCATCATTACCTTAACACATCCCTGAAACAAAAAGCTGAACAATGGAAAGTGACATTTACTTGCAAGTGCCTCCTCCAAAGCCCCAGAGAAGAAATCTCACTCTGGTCATGTGCCACTGAGCAGTGGGAAACTCTGGCCTTCACATGGCGTGAAGCTCCATTTCCCCCAAAGGAGGGTGAAAACCTTCCCCCAATCATTTACGTTCCCCAGCTTTGGCCTGGGAGGTACTTTCCTCTGGGTCATCTTCAGCGAGTCCATCACTCACTTCAAGCAAAATATCTTGCTTCATGAACCACATTTTCACTTACAATCTTGGAGACCACACATGTCATAAAACCACTGCCTAGTTGCAAGCACAGGCAGTGCATACCAGTGGTCCTGCTGCTTTTTCTGCCCCATAGCAGCAAGTCAATATATTTGCATTATAAAAATATAAACTATATAGTAAATGTTAATAAAACTGATTGAGAATAGAAATGGGTAGGCAAAGAGGTATTAGCCAAAAAGTAGAACCCACAAACAACCCCTTTCACTTTCAACATTTGGGTTTAGATTGTAATTCCTTCAGTCAGAAGTAGGTTTACACGATGGGCTGTCAAGCACTTAGCTTAAAACTCAGTCCTTTGGCCTCCATCATCAGTTCAAATAAAAATTTTATTTCTAACCTGTTGGCCACTTTCTAACCAGCCATGTTCAAATTTTAAGCCTGAGGATACTGTTAGGCAGTAGCTAGACTTGTTTACCTCTTAATACAGCTGACATTAGACTGACCTGAATTTTACAAGCTGGGAACTATTATGTCACAGTGTATAATTAAACCTAAACATATACTTTAAGAAAGAAAACAAGATGTAATATGGAAAGAATTACCAATGGGTCAAGTTCGGGTCGTAAATTAGGATGCGAATGGTACCGCTTACTGTGCCCATCTTTGAAATACAACCTGCCCTGCATTCTGCAAAATACAAGAGTTGGGGTTTGAATCTATTTTTTTTTTAATAGTTATTTATTGATGGTTTTTCCCACAGAGAATGACGTTTTCACACATTTCAGTGAAAGACCAGGCAGACCCCCAAACCCAGAGAGCCGGCCGATGTTACTCAGCACGGCCCCGAGAGGCAGCCAAGTGCGGCTGCCGGGGCGGGGAGCGGGCCCGGGCGGACTACAGCTCCCGAAGGGCTGCGGGCGGCCGCGCTTCCTGCCCGGCCGCGGGAGCCCATGGAGCCAACGGAGGGCGCCGAGGAGGAGCGGCTGGTGCAGTGCCCCGTGTGCCTGCGGGAGCTGCCGGGCGCCGACATCAACCCGCACCTGGACCGCTGCTTGCAGGCCGCCGAGGCCGAGCCCCCCAGCAAGCGGCCGCGCCTCGCCGCTGCCCCTCCGGGCAGCCAGGCCGAGGGACAGCCGGAGGAGGCCCGCCCGGCCGCCGGGCCCCCGGTCTTCTCCCTCTTCCACAAAGGCCGCGGCGCCGGGCAGAACCCGGCAGCCGCCGGCGGGAGGAGCGACGCGGGGCGGGACGAGGCCGCCGCGCAGCCGGGCCATGGATGCTCGGCCGCGCTGTGCGGGGAGAGCCTGGCGCAGAAGCTGGAGGGGAAGCCCCTGGCCGAGCGCCTGCGGCCGGACACGCTGGGGGACTACGTGGGGCAGGAGCGGGTGCTGGGGGCTCAGACCCTGCTGCGGTCCCTGCTGGAGTCCCATGAAATCCCCTCCCTCATCCTCTGGGGGCCGCCGGGCTGCGGGAAGGTGAGTGCGGGCGGCGAGCGCCCAGCCCGGCTCACAGCCTGCGGGCTCGGGCCGGAGCTGCTTCACGTGGCTCTTGAGGCCAGTGAACATAAAACCTGTTCATTTCCGGACTCGCTCTTTTTTTTCGCCCCTCTGTCTTCTTAGTTTCTTTTTTAGTGCCCTTGTGTTGGCTGATGTCCAGTAGTTTTCACTTAAGATTACCAAAAAACTCAACCTGCCTCATGAGTAAAATAGAGTTGGTCCACCCCCATCAGCTCCACTCCATGCAATTTGCACTTTGATTTCACAAGGCCTCTCTCTCGCTTTCAGCAAATTCAGATTTCGTAACTCCAAAGTCCGTACCTAAAACATAAGCCATGGTTTAGTTCGTGGCTAAGAAGCTGGGAAACCGGAACAACACAGAATCTGTAAATATGTCTAGGAAACAAGGTGAGATACCAGCAGATTACTACAGCACTGTTTGCGAATGCTGGTTTGCTTTAGCCTACAAATTCTTGCCCCTCAGAGAAGGCAGCACTGGTGTGGAAGAGAGGTAGCCAGACACTCATCCACTTTCATACACTTCTAGGCTGGTGAGTCTTTGCAGGATCTGACCACTGCGTCTTCTTGTTCTGCCTCCTTTAAGATACATGGGGCCATTGTGAATCTCAAATACCCTTTGGCCCAGCAGTGAAGGGATTCACAGTTGTGAGGGAAGGACCAAAGGAATTCCTCACGTGTGGTCGAGCGCTCTTTAAGATCTTGCCTTAATTTTGTCCACGTGCTGTGGATTTGTGGTGTGGCAGGGTAAACAAAATACGCAGTTTTCTCTGTCAGTCTGATGTGTTCACAGCATTAAGTTTCACATATATATAATTTGGTGTGTTAGCTGCGTGAGAGTATGTTTGAGAAATCTGGGATAGGGGAAGTAATTAATGCTTAGCAGAGAAATTAAGGACAGAGTAGCAGCTAGCTTTTCTCAGCATACTTAATTAAAAATAAAAAAATATTTACTGTATATGGTGTTTGAATAATAATGCCAGTAAATCACAGTAAATAAGGAGCAGGCATTAGAATTAGATGAATACCATCAGCAATGATGCAGCAGGTTGTTTAGGCTAGATAACATACACCTGAAAATAACCAGCTAGTGAACTTAAATAATTGCCACTTCCTTTAAAATAACAAAGTAATAGCAGAAAGCAAGAGCTCAGAATAGGTGTTGTAAAGAAGAAAGAGATTAGTTTCTGGAAACTGATTAAAGGGGAGGTGAATTGACTGAAGATGGCCAGAGAGAGAAGTGGAATTCAGATCTTTAGTAAATAGGAATTCTCCTTGCTGAATGAGTAACACATTCAAGGGCTTGCTTCTGTATTTGTGCTCTCCTGCCTTTTGTTTCTTGTTATCTCTGTCAACAGCACGTGCTTGCTCTTTCTTGAAGCCCTCTTTGTACAAGAAGAAAAGCTGTTACAAGTACTGTGGTAGCAAAGCAAAGGCTGCAGTTCAGTCTCTGCAGACTGGCACTGATTTCAGTGGCCTTTGGGTTGTGATCTGATGACTGCACCTGGCTTTCACCATGAAAGTACTTTTTCATGAGCTTGTGACAGCTTAACAGTTGTGTTTCAGGTCTTCTTTAGGAACCTTAGGTGGTACTAAAAGTATCTTTGAGTTCTGGGTGATCTGTTTTATACCTGTAATATCACAGCTTTCACTCTCATATGGCCCATCCTCTTCACTCATATGGTTTACGCAGAATTGTATTTAGTAAGTTTGCTTTTCACTGAGTTTAAATTCTGTTGCTCCTCACTTGTCTGACTTGCATAATTTCTGTGCCTTTTGACCCATCAAAGAACATTTCTGCAATTTATCTGTTATATTTTTACTTACTAAGTACTTAAGATATTGGATAACTCTTCTACTTTCTAGGTTATTCCTTCTCAGCAAAGAGTTTTGAGTCTATGTGCTTTCAGCTGCCTCCTGCTGAAACATCTATTATTGGCTGAACCAGAACTCCTACAAAAAGTTGAACTTTGTCCCTTCAACCATGTTTATCAATATTTCTAGGATGGTGCTAGAGTATAATTTTTTCTCAGGCCTTCTTCCCCATAAATCATATTGTGTGTCTCAGTTAAATATCTGCAAGTTCTATCCTTTTCTTGGATATTTTTTTATAAAATTCCTCTCCTAACAGATTTAGCATGCAAGCAAAATAGTCTGCCTAAAGATGGAAAAGAAGATCTGTGCTTGCCTGCCTATGCCACATATTATTTGGGTTGTATATATATAGTGTGCCTAAGAAAGCATTTCATGAGAAAGCAATTTAGTGCTTGAAAGATCCTGTGAAAGAGAAGTAAGTATTCTCACTGCATCAGGACCTGGTTGGACTGATCAGCAAAAACTTCTTCTGTTAAGTACAGTCCTTTTCAGCAGGAAGAATACTAAGAAATAACTGCATGTTATGTAGCTTCGTATGTAACAATGCCATGTGCTAAGCTCTGCCCACCAAAGAGCTGAAACAGGAGCATAATTAGATATGTTGGTCTAAATTCAGAAGTGCTGTGTAAGATGGCCATACACTTCTTTAACCTCTTCATGTTCTTGCTGCCCATGGAATCTGGTTATTGCAGCCCATCTATGCCTTCTTCCATTTCTACAGCCAAATGCCATGCTAACTGATACTTTGGAAAAGGGTAGAGCAGGACTAAGTTAAAAAAATAAACAACTGAACATGGAATAAATCATCAGGGCCAAATTTCAAATCAATTTATGTATTATTTTTCAATCTGGACCTCCATAAGATAGTAGTTCAACAGATTTTTTCTAAACAAGAAGAAAATAATCTTGCCTGTTAAATTGCTATAAATGCAATATTTCATATTGTAGGTCAAGAATATTTTTGGAGAATTTTTATCATGAGAACTCTAGAGCTATGTACTGGCATAAAAATATGTATGCTATGTAACTGCTTTGCCCAAGTCAGTTTTGGCCTCAGCTGCACCTGAATATTCAAGGAAGCACCCTCAAAACTGAAAAGACAAAATTGATGTACTTCTGTTGTGATCCTCTTTTCTTTTGAGTTTCCATTTGTACTGAGTCCTCTTACTTTATTGGAATATGATCTTTGTACTTTGAATTTGTCATCCTAATTTCTTAGGAAGCCGAGGTGCTCTGGATGAAAAGACTTTGACTTTTTGTTTGCACTTTTGTTGCTCTTAAGTTAAACATGAGCCTATTTTCTGGTTTTAAGGAGCTGACCACACTCAGGCCAGAAGAAACACTGCCTCAAAGAGATGCCGTGGCTATTAGCTTAGGAACAGTTAGCTTGTTCATCCTGACTATGCAAATTTTTAAAGGCCTGTATGAATCCCAGTGTAATGTGAGTAAGCTGTACTGTGATTTATGGCACCTTAATACAGGGATTTAGATTTTTGCATGTCTGCCATTGGGGCACCAATTTTAGTAAAGAGTTAGCAGGGGGACACAGCGTAACTTGAGCACCAAATAATTTTGCTGCCACAGATGAAGTTTAAGCTTTATAAACCTGAACATTCTGTATTTAAATACAGTAAACATTCCCTCTCATGTCTGCTGTTTAACAAAAAAATAAGTAGCAAGTGGCATGAACCTGCTCCTTACAGAAGACAAAGAGCATTCGTGCATGATTTTCTGAGGTTCATGTCTGCCCTCTAGTAATAAGATAAAATATGCTATGTTGATATGAGTGCAAAACATTAAAACACCCAGTAAGTGGTGTTTGAAGTTTCTATCAAATCTTCTCTGACATTATATTTTATTTCTAGGACTCCCTTGTATTTCTTTTCTTTCTTTGTATTCAATATGTGACACAATGACACACAGAGAGCAAGTCCAACTTACCTGTATTGCTGCCCACATATTTATCATCCCCTCCCTCCAGTGCTTCCTACTTTGCTAATTCAAGTGGTTACCTAATAGGCTGTTTGATTGCTTGAGTGTATTTCATCTTCTCTTACTCATACAGCTTGGGCCTGATTTGAACTATTTGAAGTAATGAGTTCTTTCAGTTGATTAGCATGAAGTTTTTAACTGAAAATGCATCATGTCTTTCACTGTAGTGTAAACCAGAAGTCCAGGACAACTCTGGAACATGGGTTTGTCTTTGCAGTTGCCTGGGAGCAGTATTCTAATACAGTGTGCTTGGTTTTGCTTATGCCAATCTAAATCAGGAATAACTTGGGGTAGCTCTCTAGGAAGAGAAAGCTGGAAGAGAAAATACAATTGTATTCATGAAACAGTTGGAATAGAAATATGCAAATCAGGATACAGCAAATGGAGGTACAGCTCCATTTCAACAAACATTATGCAATGACCTTGCATCTGTTTATGCTTGGTTGGGCTTGGGTTCTGGAAGTGCTGTAAAGCACATGCTGTGGCTCTTGGTCAGTGACACTTACTCCTCCAGTAGTATCTCAGTGGGCTATTTGGGGTGTGAGGAACCAAACAAGATGGGTAAGAATAGCATCTGCCCTTATATAAATGCCAACTGCTGCCACTTTGATTGTGTTTATCTGTATAGAGAGTGTCCCCAAGCCATGTTCATCTGCTATGCTGCCAATTTTCTTTAGACACGGCCTGACTTATCTCCTGTGACGCAGTGTGGTTCAGAGAACATCCACAGAGCTACATCCCAGAGAACTGCTGCCCTGTGCGGCATCCAGGGATGCTGTTGGTGTCTCCTCAAGGGATGGCCTTTCCTGACTGCTTGGCAACCACAGTATAACCCTCCTGCCAGCAAAGGGAGGGTTGAGAGAGAGGAGAGGCCTTTGATGGCAACACCATGTAAACAAAGACATGGAAATCCTGGCCAGAATAAAGGAAGAGCAAAAAATAGCCAGAAAGTCACGGTCAAACAGCAGCAAAGAAAATCAGGTTGCTAGTTCACCACTCTGATAACATAGCTTAGACCCTACAAGTCTGTCAATGTAACTAGCCTGTTGTGTTTTGCCCTAGGGTTATCAGTCTCTTGTCATCCCTGCCACAAACATAATTCATGCTGTGGTTTGCTCTGGAACAAACCAGCAAAGTCACTTGTTGGGGAAACCTACATGCCAGCTAGATTATCTGTGCTCAGGAATAATCCATGCTACGCTACACTTGTGCCAATCTGCCAGATCTGCATTGGTCACCTAAACATGGCCTGGCAGAGCCTACAACCTTCCAGACTTTCTGGGAGAAGCGTGCATGTTGGAAGGACCTTAGTTTCACAGTATTCTTGATATAGTCTGACCATATATGCTATTCCCTTCACAGTTTTTTTCAATTCCACTTTCTGAAGAGAGCTAGGCAGTACCAGTCTTCATTCCTCTAAGGAGCTTTGGTGAGCTAAAGTGATGGGCATAGGTTATCGGCCTGGTACAGGTCTGCAAAAATCAAAAGACCACCGTACTTCTAAGAAGATACTGTAGTCATTGAACATCAGCATCAAAAAGACTGTCTTAACTTGTATGTGCTTTTTACTGCTTCCTTCCAGCCATAGGTGTGAGGTAGCATTGACTAGTGGCAGTGCAGAGAGGAGGGAAATAGTTTATTCTTAGAGTGTTGCCCAGTTAAGGAAACTTGTGAGTATACAGAAAATTCTTGTCTCAGTACAAAAACCCATCTAACCAAATAGCAAATCTGATTGACCTCTCTGCTCTGACAGTGGGAGGTGTGTGGAGCTAAGCATCCTTTGAGGGTTGCTTTTGTTTCATCCATAACTTGTATCAAAGCCTGAAGAACAGATAGCATAGTTGCTGAGAGTGAGCTTGTTTGGTTATTTTTTTTACTTTGTTGCTGGGGTTTTGTGTATGTCAGACAGTTTCAGCCTTTGGGAAAGGATATTCTCATTCATCTGACACAAAGCACAGGATGTTGAAGGAGGGTTTCAGTAGTTTGTTCTTTGTGTAATGGGTCTTGAAGTAAATGACCACAGGCTGAAGTTGTGTTACTCATTGGTGAATAATGCTTCGTAAGTTTCTTGGTGAATATATTTCTGTGTTTCCAAACGGCTTTATGATGTCACTGCCTTCGCTTGTCTAAACAGTTAAGTCAGTAAAATCTCACAATATTCAGCATAAAACTTGAGATAATAGGTATGAGTTTGAATAGTTTGGTGTGATAGTAGAAGAGAACTAAAAATGGTTTCCGGAAGGGGCAGAGATATTACACTGTGAGCTCTGTACGGTGTAATTTTTAGTGACATTAGCAAAAAGTTAGTTAGTGGGATCACTGGATCACTCTTTAATTTATGGGAAACAATATTCTTGCTCCTCACCACAAGGAAAAAAAATGAGCTAAATAAGAAACACCTATATAACAAAAAGGACACATTATTAATTTGTTAAGATATCCTTTTTGTGCTTGTTGTGCAGGTTCTGATACAGATGTACTCATTCATATAAAATTGCAACATCAGTGTCACTGTTTTAAAAGATCTGTTTTCCAATGTAAGAGTCAAACTTCAAAATTTATTTTAGATGATGAGGGATAATCAATGTGGGTTTTCTGCCTTATTCCATAGCAGGTTTTTAATTTTCTTCTTGTCCATTAAATACATTGCCCCTGAGGGAAACCAGGAGTCTAGCACATGAGTTATAGTTGTTCTGTGCTAACACCTTCATACTTAAGCTACTTTGCTTACATGAATTCTCCGCTAGGTTATGTGTTCCTTTAGGGTGTAACCTGAAGTAACAAAGAGGGAAAACTGTAGCTTGTTACTGACTTTTGCTTGAGATGGTAGGACAAAAAGCAGCATAAAAAGCCTGCACTCGTGGGAAGTCTTTCAGAGGACCAGGGAAAGTTTGACATATGTGTGATAGGCAGTTTGACTTGCTGAATGATTGATTGTGCAGAACAGAAGGAAGAGGCTGTGAACATGCCAATCCTTGTCAAGCATTGCATTTGAAAGGCAATGTATGTTATTCTTATTGCAACCTTTGGTGACCCACGAGTTGGCAGAGCAGGAGAGGTATCTGCTGGCTGAGATCTGTGCAGCAGATTTCAAGTAGTTTCTTGGTGTAATAGGACCGTTTAAACAAATCTCTTTGATTTTTTTTTTTTTTTCATAAATTAGAGTTAGAAATATGAACTCCTCTGCATGTGTTTAAAACAAAGTCCTTACTGCTTTTTTTGTAAATAAAGAAACTGTCTGAATGATGGTCAGGGTACTACATGAGCTACCAGTCCAAGTGAAGCTACAAGAAGAATAGCTGGTTTGTTTTTTTTTTTCCTTCCTTCTCTCACCACTGCCACTTCTAGAGAAGGAAAAGGTACATTCTTCCTTTTTCATCCTCAAATTTGATGTATTGGGTGTTTCTGTGCTTTCAGAGATGGGTACGTCCTCTGAAGGTACATTCTGAATCATGGGCCTTTTGTAAGAAAATGCAAGTTTTGATTTTAATTTGGTAGCTTAGTTTAAAAGATAGTTTTCTTTAGTGTTTTGGGTTAAGTTGCTTGTTTATTTTCTCAGATCTTTTGGATACCTATAGGCTTTGCTGTAAATGCTTTCAAAGCATCTTTTCAGTCTTGTCCTCTGCAATGATACAACTTGGGGATTGAAACAACTGGTGGTTTGAGCTCCAGGAAGCAAGGGAGGATCTTACATGGGATGCAAGTCTTGTATCAGGACCTGAAATGACACCACTTCTGAAGGCAATCAGGAAGCCCTTACTAAAACTAAAGCAAGAATAAATAACAATACATCCTTCTCCTTAACGTACCATTTTCTAACTTAGGCTGGCTGCCATTTGAGGGACACGGAGATCCATTAAAGGGACAGAGCAGGGAACTGCAACACCACTGGTAGCCAAGTGGCAGGTGCTTGCTTCTGCAGCCTCCCTGCAGGAGGATCAGGTTGACACCACCTGCTGCTTTAACCTCAGCACTTGGAATATCTTCTGAGGTGATTTTGTCGACACCTGTCCCACTCCTCATCTGCTGAGGCTCTCCTGTCTTCAGTCTCCTTTGGATCCCTCTCTAACAGAAGAGTGAACTTGATGGAAGAATCACCTGTATTCTCTAGCAGTACTTTCAAATAGAGATACCCTTTCTTTGGGGCATACACCTGTGTTTACTAAGGGTTGTGAAGGGAAGTCTGAAAATCATGTCTGTGATATCTTCAGGTGTAATAAATCTACCCAGGAGGTTGGTGGAGGTTGCTTCTGTGCTTTGGTAGGCTAAGTGAAATTATCTGTATTATAATAAATTTGGATTTGAAGAGATTGTTCTTAAGGACAGAAAAAACAACATAGCTGCTCACTAAAAACACCAGTTTGTTCAGTCAGCTGCCTTTTACTTCTCTGGGCCAGCATTTGATTACCATTGACTACTCAGATTGAAGAGTTACATTTTCTTAAACACACATATAATTTTTCAGTACTAATATTCTCATGCTTTTGTAGAAACTACTGTCTAATTAATTTTGTTTTTATGTGTATTGGAAATATAAAAGGATTTAGTTAATAACATTTTAGCTTTTTATTTCTCGCATGCAGTTGTACTGTAAATTCTTCTGCAGGTGTCTTTGGGGTAGTCCAGCTCTTTATCCATTAACACACTCCACAAAATAACTGCACAGAGAATTGCAGCAGCCTGTCTTCTGTGACAGAAATGTATTTGGCAGAGAGTTCTTCTTCCATGACAAAGGAGACAGCTGTCAGTGCTGTCCTTTTCAGTATTGAGACTCACTGGGTCTGGTACGTAAAAGTGCAGGCATTAGAAATGCAGCAGAGGAATTGGCAGTTAGCTCTAGCAAGAAGTTTTTAAGTCTTCTGTGTGCTAGAATAACATGAGCTAAAATGCCTTACTCTGTAAACTGTCAACACTGTCCCTATGTGCAAAATATATAGCTTCATTCTTTACCTATTTCCATAAAATTGGTACTTTCTGTGTCTGAAATAATTTGTACAAAGGTTTCTCCTGTTGCTGTTTCAGACTACACTGGCACACATCATAGCCAACAGCAGCAAAAAGAATGGCACAAGGTTTGTGACACTGTCGGCCACAAGTGCCAAGACAAATGATGTTCGAGATGTCATCAGCCAAGCCCAGAATGAAAAAAGACTCTTCAAGAGAAAAACTATCCTCTTTATTGATGAGATCCATCGTTTCAATAAATCTCAGCAGGTACTGTACTACACTGCTTTCTAAAAAAGTCTTTGTCAGCACTACTGTAAAATTTCCCACTTTGCCTTAAGGTGATACCTTCCTTTGGGCTTTTGATTTGTGTTAATACTTCTAGCAGATGAATTTGGGAGAAACATAGAAATTAAATTCCTTAGCTAACTTCAGTCAGCATTTAATTATTGCAATTCAAAGATTTAAATAAAACGCTGAGTTATACTTACAGTTGACTTATGTGCCAGTCCGTATATGATACTTTCATGAAATTTTATTTCTGCAAAGTCATGTTAATAATGTTTGCTGCACACATCTTCATTTCAGCCTCCAAATGCGGGGGGATAGCATTCTCTATTACCTTTACAAAGGTCTGGAATGTGAATGTGCCAAAGGTGGGTATTTTAATGTTGTCCACTCTTCAGTATGAGAAAAAATAAGTCATGGCATGGTACTTCAGGGTAGAACTGCTGCCATCACTTGGGGCTTTTTGTTCTTTATCCTTTCCTAGGTATAAGATTTTTTTTCAGTTGTGTCATGGAAATCTTGAAATCTCTACTAGAGGTTGCAGTTTTTATATTGAACTGTACAGTAATCTTGCTGTAGTTTTCTGAATCATCCTATAGAATTAGGTAGGGAATTGTAGCCCTAAAAGTTGATTGAAAGCATATTTAGAAGTAGCCTCACTATTTGTTATACTTGGTAAGGCAATTTCATAGTTTCTTATATTGCCATGCAATAAACCAAGTCACACAAACTAAAAATTTGCAGGTTTCTTTGCCCAATTTCTTTTCAGCTGGTAGGATCATTCTCAGTGCAGTCATTTGTTATTAAGGTGTGGGGTGCATGAAATTAAATCATTTCCATATCTGTGCAGATTTACAGCTTTGTGAGTGTGGTTATTTGTCATACCAATAGAGAACTCAAATTCTCACAAGACACAAAAAAAAATGTAGCCTACTCACATGGGAAGTTTCAGGTTGTCATTGATCGAGATCAGCTTTTTCTGCTTCCCTCCCATACTCAGGACACTTTCCTTCCTCACGTCGAGTGTGGGACGGTGACCCTGATAGGAGCGACCACAGAAAACCCTTCCTTCCAAGTCAACGCCGCTCTCCTGAGCCGGTGCCGGGTGATCGTCCTGGAGAAGCTCTCGGTTGAAGCGATGGAGGCAATTCTGATGAGGGCCGTCAGGTCCTTAGGGCTTCAGGTTTTGGGCAAGGGTGACCAGCACAGCACCCCTGCGACTGGCAGCAGCAGCAAGAGCTCGGAGTGAGTACTTTATGGGCTGCAGGGTGTTAACATGCACAGCCCGAGGAGCTGACTGCCTGCCAGAGAGAGAATGAAGCAGTTGGGGGTGGGAAGAGAAACCCTAGCCACTTCTGATAGTAAAGAAAAGATGTGGCAGCATATGGCAGGGGCGGGGGTGACAGGAGAGAGAGAATTCAAAGCATTGGCTCTCTCCGTCCAAAACATAATCTCACCGTCTGGATTAGGAGAGAATATTATACTTGTATCCGTAACTCCTGACTCACCCTCTCAGGATATTTAAATCTGTTCGGCTGCTGAGGATTCGCTGTGGAAGCCTGGAGCTGGGTCTTTGTCATGTCCTAATGTGTGTTACTTCTTGCTACCGGTTGTAAAAGTATCGTGTTACCGTTAAGTGGTGCATGGGCTATCCCCTCTTAGTTTGGAAGTGCCTGCCAGAATTTTGTTGTTTTCTGAGAATTTTTTTTTAATAAGATCAGGGAGGATGCTGCTGCTTCTGTTCTTTAGTTGCAGGATAAGTCCTGTGCTAGGTTTTAGGATATCCTGTGAGGAGAGGAGGCTGTTGCTGTGAGACGTTAATAGATTGTTTTAAGAGAGACTTTGTTTTTTTCTGCTCCTTGATGTCCAGACAGATAAATTCACATTAAACACTTGAGAAAGTTTTGGAAAAAAACAACATCCAGATTTGTCTACAAGAGATGTTCTCTGCCTTCTGAAACAGGAGGTTGGCAAATAAGAGTAATGCGTGGTGCTGTGGTGCTAAAGTGCAAGCTATTACACTTCCTTCATGTTGGTTCTTGGCTACACTCCTAGTAATGTACAGTGCATTGACATGGTGGTGATTGACAGACTGTATGAAATAAATGAGAGGGAATCCACTTGAACTTTATCACAGAATGTAAGCACAAAGAATTGCCAACATGAATGCTGAGGTCATGGCAGGTAAGGAAAGGTATTCCTTTTTTATTTTTAGATTACCCTGCCTCATGGTTTACTCATTTGTAGCTTTTACGTGCTGCAGTAATGTGAATTTTAGAAGAGAAGGCAGTACTGCTTGTCAGCATTAATTTAATAGCACAGCTGTGGTTGTGACTACACCCTGACTGATTCAGAGACTTTTCTTTCTGTACAGGATTAAAGTACAAGGCATAGTTTCAGCTGCAGTTGTTTGGGTTTGGGTTTCGCTAGACTCTCCGTGTCTGTAACTGTCCGATAGCTATGGATGATTTAAACAGCGCGGTGCTTCATCAAACTGAAAGAAGTCTGGCAGGCAGACTGTCAGACTAACACAGTTTCAGAAATCTCTCCATGAGGAGAGAGGGCTAGACTTCAAAGGCAGTCATGGGTGCCAAGCATTTAAAAATATAAATGGGATTTTGAATTGAAGAAGGTTTGTTGCAATTGTATGTCAGGTCTTTCTGGTCTTTCATGATGCAATCTGGTTCTGGGCCACAATTCCTACATTCTATTGCTGGTAAGTTTGGATATTTATAAGCCATCCTGTCCCTTACTGTGGTTTTATCTTCCTCATTAATTCCTGCTTCTTGCTTCGGTGTCCATACCATTTCTGCTTCTTCATTTCCTCTCCACTACTCTGCAGGAACAGCTGTCTCATCTTTTTACCCCCATGCATCTATGAAACAGGACTGTCATTAGATGCAGGCAGGTAACTGTTTATACTGTCCTGAGGAATGAATGGAAATCACCAATTACAATAGATTTGGTTGTTAATGGTGCTCATCTTTATTCCAGAGTGAGAAAAGGAGCTGTAACGCGTGTCCCCAAATTGTGTGGTATACCCACTATAGAAATGCTGCAGATATCTAGCAAGAAGGCATAAGAGACATGTACATTGAATTTCGTATTTTGTTTCCCATGTAAGTCTCCCTTTCCAAGCCACAGCAGTGTAGTATGAAGTACTGCATATGCTGCTTGGCCTCAGTTAATCAGATGGTTTTAGTATCACATCACTTGTCTGACAGGATGACCTACCTAAAAGAGGTTTTGAAGGAGAGGATGATTCTTTGTGGTCTCTCCTATTATGCTGAGGAATAAGGTGAGGGTGAATCTTCATTAGTCATTACAGGCATCCCTGAGTGATTCAGTGGATTTCATCATCTGCACTCCTCAAGGAAAGTGTTCTCTACCCAAGTCTGTTTCCCTAAATTTTCTTGGTGGCTTTTTCTTATCTTGGTTCCACCATTGCTGCAGGTTTCTGATAAAGTTAGATCACCTGGAGTCTCTTTCACTCCACTGTGGCCTTTCCTTGCTTTAAAGCTGAAAATAGCAGGGAGTGTTACTACTTTGATATCTTTCTATTTGTTATGTCATCATGGCTCATAAAGGTTCTTTGACAGAAAGTTTTTATGTTAATTACTGGATTTCATTAGGGTGAGATGTGCTTTTTGTTATATTTTCATCAGCAATACTGCCATCAAACTATGCCTCTAAAGTCTGCAGTAAGTCAAGCTGAAAGATGGAAAAACAGGAAAGGAAGGAACATACTCATGATGAAGAAAAGTAAGAAGTCAATGTTAAAGATGTTTTTTATTGCTGCAATTGCTTGTGCTTTCTGCAGTTTATGCTGTGTCAGTAATAGCACAAGCTGTTCCAGGTGTGCACAGATACATTACACTTGTACTATGTTGGTGGTGGAAGAAACCAAATTCTTTTCTTGGCTTTTTATTTTTGTCATTCAAGTGCTGCCCTCAGAGTGGTATCTCTAATTGAAGGCAGACAGTAAACTGGATGGTTGATTAATGTGTTTGAGGTTAGATAGCACAGAAGGCACACAGCTGAGGGAAATGGAAGGAACCCCAGTTTCCTGTTGGCAAGCCCAGACATCATGCAGTTCAGCTTGTTACTGGCTGTATTACAAGTTATGGCGCGTTTTGAATTCACTGGTTCATAAATCATAACACTGAGGATGGAATTCCTTTGGATCTTCAGTGTTCAATAGTTTTTTGAAAAGTATTCCTTAATTGAACCATACATTCAATTTCCTTGCAGGAAATAGATTGCTGAGGTGAGAGGCAACACTGGAATCAATGCTGTAAGGCAATGTGCAGGGCATGTCACACTGCAGTAGTTCAGTTAGAGAGCTGTTTGCCTGTGAAAGTGTTGCAGTCTGCCAAAGAGTGAATGTAGTGAGAGTAATTGCACTGAGAAAGAAAGTACTGATTTCTATGGAAAAGAAGCAGTGGGTACTTTATCTCATGTTTTGCTCACTTATTTTTTCAATCTTTTATCATACAGGTTCTCCTTGCTTGGGCTTCCTTCTATTTATTCCCTGATACTATTTATGCTCTCTTGTCATTGGCTCAATTGCTGCAGTGCTGTATGGGTTTAACAGGTAGTTCATCATACATTTCATGTAGGTTCCTGGCACAAACTGTCGGAAGGCTGTGGAGATAAAGAGGAGCTGGAAGAAGGATTTATTATCCTGTAGTGGTAGTTTTCCATTCCTTGAGCTAGTATATCACCTTCAGCCCAGTGAGTGATGGATCCCAGCACGTCCCTTTTGGCTTGTTTATGTTTTTGTCTCCAAGTATCATCGGTTACAAGGTACCAACATTGACCATTGGCATCCAGTGGGTGTTTGGTGTTAATTTTGGAAGTTGAATAGAATATGAGATTGCCCATCTGCAAGAGTATCAGGAGCTTGGAAAGAAGTCAGAAAGCATGGAAGTTATTCTGCCTTGCAGTTCTGATGGGTGCAGAAGTTGGGTAAAGTGGGAGGGAGTAGGGCCCTTGAGCTTCTGAAGACAGGATGGGCTTAAAAATGTAAAATACGGCGAGTGGTTTTTCGAAGCCAAGATATTGAAATAATTGCCATGCTGATTTTGAAATTAGACTCCTGCCGAGTAAAATTCATCAGAAAATGGAATTTAAGGTTTTAATTGCTCAGAAAAATATCTGAATTCAGTTATTCTGAGTATAACATTTTATTATTTTGAAATACTGAGTGTGCATGGAGCTGAGGTTATGCAACAGGGAAGCATTATGTTATTTCCAATCAGTGATTCTCATCAATGTGGTGTGCAAACAGCTTGTATGTGGAAGTTTCCTCCATTTTTTCTTGTTCTTTATGATGTCTTGCATATCATGCTACTGTATGCATGGACTGGATCAGCCCAATACATAATGCATTATTTGGATTTGAATTGCCATCAGGGTTATGTTGCAACTAAAATTTCACCATGGAAATGAACAAAGCCTTGTTGGTTACAAGGCTTGTAACCAGATTTTTTCCTACTTTCCTGTGAATATTCATTTCAATTTCTGTAATATAAATTGGTTATGTTTAGCCAACACAGGACTTAGAGTCCTATAGTGAAACTGAAGAGACAGGAATACAACTCAGCTTTAAATTAGCAGATAAATGGCAGATGTGCTCTGAGGCCTCAGCTTTCTTTGGGACAGATTGTACTTAGCTTCTTCCAAGGTAGTACCTGCCTTTTAGTGCTCTCTGTGTTTCACCTCCACTTGCAGTCTCTGCCTGCAGTTGTGGTATCAGTGTGAGAAGATCTCAAGCACAGGCTGTTCTTCTCTGCAAACAGCAGGCAAAGAGCTTAGTCCTTGCAGGTGAAACCTTCTCTTCAGTATGCCCTGCTGGTGTATGAGAGATGTTTGCTCAGTGTGCTGTATATTTGGGGTTATTCCTGTTGAAGGAGGTATTAGCAGCCGGATGTCTGTGTGTAGTATCTGTTGGGTTTTTAAAAAGAGCTTTTGCTTTCCTTGCTGGCTTTTTTATTGCTTATGAAAAATCTGGTGTCCATCTGTAGTGCTGAGGGGTGAATGTTGCTTCCTGATTTTGGAGGACTTTGATGCTTGAGATAATTGAATGAGTAAGTCCCTGTGCAGTTGTATTGTTCTGCTTCTTTGTTCAAAGATGGTGTTTGAAGCATCCTGTCAAAAATGCCACTGTATGTGTGTGTTAATTTTTTGTTCTGGATTTATCAAATACATGAGAAATAGGGAGATGGAAAAAAGGCATGACAAGATGCATATGTTTATAGATCTATTTTTCCCAGGATGTGATTCCTACTGTCTACTCTCTGCAGCATGGGTTTTGTCCCTAGAAGACATTTGTCAGCTTTCACTTGCAGTGGTTAATTCAGATTGCAGCTGTACTAGTTTTTCCATTTTATATGTGGCCATGAGAGGACTCAAATTTTAACTGCTGAAATTTTTCCAGAAGCTACAGTCTTTTTCTTCTGTGTGACAAATGCAAAGTGGGTTTGCAAGGAGGAAGAGAAGGCAAATAATGAAAATCAGTCGACTCGTGTGTCTGGGACCCTTGACGGTGCCTTTTTTGTATCTCACTGTTAGTAATACTAACATATCTTTTGGTAGATAAAGTGCAGGGCTGTTGTGAAGCGTTAATTATTTGTCACACACGAGCTTCATAAGAAATGACTTCTCACACCAAGCTCTATGTGCTAATCCCTACTGATACCTGTCACTCTTGATTTACAGTCCAGCTACTAGAAGTGGCTCACTTAGGGCCATTACTTAGTGCCATGTTTTAACTCCATTAGTGGCTGTCTTCAGATCAGTTACAAGCTCTGCCTGGCAGCACCTTAGATGTTAGCTTGTCTACATAACTAAGGTTTGAGGGTTAAATCCTCAACAGGATGCCTGTGAAACCTGCAGAGGTGAACTGGTTTGCATGTCCCTAACAGTGGGGACTGCAGCCCAGCAGGTGAAAATGTAGAGACAAAACTTGAGGACTTTGTTGTTCTCACAGATTTTTCACAGACCCATTAGAAGATCTCAGGGGATCCTGCTGCTGCATATCTCAGGTCTTCCCATCTTCAAGAATCACTGAATATTCTGAGCTGGAAGGGACCCACAAGGATCATCAAGTCCAACTCTTAAGTTAATGTCCCATACAGGGATTGAACCCAGAACCTTGATGTTATCAGCACCATGCTCTAAGCAAGTGAGCTAATCTCAGTCACTTGTTCCTGATTGTGAGTTCACTGGAATTTGGCCTTTTTCACGTGTGTCTAGGGGTGACTTAAAGATGTGTATCCCCTGTTGCCTGTCCTATGCCCAGACATGAATCCTGTGCCTCTCTGTGCCTTTAAAGCTAGCTAAGGGGGAGGGAGGAGAGCTGGTGGAATTCCTTTGGCGCTGTGTTCAAAACACAGGTAAGCTCGCTGGTTTCTTCTGCTCAGCTGCTCCGCTTCTGCAGCAGGGGAAGAGAGTTACATTCCTTTTGCTTTTAGTTAGCTTCTCATTCATTTGCTGAGGAAAGAGGTTTTCCTGGGACTTTGGTTTCTGCTTCTTCTCTTCTGGACTGTTCAGAGCAGCAGACCATCAGAACCTCACTGGGAGGCCTTTCTTGCTTAGTTTTACTATTGCCCATGGCCATACCACCCTGAGAGCGCTTGATCTCATCTGATGTCGGAAGCTAAGTAGGGTCAGGCCTGGTTAGTACTTGGATGAGGGACTATCTGAGAATACCAGGTGCTGTAGGCTTCTTTTCCTGTCCACCAAGGCCTGGAGGGGCCCATGCTGAACTCCAGCTTTGGAGAGGAGAAAGCCACACCCACAAATGACTCTGAAATCTATCCAGGTTCTCTCCACTATGAGAGGTTTTTATTATTTAGCATTATTTTCTTATGCCTACGTGCACTGTGCTTGTTAAATAAATAATTTTTTTTCCTTTTTTACTTTCCTCCAAGGAATTTTCTTTCTGAACATGGTGAGGGAGGGGCAACTGAAACCTGCCTTCTTTGGAGGGGACGTTCCTCCCAGAGTGTTTCCCTTAATTTGTCTCAAACCAGGACAATTTGTTTGTATAGTTCTGGCACATGTGAAGCAGTAGATGGCAAAAAGAGTGATGGGCATATATTGGCATACAGTTTCTTTCTAGTAAGATTTTTTTTTTCTACCCCAGTGACTAAGTTGTAATACCAGAAAAAGTAGGATGCGTATATTTTACATTGTAAACAATTCTTCCTGTTGTTGTTCTTTAAAGAACAACTGATAGCACCTCTTGCTGTAGTTCGTTCAAAACCTTACAGTAGTTACTTTATAACTCACTATATTCTCTCACCTGCGTTTGGATAGCTTCCTACCTTTCCACTGTTCTTCCACCAAGGAATCTGAAGTGCTGGCAGTGAAATGCTGATGGAGTAAAACCTTGTAAAGTTCAGCTGTCTGTGTCAGAATTGGGCTCTGGCAAAAACTTAACCCTAGTTTTTGTTGAATTTAATAAGATGAGGAAAAATAAGGGGTTTAAATAGATGAGAGCTCCTGCCCAACATTTTTCACGTGCAGTTATATTTAGCAGGCTTGGAGCAGCAAGAAGGTCAGCCCCTGCCTCTGCAGGCTGAGTTAAGACAAATTTAAACCCAGGTGTGTCTCAAGAAACTTTGTAAAGAAACGTCATCTCCAGCAGGATAGGCAAGGAGAGGAGTATGATGGGGGTTAAGGGTGTGTGGTTATTCTGTTGCAGATTGCCAGTATACATAGAGGAGAAAGCTCTGAACACACTTGCCTATCTTTGCGATGGGGATGCCAGGACTGGGCTGAGCGGGCTCCAGTTGGCAGTTCAGGCCAGAGTAGCAGTGGGAAGGACCACTCCTTTGAACACTCCCGAAGGTGGTGCTGCAGACGGCATTCTGGTAACAGAAGAGCATATAAAGGAGGGGCTCCAGCGTTCTCACATCCTGTATGACCGAGCAGGTGAGTAACTGATGCAGTTTCTGTGATACAGTGTTCTCAAGGTGTGATAGCCTTTCTAATTTCTCTTTCTTCTCCCCTTTTCCTACCAGCTACACTGCTGAAACAGTGACTGTACTAAAGTTTGTCTTAGAAGTTACTTTTCCTCTGCAGTGTAGTTGAGCAAGAAATTCCTTCTAAACAGTGTTTCCTCTTAGCAACCAGGAAGTGTAGATTAGCTTAAAGACCTGTTTGCTGTCCTGAAAACAGTTGCACGATGAAATTATTTGTTATTTAAGGTTATATTGTCTTCTGTGAGGGTTTCAGTGTAAAGAGGCAGAAGAATTTGATGAGGACATTTTTCTTGGAGGGTTGAATATCTTCCATTGCACTTCTACTCCTTTGAAAGTCTTGGAAGTGCTCACATTCACAGCAGTATGTTATATCAAAACCTGAGCAGTTTGCTTTATTTTTAGAGTTGCTTTTTAAGGTAATGAATGCTGTAGCTTGCTTAGGGCAGGCCACATAAATCTAATTGCATTTAAGGCTTCCTAGTGTTAAAACTACTCTTGCTAAATTTGTGGCTTTGCAATCTTAGGCATCGCAGTAGCTGGCCACTAAACCATTTTATGTTAGAGATTTAAAAATCAGTGAGTATGAATCAGAGATTAGGTGAATCCCCTTGAATGCATATGCTAGTTCTTCAGCAATACTCGAATGACTGTGCACAACAGTATGAAATGATTATGCCAAGCAGTGTGTGAAGAACTGATTTATTTTCTCCTTTTTTTTGGCCACTGTTTATGATATGCTCCATTAACTGCCGCTGTTCAAAACCTGTGGTGAGATGTTTCTTGAGGTTGGTTGTAACACATGCATGCCCGATTGCAACCTTTTTGCTACAATGAAGTAATGATGACTCACTGTCAGGAAAAAGGCAGCTGGGCAGATACTGATCTAATGGCAGCTGAGAAGTCAAGGGTAGGCAGGGGTAAGGAAAAGAAAACTTTTATGGGGTCTGTGGCAGGAAGAGGTCATGATTGAAGGAAGTGGAAAATCTGACCCGTTCACTGGTGCGAGTGTCCTGCACCCTGTAGGTCCCTTGTGTGTTTGCTGTCGCCTTGTGGCCGCTGTCACACAGAATTCTTGGCTGTGTCCATTGCTCCCAGCCCTCTTACACCTTCTTGCTCTGGTAGAGATGGCACAGACTGCTTCTTCCTGAGGCTTGCATCAAGTCTGGGTAGCATGTGTCAGGCCCTTCTCTGTTGCAGAAATCCTTGTTGTGGTATATTGTGGGGTTTTTTGGTCAGAGATTTTCAGAGTGGGGAGAGCAGTGAAAACTGTGTTTTTCTGGATTGTATAAATGCCAAAGAGCCTGACACAGATATTGTCACAGTGGCAGGTTGCCCAAGTACATGTCTTTACAGAATTTCTCTCTTCTGTGGAATAGTCTGTGTTGACCACTGGCTGTTGACTCCAAATTGACCACTTTTGTCCATATTAGAGATAGCTGTTTGTCCTTTTAATGACAAAGGACTTCCAGATAGCAGCTACTGTATATACAAAGATTTGATTTTTTGGTAGCATGTTCTGGCTAATACATTTTGAATCACAGCTGTGGTGATGAGATCTTCAATCCTGTAAAATAAAATGCTTCAACCTCATAAAGCAGAGGGTCTAATCGTGATAGCAGCAACATGCATTTGGGTGTAGCATGTTCATGTAGAAAGCACCAAATAATTGATTAGTGTTCAGAGCTCTGTAAATATGACATTTTTATTATACATAGTATTTTTGTTCCCTTCGGCAAAATTTGCCAAATAGATGTAGTGGGGCGTTCTCTTCTCTACTTTGATCAAGTAATCTAGGAAAGAATTCATTCGTCATCCAGTCATTAGGCTGTTGTTCTGATCTATGTGCAGACATATAAAGAAAAGATCTTTGTGCAGATAATTTATGCATTCTAGCTGGAAGGACAACAAAACAACTTTAATCAAATTTCACTGCCAGCAGCCACCTGCAGCTCTTGCAGTGTAAAAGGAAATAAAAACTATTTAGTCATATTTTACCTTTTAATTGTTGTTGTTAAAATTTTGATCCTTTTAGAAGATGATGTAGCAACCAAATTCATTAAAGTTTACCTGCAGGTGGGCAGTGAATAGATCTTTTAAATAGAGTTGTATTGTTGCCCCTTCTTTTTACGTATTGTATCACTCTGCTAACACTGATTTAATAAGATAAATGTCTGTAGTTTCACTGTCTGTTTGGTGACATTAGCTATGGTAAATACTGGGAATAGGTTGAGCTGAATTTAATTTATTCTGCAGTCTGGAACACAGTTTTTCCTTTCCCTTCTCTGGAGAAGAAAAGAGCAGGTGTCTCACTGCCCAGGGCTTGCTCTTGGGGCAAGCTTCAAGCTTAGAGCCATGTGGGCAGGGCTAAGTTGCTCTTCCGTAGCATGCACATCATTGCTGGGGTAGGGGAGTTGTTTATTTGGAGTTAAATTTGCAGCTGGTGTTAAGCCACCACATCCACACCATAATGGGTTTTTTCCAGCTTTTTATCCATGCTGTTGCTCTAGTCTTACTTCCAAAGCTTTCTTCTGGCCTTTATCAATGAGCAGTTGATGTTTACTTTTGGCTAACAGAAAAATAATGTGAAATGGGCACTGTGATTTTACTTTTCCCCACTACCTTATGAACAGGGATTGTTTAAAAAGCCCAAATATTAATTATGGTCAGTGAATGAGACCTTTTCCCTACCTTCTACCAATATGACTTTAGATAAATCAGCATCTTAAACTAGCCTGAAAACTCCTCATGAGCAGGTTGCTTCTCTAGAAGACAGAATAAAGAAAAAATAGGCCAGGTGGTAGATTGCCTGTACGACCACAGATCAGCTGGGGTGGATCTGGGGGGCAAGCAAGTACTCACTGCAGGCCACCATCTGATTCAGTGGCAGAAATTACTGTATCTCTAAGGGGATAAATGCTGTTAAAACTGGATACACATTTACATATCAGGCATTTGAATGTTATGGTTCATGTAGAAGAAGATAGTATTTGACATTAAACAGAAGATGAATGTAATTGAACCATCCATTGTAACCTTCACCCCATAAAAAAAGAGAAAGCAATTGCCAATTTTTGTACATGTAGTTTTGCCACCCAAAGGTAAAACAAAAGCTTCTTAGTCTTGTGGGCATATATCAAGATTTATGCATCTATGTATGTCAGAACCTAGAAATCCCTCTCTTCCACAAAGCCTCTTGTGTAGTATTTTGTTTCAGAAAGGTATTTGCCTTTGTGGGAACTGCATAGAGAAAATGTATTTTGATTCCAAAAGCTCTTCATAGTTTTGATTTCAACAGGCATCTGTGATACAGAACAGCAGAGATAGATAAGCTGGTATGTGTCTGTCTGTCAACTGGATTGATGAGGCCAGAATCTATATGTTAGCTAACTAGCCTGAGAGAGCTAATAAATAAAGATCTGCTAAAAGTTCTAATTTTTTTTTTGAAACTGCTTCTGGTATCTCCGGCTATCTATAAACTGTATTTTTAGACAGAAATGTAAGACCTGTCTCCAATGCACATCACTGTATTATGCTTTTAATTGAAGCTGCAAGTCTTATGTATAAGTATTGTCACTGTGGCTCTGTCATCAACATCAGCTTTGTAAAGAAGCAAGTAAAAGGAGAAAGCTAATTCTCTACTCAGCCTGAAGTCTGAAGTTCCCTGCAGGTGTATATATCTAGACCCAACCTATCTGCTGGATTCCTTCTGCCTCTCCAGCTGGTATCCCCACATATGACACTTTATAGTAGCCCAAACAGCATATAAAAGCCTCCAGCAGAAAAATCTGGGTGAGTGCAACCTCTAGAGATATGTAAAGACTATCTTCCTTACTTTTAAGAGACCAAGAGACGCCTCCTGCAAGGGGATGATGCGAGTTCAGCTGTTTGGGTTCATTGCTACTGACCCAAGTGTTACAATGGAGCACGGACATGCTTGGCTCGAGTGAGGGCTGCATACCAGGGCTCTTTGTGTGGAGTCCTAGCAAAAATAGCTGTCTTGACTGCCTGTGCTCGATGGCAGCATGTCAAATTCCCCACAGACTCACACTCCAGCAGGAGCAGAGAGGGAGGGAATGGACTGGGAGGTGGAGGTCTTGGTGGCTACAAAAGGAGCAACTGCAGCAGCGTGGCAGTTTTGGTTCTCAAATTCTCCATGCAGCCCTTTTATTTTTCAAGGCGTACCAGTGACTGGTGTGTTCCGATATGGCCCTCAGGCTGTAAATCCTTTTATCCTTAGGAAGAAGAGGAATATTAACAGATGGCTGTGCATGCAGCCAGTTGCCTTTAAAATACATACCTAGCTGTGAGCCAAGGAATGCCAGGCACTTGAAAAAAATAAAAAAGGGAGATAACATGGAAGGTTTAACAACAATATTGCAGCAAAATACTCTTAGAAGTTTGATTAAAAGATATGCATAACAATCAAAACCAGCTGCACAGAGGAATATGGTAAGCAGGGAAGGGTCTCATTCAACGTTTTAAGTGTAACCCTGGAAGATCTGTGGAATAGTTTTGTTTCTTCTTGGCGTTCATATCTAATCATATACTAAACTTTAATGTTAAAAAAGAAAATCCTTGTAATTCTTTCAGTCTTCCCACTTTTTACTTAGTAGTCTGGCATTTCAAGTATTGTTGTAATAGTGCAGGTGTCCACAGTTGAACTCAGAGGGGTTTGCCAGGGCTGTGCGCTGCAATTCTGTTTTCTCCAAATTGTATAATGTTCCATCATTGTATATCCCCAGCATTTCCTTTTTTCTCACCTCTGTATAGCACACTTTTACTGCACACTTTGCTTTCAAGTTTTAGATGATGTGAAATTTCTTTTTTCTAAAATATCACTACTGTATAACACTGGATTTCTCTGATTCTTGTGTTGTCTTCTCAGAGCTGTGAGTGTGTCAAAAAGCAATGGTCAGTTGTTTGTTTGTGCTTGTACTT
This sequence comes from Lanius collurio, assembly GCA_020086605.1. NCBI lineage: Eukaryota > Metazoa > Chordata > Aves > Passeriformes > Laniidae > Lanius > Lanius collurio. Next base: position 15,726,731 of record JACBWW010000011.1, on the reverse strand, counting down.
TGGCCTTTTGCAATTAGGAGCTATTTATGTAGAGTTTTCTTCCTAACTGCTTAAAATACCTGTGTTTTTCTTTGTTTTTTTTCTTATGAAGGGAAGACCATTAGGGTACAAAATCCAAATTGTTTGCCTTGCAGTGTTTCAAAAAAAACATTTCCTTTTTATCAGCAGTTGCTCTGTTTTGCTTGTGTAGTTAGGGAATGATTCATGGGAAACCATGAAGGCACTGAAAACATTAATGAATGCTGCAACCACATACACATAATAAGAACTTGGAAAAACAGCTTATGTTTACTGATGTGATCTGGTGAAATACGTTCTGTTCCCTTTAATGCATTTCACTAAATTTCCTCCTAACAGCTTTATGTTTTGCTTCTCCCCCATCCTGAACAGGAGAAGAACATTACAACTGCATCTCTGCCCTGCATAAGTCTATGAGAGGCTCCGATGAAAACGCCTCCCTGTACTGGCTTGCTCGAATGCTTGAGGGCGGTGAGGATCCTCTCTATGTGGCAAGGAGGCTGGTGAGGTTTGCAAGTGAAGATATAGGTCAGTATTTGCAGTATTTCACATTGGAATATCACATTGAATGAAGATCTGCCAGGCTTCTCTGATTTCTAAAATTTGGCTTTTGAAAAAAGAAGCAAACCCAAAACAGTTGTATGCAAAATAGGTACAAAATACTGAAATGCTCCACATACAACAAAAACTTTGTTTATGCAGGCAGAGACCTACATGTGGTGTCATTGTGATGATTACCTATTTCAGGAGATGCAAATGTTTTTGAGGTCAGGTTTGGTGTGTATTAATATCAATTCCTTTCAGCCCTGCTGGTTGTAAGGCACCAGTAAACTTGTGCCACAGGGAGTGTGTATTTCAGGGATGCCTTTATTTTCTAATGTGTCTGGCACGTGAATGCCTACCCTACCCTACAAATCTCAGGTTTGATAGCTGGCCTCCTAGCTGTAAGGCATCTTGATTGATTTATCCGAAGTAGCAGATCCAGCAACACTTTTAGCTCATATGTGATGGGTGAAGAGTTACGAGGTCTGGGGAAGCTGTGTCAGTATAGAGATATTTCCCCATTTTTTTATCAGTTTCGAAAAGCAGGAAAATCACATGTGGTCAGCTACTGCTCAGGCTGCCACTGTGTGGCAGCAGATTCAATCTGTAAATCATACCCACAGCTTAGACCGTTTTTTATTTTCTGGGGAGGAGGGTTACAGAAGAAGGAAAGCTTGTGGATGGAGGGGGTTTATTTTGTGTATGGTGTGGTATTGTATCAGAAATTGCAATATCTGAGAAAGCAACTCTGAAATGTGCATGAATACCTTACAGGAGAAGAAAAAATTAAAAAAAAGTAAAAGACAGTAAGTGAAGTAAATTGACTTTAGACTTCTTTTGTCTGGTCCCTTTCTGTAGGACTGGCAGATCCTCTGGCTTTAACGCAAGCAGTTGCTGCTTATCAAGGCTGTCACTTCATTGGAATGCCAGAATGTGAGGTAAAGGCTTCATTAATTCACTTGATTTCAAAGTTCTGCAATCTGTAAAACCTATCTGTAACTATAAAAAGAAGCAGATTGCAAGGACAGGGCAGGCTCAGTTACTTGTTCATTCTGCATGCCCCATCTTTGACAAGAGAGCGTTGTAGCTCTTAAAACACATGCTACGTATTTATTGTTAAAATGTGATACGTGAACATGTATCATTTTTCTCTGTCCATTTTTTCTATTATAAATAAAGTAGCTATTATTTTCTAGTAGTGAAAACTATGAAGCTGTGTTGTTGTTAAATAATAGTATTCATATTATAGTGGCAGGCAGAGTTTGAAAACCTAATCCCTGCCATGTTATACAAACAACTTGATTAGCCGACCTTTTCCCAAAGAGCTTAAAAGAAGTCATTTAACATTTTCCCTCTGCTTGTTTGCAGGTGATTCTAGCACAGTGTGTAGTGTACTTTGCCAGAGCCCCAAAGTCTATAGAGGTGTACAGGGCATATGGCAACGTCAAGGAATGCTTGAGGATGCACACGGGACCACTGCCCCCTGTTCCTCTGCACCTGAGAAACGCCCCAACAAGGCTCATGAAGAACTTGGGCTATGGAAAAGGCTACAAATACAACCCCATGTACAAGGAACCTGTGGAGCAGGACTATCTACCAGAAGAGTTGAAAGGAACAGACTTCTTCAAGGAACGAAAATCGTGACCACTGTGCTCAGAATGGATTTGATTTTATGACTCGTACATTTCTACTGGGATAGAAATTTCCCTTACAGTGTCAGCTGCCTGTTACTGTGGTTGAAAGGATTAAGCCACTGAGCCTTCCAGATACTTTTTTCTCCTGCTTTTATTGCTGTTTTCTGAAGGTATTTTATAAAGAATTACAGTTAGGCAGTGTAGAAATGCAAAAATAAGCTTCATCCATATAGTGCTGTAACTGGTGAAACAGAGAGAAAACAAGAGACTTGTATTTCTGGCTCTCGCTGCTTTTTAAAATTAGTTTCTATTTCAGATTTTGAGAATGTTATTTTCCAGAAAAACAGTAAATTGAACCTCCTCTGCTAAAATACTGTAAACAAAATATAATTGCAGAGTAATTTTTGCTCTTATGATGTTCTAGAGACCAATTTTGTACAACAGTTATTAAGCCAATAAAGCTGTTAAAAATAGTGTCTATGCATTTGTTTAAATCCTTCTATGACAGCAGAGTGGTTTTGAAAGTTTGATATCCCTTTAATTTTACTATCCCTACTTTCCAGGGCAAGTTTAATTCATTTTGTAAGTAGAACCGTCGTGAAAATGGCCACTGGAGCAATACCGAGCTCTTTTCGCCTCCCACAAGCTGTGATAGGACCCAGCCTTGTGTGGAACACACCAGTTGCAGGTGGGTATTCCTTGACAGACATATTTGGTGCTGTGTGGGGCTGCCACAGCCACACATCTGGAGTTCATTCAGAGTAATGTTCACAAGCCAGGAGGTCTCTGCGCTGAGGATGCTGTGCCAAGTCCAGAAGCCAACTTTATTCAGTTTATTGCTCTTAATTTTCAAGACAGATTGCTGACCTTGGCCTTGATCAAAAGTTTTGGATATGCAACGTCCAAAACTTTGTGATTTGTACTGGGAGATTAATTTTGTTGTGAGACTCCCATCTATGAAGTTCTGCGTGATGTAGACTCCAGCCAAAGATCATTGTGTAACTGAAATGTTTCAGAAATTAAACCTTTTGCTTGATTGTGTACTATTAGAGGGTTTGAGTCATATTCTTTAAACATTTCTGTGTTCTCCTACCTCAAGTATAGTTTCTGAATGCTTTGAGCAAAGTGGTGTTCTAAAGACAAGCAAGTATTTCAACAAGCTTCATTTATGTCACTTGGCATGCTCTTTTTATAACCATTCACTTTGTTGTTGTTGTTTGGTTGGAACTTTCTTGTTGCATGAATTAACGGGGTAATTAATTAGATGAGTGTGTTTTTATCCTGATGGTCCTCTGAAATGCATTTGGAGGAATAAGGCAAGCTGTGGTCATTTCCAGTGCTGGAGTAAATCTGAGCAGCATGTGCTCACCTTCAGAGGGCAGCAGAGGTTGACAGAGGGTTCCGAGGTGGTGTTTCATTCCTCAGCCTCTGATGGAGGCAAAAAGATCATGGCCCTCAGGTCATATCCATCAGACAGTGCTGTCTAATGGGCTACCAAATATTGGTAACAACAAGTTAATGTTTTAAAGCCATTGTGCCTCAGGGCTGCTCTCCAAGCAAAGTATTATTTACCTTTTCCCTTCCTCCATGAGGTAATTACCAGCACTGGTGAGTGGCTGCTTCCTGCTCTCCCCCTGCTGCTTCTGTGCATCTTGTTTATATTCCCTTAAAGAGGGTCATCTCCTCTGTTTGAAGAACTCCATGCTTCATTAAAAATCCATCAAGACCAGATGCACTCACAGATGGACATTTCACCCCTCATCATCTCCCATCTCTCCAAAACAGACCCAAGGCAAAAACATCCATTCCTTATCAGGAAGGTGTATGCAGTCTCCACATAGGATTGGCAATGCTGCTTTCAACATGCAGAAGTCAGTCTCGTAGTGAAACTGCTTCAAAAGCACAAGTTGAAAGAATGAAATTAAAAATCACAAAGCACATTTCTTTGTTTTCTGGCTTTTGACTACTTGGGGTTTATCCTGAGAAGCTCACTGAAGGGCAAAAATGGTTATGAATTGCATGCTGATATAGTGGTGTATTTATTTACCTTAAGAGTGTAGAGATGTAAGGTGGTACCAAATACTGCAGTGTCACTGGAAAATTTGGGATGAAATTTGTATCCCATCAGGTAACAGTTGCTTCTGTAAGAAACACCATCGAAATCCACCATGCCACAATCTCTTTTTCTCTTATGTAAGTTGGCCCACTAAGAAATAGTGTAGATCATGAGAAAGGCCATGCCATAAACATTCCATGTTGGAATAGTCAATACTTTGAGAAGCAAATTGCACTGATGTAAGTTGCTTCTCCAGTAGTAACTTGCCCATGTCAAAGATATGGATGGCCACAATAGAAATATCAATTAAATAATGCCCCAAATGAGTTCCTTTGCAGGGGTCTTTTAGAAAATTACTTAATGAATATTGTTCCCATCATTTAGATAAAAATTGGGATGATAGAGCTGGCAAGGAGTTGTCAAGGCTTTTTTTTATACTAAATATTTATTTGCAACCATTACCCGTATTTTATTTTTCTTGTCTTGTTTTCTGTGCACAAAGAGCTTAAACCTTCAGTTGAACCTCTGGACTGCATTTTTTTACCTTTGCTGTGAGCACTTTCTCTCATGTTGAGAGAAAAGCCCTTAGCCAAAATGATTGCCTAGCATTTTCCATTAAATTACTTTAAAATAAAAGTGTTTCTACAAGCTGATTGTTTTAATTCCTGCCTATCCTGAAGATACATTTTCTGGCTGCTGTGATAAGTTCATTATCTGCATTGCCAGCCGCCACTCTGCATGTTCAGCATGTTTCCAGACAGGCTGTGCTCTCCAGGATTCTGGCTATGGTTTTTTCTTTTATTGTTACTAGGTAGTCAGGATTGCATAGGCCTCTTAATGAATATGGCTAACACCATGCATTTAGATGGTGTCACAAGATAATATGAAAGAACTAGTGGTTCACTATGGTTAAAAAAAACCAAAACCAAACAAACTAAAAAGCCCCAAAACAACCAAAATAAAACCAAACAAACCAAGAAATGAAAAAAATCCAAACCAAAAGCTAGGTTCTGATTTCAGTTGTACCTTTTTATCTCAGGTGAAAGACAACTGGACTGGTCTTATTTCTGTAATAAACCATAATGAACCACGTCAAATTGAGACAAACATCCATCTCCAAGACTTGATCAGGCTTATGTACTTTACCAGGATTTTCATCATATGTAGACATATACCAACATTTAACAGCAAAAGTACAACTAACATGCTCTGAGTTAACTCGTCTAAGTTTATCTCTAGTGTAAGGTGACATAAAAACCCAGAGATAACTGTCCTCCTTATCCCCTCTATGGTATGTACTTTCTAGGATAAGCAATTTCAACTGCATGAATCAGACAAAAAGCAGACAATTGGTGGTGGGTGGTGGTGGTTTTTCTATTTAAATACCAAAACCAAAGGGCTTTCCTAAGAAGTCTGTTGGCAGCAGTACAAAGTCTAGATTACTCATCACAGCACAGTGAGCAAATATTTCTGAGTTTTGTGTTGTTGTAAAGCCTGGTCTCCTTAGGAGAGGCCAAAATGGAGAAGGAAATCCCTCTACGGCAATCCCCTATTCCACTGGAAGAAATGTACATGTTGTCTACTCAAACCAGCAGCCTTTTGCAAAGTGCTCAAGAACTTCACATTTCTCTTCTAGGAAGTTTAACTGCAGTCAGCCTTTTTAATGTTGCATTCCTCAGGGTTAACATAAACCAAAAGTTTTGTAAGCAGTATTTTTTTATGCGGTGGGTGTGGATTTATGGCTGCTACTTAGCTAAGACTAAGGGTAAGCTCCTGATTTTGTATTGAGACTTCTGATGTGACTTGCTCTCATCTTGTATATGTTTAACACATTAAAATTACATTTTCTACCTTTTTCCTCAGTTAAAGCATCTTGTACTCAAAATTACCCTGCTTTGAACTCAGCAAAGCCTGTGTTCATTCAGTAGTTCTACAAAAAAATCCTTCTCACAAGGTCATTGAAGGAGCATATTATTTAGAAATGTGAACACACATGGCATGCCAGTTTTCTCTGCTGGAGTCAGCCCTTGTCAGTCATTTGTTCTGACAAGAGCACAGGAAAAAAACAAGGAGTACTAAGGAAAAACACAACCATCTCATTGTGGGACATAAAATATGGGAGGGGAATATTGGCCAGTAAGCTTGCTGGTTTTTTTAAAATTGTTGAATGTGAAGCTGATTGTATTGAGATTCTTATTGCTGAGATTTTATTTTGTGCACCCTCCCTGTCTGTAGAAAACCAAACTTGTCTCAACGTAATGGTTCAGATACCAACACAATAAATACAGACATCAGTCTCCTCATAAAGCTACACTGATTTGTACAATTATGCAAGCTTTTATCTTTCTTCTGATTTCCTGGTAATTGCTGCCCTAAAAGCCTTCAGTCATGTATCTTGCATGCATTGACTGAGTTTGTGCCAATAAAGATAAGGATGTAATTAAAATAGAGTTTTTGAGCCTTGCTTTGGCAAACCTCGTCTGTGGCAGCAGCACCTTTTTTTGCTAAAATGCTGAAGACAAAGCCCAGAAACACAGAACTAACAGAACATCAAAGTGTTCCAAATTTTTACATGGCTTTTGTGCTGGTACTTTTTGTTTGCAAGGCACTGGGTTTTCAGTGTCATGTTTTTGAAGCACTCAGTGCAGAAAGGATTGCATTCACATCTGCAGGCTGCAATGCACTCTCTCCTTTGCAAGGCTGACAGAGCCTTTGCAACTGGGTATTGCAGAGCAAGTGCTTGTGCCATTTCATAAATCCGTGACTGCCCCTGGTCCCTGTGGGGGTGAGCAGCTCAGCTCACGCTTCCAGGGGAAAGCTGCTGGTTCATGCAATCATCTCTTCTATTGAGTAATTTGGTTTTCAGTATTTTCACCTACTCTGAACACTTCAGACAGCTGGTCGCACCTGCTGCACCAGTGGATTTCTTTGGATCTGCTCTTCAGACTGTTATTTTGGTACTCTGAAATACTAAACTGCATGCAAAAAAAATTGCCTTTTGGAACAAAAGTTTAAGTAGAAGACTTTTATTTGTTGCATAAAGACAAGATTAAAATACAGTTTGCAATTATATAAATTATTGTGCCCTACTCAGAGCTGAGGTTGTACAGGTAAATGTTACAGTACCCAAGATACAAGCAAATAAATTCCAAAAACAAACACAGAACATGACTATGTAATTACACTGGCTCCCAGGAATAAGGCTGTGGTACAGCACCAGAGGTTTGAGCATACAGAGGCAGTGGAAGTCAGCTCAGTAAATGTAGAATCCTTGTAAATAAAGAAGCACCTTTTCTTGCTGATCATGCCAGTCATTCTCTGGGAAGGTAAAATATCTTTTTGGGAATGACATAGGTTCTGGTCAGAAAGTTTCTCAACTTTCAAAAAGGCACCTAAAACCTCTAATCCCGGAAAAATTTTCATGTTTTCAATAACTAGAATGGCACCAGTCTGTAAATGTTTTAAATCCTCTTTAAACATCTCACCTAAAGTTCTTACTCATTTTTTCTCCTTCTCATTCAAAAGCTGTGTTGCAAGTTTTCTGGCTACTGACTTCAAGGGGTTACTTTTGTTTAAATAGCTTAATCCTTTCTCTATTAATAGATATCTCTAAACAAATGTTATCTGACCTTCTATTTCATGACAGAACTGGGTAAACTCAGCTGTTCAAGACATGGCTTTTGGTGCTTAGAATGATTTATTACAGTATTTTTGTAAAGCAAGATTTTAGGAGAGGAATAGCTTTGCAAGAACAACCTAGTATATGTTCATAAGGAGTGCCTGGATTATTGAGGAGTGCCTGGTATCACAATGGGGAGATAAAAACCCATGTGAGGATGCATAAAGGGTGATCCTGTGCTTTAAGAGACTCGCATTTCTTCCAAGAAAATTTATTTCTGCTCCAATATTTCTTCTGCCCACAGTCAATATTTTCCTTCCTAATTAAAAATTATCTCACGGGAAAAAAAAAATTATTCCTCTGTTTCTCTGGGGCTGTTTTAATGGGAAAGGCAGAATCTCAGTCAAATTACTAGGAACCCACGACAGGAGGATTAACTCAATCAGGAACAAAGCTTTCATTACCAGCAGCAGGAAGTGCTGCAAATGCTAAGCTTTCTTTTATGGGGAAGCATATCTGCCCAAGAAAAGTATGTTTTGTGTTGGGTTGTGGCGAATAAAGAAAAGGAAAGGATGGTCAGCATTGAAATCCTCTTCTATGACCATGCAGAGCATAGCAATGCCAGCAGTGGCAGCTGCAGCTTCCGTGCCTTCCTCGTTCACTTCCACAAAAGCCTTGTGGACAACTTCAGAGAGGAAGAGGTCATTTGCCCCTGACATTCCTGACAAGTCAGCCTTGCCACTGTCAAATAGATCCAGCAAGCCCATAGCAGCTAAATCTGATTTAAGGTCATAGCTTTCTTCCAGCTTAAACTTTGGCAAACGCACACGAACGTCAGCGGAATACAGATGCTCTGGACGTGTCCATTCCTGGAGCTTCTCTAAGGTAAGCTGCTTTTCCATCTAGAATTAAAAGGACAGAGATCATTACTTATCACCAGTGTAGTATTTCATTTTCAGTAACATTTATGAGGTTTTATTTATAGAACACTATACAGTGGTAAAGCAGCTATACAAAAATGAACATACACACATCTTTGATAGCTAAATAGAGATCAAAAAAATACTATTGAAATTAAATTGAGTCAGTGCAGTTTTTACTTTACAAAGTAATGCAGACATTTTGTTCTTGCTGCAGTCAGTGTACAGAAGGGAAATACTTGTACCAACAGCAACCCAGTCTTCTTACTGTTTAATCTACTTGAATGGAATTACCTAATTAAAAGCAAGTAACAAAAATCATAATCAGAGAGCTCAAAGAAGCTGGCCATTTAATGGAAAACAGAATCACTACTTCATGGTTAAGAAAATAAAGACTTTCAAAGCTACTGAAAGACAAGTTCTGTCATTAGAAACAAACAATCAAGGCAAGTTAATTCTCACAGTTAACTCTGTTTTCAGTCTCCATCATGGTTCAGTTCAGCAAGCCAGAGGACACATGAACACAAGCTAAAAAGTCGGAACGCAACTTCTCTTCCTGATGCAGTACATCCATTTTTTCTTTACTGCTGTACTAGTAGAGAGTTGTCTAAAAATACACTTGATAGATCTGGTGCTCTGAGAACGTGGGTTCATTAGGGCTTTAATTTTGAAAGGCTGAACTTAAGAACATTGAACAACTGCATTAGCTTAGATGGGTCACCTTCTGCAGTCCAGTGGAGTCCTCTTCAGTGTCATCAGGTAAGAGGATGATCATACTAAGTTCTCTTCCATCATAAGGCAGCTCTAAAACCCGTATCTTCTCCTCAGGGATGTACCCAAAATTGAATTTATTTTTCTGATACATCATTTTTACTGTCCTTCTTTCATTCTGGATGGACAAAAGGCACCAAAAGTAACAGTTAAGGAAATATTCATTTGAAGAACTGATAGGAAACAAGTAAGTTAAAATTACATTTAAGTAAACACTTTTCCTCCATTGTATAACTGCTTTTTTCAGACTTCTGATTCCCTGTTTAATAAGAGTTTCTTCTGAAGAAATGTGTTTGCATTATTTGGTTCTCCTTTGGCTTCTATAGCACAGTCCTCACAGAAACTGAAACCGTTTCTTCAAATTGCTGTACCTTTGTATTGCCCAAAACTGAAAATGTTAAGCCAACAAAGATCAACTCTGTTTAGCATAAAGACTGCATACAGTAACTTGTAAATCTACTAACATAAACAGAATATAGAACAAGAAGATGGGGCTTAATCAAAAGGTCGTGTCATTTTGATACTGCTTACCCAGCATCACAAACAGACACAGTTCTCAGCTGATGATCTACTGCAGACAGAAACATGATTAAGTCCTAATCCATAGGTAAGAATTGTCCCTGACACTGTTCCAGTAAGTGAGACAATAGCTTGCTGAATACGGAAAAATACTAAAATCCATTAAAAAAATTAAAATTTTAATAAATGACTTTGTATTTCTTAATTATTTTATCTGTTAGCAAAGCTTAACATTACTTACTACCCATATTATCTGACCTCTCCATTACATGTATCCTACACCAAGACATATATGTATTACCTTATTTAACCGAAATGGTGCATCACTGGTGTCAGCTTCTTGAAATTTCTGTGCCCAGTTCGCTTTGAAATAAATAGCATTCACCAGTACCAGCTTGGTCATGCTATCAACTGAGCCTTCAGACAGCAGATCAGGGATTTTGCCTTCAGAGGCAACAGAAAATAAGTCATAACAAAATCACGTAGTAAATTGATGGCGTATAAAACATACACAGAGAAACTGACACCATAGAAATACTAAAATATAAAACTAATCTATACCTGTAATAACATGTATTTCAACACCTGTCCCTCCACTTCAGCATGCTTTTTAATAGCACACACTACTATAACTGTTGATACACAGTAATTTGATGGAAATGTGATATTGTTAGTTAGTTTAAACTTTCACATGCGACTCATCTACTCATCATACAAGAACTACAGAACACCCACGTTAAGGAATACTGAATTTAGAAATATATATGTACGATATGGACCAGGTCTGACTAAAACAAATTCTCCAGCTCATGAGTTACAAATCCATGTTTAGGCATCTGTCCTGCACTCATGGCCTGAACGCAAAAACAAAATGGAAAACTCTCAGGACTCATGGAACTGTTTAAATGGCTTGCCTAGGTAATTTCTGGCTCTGTCCATACATCAAATTAATATCCCAGGGCAGGATTAAACTGCTGTAAAGACAGCAGAGATTAAAGTCCATTCCTGCTCCCAAGATATGAAACACTTCTGGTTATTAACAAAAAGGTAGTTTACCTTCAGTTTTCTCCTTGACCCACTGGTTAATTTCTTTCCTGGCTTTATCACTAGCCTGAAGAAAATCAACTGTAGCCAAGTCAGCTCCATATAATTTCTGTGTATTAGTCAGGAAATCCTAGATTTTGGGATGATAAGAATAGCTTTCATTGCATGCAGGTAAGAAAACATCTAATTATGAGGTGGATAGGTGTATGCAGATTGTCACCTGCTCTGAGGGGGCGGATCTAACAGTGCTGCCTGGGGGGCTCTGAAGTTAACATGTATTTTCCCCACTCTTAGAGTAAGCCTCATGGTACACCAGCCATGTCTAGAGCTGATGGGATGCTTATTGCAGGTGTTGCAATATTTACATATAATTCTCCTGAAACAGGCTCAAGCACAGCTAGGATAAAAGAGAACTCTCCAAAATAGCTGAAGAGAGACAAAAATACCAAGTCATGTGCACACAAAGTTATAATTCACTGGTGAAGAGGCATGTTGTTAAAATATAGTGGATATGCCCTCCCAAGTTACATAACTTTTTCCAAAATATTTAAGTAATGTGGTACTAATCCAATGAAAATCCTAAATAGCTGATTGCAACAGAGTGGGATGTTATGATAGTTACTGTAAACTAAGAACATAGATGAACAATTCTTCTTTTGAGGCCAAGCACAGCAGAAGCGAACAAGGAAAGAAAAGGGTTCTTTGTGTTACACCCTTTAGGTGAGAGGCACAGATGCCCACAGGTATGGAAATGCACATGGCAAGTATGAAATACTTTTGTCAACTTCCCAGTAATGTTTAGAAATATGCCTGGAAATAGTTCTACTTCATAAATACTCAAGTAGCTGCATTTTCCCCCCAGGTCCCACCACGTGCCATCCTGATGTGCACCACTGTACCGGCAGAAAGCTGTAGGACTTCTCTCCAAATAGCCGGCTGGCCAGCCGCAAGAGATAGGGAGCATTTCTTCTGTTTATATCCATAGTCAGAGCCTGGAATCTTGAGTGAACATCTTCAACTTTGTCAAGATGAAGCGTCTGAAATAAAAGAAGTCAACTAGCTGCTGTTAATACTGCTGTAAAGGAGCATAGGGTGTCTCTGTAGGGTAGGTCTGATGCAGCAGGGCAGGATCCAGTAGGTAGGCTGGAGAAAGGAAAAGGCTGGAAGCTGCTTAGATACTTCTGTAAATCTCAAAGAATGAATCAAATTGTCCCTGGGTGCTACGCTGCCCCTGTTAGCCATCTGTATTGTGCTCCTGGTTTATACACAGTCACAGATGAAGCTCTTGATCACAACTCTTCAGGGATGTACCCAAAATTTAATTTATTTTTCTGATACATCATTTTCACTGTCTTTCTTTCATTCTGGAGAGACAAAAGGTACCAAAAGTAACAGTCCTGTCTGCATTTCTGTGGGCCTCTCCTCTGTGGGCCACTGGGCCCAAGAACTCATTCCCAGGTGAGGAATCAAAAAGAAAGATGATGCCATGGAGACTCTTTTGCTTTCTTGGTTGCCCCTTCAGCCCAAGGGAACCTGGGGTTATGTATTTTCAGAATATACAACCTACTAACATAGGTGAGGTATTAAGAAAACTTAGAGCAATAATCTTCTATAATTTTATGAAAATATAATTCCATAAATACATATACACTCCTTTGGTAATTGAATAGCTTTGTACACTGCTTAATTTCTGTGGTAAGATTGCCTCTTTATGCCTTGGAATATCTTAAACCATTTACAAATATCCTAAATATTCCTCGGATGCGCAGCTCTACTTAAGCCAGTGCCACTTGTTAGCTACTCAGCAGAAGCAGAGAAGAGAATTATTGCTCAAACCCCCTTTATGGTCTTAAGTCATTTATTCCCTCTGTCCCGAGAGACAGAGCACCAACCTGAGCAAAATAGGCAGGGGTAAGAGGGGGAGGCTTTGTGTCCAGTTGATTTTGTCCCAGAAAGGGGGTAAGGGGATACCAGTGTGGAGCTGGGATAAACAACCAACCAGATCAGAGCCCAGGCTGCTTGAACATTGGACAAATAGACTGTCTCAGAGTCACACGGCAGGGACCTGCCCCTGGGGGCTGCTCAGGGGGTCCACCACATATAAATATGTATATTAAGAAAGTATTAGCTTTAAAATCAAACACATTTCTGCAACTTCTGTTTGCCAGTCCCTCCTTTTCCAGAGGCAAGCTGGCTGGCCAAGGCTTATAGATATGACAGCAGAAGCTGCCAGGCCTCAGAGACAGGGAAGGCTACACCAAAGACGGAACATTCACATTCGAACTTCAACCATGCATTTCCCAGTAGTGAAGACTGCTGTGAAGCAGACATTGCACTCAAAGGAAAGCCTTCCCTTTCTCTCACTGGGTTTTTGCCCAGGCCTTGCTGACCACCTCAGTGCAAGCTGTGCTGAATTGGATGAATGGCTGGGCAGGAACATCACGGAGGCAACTTTACAATAGAATTATGATCCCGGAAACAAATTTCCCTGTGCTTGCAAATAGCTCTTGACAGTTACTAATTGCTGCCTCTTTAATTAGCACTATGTTCATAAGTGAAGTATTATGGTACAGGAACATGCCCTGCTGAGGGTGACTGTGTTGAAAGACATTTATTTCTCCCCCAAGTTCATTTTGCATGACTTCTACTGTCAGTAGGTTTATCCTAGGTGGGGCTGTCAGTTTGATTACTTGAAGTATGTTCAAAGTCTGTTTGAACAAGTAGTGGGAAAGTAATTTTATTGAGTAAGCACAGCAACACTCAACAGTACAAAACAGTTCCTCCTAAAGTCCAGAATACAAAGGTGAAATTATTCATGGGCAAGCGTACGATGATGACTGCAATGAGGAGACTCATACACCCTTTTACAGGCATTAGCCTAATGAGGGTGCAAAAATAACAGTGACTGAGTCCCTTCCATGACAGAGGTTTCAGGGGGAAAAGGAACACTCCTGTGTGCCTCATTTTTGCAATTTATAAGGAGTTTTTTTTAAACTATCCTGCTCCACCTAAGGCAATGATAAGGATAACCATGCAGGCTGAGCTCCTTCAAGATACCTGAGTGCCTGGCTGCTAGTAAGAGTTTGATACTTTGGTAGCAAGGTAGCATCACCGTGTATCATCATAGTCGTTACACTTTAGATTGCTACTCTGTTTTTTACAAAACACATAGAATTATTAACAATGAGCATACGGCTGGTGATCTTGTGTTATGAAGTAATAGTTTGTCAAAATGTCTCATGAAAACTCACAAAACCTTGCTGCTGGAAATTATGATCAATTTAAAAGGAGACTGACTAATGCAATTAGTTTCCTCCTTCAAGAATTAACAAGGGAAATTAAATGAGCAACAAGGGCCATAAAAAATACAGGCAGAGGGCTCTGGAGCAGGGTAGGCACAGGGTGATTAACTTCAGAGTACATGGAAGATTCAGTGAGCGTGACAGAAATCTTGTCCTGAGCACATAAAGATACCCACATTTCATCTTCCCTCCTCTAAAACACAACCATTTTAAATGTAAATAAAATATAAAATTAACGACCCTTTTATTTTACTAACCTTCAACATCTGGGCTTCTGTATTACCTTTGGCCCCCAAAAGGACCATGGCCAGAGCAGCAGAGATACTGACAGGAGAAAAGAAGACATTTCCTGTTGGGTTGGCCTCACTAAACCTTCTGAGCAGATCAAGTGCAAATCTGCTGTTGGCAGTAGACAGGTTCTCCATGGTTATAGCTGAAAAATAAAACATTTGATAAGGACCCTGGGAAACATTCTTCAAACATTTTGTCTAACCCTGTGTGACTCACACAGTAAAGACTGGATTAAACTGGATGCAGCTGCTTACAGAAACAGCAAGACTATCATTGTCAGTGCACCATATTCTTAAAAAAAAAAAAAAAATCAGCCACATCGAAAAAGCAGGGGATTTTCTCCATTATAATTGCATATTCCAACCTTCTTTATCATACTAACTTTAAAGACATTATTTAAAAAAAAATTTCTTGCCTGGAGATCTGAAATTGGAAGTATAGGTGCTGGTAAGACTGCCAAAGTCCCTCAGCCTCCCAGACCCAGCACACATCAGGGTTCTGCCTCCTGCAGCATTCCCTCTGCTCCTCTACCCGCATCCTGCACAGGGGACATTCAAAATACCTGCTCAGGGACACTCAAACACCTCTCAGCAACCTGCCCGTCTTCATGACACAAAACCCATGTCCCTGAGCTGTGTCAACCCCGCCAAAGGCTTCGGTGCTCGCTGACTTTCAGCAGTGGGGAGTGTGGCTGTCCCCCACCTGCGCTGCCGAGAGCACCGGAGCTGCCTGCCCGCCTCATCCAGGAGCACCGAGACACGGCGGGGAGCCTGGGGCTCTGGGAGCTGCGGGTGACCTACCGACCGGCGAGGACACAAGAGAAGCGCAGAACAGACAAAGCTTCAGGGCTGACACTGAGCAGCGATGCATTTTGGGGAGATGCTCACGAGAAGGCCCTTGGAGAAGGGTGAAAGGCGCAAGGGCCAGGTCAGGCACAAAACCCCACCCAAGGGCAGTGGCGGTACCGCTGGATGCTGTGCAACCTTCCTGCTCGCCCAGCTCAGATCCCGGCTGCTCTGGGCTTGCTTGCAGCCGGACTCTTGTTTTTTTCTTCTCCGGACCCGGCTGAGTGGAGAAGTTTACACCAAGATTTGGGTATTTCCTGCACAGTCTTTCTACAGCAATTGCAAAATACCACTATCGGCTTCCTCCGTGCCACACAGATAAACACCCTACAGCTTTGCGACGCTCTTATCGAGCTCTAGGCTAAAGAAAGCCCACCAACACCACTAAAAATATCCAAACCCAAGCCCCAAGGCGTACTTTCACTTTCGCTTACCCACACTTCACTCCGCAAGCCTTTCACCCAAACCAGCTGATCGGCAGTGCCCACCCCCGGTGCCCGAGAAACGCCCCCCACCCCACGCAGAGCCTGCCGCCGAGGGGGCGTGGAAGAATTTCCCCTTCTCATCCCGTTACCGCTCCTTTCCCGTAGGATGCCCCGGGGGCAGGGACGGGGACAGCCCCGCGGAGCCCCGGAGCAGCCAAGGGCCGCTTGGCCGCCTACCTGCCGGGCAGCGGAGCGGGATGGGATGGATCGGAAGGAGCTGAGCTGCGCAGTGACACCGCGGTGTCACCCGCGAGGACCCCACCAGGGCGGGGGGGCGGGACGGGGGCGGGACGGCAGGTGTTACCCTGCGGCCACTCCCGTTCGGGTGTCCCCGGTTTCCCGGCTGAGAGACGAGGGAGCTTCGGGAGTGGGATTAACCAACAACCCCCGCCTTGAGCCAGTGGTAAGAGATGCAGGAGTTTTAGACTCTGGGACAAGGACACCTCGGCTGCCCAGTGACACTTGTCTCTGCCTTCCGACCCTGTGTCTCTATTTACACTCATCTTTTAAAAGTTATTTCGCTTTTTTTTTTTTTTTTTTTTCATTCTGAAGAAAGTAACTGCATGGAGAGGTTTCTTTGGTTTATCACGATCTTTGTTCTCCCTCGGTCTGGCTTCCAGGACATCTCCATCCATACTACCCATATTGGTTTCAGGTGCATAGCATCAGCCCTTTAACTGGAGTGTATAGCAGGCGTCCTGGTGACAAAAGTGTTGGGTCTCACTCCTCTCCCCTGCAAAAAATGCTTTTATTTGCATCACCTGAGACAGCTGGGTTACTGTGCACTGAATGAAGGAGTATCTAGCACCTTTTGGGTAAAGTCTACTAAGCCTTGATTTGAAGCTGTGCAAGAATCCAAGAGGAAGCATTGCAGTCCTGCCCAGGAAAAAAAAAAAAAACTATTATCTAGGGACCCCCTCCTTACTATAAATCCTTTCAAGGCCAACCAGTAATGTATGGCAACCCCAGTAAGCATCTTAGGTTTCACTACCCAGAAAAATCTTGTGTATAGTGATGAATTCCAATCAATCTACACAGAAGCTGGTATTACAAGAAATAATCAGGGTTTTCAGAAAACTGGTTAAAAAATATACTATTTAGAGTGGAAAAAAGAAACAGACCTCTACAGCAATTACAGTTC